>SJYO01026388.1:54616100-55216100 GCA_006410555.1 Capra ibex | reverse complement strand
TGTTCGTCTGTATATTTGTCTCAGAACTCTCCTTCAGCACAAATATCGTTGACTTTCCCTTCGGGATTGGAGTTCACTGACTCCTTGAAACCACTGATATTTATCGATCAGGTCAATAAAGGTCGCAAACTATATTGATAAGTAGTTATTTATATAAGGTCGTACATAACCTTTAATTAGTAACCAAACTGTCAGTAAGTCTACAGATAACATGAAACCCAAAGTGTTTTAATAATATTTGATTCGGTGTATTGAAGAACGATAGATCTGTCGTTATACAAAGTTTGACTGAATGTTGTGACTTTTGAGGTTTCCGCTTCTACTAACTCCGTATTTACAATTGAGTATATTGAAACAGAGGAGACACTTCCGGTCACACTTACCGGAACTTGCACGAAGACACATTGACTACCATCACTAATGCGATCTCTTTTCATAAACAACGTTTCTTTTCGTATCCGACTCTTATAGGGGACAGCATATCCGACATATTCACATCTACTATCTAAACGACTTTTATTTGTGAACACCTAACTGACTTTACTCCATGTGTGTCTTTTTATAACCTTAGTCTCAAGTAATTCAATTATTCAACTTGAGGCGTATGTAATAATGAAAATTAATGTGAGATTTCGTTCTATAACTCTTAAGACAATATCACGCTCATCGACAACAACAACAAATCAACGATTCAACACAGGTTGAGAAAACACTGGGGTACCTGACATCGGACGGTCCGAGGAGACAGGTACCCTAAAGGGTCCGTTCTTATGACCGAACCCAACGGTAAAGGAAGATATCCCCTAGAAGGTTCTGGTCCCCAGCTTAGATACAGAGGACACAACCGTCCCCCTAAGAAATGGTGACTCGGTAGTCCCTTCGGGTCTTCATACGGTACACTATAAGATTTAAAATTTCTGTAATTGAAAGTAAAGACCCCCTTTTTTCCGTTATATTAACTCACCAATTCTATCTCCTGAGATCCCAGTCTGTAGAACCCAAATTTATGATCGAGGTATTACATGATACACACTAGAACTAGTTATAGAGAATTGGAGTAGGAGTAGACATTTCACCCTGTTATTATTGTGAGTATCCTGATTAGGGTCTCTTAAGTTAATAAATTAAATTATCACGTAATTTTGACCTTGTCACGGATCGTGTCTCATTCTAGAAATAATATTTCATGAAATGTCTAAAAACCAGAGAGTTTCTCAATTCACTACACTTGTCCTAAAACTGACTTGTTCCTTTCGACGATTTTGTTAGAGACAGATAACTTCTAATAAAAAGACTTTATTGTGGACTAAGTCACAGTATTTTTAAAATACGATTCATGGACCAGGTTCCTTACGTCGAATCCTTAGAAGACCCTGATCCCGACAAACGGAAAGACAGTCCAATGGAACATAAAGGATACTAAAGACTTCTCCTTTTATTAAAGAAACTTGTCTGCAGATAGACAAAGGTAGAGTTCTACCCTTTTTCTAGGGTTTAGATTAATTTTATTAAAGTTTTCTAAAAACAAATACCACACTTATTATAAATTCACAGTAAACATCTTTTTACGAAAGTATTCGGACCTCCCGTGACTTCCTGTCTCTCCTACAGATATCAAGAAACAGTTGTGAGAAAGTAGAAGTCCCCGAAATGTGTCAACTGAAGAATTTGAGAGACGAGTTTCACGACTCCGTTCAGTGTCAGTCTCTAAAGATACCTTTTGTCCGGGAGGGTCCTGGAAACGTCATCACGGCTTTCATGGACGACGGACCGACTTACAAACGATTAAGTGTTAATGATTCGTGGAAGAAAGTCCTTTAATCATGGTTCTGTGGTAGGTATCCAAGGACTTCTGATACTAGTCCCACAAAAGTATGACCCCACCACATGACAGGAAAGAAAACGAAAACAAAAACCGAGACAGTGCTCCGTACGTTCTAGAATCAAAGAGATGGTCCCTAGCTTGGACACAGGGGATTGTACCTTCACACCCTCAGAATTGGTGACCTGTCGGTCTCTTCAGGGACAGGAAGGAATTATTTCCTTTAATTTGACTAAATACTATTGTGTCCTCGAGTCTACGATCTCTCATTTACCTTTTCTAAAAAATTTATAGACGCACAAGAAAAACTCGTCCGTCTTCTTAATCGAAATAAAACTACTTTCAAGATCTATTACACCACGACCGTAACTTTGACTTCTAGGGTAATAGATCGTTGGTAATAGATTTATTATTGCTGTTGTTCCTATTTTTACTCATAAAGGACACGCATACAGTGTGGAACCGTACCAAGATACTCTTGTGTAATACATAATGACATAGTAGGAGTGTTATTGGGACATTTATAGTGATAGTTAAATCCCAAGGTATCACCCCTACCCTCCTATATCACGTGTAATCTTTAGTACGTTGTCTGGGAAACCCTAACTGAGTTTCCGTACCCTATTAAAACTCTAGTGTTACAGACCTAGTTTCGGTCCACAAGCCTGGGGGCACAGAGTATTAAACCGTAGAGAGGTTGATTTTTCAAAGTCTGACTCTTTTTACCCTACTGAGAACTTATACCTTCATAAAAGTACTTTCCGATTAGAACGGGAACATAAATAAATCACGGGAAGTGACTTTGTTGTGAAAAGATAGTGAAATATTTAAGTGTGTTACATTAAGTTTCTAAAAATTTTTGCTCTGTTTTCAAATCGAACAATATACTGACACACGACTAGGGACTTCAACACACCCTAGAAAAGAGAAGTGTCCTTGTATGAGACACTTCTTTTCTAAATATTTAGAAATTATGACGGGACTTCAGGACTTACTTGATGTAAAAGGGTAATATCAGGAACGAAGGGGTGCAAGAGGGGGACTGGGACTTTTTACATCGGATTAAAAGATAGTCCCTTTCTTTTGCTCCGGTAATCAAACACAGACCTTTGTCACTTCTTTAATGACTCGATAAATGTTCGAGCCGTGTACACCTTAGTTAGTTTATAAGGTCCTCTACCAAGTTTTTACATAAGTTTAATACGTCAAAACTTTACGATTTGAAACCTTAAACAAAGAATTATCCTCTGAAAAACCTGAGTTACCTGTACTCAAACTCATTTGAGGCCCTCAACCATTACCTGTCCCTCCGGACCACACGGCGTCAGTCACCCCGACGTCTCTCAGTCTGCGCTGACTCGCTGACTCGACTTGACTTGACTTCCTCTTAAAAATCCTATCAAAAGAACTACTTATAGGGGAAAACACTTAAACTTATTGTTAAACTTATAGGGGAAAATTTAAACTCATCGTTTATTGTTTAACAAATCTTATCATTATTCGGTAGAATTGAATATAAAACAAGGACAAAGAACTTCCAGTCTCGTTCAGACCATTAGACAGAATGACGAGGTAAGGATTGTCGCTCCAACTACTGATGTCTTTTACCCTTCTTTAAATCCCGTTCCTCTTTAGAAAGAGAAGGTAATCCGAAGACAAAACTATAAACCGGTACTTTAAACGTCAGTATGAATGAATCACACTAGAGATACGTTCTAAAAGGAATTTCTTACACCATCACAAATCCATGTCCACCTAAAAATTTACTCTTGAACCTTCGTTATTTGATTTTCTTTTACTTACTAAGTCCATCTTAACCTATACATTGGGAAGTTTTAGATCAACTTCACCCAACGTACGTACGGACGAATGAGTTAGTACAGGTTGAGAAACGTTGGGGACAGTCCGAGGAAACAGATACCTTAAGAGGTCCGTTCTTATGACCTCACCCAACGGTAAGGGAAGAGGTCCCCTAAAAAAACTAGGTCCCTATCTTCTCTGTATTTACAACAACGTATCTTAATGATAATTTTATTACGAGATGTAAAGATAATGTTGTAACGAGGGTATACACATTAAAGAAAACTAGAAGTCTCGTCAAAGTGTTTTAATCTATAGTATCGGGGTAAAGTGTTTAATTCCTCGAATTTATACATCACGATTCAACGAAGCCAGTACAGGATAAGAAACACTGGGATCACTGATATCGGGTAGTTCGAGGAGTAGGTACCTTAAGAGGTCCGTTCTTACGATCTCACCCAACGGTACGGGAGGAGGTCTCCCAGAAGGGTTGGGTCCCCAGTTTGGGTGTAGAGAATACAGAGGACGTAACCGTCTACCCCAGAAATGGTGAGTACGGTAGGTCCTTCGAGATTCATATGTCTCCTATCATCTTAAACACACGTCTTCACACTATATTGCCTTTCTCTCGTCTGAATCCCTAGTCTATCTAAGTCTTAGGGTTGTAGTAGGGAAATCATGTAACTACCTGACACCTGTATGACAGAACCGAGAAATCCAGAATAAAAGTAATAGACATTTTACCCTATTAAGATGACTGGAGTAACTTAACGACACTCTCGGTTTCCGTCCTTCCATACACTTTCCAGACAGAGTCGAATCGAAAAAGGCCTTCTACACCCAGAATTAAGATCCTCTGACGTTTGGGTCACAAAGAACCCATAAACCAACTCCAGAGACGACGATACTGAAACCCTATGTGAAAGGACCCGGGACAACGACTTTGGTATCCCTCGGGTACTGTTCTCCCCTTGTCTCACTGGAGGTGGGGTCCATTTTTAGTAGTGGAAGGACTACGGAGTAGTAGGTGTAGACCTAAATCGGTAGTAGTAGGGGTTCACCATTTCTAGATGCCTACACACGTACGTCATTCTTAATGTACGAGGACGGACATAAAAAGTACGAAGTGAAAATCGATGAAACACCCATGTGAACAAGTGGTCAACATTCTTTGACGAGATAAGTACACACCCCAAGAGTAGTGGGTGTCGTACACAGAGGACCCCAGGAGACCCACGTACAAAACCCGATAACGAAACACTGTGCGTCCCATTGGGACCGAAATACCACAATGGAGAAAGAGTGTCGACGTTTCCGTCTTCTACTCGTCACAAACCAATTCAAGTGACAGTTTTACCTCTTCACCTCCTCGTCCCTCCCTTTCACACACCCGTCTTAATGGGTGTCTCGGGTACTGGTTCACCTTACTGCAGTGACAGGAGAACAAGTCAAGGGACAGGGGGTCTTCCTTGTTACGAGGAAGACGAAGACCCGGACAGTAGTGGGGGAGAGAAAAAACGGGAGTGTTCACATAAAAGGTCCTCTTGGTGCCGACACCCCCGGAGGTGGGTGGAGGTGTGTTGAATATAAATCGAGACTTCTGTTCGTAAGAGAACTGGAACTGTCTTTAGTTTCCCCTCCGGTCTGACGACCCCGGACCTCTTTCTTTCCTCCTTGATTTCTTCAAAGAGACATCTTTGACGTCCTTTTAGAGACTGGAACTCCAGGAGCCTCTCTTCCGCACGATCGAGGCTACTACTGTCTCAACTTAATTTTATGTTTACGAAGGTTTATAGACAACGGTCCTTCGTCTACTGTACGATTTAATGAGACGTCTAACTGATGAATTAAGTGGGTAAAGGACTCAGTCCTCAACGGTCTTCTCGGTAAAACAGGAAAGACCGTTTTTTCGGTGACCCTACCGACAGAGGTCAGGGGAAAGGACACAAAGGACGCATCCTTCCGGACAAAGGACGTCTCTCTACGGACTAATCTGTCGTGATAAAACCATCCGACCCCTGCTCCATCATTCCCTCCAGAAAGTAAACTATAACTAAGCCCTTGTCACACCTACAGTATATATAGTGTCTTTATATTTAGGAAATCTTTTTCGTTTTTACTACTTAGGACATCTCCAGGTTTTATCACATAGCGGTGTAAAAATAGACAAACTAAAATTTACAAAACTCTACGGACCAAATAAAAAACACATTTCTTGTTTTAAAAGTACGTCGAAAAACTTTGACTTAAAACTTATTACCCTAATTATAAACGGTTCACTTATACTACAAGGATTCCACAGACCATAACCACTCCTTACTGAAATTTTTCTATCGAAGTGTCATACGATCTGAAATTCTGAACTGGGACCCGGTCACACCCCTAAAATATGTGGGACTACCTACTCGACAAACATAGGGTCAAACATTGATAAGGAGACCTAAGGAAGTCGTCACGGAAATAGAACACGATTTTCCTCAGGTCGTCATTTCTTAGGTGGACGTTGTATCCTCTACGTCCTTTACGTCCAATCTAGGGACCCAACCCTTCTCGGGGACCTCTTCCCATATCGTTGTGTGAGGTCATAAGGATGGACCCTTTAGGGTACCTGTCTCCTCGGATCACCCGATATTAGGTTTCCCAACGTTTCTCAACCTATACTGTCTCGTTGACTCGTTTTCTTCATTTCATCGACTTAGTCTCCGTATATTAAGTCGTTTCGATTTATTTATGTTTCCAGTCTTGTAAGTCTCTTTACTTCCCATCCTTCATTTAACCTCGGTGTTCACTTAAACAAGTGTTTTGTGTCTCGCACTTCTAAATAAAGAAGATTATGAACAGACCGTAACTAAGGCACACTGGAGTATATTGACACACTCGGAACACACAGGGGACTGGTCAGTTAATCTAACAATCGAAGAGTTTCCTTTCTGAAGACAGTACCCGAAACTTAAGGTACAGAACAAGTTTCGAAACGAACGTCAGACACTGGGAATTTACAAACGACCATAACTACTACTACCAACTCAAAGAAGAGTAGATATTCCAAGATGACACCTTGTGGTTATAAAGTTGTAGTAACTTGTACAATCGTTAATAAAATCCTCAACAACAAACCCTAGTCTCTCGTAGAACTCAATTAACGGAAATTCGTTTAAACCCCAATGAAGTGACTTATCGAAGATTAAAGATAAAAATCCGAAAACGAGGTTACAGACCCACAACCAGTCTCTCGAGGAACAGTGATTCTCATTCGACACGTTTTCTTTTGACAGGTAACCAGTACCCTATAACGTCTCTCTAAGGAAGGGACCTCCTCCCACACTGATCAACTGAGATCATTGACTGAGATAAGTAAAATATCAAAGAATAAAAAGATATCGTCACTAAAACGTTAGTTTCGAGATACCGAATAAGAGTATAAAACATAAAGAAATTAGGAATACTTTTCTTACATTTTATTTATGAACTGTCTACCCAAATTTCAAAGACGAGAATCGAAAACCCCGTAACGAAAGTTCATCCTCCTAATATGTCCAGACTCCCCAGAGACCTACATAGTAGTCGGTCAAACCTATAAACAACAGTGGTAGACGGTTTCCTTCTGGTTCTTTGTTTGTTTGTTTTTTACTTTGTTTTTTCTTTTAGACTTCGAAAGAAAAACCGAAAAAAGATTGTCGTAACCACTTCTTAAATTACCCTTTCTTCAGTCTCTATGATGGATTCTACTTTAAACCATTGTAAAAATAATTCTGTAAGATGAGTTGACATAATAATATCCATCGTCTATTGATTAAGATCATATAAAATTATTAATTATTAAATTACACATAGGATTATTACCTCTTATTTAGGAATTTTTAGTAATCCAGTTAAACGTTTATACCGTACTTATATTTAAATAAGACAGAATTGGAAGTGAGACTCAGAGAATAAACGTAGAGTATAGGTGGTCTCCTGGTTAAATTTTATCTTTTGTCTAGATCTTCTTATTTACGTTTTTTCACCTTATTTTAAAAACTTTTTTACTTTTATCAATATACTCTCGACTCCCATTTAAAAGATGTATAATTTAACATAAGATCTCGATATTAGAAATTTGGGCATACCACGACTGTCTCCACATCTGACGGGTCACTAAGTTTCATCAGATCTTTATCTAGTATAATATTTTCTAGTGGATCATATGTATTGTTATTGTAGTACCCAGTTAAACTTCTACAAAAAAGAAAACAAAGGAGTTATTTACAGTCCTGTTAACCAATTAATTTGATTTTTAGAATTTGAGTCGTCACCGGTGTCCTGACCTTTTCCAGTCAAAAGTAAGGTTAAGGTTTCTTTTCGTTACGGTTTCTTACGAGTTTGATGGTGTGTTAACGTGAGTAGAGTGTGCGATCATTTCATTACGAGTTTTAAGAGGTTCGGTCCGAAGTCGTTATGCACTTGGTACTTGAATGTCTACAGGTTCGACCAAAATCTTTTCCGACTCCTTGGTCTCTAGTTAACGGTTGTTGGCAACCTAGTAGCTTTGTCGTTCTCTCCAGGTCTTTTTGTAGATAAAGACGAAATAACTGATACGGTTTTGGAAACTGACACACCTAGTGTTATTTGACACCTTTTAAGACTTTCTCTACCTTTCCAATAGTCTGGTGGACTGGACGGAGAACTCTTTGGATATACGTCCAGTCCTTCGTTGTGAATCTTGACCTGTACCTTGGTGTCTGACCAAGGTTTATCCTTTTTCTCATACAGTTCCGACATATAGCAGTGGGACGAATAAATTGAAGATACGTCTCATGTAGTACTCTTTACGACCCGACCTTCTTCGTGTTCGACCTTAGTTCTAACGACCCTCTTTATAGTTATTGGAGTCTATACGTCTACTGTGGTGGGAATACTGTCTTTCGCTTCTCCTTGATTTTTCGGAGAACTACTTTCACTTTCTCCTCTCACTTTTTCAACCGAATTTCGAGTTGTAAGTCTTTTGATTCTAGTGTCGTAGACCAGGGTAGTGAAGTACCTTTTATCTACCCCTTTGTCATCTTTGTCACAGTCTGAAATAAAACACCCCGAGGTTTTAGTGACGTCTACCACTGAGTCGGTACTTTAATTTTCTACGAATGAGGAACCTTCTTTTCAATACTGGTTGGATCTATCGTATAACTTTTCGTCTCTGTAATGAAACGGTTGTTTCCAGGCAGATCAGTTCCGATACCAAAAAGGTAACCAGTACATACCTACACTCTCAACCTGACACTTCTTTCGACTCACGGCTTCTTAATTACGAAAACTTGACACCACAACCTCTTCTGAGGACTCTCAGGGAACCTGACGTTCCTCTAGGTTGGTCAGGTAAGATTTCCTTCAGCCAGGACCCACAAGAAACCTCCCTTACTACGACTTCGACTTTGAGGTCATGAAACCGGTGGAGTACCCTTTTCAACTGAGTAACCTTTTCTGAGACTACGACCCTCCCTAACCCCCGTCCTCCTCTTCCCCTGCTGTCTCCTACTCTACCGACCTACCGTAGTGGCTGAGCTACCTGCACTCAAATTCACTTGAGGTCCTCAACCACTACCTATCCCTTCGGACCACACGACGCTAAGTACCCAAGCGTTTCTCAGCCTGTGCTGACTCACTGACTTGACTTGACTTGACTTTTTAGAATCCAAGAATGAAAAAATTTTTTTAATTAAAAAAATAACTTCCCATTAAAGAAATAATGGTACGTTCCTCTAGGTTGGTCAGATAGGATTTCCTTTAGTCAGGACATATAAGTAACCTTCCTGACTACAACTTCGACTTTGAGGTTATGAAACCGGTGGACTACACCTCTTGACTGAGTAAACTTTTCTGGGACTACGACCCTTTCTAACTTCCGACCTCCTCTTTCCCGGTTGTCTCCTACTCTACCAATCTACCGGAGTGATTGAGTTACCTGTACTCAAACTCATTCGAGGCCCTCAGCCACTACCTGTCCCTCCGGACCGTACGACGTCAGGCACCCCAGTGTTTCTCACCCTGTGTTGACTTACTGACTTGTCTGACTTGTCTTAACGAAATATCTTAACACAAAAGACAGTTCGGAGTTGTACTGAGTCGGTATCCATATGTATATAGGGGAGGGAAAACTTGGAGGGAGGGAGTAGGGAGGGGTAGGGTGGGAAGATCCAACTATGTCTCGGGGACAAACTCAAAAGACTCGGTATGTCGTTTAAGGACAACCGTTGGATAAAACGTATACCATTACATTCAAAGGTACAATGAGAAAGGTATGTAGAATGGGAGAGAAGGGGATAGGGGTACAGGTATTCAGATAAAAGATACAGACTAAGAGGTAACAGCCGGGAATTTATTTAAGAAGTCATGGTAAAAAGATCTAAGGTATATATACACAATCTTATACTATAAATAGAGAGAGAAAGACTGAATGAAGTAAGACATATTATTCAAGATCCAAGGAAGTGTAGTAATCTTGATTGAGTCTACGTAAGGAAAAACAACTCATTATAAGGTAACGTATATACATGGTGTCGAAGAAAAGGGTAAGTAGAGAGTTACCTGTAGATCCAACGAAGGTACAAGATTGATAACATTTATCACGACGTTACTTGTTACCCTATGTACACAGAATAAGTTAAAACCAAAGGAGACCCATATACGGATCCTCCCCCTAATGACCTAGTATACCACCAAAATGAGGATCAAAAATTTCCTTAGAGACATGGTAGAAGGTATCACGGTCATAGTTAAATGTAAGGGGAGTTGTCACGTTCTCACAAGGGAAAAGAGGTGTGGAAGAGGTCGTAAATAACAAACATTGAAAAACTACCACCTGTAAGACTGACCACACTCCACTATAGAGTAACACCAAAACTAAACATAAAGAGATTATTACTCACTACAACTCGTAGAAAAGTACACAAACAATCGGTAGACATACAGAAAAAACCTCTTTACAGATAAATCCAGAAAAAGGGTGAAAAACTAACCTAACAAACAAAAAGACCAGAATTCAACATACTCGATGAATATATAAAACCTTTACTTAGGAAACAGTCAACAAAGTAAACGATAATAAAAGAGGGTAAGACTCACAACAGAAAAGTGGAACAGATATCAAAGGAAACGACACGTTTTCGAAAATTCAAATTAGTCAAGGGTGAATAAGTGGAAATAAAAATACAGGTTAATGAGATCCTCCACCCAGCATCTCCTAGAACGAAACTAAATACAGTAGTTCACAAGACGGATACAAAAGGAGATTCTCAAAATATCAAAAACCGAAATGTACATCTAGAAATTAGGCAAAACTCAAATAGAAACACATACCACAATTAAAGTCAGAAAATGTAATCGACAGGTCAAAAGGGTCGTTGTAAATAACTTCCTACAGAAACGGGCAACGTATAAGAACGGAGGAAACAGTTTTTATTCCATAAGTATCCATGTACCCAAATAAAGACCCGAAAGATAGAACAAGGTAACCAGATATAAAGACAAAAACACGGCCGTGGTATGACAGGACTACTGACATCGAAACACTGTATTAGACTTCAGTCCTTCCAATAAGGACGTCGAGGTGAGAAGAAAGAGTCCTGACGAAACCGATAAACCCCAGAAAACACAAAGGTATCCTTAACACTTTAAAAGACAAGATCAAGACACTCTTCACGATAACCCTTATACTATCCCTAATGTAACTTAGACACCTAACGTAACCATCATATCAGTAAAAGTATTGTGACTAAGAAGGATGGGTCCTTCTTATAGAGAGGTAGGCAAATACAGTAGAAACTAAAGAAAGTAATCGTAGAATATTAAAAGACACATATCAAGTAAACAGAGGAATCCATTCAAATAAGGATCTGTAAATTAAGAAAAACAACGTTACCACTTCCCCTAACTAAGGAATTAAAAAGAAAGACTAAAAGTAACAATCATATATCTTTACGTTTACTGAAGACACATAACTAAAACGTAGGACATTGAAACGATTTAAACGACCATTCGAGATCATTACAAGACTATGACAGAAATCCCAAAAGATACATGTCATAGTACAGTATACGTTTGTCACTCTCGAAATGAAGAAAAGGTTAGACCTAAGGAAAATAAAGAAAAAGAAGAGACCAACGATATCGATCGTGAAGGTCTTGAAACAACTTATTATCACCACTTTCACCTGTGGAAACAGAACAAGGAGTAGAATCCCCCTTACGAAAGTCGAAAAGTGGTACCTCTTATTACAAACGGTATCCGAATAATATATACCGGAAATCAGACAACTCGATCCAAGGAAGATACGGGTAAAAAACTTCTCAAAAGTGATATTTACTCACGACTTAAAACAGTTTCCGAAAAAGACGTAGATAACTCTAATAGTATACCAAAAATAGAAACAAACAATTAATTATACCACATAGTGTAACTAACTAATCGTATATAACTTCTTAGGAACGTAGGGACCTTATTTGGGTTGAACTAGTACCACACACTTGAAAAACAAAATGTATATACAAGTAGTCACTATAACCTGACATCAAAGTAAAAAACACACAACAGAAACAGATCAAAACTATAGTCTCACTTCGCTATAGAGAAGGAGACGTTAAAAAACTTTCTCAAAATTTTCCTATCCGTAACGACGACGATGACGATTCAGTGAAGTCAGTACAGGTTGAGACACACTGGGGTATCTGTCGCCGGGTGGTCCGAGGGGGTAAGGATCCGTAATCGAAATGAAATTTACTATCTTAAGAGGACACTTCGGTAGACCAAGACCCGAAAACAAAAAACCCCTCTAAAAGCTAGTGTCGAAGCTAAGGTCACGAACACTAACCTAACAAGTATTAAAGATAAAGAAGGACCAAGTCAGAACTTTCTAACTTGAAAAGATTCTGAGACAGGTAAAGAAGGTCCGATAGATAAAATATCGGTATATCATCAAGTATTATCGGAGAATATTAAGAAACATAAAGACGTAACAGATAACATTGGAGAAGAAAAGGTAAAGATTAAAACAACTAAACTAAGAAGAGAGAAAAAAAAAGAACGACTCAGACCGATTTCCAAACAGTTAAAAAAATACAAGAGTTTCTTGGTCCAAAATCAAAATAATTAGAAATGATAACAAAGAAAGTAAAGAAAAAGTAAATAAAGACAAGTCTAGAAATACTAAAGAAAGGAAGATGATTAAAAACCCCAAAAAAACAAGAAGAAAAAGGTCAACAAAATCCACATTTCAATCCAACAGACAAGTTACCAAAAGAACGAAGAACTCCATCCTAACATAACGAAATTTGAAGGGAGAATCTTGACGAAAACCACGTAGGGTATCCAAAACTCAACAGTACAAAAGTAACAGTAAACAAAGATCTTTAAAAAACCAAAGGAAAAATTAAAGAAGTCATTGGACAACCAATAAATCTTTATACAACAAATTAGAGGTGCATAGATCAAAGTGTCGTAACACCAGTCTCTTCTTAGAACTATACTAAAGTTAAAATTTATATGACTCCAAACTAAACACTGGGTTCTACACCAGATAGGACCTCTTACAAGGTACACGTGAACTCTTCTTCCACATAAGACGTTAAGCTACCTTACAGGACTTCAATAGTTACTCTAGGTAGAGTAGATTACATAGTAAATTCTACACAAAGGAATAAATAAAAGACAAAACTACTAGACAGGTAACCACACTCACCTCGCAATTTCAGAGGATGATAATAACACAATGACAGTTAAAGAGGAAAATACAGACAATCACAAACAGAATACATAACTCCACGAGGAAATACAACCCACGTATCTATAAATGTTAACAGTACAGAAGGAAAACCTAACTAGGGAACTATTAATACATCACAGGAAGTATAGAGAACATTAGAAATAAATTTCCAGATAAAACAGACTATACTCCTAACAATGAGGTCGAAAGAAAACGAAGGGTAAACATACCTTATATAAAAAGGTAGGAAAGTGAAATTCGGATATACACAAAAATCCAGACTTCACCCAAAGAACATCTGTCGTACATATACGTAGAACAAAAACATAGGTAAGTCGGTCAGACACAGAAAACCAACCTCGTAAATTAGGCAAATGTAAATTTCATTAATAACTATATATATACAGGATAACTGTATAAGAATCAACAAACCTCAACTAAAATATCTAGAAATAAAAGAGATAACATAAAGAACTGATACATTCAGGGAAATTATAAACAACATTTCGACCAAAACACCATGACTTAAGAAAATTGAAAACGAACAGACTTTTGGAAAAATAAAGAGGTAGATAAAACTTACTCTAGGAACGGCCCATGTCATTAGAACCAACATCTAAAAAGGGAAAGTCATGAAATTTATATAGGACGGTAAGGGAAGACCGGACATCTCAAAAACGACTCTCTAGTCGGTGATTAACATACCCCAAAAAGAACATACAATGAACAACGAAGAGAGAACAACGAATATTATAAGAAAGAAACACAAATCAGAAACAATCAAACTAATCATACACAGAAGCGTACAAAGAGGAACCCAAATAGGACATACCCTGAGAAACGTGGGGACCTAAACTGATAAAGGAAAAGGTACAACCCTTTTAAAAGTTGATATTAGAGAAGTTTTAAAAGAGTATGGGAAAGAAAAAGAGAAGAAGAAGACCCTGGGGATATTGAGTTTATAACCACGTAAACTATAACAGGGTCTCCAGAGACTCTGATAGGAGTCAAGAAAAGTAAGAAAAAATGAAATAAGATGAGAAGTCTTTAATAAAGGTGGTAAAATAGAAGGTCGAGTGACTAAGTAAGAAGACGAAGTCTATAAGACGATAACTAAGGAAGATCTCATAAAATTAAAGTCATTAATACAACAGAGACATACAAATAAGAAATTAAGAAGATCCAGAAACAACTCACTAAGGACGTAAAAGAGGTAAAACAAAAGTTCCAAAAACTAGTAGAAATGATAGTAATAAGACTTAAGAAAAAGTCCATCAAACGGATAAAGGAGAAGTAAATAAACATGAAGACACAAAGATCAAACAAGGAAGTAAACACATAATAAAGAGACGGAAAAGTAATAAAAGAAAATTGAAGAACACAAACTCTAGAGGAAAGGGGTCCGAAGTCCTTTCAACTTAAGAAAGGAACTTCTTCCAACTTAAGAAAGAAGGAAAACCAAAGACGGGAGGATTCCAACCAGGTCACCAAACACACTCGAAGAATATCCCGCTCTAAACAAGACTCAAAAAACCAAACAAAAAGGAGACTACCCCTTCCAACTCACTCCACCATTACGAGAGACGACTACTAACCCAAACGTTAAAACAAAACAAACAACAAATCTACTCCGTAGGACGTGTCCCACGATGACCACCAACCCACTACGACCCAGAACATAAGTTCACCAAAGGAAACACACTTGAGAGTGATCAACTATGAGGGATCCTGATCAAGAGTCCATCACATCCCAGAACCTCATGAGGATGAGGTTTCCGAGTCCCGAATTAGAGTGTAATTATCCCCCAGAAGACTTTATTTTACCATCGAAGAGACAATGTCAATACGTTTGGTTTAGGTATAGACTGACACATATTCGTTGAACTTTTTCAAAAAGACAGAAACCTTTTTGACGTTGTTATAGTATGTCGACCTGAGAACTTCTTCAAAGAGAGTTTTGTAATGTCACTCTACCTAGACTTTGATATTAACAAGTAGATCAATTTTAAAATTAACCAAAACTAAAAGGGATATGTTAACCGTTTCAACATTTCTCAAGTCTTTGTCGATAACCAAAAAGTTAAAGGATAAAGAAAAGGAATCTAAGTTGTTGTACTAACGACCGTTGTTGACTTATCGGGTCCACTCGTCGTAAGAGGTGTTCGGATACGGCACGGAGTGATCCAAGTATGAATTATGATGTGTGGTTTCAACTCGTTTTATCTATTTTATAAATATATAATTTTATTTCGGTAATTTTTTGACTTTCTTTTATATCCCAAAAAAAAATTGAATGATGTCTTTATTCGAAAGACATTCCCCTTTTTTTTCTTTAGAATCTTACTTCTAACAATGTAAACTTTTGTATTTTTTGGAAATCTTGGAAGTACAGATATTTTTTAGATTTTAACTAAAAATTATCGTTTTACTAAAACTTTTTATAACATCGTATACATTGACTAATAATGATAGTAAAACATTTTCAGAAAGTACTTAGTTGTTGTTTTTAACCTTCTATGGTTTCATAACTTATTTCTATAATTTCAATTAACTGTGTACTGGTGTATATTTCTCGATTATTTATAGTCTTTAAGTCCGAGTTATTAGTTTTTTTACGTTTATTTTAGTTATACTATAACAAAAACAGGGTAGTTTAATAGGTTTTAAATTTTTACTATTACAAGACGTAACCCTCCGTAAGGTATGAAAACCCTATATCTATGTCGAAAAACCTTTTGTTAAGCCTTGAGTATAAAATTTTCGGAATTTTTTTAACGTAAAACTATGTTTTTAACTTGAAAATTCTTAAATGGGTTTCTCTTATTATTCTCTACATCATTAATAAAAACACACTCATATAACTACACTGTAAAATAGAAAACTACGTTATAATTCTTTTGTGTTTATAAGTTAATTTATTAATCGTTTTAAACTCTCTAGGTATAGTACCGGATAATACGTTAGAAATCTTCGACGTAAAGATTCTTATTACTGTTTTACTTTACGGTTAATATATGAAAATTTCTTTTTAGTCTTATGTCTTGTTACACTAGACTTATAACCTCCTCCACCACCACCGTCCCTTTGTTCCTTTTTCTTACACAAACACATATTTAAATCCTTTTGTTTTTATTGTTGTCCTCCCTTTATTTAGTCTTCAATAGACATCAAGAAAAAAGATACAACCTCCTATTACCTATAAAAATTATAAAATTGAAATATAAAAATACTTATAAGATTTAACAAAAATATCCGTCTGTGCTTAGAATGTTGTTTACGATGTAAATAAATAAATAAAAACCAAACAAAAACAAGTCTCGTGTACCTTTGTGTAAAAACCTACGACACACACTATTCGAAGGGGTCCCGTCACATAAGGATAGCACACTACTTGTCCTGAATGGACAAGACGGATCACCCTGGGGTTCTCATTGACGTTTCGACCACCCCGAGAAAGATAAGTTCACTGATATGATTTACTATGTAAATTGAACCGTCAAATATTCAAGTTATTTTCGAAACCAATTTTTACTTGTTGTACTTTTTACTTTGTACCGGCCACTAAAACATCTGGAGCAGGAGACAATGAGACAGACCGAGGAGGGGGAAGTGTCACACCCCAGTGCTCCACTCGCTCCACCTGAGACCGGAAGTGTGGAAAACTCGTACGGACAGGTCCCCACCCAGATAAAGACACTATCAATTCCTGTCTTTAGAAGACTACCTCTCGAGTAGGTTGTCCTTAACGACGGACCGTGTCGTTTTAACCGATCACAGGACTCACAGACAATTATTAACTAGTCTATGAAGAAAGTAAGGTCGAGGAGACGCAGATGACAAGGGTACCTCAACAGTAGGGGAGACACAATCTCTCCGTGACGGTCACCAATGTGAACGACGACAGAGCAACCGTGGGTATACGTAACAGAATATACACGGTGAACACCAAGTTCAACATTGTCCACAGACACTCACCCGGGACCCGAAGGACGATGGTCTAAACAAAGACAATGCGAAACTTGTTATCAACACCTGTGATCGTGGACTTATTTCTTATTACCGATCCTATTTTAATTTATAGGGATCCGAAATTTGGTCGTAAATATACGTGATTATTAAAGGACAATTTACTTTCTGACAAAGTTAGTCAAGTCAAGTCAGTGAGTCAGTCCAGACTGAAACTCTGGGGTACCTGACGTCGTGCTGTTCGAAGGGACAGATAGTGGTTGAGGGTCTCGAACGAGTTTGAGTACAGGTAACTCAGACTGTAGTAATATTTTCGTTTTCGGAAAGAGACGAACAGTTGAAAACGTTCGAATGGAAACTTAGTCCATGGTACGGGAACTAGACACTTTATAAATCATTAGTAACAAAAAATTTTAATTAAATAATAAATTAACTTCCTATTAACGAAATGTCTTCAAACAACAAAAGACGGTTTATAGTTGTACTTACTCAGTATCCATATGTATACAGCGGAGGGAGAACTTTGAGGGAGGGTAGAGGGAGGGGTAGGGTGGGGAGACCGGTGATTTTTAAGTACACGAAACCCCTTAAAGTCATGATTTTTGATTCCTAAGAAACGTATAATAGGTTGATACATTTTTCATCATCGTTATCAAATAATAATTATCGTCATTGTTATCAAAGTGTAATGAATCTGAATAATCCGATTTTTATGTTGAAGAGGAAATAAATCATGACAAGATTAAGTATTCAGAACAGATCAATAAGATCAGTGACATGGGGTAAAAGTGAAAACTTGGGATCCAATCCGAACTCACTAGTGGGGTATGGTTGAAACCTATCCTTTCTAAGAAGGACAAACTTACCGTGTATAGAAGGAAACCGAAGAACTATAGTGATGTATGTGTCATTTCGTTACCTTAATCGACTCTTCAGAAACTGATATATTCCACGACCGTCTACGGGTGTTAAAGAATAAATCCGTTGAACCGTTAGTCTCTTTACTCTTATACCCGTCCTATTATACGAAAAACCGTTATATTCACACCTTTTATTTACAAACAACCGACTTTAATAAAAAAGACATCCATATGAAATTTATCAAAATTTTACCGAGTGTATATCCTTTTTTTACAGAGGTAGTGGAAAAAGAAATACGGTTAGTCTTCGTTACGATTCATCTCTAACCTAAAAAATAGATCACTACGTCGAAACTAGATTTCTCGAGTCATATAAGATAAAAAAACTATTATCAATTTTGTATCTAATTTTTGTTAAGTGGTTGTTATCTCGATGTATTAATGTCGTTACACTAATATATTTTAATATTTATTCTAAATACACGACCTAAGATTGAGTATTTGTTCTATTCTATGATTAATATGAAAATTTGACAAGGTTTATTCCAAGGGTTTATTCCCTTTTATTGAACGTACTGTTTGTCCTTTTCCTTGTTTTTAAAATACACATAAATATATATATACTTTAGTAACAAAGACATCAATAACCTTCGAAAAACAACGTATGTGTGTGTGTGTTATGTTATTCATTACATATCGTCAAACGGGAAGGACTTTTTCCACTCATTTCCTTGAAGATTTGACATCAATTTTTTTTTTGTTTGGGATATAGTTTCGTTAAAAGGTACATAAACACTTTTTAGGTCAATTCGATGAAGTTTTCTTTAAAGTCCACTGGAGATGGGAACCGAGACACACTAAATTACCTTTTGGTAACAGTAACGACCAACTTCTTAACACCTCGTTTCTTTTACACGGGACTCTGACCTACCCTTTCTCCTCTACAGAGTCAAAAGACTTTCCCCTTCTTTAAATCTGAGACGTCTGGTGTTTCACCTTTTAAACTATAATTATGACTTTTTGTGAAACTTCACCTAACAGTAATACTCGGCCATCGAGTAAATTCAATCTTACTCTACTTATTCTTGAGGGAAAGCTCTGAAGTGAAAACAAACCAGTCCGGTACCTCGGTCCTCTGACTTGTAGAGTGCTAGAGAACCCCTGAGACGTCGACCCATTCTCCCGTTCGGACAACCTTGGGTTTTATCGAACTGTCCCAACTTGTTTCCCGGTTTGATTGTTCTATTTTTCATCTTTCCTCTTTATATTTCCAACGGGAAACAAGGTCTTTTAATTGTTGTGTTTGTGTCCTCCTCACCCGTCTAACGTTCCGGTTGAGGTTCTAAATTTGTCTAACATAGAACGCGTGTCCTATGTTAATAAATTGAAGATACGTTTCATGTAGTACTCTTTACGACCCGACCTACTTCGTGTTCGACCTTAGTTCTAACGGCCCTTTTTATAGTTATTGGAGTCTATACGTCTACTGTGGTGGGAATACCGTCTTTCACTTCTTCTTGATTTCTCAGAGTACTACTTTCACTTTCTCCTCTCACTTTGTAAACCGAATTTCGAGTTGTAAGTCTTTTACTTCTAGTACCGTAGACCAGGGTGCCGTTTTTCTACCCCTTTGTCACCTTTGTCACAGTCTGAAATAAAAAGACCCGAGGTTTTAGTTACGTCTACCACTGAGTCGGTACTTTAATTTTCAACGAACGAGGAACCTTCTTTTCAATAATGGCTGGATCTGTTGAATAATTTTTCGTCTCTGTAATGAAACGATTGTTTCTAGGCAGATCAGTCCCGATACTAAAAAGGACATCAGTACATACCTACACTCTCAAACTGATATTTCTTTCGACTCACGTTTTCATAACTAAGAAAACTAGATACCACAACCTCTTCTGAGAACTCTCAGGGAACCTGACGTTCCTCTAGGTTGGTCAGGTAGGATTTCCTCTAGTCAGGACCCACAAGAAACCTTCCTGACTACGACTTCGACTTTGAGGTCATGAAACCGGTGGAGTACGCTTCTCGACTGAGTAAACTTTTCTGGGACTACGACCCTTTCTAACTACCGTCCTCCTCTTCCCCTACTGTCTCTTACTCTACCAACCTACCGTAGTGGCTGAGTTACCTGTACCCAAAGCCACTTGAGGCCCTCAACCACTGCCTGTCCCTTCGGACTACACGACGTCAAGTACCCCAGCGTTTCTCAGTCTGTGCTGACTCTCTGACCTGACTTGACTAGGACGTGTGTCCACGGACCGACTCCTGCACTCGTCCTTGACACAGGTAGGTCTCTGTTATAAAAAAGGAATAAAGACTTTACAGTGGTATTTCGTCTCCATACTTCCGAACCCTTTTATGTTCCCTCTCCAAAACAAATTGATACTTGAGTCACTTGATTATTTTATCACACTAGTTGTTACTCGACCCCTCCCATTAGGAACTGTGCGTTATAAGTCTCATCTCCCGCCCCACCTCCACCCATCAGTTAAAGGTTTGATTAACCTATATAACTATCACCTTTCGTCTCGTGACCACTTAACCTCGTGTTGATCTCCTCTTTCGACTTTTGAGACTTTTGACTAGAGACTCCATATCACTTTTTCTAACAACTCAAAATTCTTCCCTTTTGAATCTTTCCGGTACTATCTAAGGATCGTTTAATGAGTATTCGTATCCTGTGGTGTTCGTACGTAGTTTTCGACTTTCCTATAATTTCTTAAAAATTTTTTCTTAAATTGTAAATTCTAAATTTTGTTGTGTAGTTTCAAAAGTAATACTCCTGTAAATCTTACTTTAAACGAAAGGAATAAAATCTTAAGTTACAAAAATGTAAAGTTTAATGGATAACGGATGTTCTGTCCTTTGTGGTATTAGAAAAATTACGAATCATGAAGATTTCAGAATTGGTTCCAGTATGTTCTAGATTTGAAAGGTAGTTGAACTGTACAGGTTTTTACCTTGTCTGTTATAACAGACAACGATCCTACTAATCCCGACTTTCGTCTGTGGTTAAGGACCTACTTCTCCGTTAAAAACGTAACCTATCTCGCATCCTGAAAATTTCCAGATACGGGTACGACTCTAAGATCCTAAGAACCTTTTTCATGATAGAGATTTCTTTCTCCTTTTGACGTCAGTGGTTATACTAACAGACCAGAAAGTATCCCTTGAGGTCTTGATTTCTCCCTTAACAGATAATCTCAGTAGATGATCTCTTCTTAAACTAAAAGGAAACAATACAGGAATAAAATAAATAAGAGTCCCTCTCCTATCTTATCGACTACTCTATCGTTAATTGGTTTATCCTCTTCTGTGGTCCTCAAATGGTATGAGGGGTTATATGAGGAGGGAAATACTCGATGAAATTACAATCAGAACGATACCCAAATACGCCCCTTACTTCCCCCTTCCCGACACTCCGTTTGAATGTACCTTATGTGTATTGGATCACTTTACCCTATTATATAGGTCGTTTTCGTCGGAACATCCTCTTCTTTTTGAGTCTCTCTCGTCAGACTTCTACGTACACCCACTTCCTTCTCCCTACAATGTAGGTGAATCAAAACTAGTATACGTAAAGTAAAGAGATGCCACCGGAAGAATTGTACACCTCCGTTTCGTTGTCACCAAAACGTAGACCCTTATAACAAGACTAAAATGTACTCAGTGTTAGTAAGAGTTGTTTGTTGGACTTGAGGGACGACAACCGAATTTTAGTTCCTCGGTCTGAAAGGGTCGTCCCCAACTGGACCTTGTCAATCCAGTAACCTTGAACGACATAGTCACCTCGTTTTAGTTTCGACCCCTGTGAAACTCCACTATACCAAGGGTTCCAGTCTCACATACTATACCGTGTCGTCGTCCTCTTCCACCCGTACACATAATATCCGTGTCGTGAGAGGTGTCAATTAACCAATGTGCGAATCTTAATCAGTACACGATACGGTCAAACACGGTTCCTATATTTTATAGTGGTACCTTCACTTCACTCAGTGATCATAAAACATGGATTCCCTACATATCAATTCATTATACTTGGAACTTGGAGTAGGGAACTAGATTCATTCTCGAAGTTATTGTCTTCAGACGGAGATCTGTATATATTGAAACGATAAACTTGGAGAAAAGTACACTACCAAAACAAATAGACTCCGTAACGGTACCAATAGAGGAGTTGAACCGGTAATGTATCTCGAGACATACCACTTCTACGACAAAATATCCTGAATCTGACAGTCAAGGTCGTGATTAGTCATCGGAAGGATCAGTACCCGTACATTGTTATCCTTAACAACTTAATAACTTACAAATCCTTTTTATTTTCACTTGCAAAAACAGAGACGATTTAAAGATATATCTTGGGCCTTGGGGCCACACTACCACAAACCTCTACCCCCAGAAACCCTCTACTAAGCCAGTACCCCCACCTCGGGAGCACTTACCCCTTCACACGAACAGGAACACCCTACCACGAACACGAACACAAGTGAACACAGGTTGAGAAACACTGGGATACGTGACACCGGGTAGTCTGAAGAGACAGGTATTTTAAAAGGTCCGTTCTTGTGACCTCACCCAACGGTAAAGGAGAAGGTCCCCTAAAAGGACTGGGTCCTTAACTTGGACGTAGAGGACGTAACCGTCCTCCTAAGAAATGGTGACACGGCGGAACTTACTCTAATCACGTGAACAGTTTCTCTGGGTCCTTTAAGGGAACGGGAAAGACAGTGACTCCTACGTCCTTTTTCTGGTAGATACTCCGTTCTTCCCCCGAGAGAGAGTGGTCTGTAGATTACACGACCATAGAACTCGAAATTGAAGATCGGAGGTCTTGACACTCTTTTTTAAAGACAAATAATTTTTTTCTTCTTTTTTCTTTTGAACTCCTTCGTAAACTCTGTCTTCTCTCTCTCTCTTGTTAGTACCGTTGTTGAACGGTTTCATCTCACTCTTAGTCGTGGTCCATCGAGAGTCAACTATCTGACCTATCTAGGTCCGTCTGCAAGTCACACTCAGGACATGAGACCTCGGTTCAGGGACTCCCTAAATCCTTGTAAGGGCCCAAAGAAATAGTTAACCTAGTTTGTATGTTTAAACAAAGTGAATTCATTTGACACCAATAGGATTCCGAAACTTTCCGTTCAGTTTAAAGAAGGTGAATTCCTTTATATGAAGTATAAACTATATAAAGAGATCAATGTATTTATAAATGACTTTAGGGAAGGTCCTAATGTCCGACTCTTGAACCTCTCAGGTAGGATAATGTACTACTCAACAAAGAGGTTTCTACCTTTTGAAATGAACTCTAAATTTAAGAACTGGGTTTAACGGATTCTCTCTGTTCCTAACGATATATGTAACTTTGATGTTTATGATCATGATACCATCCACCAAACCCATACCTACCCTTTCTTTACAAACTCTATGATCTTTTACCTACTATTAAGTAAGTAAAGGTCGGGGTTGAAACAGAAAGAGATGGTTGTATTATTTACCACCATTCGAAATTTACTAGGGTGAAACATAAGTAAGAACCGACTCTTCCGGGACTCCAACTCTTTCCCTTTCCGTTTTGATGTTCAGGAGAAATATGTCTTAAGTCCCATCCTCCCTTGTTACCTTAGCTGGAACAAGGTATAAAGTCCGTTTCAGTGTCGGAGTGTCTAATCGAGAGAGGATCCTTCTCCCTCCCTACGAGACCCTCGTCTCACTTTCTTCGTTGTTCCTTACTCTCTCCTACTTTTGTTCTCTTCGATTCCTCTTTTCCTTCCTATATGGGTAAACTTACGTCTCAAGTTTTCTTATCGTTCCTCTCTATTCTTTCGGAAGGAGTCACTAATACGTTTGTTTATCTCCTTTTGTTATCTTACCCTTTCTGATCTCTAGAGAAGTTCTTTTAGTCTCTATGGTTCCCTTGTAAAGTTCGTTTCTACCCGTGTTATTTCCTGTCTTTACCACACCTGGATTGTCTTCGTCTTCTATAATTCTTCTCCACCGTTCTTATGTGTCTTCTTGACATGTTTTTTCTAGAAGTACTGGTTCTATTGACACTACCACACTAGTGAGTGGATCTCGGTCTGTAGGACCTTACGTTTCAGTTCACCCGGAATCCTTCGTAGTGATGTTTGTTTCGATCACCTCCACTACCTTAAGGTCACCTCGATAAAGTTTAGGACCTTCTACTACGACACTTTCACGACGTGAGTTATACGGTCGTTTAAACCTTTTGAGTCGTCACCGGTGTCCTGACCTTTTCCAGTCAAAAGTAAGGTTAGGGTTTCTTTTAGTTACGGTTTCTTACAAGTTTGATGGCGTCTTAAAGTGAGTAGAGTGTACGATTGTTTCATTACGAGTTTTAAGAGGTTCGGTCCGAAGTTGTCATGCACTTGGCACTTGAAAGTCTACAAGTTCGACCTAAATCTTTTCCGTCTCCTTGGTCTCTAGTTTAACGGTTGTAGGCGACCTAGTAGTTTTGTCGTTCTCTTAAGGTCTTTTTGTAGATGAAGACAAAATAACTGATGTAGTTTTGGAAACTGACACACCTAGTGTTGTTTGACCTTTTAAGACTTTCTCTACCCTTATGGTCTGGTGGACTGGACGGAGAACTCTTTGGACATACGTACAGTCCTTTGTTGTAAATCTTGACCGGTACCTTGTTGTCTGACCAAGGATTATCCTTTTCCTCGTACAGTTCCGACATATAACAGTGGGACGAATAAATTGAATATACGCCTCATGTAGTACTCTTTACGATCTGACCTATTTCGTGTTCGACCTTAGTTCTAACGACCCTCTTTATAGTTATTGGAGTCTATACGTCTACTGTGATGGGGAATACCGTCTCTCACTTCTTCTTGATTTCTCGGGGAACTACTTTCACTTTCTCCTCTCACTTTTTCAGTCGAATTTCGAGTTGTAAGTCTTTTACTTCTAGTACCGTAGACCAGGGTAGTGAAATACCGTTTATCTACCCTTTGTCACCTTTGTCACAGTGTGAAATAAAAAGACCCGAGGTTTTAGTGACGTCTACCACTGACGTCGGTATTTTAATTTTCTGTGAATGAGGAACCGTCCTTTCATTACTGGTTGGATCTATCGTATAATTTTTCGTCTCTGTAATGAAACGGTTGATTCCAGGTAGATCAGTTCCGATACCAAAAAGGTCATCAGTATATACCTATACTCTCAACCTGATATTTCTCTCGACTCGTGGCTTCTTAACTACGAAAACTTGACACCACAACCTCTTCTGAGAACTGTCAGAGAACCTAGTGTTTCTTTAGTTTGGTCAGTTAGGACTTCCTTTAATCAGGACTTATAAGTAACCTTCTTGACAACGACTCCAACTTTGAGGTTATGGAACCGGTGGACTACGTTTCTTGACTGAGTAACCTTTTCTGAGACTACGACCCTTTCTAACCACCATCTTCCTCTTCCCCTATCGACTCCTACTCTACCAACCTTCCGTAATGACTGAGTTACCTGTACTCTAACTCATTCGAGGCCCTCAACCACTACCTGTCCCTTCGAACCACACGACGACAGGTACCCCAGTGTTTCTCAACCCGTACAGACTCGCTGACTTGGCTGACTTACAAGACTTTGATAGTTAATTCAAATTAACACGATAACATATTAAATCTAAGAGACAACGGAATAACTAAGAAACAGATTTTCTAGACAGGTAACTGTCCTTACCCCATAATTTCAGAAAATTATGATAACATAAGGACAGTCAAAGAGGAAAATACAGACAATCATAAATACATAAATCCACGAGGTTAAAATCCACAGTGACTGAGCTACCTGCACTCAGACTCACTTGAGACCTTCAACCACTACCTGTCCCTCCGGACCGCACGACACTAAGTACCCCAGCGTTTCTCAACCTGTGCTGACTCGCTGACTTGACTTAACTTGACTTAACTATAATCCACACCCGAATGGTCCACCAAGTCGTCATTTCTTAGTTGGACGGTTAAGTCCTTGTTCCCAAACTAGTGACTGAGTCCTTCTAGGGGACATCTTCCTTCACCGTTGGGTGAGGTCACAAGAATGGACACTTTAGAGTAACTGTCTCCCCGGGGTTTCACAACCTGTACCAAATCGTTGATTTGTCGTTGTATAATCCACGTGTATGTGACTACTCCAGAAGAAAAAAACTAGGAAAAAGATAATATATCCCAGACAGAAATAGAAAGAAATATCGAAAACAAAATTTCAGATAAAACAGACTATGCTCATAACACCGGGGACGAAAGAACAGTAAAGACACATGTACTTTATGGTAAAAGATAGGGAAATGAAAGTTAGATACACACAGGAATCGGGATTTCACCTAAAGAACTTCCGTCGTATAACAACGGAGAACAAAAAAAAAAAAAATAGGTTAAATTAGGTGCGACAAAAAATTAACCTCGTAAATAAGGTAACTATAAATTCCAGTAATAATTGTCTATGTATAAATAACGGTAAAATTTGACACAAAAGGGTGACTAAAATATAAAGAAGAAACAGAGAGACAAAGGGAAAACAAAGAGGAAAACACCAAACTACTAAAAGAAAACACAATATAAATACAAGAGAAAAAGGACCAAAGACACTCAAATAACATACAAAAACTAAACACCAATGAGACAAAAAGTTTATACAACTGGTGAAAAATATAGATAAATGGAATCTGAACATCACTGTCCTTCCGAAGGAACTCTTTGATTGCATACTTGACTCGAAACTTCTTACCCATTCTTACTTAGACACATCTTCTGTCGAGGTCTGTGACCTTTCTCGTAAGGTCCACAGGGACTCCGTGCTTCCTCTCGATCTTTTAGATTCTTACGGTAGCCACACCCTCGTCGCTCTCTCCATCCTTCTCCGGTCCCAATATTGGGTCCTTTCCTACTTCCTCCGTCCCGATCTTGCGTTCCTCGACCTTTCGAACTTTTCTAAGACCAAAGAACCTATTATGCATAGGAAACCTTACATATATAGGAAAGTTCTAGTCAAACGCACAGAAGAGGAGGTCCGTCGGAAAGAACTACGAGAGAGAGAAGGACTGGAGGGAAGTGACAAAACACGAGCACCAAATAAATTGTGACGTGTACCCATTACGTTAATAAACGTTACACAGACATGGTACGTAGACTACCACATAAAGGACTTCAGTCCTTGGTACATGACAAGTAGAGGTATATGGTGTTCAATTTCACACAGACTACAGGGTGACTTTCCCCTGTCGACTGTGGTCATTTGTACATTGACATTAGGTCCCTAAAAAAAATTAAAATTAAAAATTTCAACCAAATTTTTTTACATATGTCCTAAAGTCTTAAACAAAAATTCTTTTATAAATACCTATAAATCTTAATTTAAAAAACAGCATTAGAAGGGGGTGAGGAGGGTTGTGTATATCCCCCCAGATTATCATTCTCGCCTCTTCCGTTACCTCTGGGTGAGGTCATGAGAACGGACCTTTTAGGGTGTCTGCTTCCTCGGACCATCCGACGTCAGGTACCCTAGTGATTCTCAGCCCGTACTGACTCGTCGAAGTGAAAGTGAAAAGTGAAAGTACGTAACCTCTTCCTTTACCGTTGGGTGAGGTCACAAGAACGGACCTCTTAGCGTCCCTGTTGCCTCGGACCACCCGACGGCAGATACCCCAGTGTGTCTCAACCTGTGTTGACTTCGCTGAATCGTCGTCGTCGTCATCAGCATTCTCTTCGAAATACTCATACATCACTTCATCCCTTAAAGAAAATTTAGTACACTGATTCTTTAACAAATACTTTCGACAATCTATGATCTGGTCTGTTCCCTTCTGTTTCTCTAACACACTCTTAGGGTCGGGATTGGTACCCGACAGTTGAACTATCAAAAGAGGTGAAATAGACACACAAGGGAAACTCAGAATGAGTTATACCGGTGGTGGTCGGTGACGTGACTCTACTCTGAACAACTGATCATCCGTACCTCTTCTTAACCGTTGACTGAGACCATAAGAACGGACCTTTTTAGGGTACCTGTCTCCTCGGACCTCGCGATATCAGGTACCCCAGTGTTTTCTCAACCTGTGTCGACTCGTGTGTGTTCCGTACCGTTCAGATTCCAGTAATAAGTGTCTGGAACGATTTTGGGAACACAAAAGATTCACGTAATCTTTCCCCGAGGCTAAGATTATCGTTCCGTAAAGAAGTACTGTATTTTAGTCGGTATAAACGGAGACCCTTGTATAATATTAGTCTCTAATAAAAAGAATTTTTTTTTTTGTTTTGATATTAGTTTAACACGAATTAAGATGGTCCGAAAGGATTTTGACTTTTACATTGTCAAAGTTTGAAGATATGAGTGAATTTTATAACTTTACTGAAACCTCCGAGATTATTCACGAACGATTATTTGGTGAGTAAGACTACCATGTTTTCAGGAGTCAAACGACCCCTCCCTTGTATTCTGTGTGATGCCCATTCCAAAATGACGTGGTATTTAGTCACATTTCGTTTACACGACCGAGATTGTTCCGTCCAATTAATAATTTAAGTGTTCAAAAAAAAAGTTTCTGAACCAACAAGGTTTATGTAAAACTTTCGAAAGGTCTCCGGACACTTAATTATAGTAGAAGGGATGGGGGACAGGCAAAAGTGGGACTAGTAGTTTTTGTAAGTTTTAGTAAGACGATGACGACGACGATTCAGCAAAGTCAGTACAGACTGAGACACGCTTGGGTATCTGGTATCGGGTGGTCCGAGGGGGCAGGGACCCTAAGAGGTCCGTTCTTGCGACCTCACCCAACGGTAAAGGAAGAGGTTACGTACTTTCACTTTTCACTTTCACTTCAGTGAATCAGCACAGACTGAGAAGCGTTGGGGTACCTGACGTCGGATGGTCCTAAAAGACAGGTACCCTAAAAGGTCCGTTCTCATGACCTCAGCCCACGGTAACGGAAGAGACGTTTTAGTAAGATGACTGGAATTTTGACCTGAAAATGTTATCGGAAATCAAAGAGGAGAACCCGATTTAGTTACTTATTCAATTATTTTTACGACTGATAAATTTGCATAAAGATAAAACTCGTTTCAGTTTACTTATTGACTCTGTGTCCAGGACGGAGATTTCCGTATTAGGAAACAAAAGAACAACGATAAAAAAGTAGGGATACCGACTCAACCTCGACTTCAACCTCCCGACCAGACCAGTACTTCAGGGACCTTTTCAGTTACCCTTCTAAACGAAATATTCTTGTTCTAAAGTCTTTAGGACTGTATAATTGGACATAAGTCCTACACTAAAAAATTATTCCTCTTTCACAAACGATTTTCTACATTAAAGACAGGTTATCTGGAACTACTAAATCAGAAAGGATTTCTTTATATAGTTTATACGTTTTGTATGTTACTAATTGTTTTAATTAAGTCAGAGGATCACGGAATTCTCGGTAAATATTAAAATAACGTCATCGTTTTACTGTCTTGTTAAAAAGTAATAGAGACGGATACCCTTTTTAGTTATCGATCGAAAGTTACAGAAAAATCTACGACGACGTCTGAAATGTCACATTTATAATTATTTGTCTTTATGTTTTCTTACTATTTATATCCCCCTTGTGTCACCTTCTTTTCAGTGATCACCTAAGAGATGTTTACTTCGTCACTCGGGGTCATGAGTAAAGGTAAACCGTTCTCGAAAAAACGATTTAAAAACTAATATATATATGTATAGTCAAGTCAAGTCAAGTCAACGAGTCAGTACAGACTGAGAAACGTTGGGGTGCTTAGTGTCGTGCGGTCCCGAGGGACAGGTAGTGGTTGAGGGTCTTAAGTAAGTTTGAGTACAGGTAGCTCAGTCACTACGGTAGGTCGGTAGAGTAGGAGACAGCAGTGGAAGAGGAGGACGGGGGTTAAGGAGGGTCGTAGTCTCAGAAAAGGTTACTCAGTTGAGAAACGTACTCCACCGGTTTCATAACCTCAAAGTCGAAATCGTAGTCAGGAAGGTTACTTGTGGGTCCCGACTAGAGGAAGTCCTACCTGACCAACCTAGAGGAACGTCAGGTTCCCTGAGAGTTCTCAGAAGAGGTTGTCGTGTCAAGTTTTCGTAGTTAAGAAACCCCGAGTCGAAAGAAGTGTCATACATACATATGTATACCAGTACATATCTGAGTATGAGAAGACTCACAATTACACTATGTTTCACCGAAAAACTCATTGTCAAGTCGGTCTTGTTTTCTCTGTGGACCGAATGAGTCTAAAAGACTAATTCTATAAGACTTGTCGTAAGTCATAAAACCAATGGGTGTGATAGGTGTAGGGTCCGTCATATAGGATGGAGACGGAACGTGAGAAACAAACGTAAGAACAGGACAATAACTTCTTGGGTAGGAACATAAAGAAACCAATAATTTACTGAACTATAAAAATTTCCAAAGTTGTTTAACTCTGTTATACAGTCACCTGGGACACATGAGACATGAAACTAGACACGATACGACCAATAACTTATACGTTGTATTCTCCGACGAAGCACAGTAGGTGGAGATACTGTTAGTAAAGTAGACGTCGTTTTATAATAGATTTCCTCTCAACCAATATACACCTGTAAATTCCTATATCAGAGTAACATGGTTTGACTTGTTATAAAAGTTGAAGATTATGAAATATTTGTTATATACACATCGCTCGATTCGAACATTCTCCACTAAAGAGTCACTCCAAATAAAAGTTAAATAAAGAGCATGTCCTATTATGTGTAGGACTGAATATGAAAACCTTCTGTACAAAGTCTCTACTGTCTTTTATCACCATTTACAAGGAAGAGTCTTGTCTAACGACACGACCATAGACATCTACGGGGTTCCGACTTCAAGGAAAACTTTAATAAAAATTTAATGAACTTAGGGGTTGGAGGGTGGTAAGGGGTATACCGTTTAAGAATTACCACGGTGAAGTTTCCTTTAGGTGCTAACACTACGGTACACATAAACACATAATCCCTTCCTTTTATATTTCTGTTCTTTTTGCTAAATAGAATTTTCTAGTAACAAACAAGGTTTGATATAAATCTGTACTTACGTTCATTATATAGTTAGATAAAGAGAAGGTCAGTTTTAAGTGGTAAGAAGGGAAAAAATTAACGTGAAACGATATGAATGATAGGATCAATCTAAACTTTTATAACAATGTACGCACATAAAGAAAGACCTTAGTGACTTATCACCAAGGAACCCTTCATCCCCGGTCCAAAACACAAAGGGGGACACGTGGACACCCGATGAGTGTCACATAGGTCATCGACGAGTCAACACAAGAGCAGTTAACTTAAGTCACAAAGTTTGGAAAACCTCTTTGGGTCAACAATCTATTCTAGTAAAGCAAAGAGACACTTCCTGACGTGAGTCCTTTGACTCTAGTCTCGGTACCACCCTTTGAAAAACACAAAAGTCTGTAAAAACACTAGTGTCACATTTACTTTGTAACAGCGTCGCCAGGAACGTGACTCCAGCGACTCCTGTGTAGTCTCCCCACAAACTAAAGAGAAGATTTGGGTACCGCTACGAGTAGAGTGTCCGTGTGACCCACGGTAGTAGTCGTACACCTGGGACGTCACCAGTACCGGGGTCTTACCTAAAGTCTCCGATTCCCATACCTACTTTCACCCCCACCCTCACTTCTCCATCTTTCTCCTCTCCTCCTTAAGTCGGTTCCCTAATTACAAAGATTGTGATGCAGAAAATAGTAACACATCCCATCTTGACGCTCTTTAACAAGGTATTTAAGATCAATAGTTCACCGACCTACGTCACGATTGATGTCCCATTCGTTTGTATAGAGTACGACGTCACAGAAACTTTTCATTACAGACCCCTTAATTCGGTGAGACAATTAAATCTCACTAAACTTCACTAGTTTAGTTGTCACTAAACTTCGCACCCCTATAAAAGTTTAGACGTGCGTTATCGGTCTGTAGTCTTTATGCACGAAAACAACAACAAGTCAACAATTCAGTACCGGTTGAGAAACGTTGGGGTACCTGACGTCGTACAGTCCGAAGGGACAGGAGGTGATAGAGGACCTCGACCGAGTTCAAGTACAGGTAACTCAACCACTACGATAGATTGGTAGAGTAGGAGACAGCGGGAGAAGAGAAAAACGGAAATTAGAAAGGGTCGTAGACCCAGAAAAGGTTACTCAGCCGAGCAACGTAGTCCACCGGCTTCATAACCTCGAAGTCGAAATCGTAGTCAGAAAGGTTACTTATAAGTCACAACTAAAGGAAATCCTAACTGATTGAACTAGAGGAACGATATGTATGATATTCGACACCGTTTTGGTTTGGGGTGGACCTCTAGTATAACTAGTAAAGAAAACTCACTTCGGGTCTCCGACCTTTCGAGGACTTGGTTTCAAACAGAACTCAAACGAATCTCGAGTGACGCCTCACGAAACCTAAAGTGGAGGAGAGTACCCGTCACGACACCTAGTAGGACTAAGAAACGGGGGATGGGGGTTATTCACTCCTTTCTGTTTGATAAAGAGTTACAAATTACCAGTATTACAAGTGCTCCATTAGTGATTTTTTACATGTATATTGTGTTAGGGATGGGAGGTGGTCAATATAGGGTCCGTGTGGGGACCCTAATAGTATCCATGTAGGGATTTATGGGACAGTGGGTCCGACTTCTGACGATAGGGGAGAGAAACTTTTCATTTGTAGCTAACCTAGTCTACGTTCTACCCCAATCAACCTTAATCTATAAAGGATGTTTTTAGGTGTCGATATATCTCACCACGTAATTAAAGTGACGAAATAGGAGATTCACGTATCTCACCACCATCCCCTTCGTCACTCCCTCCCTCCTTTCCTCCCCTACTTACGTCCGAACTTTCATTCACCTCCTATCTTCCTGAAAAGGTCTATGGGTGAGGGTCAACAGAAGCTGAGAGACCTAGAGAGGTCCACGAGACTAAGGACCCAAAGGAGTAGAGTTAGGATCGTCAGACACACGACCGACTATCTCCCGTCCGTCGGATGACTCCGTATAGGGTGGGTTCCAGTCACGGGTGTCTCACTCAACAGGTTCACGGGTGACGGTACCAGACCAAGAATCGTTTCGTGTTGAGGAAAGGTCTCGAGATTACGAGGGGAGACGGGAGTTCCAGACCCGTGATGATCATGTCACATTGACATCGGTGGTAAATTCTTGCAGGAATCCCAGACTTTGTAACAGTCTATAATTTTCTTTTTTTTTCGATATCGAACTAAGAAACTCGACAACAAAGGAGAGGTCCCCTTGTCCGTCAGTTCCAACATAGTCGCCCTATTGTAAAGTCTTTTTAGAAAGTTAAAGTATCTTCTCTACATCCTTTTTTGACGATCTCCCACGTATCCTATCGAGAGTAAATCGTTCTATCTTCGGTCGGACGATTTACTTTTTATCGGGTAAGACTCCTGACGTTCCCTGTCGTGACCTAAACATGTCACCGACACTTTCCTATCCAATAGAACCACTACAACAAGTACAGTCCCCTTCACCACTACGGGTCCATGACTTGTGTCTGGACCCTCTGGATCCTACTTACTGAGAATGACCCGTTTACTAAGTTAATAATCTTGTGTTGAGTCAGAGATACGAATATTTTTAATGTACTATAAACGAATCCTTATTAGAATACCTGAATCTTCACTATCTTTAAGATAGTGAATCTTAGGATTCTAAGATTAGAATCCTCAATCTTCACTATTTATAAAAATAATTCACAGAGGGTCGGGGAAAGTCCCTAAATGAGGAAGGAAACTTTTGGTCTTTATCACCTTACTTCACTACATTAAGATTATCACGAACGGAAATAGTTGTTACAATTAGAGACAGATTCCTCGACCCGTCGAATGTAACACATAAACTAAAGACTGATGACAGGGAATGTTTATCGACACTTTTCTTCTCTTCGCTTTTCGTTTCCTCTTTTCCTTTCTATATTCGTAGACTTACGGCTCAAGGTTTCTTATCGTTCTTCTCTATTCTTTCGGAAGAAGTCGTTAGTCACGTTTCTTTATCTCCTTTTCTTGTCTTACCCTTTCTGATCTCTAGAGAAGTTCTTTTAATCTCTATGGTTCCCTTGTAAAGTACGTTTCTACCCGAGCTATTTCCTGTCTTTACCATACCTGGATTGTCTTCGTCTTCTATAATTCTTCTCCACCGTTCTTATGTGTCTTGACATGTTTTTTCTAGAAGTTCTGGTTCTTTTAGTGCTACCACACTAGTGAGTAGATCTCGGTATGTAGGACCTTACACTTCAGTTCGTCCGGAATCTTTCGTAGTGATACTTGTTTCGATCACCTCCACTACCTTAAGGTCACCTCGATAAAGTTTAGGACTTTCTACTACGACACTTTCACGACGTGAGTTATACGGTCGTTTAAACCTTTTGAGTCGTCACCGGTGTCCTGACCTTTTCAAGTCAAAAGTAAGGTTAGGGTTTCTTTTTGTTACGGTTTCTTACGAGTTTGATGGAGTGTTAACGTGAGTAGAGTGTGTGATCATCTTATTACGAGTTTTAAGAGGTTCGGTCTGAAGTCGTTATGCACTTGACACTTGAAGGTCTACAAGTTCCACCAAAATCTTTTCCGTCTCCTTGGTCTCTAGTTTAACGGTTGTAGACGACCTAGTACCTTTTTCGTTCTCTCAAGGTCTTTTTTGTAGATAAAGTCGAAATAACTGATACGGTTTTGGAAACTGACACACCTAGTGTTATTTGACGTCTTTTAAGACTTTCTCTACCCTTATGGTCTGGTGGACTGGACGGAGAACTCTTTGAATATACGTCCAGTCCATCGGTGTCAATCTTGACCTGTACCTTGTTGTCTGATCAAGGTTTATTCTTTTCCTCATGTAGTTCCGACATATAACAGTAGGACGAATAAATTGAATATACGTCTCATATAGTACTCTTTACGACCCGACCTTCTTCGTGTTCGACCTTAGTTCTAACGCCCTCTTTATAGTTATTGGAGTTTATACATCTACTGTGGTGGGGATACCGTCTCTTACTTCTCCTTGATCTTTCGGAGAACTACTTTCACTTTCTCCTCTCACTTTCCCAACCGAATTTGAGTTGTAAGTCTTTTGCTTCTAGTACCGTAGGCCAGGGTAGTGAAGTACACTTTATCTACACCTTTGTCACCTTTGTCACCGTCTGAAATAAAAAGACCCGAGGTTTTAGTGACGTCTACCACTGACGTCGGTACTTTAATTTTCTGCGAATGAGGAACCTTCTTTTCAATACTGGTTGGATCTGTCGTATAAGTTTTCGTCTCTGTGACGAAACGGTTGTTTCCAGGTAGATCAGTTCCGATACCAAAAAGGACATCAGTACATACCTACACTCTCAACCTGACACTTGTTCCGACTCGTGGCTTCTTAACTACGAAAACTTGACACCACAACCTCTTCCGAGAACTCTCAGGGAACCTGACGTTTCTCTAGGTTGGTCAGGTAAGACTTCCTCAAGTCAGGACCCTAAAGAAACCTTCCTTACTACGACTTCGACTTTGAGGTCATGAAACCAGCGCAGTACGTTTCTCAACTGAGTAACCTTTCCTGAGACTACGACTCTCCCTAACCGCCGTCCTCCTCTTCCCCTGCTGTCTCCTACTCTACCACCTACCGTAGTGACTGAGCTACCTGCACTCAAACTCACTTGAGGCCCTCAACCACTATCTGTCCCTCCGTACCGCACGACGTTAAGTACCCCAGCGTTTCTCAACCTGTGCTAACTCGCTGACTTGACTTGACTTGACAGGGATTTATGTGGTAAGTGTAGTAATCCAATTTAAATAAATGTAATAACCTTTAAAGGTCGGTTTAGTGGTAAGTCATTGGAATCGACCCACCCAAGAATTAAAGGAGTAGAATGTGTTGTGGGACTTATGTCTAGATTACTCCCTTATTTACATCGTAAAGAAAATAAACGAAATTTCGAATACAAAATCAAAGGAAACGTTCCTTTTTATAAAATATTATCTAGTCTTTGTTCACTATCGTTACAATTATAAAAGTAGTAGTGAGTCAGTACAGACTGAAAAACTCTGGGGTACAACTGTCCTTGTTCTAATTGTGTTTCTTATCTGAAAACACAAGTACATACCCACTGACTTCATCGGTTCCTATATTAAAGATTACTACTGCACTAGACTAAACACTAGAGTGACGTAGTCATCGTCAAGTTTCTCACCAAAGGTTGTGAAACGTAGTCATATCATTAACCCTAGAACTTTTTTGAGTGTAAACGGTAGAGTCTATCCTTCCCATCTTTTATACTCATGGGGATTCGATACCCCAGCGTGTCTCATCCTGTACTGACTTCGGTGAATCTTCGTCGTCGTCGTCGTTCGATTCATAAACGACGACAGGAAATCAACGATTCAACACAGACTGAGAAACAGTGGGGTACCTGACATCGGTCGTCCCAAAGATGCAGGTAACCTAAGAGGTCCTTTCTTATGATCTCACCCCACGGTAAAGGAAACGGTCCTCTAGAAAGACTGGGTCTCTAGTTTGGACCCAAAGGACGTAACGTCCACTAAGAAATGGGAGAAACGATGGTCCCTTCAGGTTTGATTCATATAAATAATACTTTTTTATTCAATCGCGTAAGGTCGTAACAAACAATATTTATTTTAACTTTTGTTAATTTTAATTTTATCGATTTGTCACAACATAATTAAATTAGGTTACAAAAGTCATAAATTTTTAATTCCTTCAAACTCCATAATTGATTCTTTTTATTTGTACAACATCTCTCGCCCTTATTGATATCTTACTATACGTTTAGTATTAAAATGGAACTATTTTTATTTATTCAGATAGATGTATATATGACATACAATCACCGTTGGTGAGGTCATGAGAACGGACCTTTTAGGGTACCCACCTCCTCGGACCATCGGACGTCAGGTACCTCAGTACTTCTCAGTCTGTACTGACTCACTGAAGTGAAAGTGAAAAGTGAAAGTACGTAACCTCCTCCTTTACCGTTGGGTGAGGTTACAAGAACGGACCTCTTAGGGTCCCTGTCCCCTCGGACCACCCGACGGCGGATACCCCAGTGTGTCTCAGCCTGTGGTGACTCCACTGAATCATCGTCGTCGTCATGTGCATGTGTCTGTACATATACAGATGTTCGACACCGTCACACCACACACTTGTACATCTCCCTACTCATTTAATTGACATTCTTTTTATATCCTTCCGTTTGTAACGTACGAAAAGAAAATTTTAAAAAATGTGAAAAAAAACATGACATAGTATCAATTGTATGTCATGATACCATCAAAGTCCACATGGTGTTTTACTAAAATGTAATCTATGTGTGTTTTTTTACTAATGATGTTACAGATTATTGGTAGACAGGGGTATTTTTCAATAATGTGATAATAACTATTATAAAGAATACACATATATGTATATATGTGTGGGGTATTGAATGGAAGATCGTACAAAAGGAAAAGTATAATGACTTCGTCATATATAGATAATTTTGTTATTTATCGATTACCTTTGTAGTGGTTGAGTTGTCTACCCAAAGTACTTTAATTTACACAATATATAATTTTGGTCGTAGTTTAAGTCTATAAAATAAATTCCGGTGATACTTTCGTATACACAAAGGTTCGGGACAGTCTCTTGGACCGTTACTACTGAACTACAAAAATTCTAGAAACACGAACATTGAGGTTAATAAAAATAAGTAAATTTTCTCATATGGAGTCGTAAGATAGACCCACCAGGTCTCTAACTTCGTCACACAACATCGTGAGACTTGACAGGAATCCGTTAATCCTAGAACGTCTGATAATGTAAGATTCGTACAAAAGTAACGGAACATATTTATAAAACTGTCATCGGGTACACGTGACTATTGTAAAACGTATTGGTTCTTATTGTCCATGTCACTTTTCCCTTAGTTCAAGGAACTCCTACGTAAAAACTAAATAGCACACACGGAACTGAAAAGATTTCCATATAATTGTTATTATCGAAAACACCACATTAGCCAACGATACTTATTGGATACCGTTTCCTTTGGAAGAAAACCCCTGAAGGAAGGAACTGTTAGGTCACCAATTCTGATACGACGGTGAGGTCCCTTGTACCCAAGTTATAGGGACCAGTCCCTTGATTCCAGGACGTATACCGTGACACACCGGTTGTAAAAAAGTCTTTCGTTTGGAAGAAACCTTATTTCATTCTTTAGAGTCTACTCAAGTCCTCTAGTACCTCTCGGTAAGACGAAGGGTTCCCACGTCGGGACCCGGTCAACAAGGGACCCGAGACAACTAGGACGGACTGATTACCCGTTCTTCTGCATTCCTGTCACAGTCTTTTTGTGTTCCAAACAGGTAGATTACTAGTCTCCGTCACGATTGTTCATGAACTCAGGCGGTGTGTGGGGGCGTCTGTCTCTACACTTGCAAGTGATTAAATCTTTCCTACTTATCGAGGGCGACAGTGGGTCCCGGTCTCCTGTACCGGTTCTAAAAAACCGTCCATCTGAAAAAAGGAAAATTACTTATATAGACCTTTAGATCAAATTACACGTGAACACCAATCTTCTTTTTGGTATTTTACCGAAAGGATGACACTATTTCAAAAAACCTTGAGTCTCTCCCAGTGAAGGGGGAGGGGGGTCTTAATGGGCTGATATTAAGGACCCTTCTATATGTTTGATTTAGGTATGTAAAGTACGATAAGAGTAGTACACTTTAGTTGGACTTTCATCTTATATTTCTTTTTAGTTCCGATTATAATTTTCCATGTTGGGTTTCAGTGAATGTTGACAGTACCGTGATTTTAGTGTCTGTCTTTCGTCACAGAGACGACATTTTATCTTATTTGACAACATTTTAATTATGTTATTATGAAGACACTTACACACGTCTCCTTTTTTTAGGTTTAAGTGAGTAGGTTGTATTTATATAACCAAGAGGGAGGGGGTCGAAAACTTCAATGACAACATCAAACCCCTCTACGTAAAATGTATCAAAATACTTGAACCCTAATTACATCGAAAGACTAATCTATGTCTGAATACCAAAGAAATAGAGACAGAGAGAGACAAAGAAAGAGAGAGGAAAAGAACCATATTTAGTGAAGTAGAGTCAATGGGATTTATTCTTAAAAAGTCAGTCACATCAACGAGTCAGCACAGACCGAGAAACACTGGAGTACCTGACATCGTGCGGTTCGAAGTGACAGGTAGTGGTTGAGGGTCTCGAACGAGTTTGAGTACAGGTAACTCAGCCACTACGGTAGGTTGGTAGAGTAGGAGACAACAGGGGAAGAGGAGAACGGAAGTTAGAAAGGGTCGTAGTTCTAGAAAAGGTTACTCCGTCAAGAAGTATAGTCCACTGGTTTCATAAACTCGAAGTCGAAGTCGTAGTCAGGAAGGTTACTTATACGTCCTGACTAAAGGAAATTCTAACTGACCAAACTTAAGGAACGTCAGGTTCCCTGAGAGTTTTCAGAAGAGGTTGTAGTGCCAAGTTTTCGTAGTCAAAAAACCACGAGTAGGAAGAAATACCAGGTTAAGAGTGTAGGTATGTCCTGAGGACCTTTTTGGTATCGAAACTGATACTCTTATAAATTAGAAGAGTCTATGATCAAAAATTTAGGATCAGACTTTGGTTCACTTCTCAACTGTGAAATTTTTATGGATGGTTAGTTTAGAAAGAGGGGTACATTAAGATCAAGTAGATATGTCGTTTCACGTTCCGTTCGATAATTTGTGGTCGTAAAGTAAGTAAGTGACTTAAGAGAAAGTATTGTCTATACTTACTTACAAGACCAAGTACAGAAAGTCATGATCTAAACATCCGAGAATAGTAACAAATTATTTTAAATTTTCAAATTGTGTAAAACGACATTTTTCATGGGAACCGATAACCCAATACCTAGGAATCGAGACTGAATTGGTGAGAGTAAGGAGTCGTAAGGATATAATAACCACTTTCTTCTCATTACCTTTGAGAGTTCTTCTACTTTACCGTCTATCATATAGTTACCGACTGGTTCCTGTGTCGTGATGTGCATCTCATTCTCTAGAAAGGTGTAACTTAATTACCCCATTTCGTAAGTCCCGAAAACCTAAAAACAAGATACCACACACGTAAGTTAATGTGGTCCAAATCACTTCGACTTTCTGTTTAGTTCAAAGTCCCCTTGATTTATTAAAGACATGATATCTCTCGTCATCACACATGGGTTCACCGTCGCTCGTACATACGATTCAACGGAGTCAGTACAGGTTGAGAAACACTAGGTACCTGACATCGGACGGTCCGAGGAGACAGGTACCCTAAAAGGTCCGTTCTTATGACCTCACCCAACGGGACGGGAGGAGGTCCCCTAGAAGGGTTGGGTCCCGGTTTGGACGCAGAGGACACCGAGAACGTAACCATCCACCTAAGAAGAGGTGACTCGGTGACCCCTTCGGGTAGGTAAACCGTCCCTCCCAATGATAATTACGTAAAGTACGTAAATTCTCTTTAGACAATTATTTTATGATACAAAGTCCGTTCACTCCCGAATGTTTCACTTATATTGTATCCGTAAAAGGGGTTCGACAAGTGTAGTTTTCCCTCTCTGTCTGAAGACTTATAGACTAGTATTGTGTCGTATTTAGACACGATTTTAGTTCCAGTTCGACGAATTTTCTCTCTCTCTCTTATTAAGTAGAAGTTAAATATTTTTTTTAAAGTAAAGGTTTTACTTCTAAGGAACGGTCACTTCGTATACATTTGTAAAAACCTATTTCATGTAAAAAACTTTACAATAAAATTATGTTGAAAATGATCATTCTTTGATACCTTTAAGAACCTTCCAATCATTTTATAGATGTCCCCATACCTTCGACTGTAAACATCCCAATAACCGTGCTTTGAATGTCAAAAATTTGTGTGTAACCTGTAAAGACTTTCGGTTAAACTATATGAACCGGATTTCTAGAGTTAAAAAAACTTTCTGGAGTTGTACAGATGTCGGTATGGTGGGACTTACGCGGGTTAGAGTAGACTTTCTAGTCTAGTAGGGACGGTGTAAAAGAATGACATTATGTCATTTATCTACTGGTTTTTACAAGACATGTAAGTCTCAAATTTTGTATGAAGGTTTGGTCAGTTCCTTCTTAACTTTAATCCTTTAAGAATCCGTACTTATTATCTATTTTATGATATACAGTTTTGAACACCCTACATCATTCTAACGTGACTCTTTATTTAAACATAGGAATTTACGAACATCGTTTACTTTGTTGACTGTTTGTTGATTAGAGTTTTTATATGTTCGTTGAAGACGTCGAGTTAAGGTCTTTTTATTTGCTGGGTTAGTTTTTTACCCGGTTTCTTGATTTATCTGTAAAGAGGTTTCTTCTGTATGCCTACCGATTGTTTGTGTACTTTTCTACGAGTTGTAGTGAGTAATAATCTCTTTACGTTTAGTTTTGGTGTTACTCCATGGTGAAGTGTGGTCAGTCTTACCGACGCTAGGTTTTTAGACGTTCGTTATTTACGACCTCTCCCACACCTCTTTTCCCTTGGGAGGATGTGACAACCACCCTTACGTTTGATCATGTCGGTGATACCTCTTGTCACACCTCTAAGGAATTTTTTAACGTTTATCTTGATGGAATACTGGGTCGTTAGGGTGACGACCCGTATGTGTGGCTCCTTTGGTCTTAACTTTCTCTGTGTACATGGGGTTACAAGTAGCGTCGTGACAAATATTATCGGTCCTGTACCTTTGTTGGATCTACAGGTAGTCGTCTACTTACCTATTCTTTCGACACCATGTATATGTGTTACCTCATAATGAGTCGGCAATTTTTCTTAAGTAAACTTAGTCAAGACTACTCTACCTACTTTGACCTCGGCTAATATGTCTCACTTCATTCGGTCTTTCTTTTTGTGGTTATGTCATATGATTGTGTATATATACCTTAAATCCTTCTACCGTTACTGCTGGGACATACGTTCTGTCCTTTTTTCTGTGTCTACACATATTGCCTGAAAACCTGAGTCTCCCTCTCCCTCTCCCACCCTACTAAACCCTCTTACCGTAAGATTGTACATATGATAGTACATTCTTAACTTAGCGGTCAGATACAGACTGCGTCCTATGTCGTACGAACCCCGACCACGTACCCCTACTGGGTCTCTCTACAACACCCCTCCCTCCACCCTCCCCCCAAGTACACACCCTTGCGTACATTCTTAATTTCTAAAATTTTAATTTTTTTTTATTTTTTAAATTTTTTTTACGTTTTTTTTTTTACTCAATTCGTAGGTTAAATTCTGTAGTCTTCCTTGTTGTTTGAGTGACTTATTGGGTTTCTTTTAACTTCTCTGTCTTTGATTACTTTGTCTTTAGTTTCCATGTTTACTCCAAACGTAACATACCGTCTTTGGTTGTGTTGTGACATTTTAAAAATTTTTATTTAAATTTCAATTTTTTATCTTTTGTTCTCAGACGAAAATTTTCTCATTATTTCCTGAAGGGACCATCATGGCACCGCCCCTTAGACGGACGGACACGCCCCTGTTCCAAAGTTAGGGACCAGGCCCTTCTAAGGTATATGACGTCTCGTTGGTTCGGGTACGTGGTGACTCGATGACTCGTACACACAGATCTCGGGTACGAGACGTTACTCTCTGCGGTGGCGTTACTCTTCGGGACCGTGACGTTACTTATCATTAGGGGTGAGTGGTGTCGTTCTCTTTCGGGTACCCGTCGATGTTTCTGGGTCCTGTTGGTGTTTTTCTTTTTTCTCATTGTTTCCGTCGTTGAAGACACTCCGAAACAGGTCCCCCCGCCCCGCCCCCCCTCCCTTACTCTTTTCTTACAAAGATGTGTACAACATGATGTCCTAATCTATTTACTCTCTTTTGTTCAAATACGAGTATTTAAATTTTTGAACGTTCTTTATCTACACAATGTTTCTTTTATTTCTACTAGTCTTGACTGATTTTTTTATTTGTTTTGGGTTAACCACGATATTGGTACCTTTTCAACTTAATTTTTAAATTTGAGAAAGACACTCGTTTTAGAATACGGGAACTAATAGAAGAATCTGTTCAAGTTCCATAACCATTAAGGTTTGAATTTGAGAATGTCTTCTCTTTGTCTACTTCGTGAAGAGTTGAGTAAAGTACTCAGGTACTGTTGAAACTATAGTTTTGTTCTATTCTTACCGTATTTTTTCTTTAATAATTTTCTTTTATAATTCATATCTCCGTTTTAAGACTTTGTTTTATGGTCGTTGGTTTTAAATCGGTCTAATCTTTTTTCAGTGACGACGACGACGATTCAGCGAAGTCAGTACAGACTGATTCAGTGTCGGTTCGAATGTTTATATCCGATTATATAAATTATCCAATTCCCTTACACCCTCTCCTTTATCCTTATACCAATGGAGATGTCATCATCTTGTTTGTAAACTATTTTAATGTGTGAACAAGTACCAAATTGTTCATTCGTTTGTATTGAGGACCATTATTCTTCTAGTAGTGATGGAATCGGTCTTTTCCACTTAGATTTTTTAACATAAATAAAAAGTCTCTAGATCTTCCATTGATTTTTATTCGAAAGAACGAGGTATATTTCTACTCTTTTCTAACAATTGTAAATTTGGTAAAAAAACGGGGTAATGTAAATATTTACACACACAAACATACTTATATTTATATGTGTTCATGTGTCTTGAACTAATGTATCATCAATTCTTACACTCAAGACCTCATTTTAGCGATTTAATTTTAGGATTCCAACATGCTAAACCCCGTTCAAAGACTGGAGTGACACGGAGTCATAAGAGTAGTCATTTTACCCACTCCTTTTGTAGAGTAACCTAACAACATTCTCGATTTATTTATTTATGTACACATCGTATATCCCTTCGCGGACTGTCTAACATTCATGAGTCACGTACATAATCACCGTTATCGAAAAACAAGGAGTCATGATTTTATAGAGGAAATACAAAAAACACATAAAAGGTTTAAAAGATGTTATAAAATGAAAATATTTTTCTCGTTAAACTTTGTGTGTGTGTGCATGACGAGTGTATGTGGGGGTATTTTCAGAAAACTAGACTCAACGAAGCATGTGAAGGGACCTTCTGACCCTATACCGTTGTGCAAAGAAGACTCTCGGGACGAAAGTGAACAGTACCAGGGACAGCCCCACGGAGGTACGAGTGACGTAGAGGATTCCGTCCTGTCGACTTCGCAACAAGACTGGTACACGGTATTTGGGTATCGGCAGGTAATACTCGAGGCTACTAAGGTCTCCTTTTCCTTTCCAGGAAAGGCTAGTAAAACTCTGTTTCCACGTCGTCTTAGTAGGTACCTTGAAGGACTGATTCCTACGAGTGAGACGGAAACTTTTGACACTAAACCGTCCAGTCTCCCGTGAACGTATTAACACTATGACTACCCGTGGACCCAACACTAGTCGACGAAATAAGGCAAAAGTAAGTTGGAAAGAGTATAGGACTGTGTCCATCGGGAGCCAACTACATAAAATTACCGTATGTTCTGAAGGGTTACTTAAAGTTAATTAAAAGGTTTAACAAGTCCTTTATAAGATCCAATCTTTTTTCTCTTTGTTGTAAGGAGGAGTAGTCTTCAAATATAAAAGTACATCCTTCTGTCTTCATTTGTGTTTCCTATAAATATCTTACATTATTCACCAGAATTCTACTTTATTTCCCCGACTAAACTATCTCACTACCCTCTCCTAGGAACTCTGTCCATGGGTCCCTGTCGATACGACTCGTCCACTATAAAATCACCTCTGAGACTCAACTCTCCCTCGTCAAATACGGGTCTTATCTTCACTTACAGAAGGTCCGTCTCCGTTGTCGGTGGTGTTATCCCGGTGGCGTTGCCCTTTCTTGAGACGTCCAAGCAAAACACAGACCTTGTGGTACACATCCTCCTCTGAGACCCCTCCAGTGAAGTACCCCTGAACAGGTCCGGTTCCTCAAACCCCAAATAAGATTCACATCAGTTTTTGGTGTTCGAAAAGTCACCCCATACCACCTCCACTGTATCCTTTAGGTGCAAAAGTTTCTAACGTGACCAAATTACATACCTTTATTTAACCACCTTTTATTATCGTCTTCGTTCCTTTGAGCCTTCTGGTAACGTTATTGGGTCCGTTGTCTACTACCTTCGAATCTGAACTCCCCGTCATCTCCCGACCTCTCCGTACTTAGTTCAGCCTCAGAGAAACCTCCATCAACCGTTGATCATAGACACCGTCTAAGTGCCAAGACCAACCGATGCACCGTTAACATCTAAGTCCGGTAACCCAGTTTTCGGTGACGTCCCGGAGGAAGGGTACTTCCATTTACCTCCAATTACCTCTCTTACGACTGACCAGAGTATGCAAGTTTCAGGTGCAAGGGTAAACAGGAAACCTAGTAATCGATCAACGTGACACCGTCAACATTTACGGAATGACACAGTTCTCCCACTCTACGACAAAAGTGGTTCCCTAGTCAAAAGTCGACATCTCAAGGTATAAGACCCGTTGTAAACACCGAGTAAATTAATGGGAGAAAGTAGTCTTCATCTGATTCAGATCCGAAAGAGTCAACGTCCTCTACACGACATCTACTCCCCATCGAGGTCTCAGGTGCCCCGTAGACAAGGTACGAGAACTATTCAGGGCTGGAGTGGACTTCGTAACCCTGGAGAGAGAACTCTCCTGGTCTCGATTGATCGAAGAGTCTCCAACTAAGACTCGGACTCAGTTAGACTCATGTCCCACAGTCAAGTCAAGTCAACGAGTCAGCACAGGCTGAGAAACGCTGGGGTACTTAACGTCGTACGGTCCGGAGGGACAGGTAGTAGTAGAGGGCCTCAAGTGAGTCTGAGTACCGGTAGGTCAGCTACTACGGTAGGTCGGTAGAGTAGGAACCAGTAGGGGAAGAGAAAGACGGGGGTTAGGGAGGGTCGTAGTCTCAGAAAAGGTTACTCAGTTGAGAAGGGTACTCCACCGGTTTCATGACCTCAAAGTTGAAATCGTAGTGAGGAAGGTTTCTTTAGGGTCCCGACTAGAGGAAGTCTTACCTGACCGACCTAGAGGAACGTCAGGCTCCCTGAGAGTTCTCAGAAGAGGTTGTGGTGTCAAGTTTTCGTAGTTAAGAAGCCACGAGTCGGAACAAGTGTCAGGTTGAGAGTGTAGGTATGTACTGGTGTCCTTTTTGGTATCGGAACTGATCTGCCTGGAATCAGTCGTTTCATTACAGAGACGAAAACTTATATGATAGATCCAACCAGTATTGAAAGGAAGGTTCCTCATTCGCAGAAAATTAAAGTACCGACGTCAGTGGTAGACGTCACTAAAACCTCGGGGGTTTTTGATTTCATGTCCCACATCAGGAGGGTAAGAAATGTGTGAATGAGTTACACTGACGTCAGAAGTGCTCAAGTTGGGTCGGGACAAGTCGGGGACCCGGTAGAGTTCTCTCAAAGTCTGTCCATTCCTTGACTCCCTACCCCGGATTACGGGGGTACGTTCGTTCGAGTCAACACAGACTGAGACACTGGGGTACGTGACGTCAAACGGTTCGAGGAGACATGTACCCTAAAAAGTCCGTTCTTATGACTTCACCCAACGGTAAAGGAAGAGGTCCCCTTAAAGGACCGGGTCCCTAGTTTGGGTACAGAGGACGAACCCGTCCGTCTAAGAAATGGTGACGTGGTGGATCCTTCGGGTCACCCTACTCCCCCTTCCATATTACACTGTCGACGACACCCGTTTTCGTCTTTACTTGGTGTGAAGTGAAGGGGTAAAAGATAGTCCTCTTTTACCACTCTATAATGTTTTAGGTAGTAAGAGTCTACCCCATACGTACATACCATACCACCTTGTAAGAGCTGGTCGTCGAATTTCTTTTATATTTATTCTTTCTTTTATATTTGGTCACACATTCAGTTTACTGTGTGGTTCACGGGAGTCGAAATCCTTTCTACAAACGTATAATTGATGTCTAACATTCCCATAAAGGTTCTCATACTAGGTTAAAGAAATAGAGTAGGTATTTGTTCAACATTTTTCCTGAACCTGGAAATACGAATACCGTGACACACTCCCTAGTCCTCATTTAAATCTTCGTTAAACTTCTGTACTTTCGATATTGGTAAATAAAATATCCAACCTTTATAACTTGTCATTACATCGATATTTACGTTACTCTCGTCATTTATAACACATTTCATTTAAAAAATCTAAAAGAACTTTTTGTCCAAAGGTTTGTTACGTAGTTTATACTTGGTAAACTAACTTTTGACTTGTTAAACCACAAAGTGAGTTAGATTCTTCGATAGTTTATATTCGGTCAGGTTAAAGTCTGTACAATTATACACTCGTGACGAAGACGACGACGACGATTCAGCGAAGTCAGCACAGGCTGAGACATGCTGGGGTCTCTGCCGTCGGGTGGTCCGAGGCGGTAGGGGCCCTAAGAGGTCCGTTCTTGTGACCTCACCCGACGGTAAAGAAACCATGTGAAATTTTATCCAAATATTTCCAAAAATATTTACGGTAAATACTAACAAAAATTTCCCTCTTTCTCATATTCTTGTTATATTAGATCTTACAATTGTCTCTTTATATGAAATTTTACAATTTTTTATGGAGATGTTCTCCCCTCAACCTATCCTATATCCTGAAAAGATGTAACTCGTACATTACTCTCTTAAACACAGAGAGACACACACATATTTACTGTGGCTAAACATGTTCATTTCGATACACATTTAAACGATCAGTTTTTTAAAACACATACCTCGTTTATCCGGTTATCCAATACTAAAAATAATCGTGTCGTTTGTGAGTGTATTAAGTCCCTTCCAGTTTCTTTAAAAGACAAACACGAAGTTGACGTGTAAGGATGGACGACACTTTATTTGGGTTGGAAGGACGGCCCCAGACAACTAAGTCGAAACGGTAGACCTCAGTAGATCGAAAGTGTAAGACTTACCTTATTACGACGAAACCAGTCTCCGAGACTCTCCTCGTTTCAAACACCATCTACCACAATTAATGTAAGAAAGGTATTTTATCGTCCCGAGATCCGTGTTCGACCCACCTTCGGCAGTACAGGCACACCGTCGGTTCCTAGTCCTATATCCATTAAGGGAACCTAAAGTAGACAATAGAGTGTACCTTCCCCTCTTAAGTCTAAGTCTAGTCTTCCACTTTCCAAATACCCGTTCTTGTGGTCTGTCCGTCCCGGTATTTCAACCTCTTCACCGACGAAGTAATAAGTACTCAGGACAACGAAGACTCTTGTAAGACATGGTACACGTGACAACCGAATCATGTTTAAGGTTTCGGTAAAATATAATAGTAAATCTTAGAGTAAAAGTCTCCTCCATCTATTTATTCGACTATCAATTTGTAAACACTTGGTTATGTAAGGTTGTTTCAGGTGGGTAACTGGTACCCTGGTTTCCTGTAGTACCACGAAATCTTAACCACGTCTTTCGTCGGAAGAGGACAGATGATCTTTCCTCATAAGTAAGTAAAGAAGTAAGTGAGTAAGTAAGTTCTTAACTGAATGACTCACGGAAGGTACACGACCTTCATATATGACTGACTACTTTAGTCTCTCCAAGAACAAGAACATCTCAAATGTAAGGTCACTTCAAGTGTCTATTACTTGTTTGTTCTTTCTTTATTAATGTCTGCGACTGTCACAATACTTCCCGTACTCACTGTACTGTCTCTCATTCACCCTCATTCTTACTCGTTCCTCTAAGAAATATACCAAATCCCACGTTTACTACTCCGGAAAAACCTCTTCTTAGTGATCTTGAATGACGGCTTCCGACGTTTCCGTAGTCATCTTCGAAGATCTTCTTGTAAAGGGACTCTCAGTCCTCTGGACCCAAATCTACCCCTCATATAAGGAGTTCCTCGGTGAAGTGTTACTTAGATTTATTAATGTTTTGACAATTGACTTCTTCTCATTGAGAATACACTTTTTACGAAGCATTTGACATTTCTTAAAATATTGTACTGGAGATAAGTCATAAGTATTATCGAGAAGATTCATCCAGTCTATTCCTAATTTTAATCAACCTTCGACCATTCAGGTCGATGTATTAAACATCATGGACCACGTTTTATTTTTTTCGTCCTGGAACACAAGTTTTTATTAATTCTTAAAGTTTCACCGTTGTCGTCAAAACTTGGTACTTTGAAGACTCGTGTCCCGGGACACACCGACTTGTCCAACGGAAGAACACTTCCAGTCGGGACTTGTGAAACGATAGTAGTCTAAACAACCATTTCCCAATCCCTTCCCCATTTTAACAAAAACGATATAAATATAAGTCCCATGTATAAAATCGTTTTATGATTTGACAGTTTATGATCAAAAATAATTACATTGGTATGATAACTCGAATAAAGTTCTTTAGACCAGACAAAGAAGTTAACCATAAAAGATGGTAGAAGAAAGTTATTAAATTTTTAGACCCGATTATAGGAAAAGTTTTTAGACATCGTCAACTCAACAAACCTACGTTCAACAGAACTCCTTTTCCTGAAAACACGTGATTTCTCTAGAACCAAACTTTATTCTCACGGACTTACACTCAGGACCAAGACGGGAATTATAAACACACTAATAGTTATTTAACGAATCAGAGTGACTTGAAATCAAAGAAGATTTTACCTTCTTGCTAGAGAATTGTTTATTCAGATTTAACAACCACTCATCAGTCACTGTAGTACGGATGACTGGACGTTACGCATCGAGTATATCTTTTACTAAGAAACCACCAAACAAACAGACTTCCGGTCCTTCCCGACTGTCAGTCGACTGAACGCGATTGCTCTTCACAGTAAAGACTGACCCCCGTACACAAGGAACGACAATAATTTATAGAACTTGCAGTAGGAATATACCATCCGACATACGGTTCAACTAAATGGGTTCTTACCGTTCAAATATTAAAATAAATATAATTGTTATAGAGTTACTCTTTTGTACGTTAAAAACTTTTGACTGTAATTTAAGTGTATTGTATTTCAATTGATAAAACTTCACTCGTTGAGTCACCGTTAATCAAGTAAGTGTTACCGTATATCAGTAGTACAAATAGATCAGGGGTTCGTAGAAGTAGAGGAATTTTCCTTTACACCAGGGGTAACTCGTTAGTAAGAGGTTAAAGAGGAAAGGAAGTTGGGAGACCGACGGTAATTACGTAAAAGACAAAGACACCTAAATGGATAAGACCTTCAGAACACATTTACCTCAGTGATTATTCACTGGAAACACAGACCGAAGAAACTGAATTGTACACAAAAGTTCCAATTGGAATAACGTCGTACATAGTCATGAGTGAAGAAAAATACTTACTTGTCATAAGATGAGATATACATACGGTGTCAGACAAATAGGTAAATAGACAACTACCTGTAACCCGAAAAAGGTACGAAATCAATGACCCTTATCACGGTGAGACTTTCACGTTCATCCACATAACCAAAGTTATGGACTAAAGTCAAGAAATCCATGTATGGATCCTCATTTTAACGACCCAGTATACCATTAAGATACAAATTGAAAAACTCCTTCTTCAGCACATTAAATTTCCGTTTATCCCTTAGTTTATGTGACAAAATAATATTTTATATTATTATTGTTCTTTTGTGAAGGTAAGGAAAAGAACAAAAAAGATAGGGTTAACGACCGAGAACTTGATGGAGACAGTACTCTGACTGGTTCTACCTCCTGAACCCGAGGTCCCAAGGACTAAAACTGACTCTCTGGAGGGTCGACTCTCAAGGGTTCCTACACAATCTACATTTACACCCTTGTGTACTCGGTTTGACGTAACGCACAAAGATAGAAGGTGACAGATAATACACTCGAACGACCAAAATTGTTGGAGACTCAGTCAGATCACTTCTTTTGATAATCGGTTCCAATTAATAGTAGTAACTTTACACTCATTTACTTTTTTTCACTCAGTACGTGATTCCGCTAAAATACCACGAAATACTCCCCTCCCATTTAGTTTATAAGTTTAGATTTGGTGTCCCTTGTAAACTCACTCCGACTTAGTATGCAAACTCACCTATATATAAAATATCGCACACGGACATCTAACAAGTCCACTAACACGGTGACCACACCAGTCCGACAAGAGAAGGACCGTTGGGTCGTCACTGGAGAGGTTTGGGTAGTTGGATTCGGGTCCAGTGAAGTGTACCCTCGGTGGGTCTAACCCCTTCTTGTTTTGTCTTCCCCTTCTTTCTCTCGTTGTTTCAGTTTAAAGAAGAAGACTCAAAGTAGTTCTCGACGACAGTAGGACGTCACCTCTTAAAGGGGACGTTAAGCATGAAAAATTGAGTAAAATCGTGTCGTCGGGTTCCTTCCATCGTCCACCCCGCATACACCCTTGCTTTACTGGTTTCTCTTTTCTGTCACAAAGAGGTCAAGGTAGTCGTACACACATAGGGTACACTAGATTCGGGTCTACGGAACTACGGTAGAAGTGGATATACGATAAGTAGATAAATCAATTACTAAACTAAAGATCTAGACGGGGTCCGTGATACAATTTACAAGAGACCTTGTGTCCGTACTTAGTCTCACTTGAGACAAGATTCATTAGGACTTCCATCTTGTTTTTCAACCCACACCTACGGATATCGGAATTGTACCACTTTCCTCACACCTCCTCGGGTCTGTCGGAACTGAACTTAGGACAAGGTGGAACCGTCTCGTTGGAGGATAGAGACAGGGAATCTAGAGGTAAATAATTTACTCCTACTATGATCCTGTGTAGTGTATCCGAACAAAACTCCTTGAGTGAACCTTGTCACAACCGTGATTCCATTTACGACGTTTTTTTATTCACGGTTTATATGATCGTCTCTTTACTGACTTCACGGGACCTTAAGTCTCCGTCGGTACACGACCCTCTGATCCCACCGAGTCCCACCTCTGACGTAAACTGGATCCGGAACTTCTGAGTCGACTTGAGAAATAGACTACGAGAAACATGTTGACAGGTAGACTCAGTCACGAGAGTCGTACTCTATTCTTGAAGCGGGTTTAAAGAGACACGTATAGATAATCACACATTATATATGGACCGAGAGTTTTGTACGAAAGACTCCTGTTACTCATTTAAAAAAGAATACATTCCCAATCGATACACAGGAAGTTTATTAGTCTAGTGATAAACGAACTGAAACTCAATCAGTGAAGTAGAGAGACTCTGAACCAATTGGGTAAACCTTATCTTTTCCAGATCTGAGTCCTTCGTGATACAGAATTTTTTTTTTTTTTTTGTTGAGATTTGATAGTACTAATAATTGTTATAACACTCAAATTCGGAACTGAAAGTAAATGTAATAGATACTTCGTAACGGATGTGTAGTGAATTCGGAATTCGGAGTCAAAAAACCACTAAACTAAAGAGAGAGGTTTAGAGTTTTCCTCCAAAGGTTTTGACATTCTGACGGTTTTTAAGATAAACTGGTCGTTTCAAATGTTATGAATACGAGTATAAATGTTTAAGGTAGGAAGAGGTGGGATGGGGACCAGACAGACGAAAGGAAGTAAAATGGATCACTTCCTTTTTTTGATCAAATGATGACGTCATTTTCAGTCACAAGAAGGATGTTTATGTCTTTAGAGATTTTCCTTATCTGGAAAATAAAAAAACTCTAAACACTGCATTAAAGTTGATCTAAGTGATGGATTAAAATGAGACGAAAAGGAACACTGACACTACCATTTCTTAGACGGACGTTAAGTCCTCTGGACCCAAGTCAGGGACCCAACCACTTTAGGGGACCTCTTCCCTTACCGTTGGGTGAGGTTATAAGAACGGACCTTTTAATGTGTCGGACTTCTCGGACCGCCCAGAAGTCGGTAACCCAGCGTTTCTCAGTCTGTGCTGACTCTCTGATTGTGAACCAAATAAGTACGAACAATATCTAGGTGTATGAAATAACGGATTCTTTTTTATCTTGAACACCACCAAAAGAGACCCGATCGACATTCCTTTATACCGTATACTGTTTTACAGACATCAAGAAGTCAGAGACCCCATGATTCTCCCACCTTACCTCTACCTACCCGATATTATCTCAATCCACTCGACTAGACGTAATTGAAGGTGAACCTCTTCGTCTCTGAACATTCTCTACAACACTTCTGATTACTTAATTACTCACTACCTTAATTTGTTATCGTAGTAAGTAGTCATCACTTAGTGATCAAAGCCAAGGTCCTGTACTAAACATTAAAAGTTGGAGATGTTCGATAACGGAGCTCTTGGGGTACTTGTCATACTTTTCCGTTTTACTATCCTATGACTTTCTCCTTGAGGTGTCCATTCATCCACGGGTTATATGATGACCTCTAGTCACCTCTTTATTGAGGCCTTTCTTACTTCCCTACCTCGGTTTCGTTTTGGTTGTGGGTCAACACCTACACTGACCACTATCTTCGTTCTAGGTTACGACATTTCTCGTTATAACGTATCCCTGGACCTTACAATCCAGGTACTTAGTTCCGTTTAACCTTCCCCAGTTTTCCTCTACCGTTCCCACTTGCAGCTGTAAGATCCTTAGTCGCTTGATTTTACCTGACCTTACCCACTCAAATTGAGTCTACTGGTAATATAGATGATGACACCTGTTCTTAGGGAATCTTCTTTACCTCATCGGTAGTACCAGTTGTTTTCTCAGGCTTTACGTCATGAACCTACGTTAGAGTTTTTACTCTCTTACTAGAGACAAGCAAAGGTTCCGTATGGTAAGTTATAGTGTCCTTAGGTTCAGATACGGGGTTGGTCATTACGACTTCTTCGACTTCAACTTACCAAGATACTTCTGGATGTTCTGGAAAATCTTGATTGTGGGTTTCTTCTACAGGAAAAGTAATATCCCCTGACCTTACCTTTTCATCCTACAGTTCTTTGTGGATCTCATTGTCCGTTTAAACTGGAACCTTGTGTCTTACTTCATCCCGTTTCCGATTATCTCAAAACGTTTCTCTTGCGTGACCAGTATCGTTTGTGGGAGAAGGTTGTTGTGTTCTCTTTTGAGATGTGTACCTGTAGTGGTCTACCAGTTGTGGTTTTAATCTAACTAATATAAGAAACGTCGGTTTCTACCTCTTCGAGATATGTCAGTCGTTTTTGTTCTGGCCCTTGACTGACACCGAGTCTAGTACTCGAGGATTAACGGTTTAAGTCTGAATTTAACTTCTTTCATCCCTTTGGGTGATCTGATAAGTCCATACTGGACTTAGTAGAGGGAATACTAATATGTCATTTTCACTGTTTATCTAAATTCTCTGATCTAGACCATCTATCTCACGGACTACTTGATACCTGACTCCAAACACCTTGACATGTCCTCTGTCCCTAGTTCTAGTAGGGGTACCTTTTCTTTACGTTTTTTCATTTTACCGACAGATCCCTCCCGAATGTTTATCGACACTTTTCTTCTCTTCGTTTTTCGTTTCCTCTTTTCCTATCTATATGCGTAAACTTACGTCTCAAGACTTCTTATCGTTCTTCTCTATTCTTTCGGAAGGAGTCGCTAGTTACATTTCTTTATCTCCTTTTCTTGTCTTACCCTTTCTGATGTCTAGAGAAGTTCTTTTAATCTCTATGGTTCCCTTGTAAAGTACGTTTCTACCCGAGCTATTTCCTGTCTTTACAATATCTGGATTGTCTTCGTCTTCTATAATGCTTTTCCACCGTTCTTATGTGTCCTCTTGACATCTTTTTTCTCGAAGTGCTGGGTCTATTAGTGTTACCACACTAGTGAGTAGATCTCGGTATGTAGGACCTTACACTTCAGTTCACCCGGAATCTTTCGTAGTGATACTTGTTTCGATCACCTCCAGTATCTTAAGGTCAACTCGATAAAGTTTAGGACTTTCTACTACGACACTTTCACGACGTGAGTTATACGGTCGTTTAAACCTTTTGAGTCGTCACCGGTGTCCTGACCTTTTCCAGTCAAAGGCAATTTTAGGGTTTCTTTCCGTTACGGTTTCTTACGAGTTTGATGGCGTGTTAACGTGAGTAGAGTGTGTGATCATTTCATTACGAGTTTTAAGAGGTTCGGTCCGAAGTCGTTATACACTTGGTACTTGAAGGTCCACAAGTTCGACCAAAATCTTTTCCGTCTCCTTGGTCTCTACTTTAACGGTTGTAGGCGACCTAGTACCTTTTTCGTTCTCTCAAGGTCTTTTTGTAGATAAAGACGAAATAACTGATACGGATTCGGAAACTGACACACCTAGTGTTATTTGACACCTTTTAAGACTCTCTCTACCCGTATGGTCTGGTGGACTGGACGGAGAACTCCTTGGATATACGTCTAGTCCTTCGGTGTCAATCTTGACCTGTACCTTGTTGTCTGACCAAGGTTTATCCTTTTCCTCCTACAGTTCCGACATATGACAGTGGGACGAATAAATTGAAGATACGTCTCATGTAGTACTCTTTACGACCCGACTTTCTTTGTGTTAGACCTTAGTTCTAACGGTCCTCTTTATAGTTATTGGAGTCTATACGTCTACTGTGGTGGGAATACCGTCTTTCACTTCTTGATTTCACAGAGAACTACTTTCACTTTCTCCTCTCACTTTTTCAACCGAATTTCGAGTTGTAAGTCTTTTGCTTCTAGTACCGTAGACCAGGGTAGTGAAGTACCGTTTATCTACCCCTTTGTCACCTTTGTCACCGTCTGATAAAAAACCCGAGGTTTTAGTGACGTCTACCACTAACGTCGATACTTTAATTTTCTACGAATGAGGAACCTTCCTTTCAATACTGGTTGGATCTATCGTATAACTTTTCTTCTCTATAATGAAACGGTTGTTTCCAGGCAGATCAGGTCTGATACCAAAAGGGACACCAGTACATACCTACACTCTCTGCCTGACACTTCTTTCGACTCGCGGTTTCTTAACGACGAAAACTTGACACCACAACCTCTTCTGAGAACTCTCAGGGAACCTGACGTTCCTCTAGGTTGGTCAGGTAAGATTTCCTCTAGTCAGGACCAACAAGAAACCTTCCTTACTACGATTTCGACTTTGAGGTCATGAAACCGGTGGAGTACGCTTCTCAACTGAGTAAGCTTTTCTGAGACTAAGACCCTCGCTAAACCCCATCCTCCTTTTCCCCTGCTGTCTCCTACTCTACCGACCTACCGTAGTGACTGAGTTACCTGTATTCAAAGTCACTTGAGACCCTCAACCACTACCTGTCCCTCCGGACTATACGACGCTAAGTACCCCAGAGTTTCTCAGTCTGTGCTGACTCGCTAACTTGACTTGTTAGATAAATAAGTACGTGTTTTTTAACATTCATAAAATTTTACCGATTACTAAATAAAAGAAGAATGGTCGTCCTAATCTCAGTCCGGGTTATAGAGACTTTGGACAGTCTCGGACCCCATCCACACCATACACTCATGTTTCCCTTCTTGTTCCGTATTTCCTTTTAAAACCATATCAGACCCGACTAATTATTACAGATGAGTGGACAAGAGTCTTTAGAATCCTTACAGGAGTACGAAGGGAGAGAGAGTGAAGCATCGGGTTAAAAAAGTTCTTTAAAACGAGATTTAACTTAAAGTTTAGACCGATAGGATACAGTAAGGACACCAGTGAGAGACTTAATCGGGAGTGGTGGAGATCCACCTACAAACATTATTGGATTCTGCGGGTGGAGATCTAAGAAAGGGTAAGGAAGAAAGTGCGAGAACAAGCAATAAGAAGGATTTTTCTTAGACCGATACGGGTCGAGTAAAAGGATCAGAGACGATAGGATTAGTAACAATAATTATTGACATCATCTTCGTTCTTAAACAAGAAAAACTAAAACATTTAAAGAATTTGAAACGAGGACAATGTAAAAATTGACAAACGAATTTCGGGGCGAGGAAGGGGGTTGGGGACGGGGCCTATAGAAAAATCCTAGTGTTCGGGACTCCACAGTACGAGGTTTTACGTAATAGTAGATGACTAGAGTAGAACCTCTTCCTTTGCCGTTGGTGAAGTCATAAGAACGGATCTTTTAGGCAACCTACCCCTCGAACCACCCGATGTCAGGTATGTCACCGTTTTCACAACATACACGGAAGTACTGATTTTTTGTCGTCAGAGGAGCGACCTCTAGTCCCACGGTCGCACCACCTCGAGACCACTTCCAGGAGAAGACCCAACGTCTGACGACCGAAGAGGGAGACTGGAGTGTACCGTCTTCTCCTCGAGTCGTCCCAGAGAAAATATTCTCGTGATTAGAGTAAATACTTTTGAGGTGGGAGACTGGAGTATTGAAGGGTTTCCAGAATGGAGGATTATGGTAACGTGACTCGTATCCTAAAATGATATACTCAAAAAACCCCTTGGGTTTGTAAGTCTGGTATCTTCATTGTAATATTTGGATAGGGTTTCCGACCTTCGAACTGGTATCCTAGAGGTGAAGTGGAACTGGTGTGTAGGACAGTAGATCGTAAAGTAGATTTTAGACATAAGAACACACTTAGAGTCATATTGTACCGTTCATGTTCAGGAGAACAGGGACGACTAGATTGTGTGGACACACTCTTTAGAACTTTTTGTTCGGGTTGACGATAAGTAACGGGACCAAACCAAAATAACAAACGAACCTTATCGTGGAAATATATTAAAAAGAATTGATTCTTTATAATAAAGGACCACCGTGTCACATGTCAATTTTTTTTTTTTTCGTATCCGATCATAAAACCCCCGAAATGAACGTTCCGAAACAATACCTATACAAGTTCATGACTCAAGTGGTCCCCAGAAATAAGGTTAGAGAATGAGTGTCTGTCACACTGGAATTTTTCTTTTCAACTTAATTTAAGAGATCGATAACTCTACAAGAAAATAAAACAAACTAATGACCACAGTCATAGGGTTGGTAAGAATTTAATATTCGGTACACTATACTTGAATTTTGGACACAACGTTAAGATCAAGTAAAAGAAACATACCAATAGTCATTACTACTTTCCGTACCAGAGAATCCTGTTGTGGACTCGAACTTCTTACTATGATTAAAAATAGATGGATTTCAATCTCCCTTCTTACAGTAACGACGGATTCCACGTAAAGTCCGGTGCGAATCTTCAAAAATAGTACAAGAGACGTCGAGGTGAACGACTGTAAGATCAAAAAAGGTGCAAAGTTTACTGAATGAGAAGAGTTTCCGAAAGGACAAGGGTCTGTCCGTCGACCCCAAGGAAAGAAAAGGGTGGGACAAGTCCAGAAGTAAGACAGAACTGGTGTGAAGGCATACAACCAGACATCACAGCAGCGACCTCCACATACACTATATTTTCCCCTTCGTCTCTGAGACCTCCACCCGTCCACCCAATACAGAGAACCTGACACACCGAGTCTACTTGATGGAGGGAACGGTTTATAGTTAGAGGAGAAGCAATTTTACTCCTAATATCGTGGAAAAGCCGTCTCAACGGTACTCTTAATTTCTTTTACAGCACGAACCTCAGTGGGACTTAATGTGGACCATAGTCATCACTACCTTTGGGGACAGTCAGGTAAACGTAGTATCTTTGTTTGTACTAAGGTAGAAAAGGACATAGAGGAAAAAGAAAAAAGGGGATGATGTGTAAGCAAATCATAAGGACGGACCCTTTAGGGTCCCTGTCTCCTCGGACCACCCGATGTCAGGTGTCCCAACGTTTCTCGACCTGTACTGTTTCCTTGATTTGTAATTGTGTAAATAAAAGACATCGATACACATAACCCGCCGTAACAATTAGCCTAGAACTTTAAATTTATAAACCCTAATACTTTAGTCTACTAGTCATAGAAAATATTCCATAAAAGTGTAGAAGATAACCTGCATAAGAGAAAAAATCCTTACTTCCTTTTAAGAGGGTAAAAACTCGGCAAGTAAATACAGTTAGGACGTTACAACGTACATTGAAATATTTATAGAGATTTTCTATCTCAAAACATTTATAAATCAGGAGACGATTAAACTAAAATCTAATAGTTACAGTTTATAAGACAAACCCCAAAAAATACAAAATAATGTGACACAATTTTTCCTTTTTTAACATGTAAAAACCTTACAAAAATGTTCATTTAAATTACATGATTTTTATTTTTATTTTTTCCTTTAATATAGACATCTAGCAATCTTCGTCTTACACATACCATACGTACACATACACACTCATAAAGACACCGACCCCTGTGTCTTAACCTTCCTTCAAACGACACACAATCAGGAGCCCAGGCTCAGACGTCCAGGTACCGGAGACATACCGGTATGTCTCCTTTCAGCACCTTTGTTTGACACATCTCCACAAATTTGAACAGTCAGGAACAGGATTAACTTCTACTTCGGAGTTCATATATTTATATCCAAAAGGACTGACATAAAAGAGGGACCCCTCGAAAACCAGTTTAAAGAGATACCCTCCCCCCCCTTATTTGTCAACGATACGAGATAACTTTATTCATATATTAAACCAGAAACATTCACTTTCCAGTACTCAAGAAGGGAGTATGTGAAGGAAAGGAGAACCCTTGGACGCCCGAACGAGTACGAAGAGAAGACGACACACTTAATGTCTTGACATTGTGGCCTGTGCTGGAACAAGGGTGGGTCGGAAGGACCCGGAGGGCGTGAGTCGTAGCCACGAAGTGACCAATAGGAAAGGAGGGTGTACACACAGTTGTCTCTCACACATGGTCGTCGGTTAAAAATCTTCTTGTGACTGACGATATCAATCCTTAAGAATAAAAGTGACTTAAAGAGTTTTTGTCTTGGCCATCTTTAATTTCGTTTTTTACTAAACCAGTTCCAACACTTACGGTCTCCCGGTTTCCTGTTGTAAGTCCCTCAAGTCTTAACTCCCCTGGTCGGAAGACTTATTTTGGATCCAAAGACCTTCTAACACCTATAAGAAAATGGTCGAGACTAGTAATGATTGTGTAAAACCCCTTCCCCTTTTCCAGTCTTTGGTCATAAGACAGGAGTCTGTAAGTAAACAGCTGACTAAGCAAGTGAGTAAGTAATTTTTGTAAAAAGAAAAAGAGTCGATTCTTACACTAGATAAAAGATTATTTCCGGTGAAGTACACACGTACTCACGAGTCAGTGTAGACTGAGAAACACTGAGGTACTTGTCATCGGGCGGCCCGAGGAGACAGACACCTTAATAACGTCGTTCTTATGACCTCACCCAACGGTAAAGGAAAAGGTCCCCTGGATAGGTTGTGTCTCTAGTTTGGACGTGGAGGACATAACCGTCCGATTAAGAAATGGTGACTCGGTAGACCCTTCGGGGGTCATTTCCGGTGTACGGTAGTATTTGTAAGAAGTGCACTGTACCCAGAAACAGGAGGTAGAGAGAGTCACAGTTTTAGGGTACCACTCTTAAATGACGACCCAGAGAAGAAATCCGGAGACAAAACCCCCACGTCCTAGGCTAGACTGTCAGGGAGTATCTTCTACCCTGGGCGTCGAGAGTCGTGAAGATACGTATACGTACGTTAATGCGAAGTATAGTAGTTTCTTAAATCCTGACTCACAGTACTACGGGAATCGTGTGTTCTTTACAAGTTTAAAGAGTTTCGTTGGTTGTTCAGGGAAATCCAACAAAGGATCTTGGGTTCACATGGAACAGTGACTAGGAACCATTGTAAATTCGGATATCAAAGTCGTGACGGTCTAAGACAATTTAGAACTCGACAGAAAACTCTGTAGCAAATAAGAAGAAACAGAGTACACGTTTAAACTAATTAGTTACAAATAGTCAAGAGAAACTTAATAAGTCAAATAATACTGAGGTGATTGATATGATAGTACATCGTCTAGGATACTTATATCATTTCCTTTTCAACGGTTTATGGAAATCTTTACTTATAAATGGTGTAGATATCGTAAAGATTTGACTACTATGAGATTATTGAAGTAGTACTCCGATATACTGGAACTGAATAAGAACCAGTTGATTACCCTTGAAAGAAACCAACCATGAAGGAAAGTATTCAAGACGTATAGTGGACAAATTGGTTGGATAGAAACATCTTCAAACAACTTCCAACTATAGTTTATAAGTAGTTATTAAAAACCTTTGACGAAAAAAAAATTTTTTTTCCTTGAAAACAGGTAGAGATGTAAAGGTGTAAAGAAATCAAAGATACTTACGACTCTAAAGTCTTTAACTAGAAGAGTAGTGTTATCCTAGGAAGATCTTTGAACTCTATCGAATAGATTCGGATCCTTGAACTGGAACCTATTTATCCCGTCTATGACAAAACTAGAGTTTCGGAATGATACAAGATATGAAAGGTTAACTTTCTATGAGAAAGATTCTGTCTTTGTTTTAACCTCTCTTAAACGAATAGGAAAGAACAGACAAAAAAAATTCATAAAAAAATTAAAAAAAAAATAACCTCCTTTTAACAAAATGTTACAACACAACCGAAGATGGTACATTGTCACGTTTAGTCGGTATTAATAAGTATATATTGTAGGGAGAACTCGGAAAATTAAAATTCGGTAGACGATTCGTCGCCCCGATGGAGAAGAAACAAAAATCTTTTCAGAAATGGAAGGGAACCGTTAAACATTTTCATGAAGACCGGAAAATCGAAAAATAAAGTCGGACATTCATAAAAGAGGAGGGACTGTAGAGAGGGAGGTTGGGAAAGATAGAGTGAATGAACGTGAAAAAAAGAACATATAATATATAAACATAAAAATTATGATTTAGGGAGTCGAATAAAACTCCGGACTTACACGTGTAAAGGTAACGATCGTTTAGAACATGGGAACCGATTGAACGAACTAGAGAGTCTCTAATTCTAGGAAGTAGACATTTTGACGAAGGGACAACCGAGTCTACCATTTCTTAGACGGACGTTACGTCCTCTGGATCCAAGTTAGGGACCCAGTCCTTCTAGGGGACCTCTTCCCTTACTGATGGGTGAGGTCATAATAATGGACCTCTTAGAGTACCTCTCTCCTCGGACCATTTGATGTCAGGTATCCTAACGTTTCTCAGTCTGTACTGACTCACCAAAAGCGATAAGGTATTTTAACGTCCTACTTTTACGTATTGAATATGTCATCAACATTTCCAGTTTATCTTACCATTGAAGTTTTCGAAACCCATTTGAGATTTCGTGATAATTTTTACATTAGAAGAATTAGATCTCTCGGTTCAACATGATATATCTTTGTATACATGTATCTGATAATTATGACCTTCCCTAGACTCTCAAGTAGATCAGGTTGGGAGAGTTAATTGTCTATTCCTTTGTCTAGTCTTTTCCACTATCTTGAGTGGTTTCGAGGGTCGATTTCCGTAGTACCATCTTTCGAAGTGTATGAGACCTACCACTAAATACTAGAGTCGACAAAGACAGGTTTAGACTACTGGAACCAATATCAAGACCGAGACGACGATTTACCAATACTGAAGGGACCTCGATTTGAACTCTAATGAGATGGAACAGGTGATGAGAGGTAACGTAGGTGAGACGGGATAAGATAATGGAATTGAAGGAAGAGTTGTGTCGTAGTGTCTGTCGGTTCTAGTTGGAAGGACTCCGTCTGAAAGGAGGAAACCTAATAAGACGAGATAAGACATCCCCGGATAAACAACAAGACACCGGTTTTATCAAAACAACGACAACAAAACGAGAAATGGTAAATCACCGTTTGATGAAGGTCTCTGTGACTACTTTAATTATTTAATGCGTTCCCTTTACCTTCGACACCCACTTTCAACCATATTAAACCAAAAAAAAAAAAAAACTTCTTTTATATATTAATTTGTTTAATCGTGTTGGAATAAATTACGGTCGATCTCTATACTCCAGATTACCATAATCTCAGATAATCTAAGTCAGATAATCTTGAGTTCGAGTGTATCAAATTTTATAAGATTTCCTATAAAAAACATAGGTAAGATATTTATTACGACGAGATATATTACCTATTATCGAGGGTGAAAACCTCACAGATGTCCAACACACACCTGAACTACTGTATAAAGTTGAATAATTGTGCCGTTTCTTCATGATAATAAAAACAAAATACTTATTCTTCTGACTTTGAGTCTCTCAAACTCAAAGAACAGGATCCCATGTATCCGGTTTACTGTTATTAGTTTCAAACTTGAATGTAACCGGACTGAAACCAAACACGAAAAATACTTTCAAAGTCTCTACATGAAGGTGACATTTAACGTGTAGACTGATATGGGTCATAATACTTCAGACTCTACTGTACGAACGAAAGAGAACTTAAACTAAGTAGGTTTATTAATCTCTATCTTCGTTTCTTGTGAATTAAAATCTTTTAGTCACCTACCGGTCTACCTTAAGACGGTTCTTGGTAAAGATCGAACCGTCAAAGGATAGGGTCTAGACCCGGAAAGACAGGAGTTTTAGTCTCTTCCGTTACCGTTGGGTGAGGTCATGAGAACGGACCTTTTAGGGTACCTGTCTCCTCCGAACATCCGACGTCAGGTACCCCCGCGTTTCTCAGCCTGTGTCGACTCCCAGAAGTGAAAGTGAAAAGTGAAAGTACGCAACCTCTTCCTTTACCGTTGGGTTGAGGTCACAAGAACGGACCTCTTAGGGTCCCTACCGCCTCGGACCACCCGACGACAGATACCCCAACGTGTCTCAGTCTGTACTAACTTCGCCAAATCGTCGTCGTCGTCAGGAGTTTTATATGTCTAATTTGTGAATTGAAATTTAAATGGAAAGTTCCATGATTTCACACTATCTTATTAATTGATTAGGTCTTACGTGTATATAAACAACTTTTAAATGTATGTGTTACCCAAGGATGTAATAAAAAAGAATGATCTGTTGTCTATTTTGAATGAAACATGTCTTACGTGACTGAACCGGTCTAAAAGACTTGGTCCGTGAAAAATAAGACAGGACGAAATCGACGATCTAGAAACAAACCTTATTTCTGGAGAGGGGAATCCAAAAAGGTCTCTATAAGTCCAACAATACCGTAACATTAAGAAAATTACCCTCTCCAGATTAACCTCTCTCGCCGTCATATTTGTAAGTAGGGTTTAGAATCGGAACTCCAACATGACAGGACTGGACACAGGATTTCTCCTCTTACCTGGCCTTTTATGAATCTTGTAGGAACGTAGGGACTTCTGGCTACTACTTTCTTCTACAATCATACACACCCACTGGACCCAAATCAGACTCTCCAAACAAATAAATAAACATCTATCATTGTATAGTAACTACAAGAGAACAGTAGTCTTCTTAATCGTTTAAAAAAGAAATTTCTTGGTCATAGATAAATAACGAATATTTCTATTTTAATAACTACGACGACGATTTAGATTTGTCGACAATACACCAGAGAGGAAGTCATAACGACAGTGAACTTACGTAGTACACACTTAAGTATGTGGAGACTAGTTTGTTCAGCCCCCGAAAGACAACGGACAGAACTAGCCTGTTCACCATTATTTTGTTGACCCGTAAGTAATCGAAGTAGGAGAAACACCAAACAAGTGTCTGTATGATACTCTTAAACTGGAAACCTAGATAAATGGGTAGACTTTCTATTGTCATTATCCGTGAAACCATGATAGATAAATAGAGGAAAAAACCACATGACTCCTAAATTCTCAATTCGAGGGAGTCCATAGGTTTACTTCCCAAACCGTAGTAGTGGTTGATACTAGTTCTTTTACTCATTCTACTGTTCGTAAAATGGTGACCTTCCATAAAGACCTCACTTGATTAAAATGGCGAACCAAGAGGTAGTAATTTAGGTCTGACCCTATACCAAATTATGTTTTTTCCACCTTATTTAACGGAAATGACAAGTCCGAGGTGACTGTTCGAAATGAATCGATCTTAAACAAAACCTTGTTCCCCCGTTTCTGAATAATAGTTACTAATGAGAACTGTGAGAATTTATCAAAAATTCGAGAATTTTACAGGGATTAAGACTTAAAATTCCTTCTCTTTCCTACTACCCATTTCCATTTTTAGTCTACCCGAATACATTAACGTTACATAGTTCGAATTTTTTTTTGAGAATTGTCAAAGGGACCGAGGACTCAATTGAAAATTATGAAAATTTCCCTTTTTTTAACGTTCATTCTAAACCGATTAAAAAAAAGGATGAACAAATACCACACAGTCTCCTTCCCATTCGGATCCTTCAAATGTGATTTCATTTTGTGACAACTTGTATTCCTCTTTTTCTATCCCTCGTGAGTATTTATTTACAAGGAAGTGTTGAAAAGTACATCTTTTTAAAACGTGAATACTTTCCGTTGTTATTGACCAAGAAACCGAGATCAGGAGACACTCAAATTATGGTCTTTGTACCGGATAGATGAAACGTATCTGTGACGAGTCCTTTGTGGTTTCACTTATTCGGTACGTGTAACGGAAGGTACAAGGAAGACAGATTACCTCCTCTGACTACACATTCGTGATATATCTTCGACCTGAGTTCTCAGACTTGTGTTCGTTGAGTTTACTATATAAACCCCTTTTATCTTCTTCCTTTCTCATTTACAGTGGACCCACCAGGCCCTCTCTAAACCTCTTCTTAAACGTGAACCAACCTTGAAACCTCTGTACCAAGAAGAACGACTCCTAGTTGGTTCTTTACACTTGTACCTTCTCGGACAAACCCTTCACTGTTCTTCTGACTATCCCGACCTCTCATCCTGTATCATCCTCTCTTTCAACCTTACCTTCAAACCCAAGTCTAAGATCCCCTTCTACTTACAAAAAGAGGTGTATGGTTAAGAAATCCCTTGTTTTAGAGCGGACTTGGACGTCTATGAGAAGACATTAACGGAAGAAGCTTACGTTAACGATACAGTTTGTCGCAAAAAAACAACAACAACAAAAAACAAAAATTTGTTCTAGACAATTCCGTGGGTTCATAACGGTTCAGATCCGGTGAATCGTTACCCGGTATCGATCCTTCATCGTCAATCCTAATCTTTGTCGGTGTCTTCAGTAGATCACGATGGCACATGATCAAAGAATGCCGACGACACTGTTCAATGGTATTTGAATCACTGAATTGTGTTGTGTTCACAGGAGAGAAAGTCAAGACATCCGGTCTTCAGACTTTAGTCAAAGTGACCCGATTCAGTTCAACAGATATCCCGATCAAGAAAGACCTCTTGGACTCCCCTCTAAAGTAAACGACAGGAAAAGGTCAACCCCGACCAAAGTTCCCACCTGTGGACACAAGTATCCGAACACCGGTCAAGGAAGTAGAAGTCTAGTAGAGTGAGGTCAAATACGAAGGTAGGAGTGGAGCGGAAGAGGAGACTAGTTTAGGAAGACCTAGGGAAACTATTCCTATCAACACTAATAGCGCCCAGATGGATCCACTACATTCTGTTAGAGGGGTAAAGTGCAAGAAATTGTTAGTGAAGTCGTTTTAGGGAAAACGGTATATTTCATTGTGAGTATCCAAAGTCTCTGATCCTACATCTGTATAACCCTTCCCCTACCCCGTAATAAATCGGACGGTGTTTGGAGGTGTAAAACATTTCATCGTACAAGTCTAGGTCGAACCATATTCCAGTATGTTCATCGATAACTGTGACATGGTATTACAGTCAGAAAGGTACGAAAGTCACTCCTTGACCACCACGAAAACTTTCCGTCTCTAAGGTTAGTCGACTCTGACCTCGACTAGTCTTCGTGGGTCTCACCGAAAAATCCTCACTTCTTCGAAGAAGTATGAATCACAGTGACACACAAGTTAGTGAGTTAACACAGACTGAGACGTTGGGGTACCTGATGTCACGTGGTTCGAGGAGACAGGCCCCTTAAAAGGTCCGTTCTTATGACCTCACCTAACAGTAAAGGAGAAGGTCCCCTAGAAGGGTTGGGTCCCCAGTTTGGCTGTAGAAGACACAGAGGACGTAACCGACCACCTAAGAAATGGTGACACGGTGACTGTGACCCGTTCCTGGTTAAATTCTCTTCCCATTTACGAGAAATATCCTGGGTTTTTCCGACACTCTAACAACAAAGTAACTCACCTCTTCTTTAACCTCCTCCTTTTTCTCTTTACACGTACTTTTCTCTTCTTTTCTCTCATATCTTCCGTCTCTTCCTCAACATAACTTTACCTCAGTTTTCTTTTCTTCTACCAGTTCACACAGGGTATTATTACGGTGAAAAGAGACGCATACCAGAGACTTTGGTTCACATAAGACGTCATGAAAGAGAAGTAATTACGGATTTCAAATAGAAGGAATTGTCAATATAATAAAACGAATACAAAACGAGTGTTAAATACAGGAAATGACTAAGTAGGAGTCATAATCTAAGAAATCTCTTATCGTTATTAAAGGTAAAGAAACATGTGGTGTCTCGTGTTTTTCCACGAAATATTGTCAAAATTAGTAAAATTACTACTATATGTCTCACGTAGTGTGATAATAGTAATCGTAAAAAGAAACTTTTTCAAGACCTCTTTAAGGTTGGATTAAAACATGAAATTGACTTTCTTCTCGAACTTCGATTATATTTCCCTTATAACAAAAACTTTGATTATTTCTTTCGTTTCTAATGGTTCTTTATCGTTTCTGTATAACTACATTTTAACCTTTTCGTTACGTTCTCTACTTTACCCTGTAAACTCTCCTTTCCCTTTCAAATTTTTAATGAAAATTGATATTTATCTTATTACTTTCCTGTCATATTTTACAAGGGGATAATAATGTCCTCCTTCATAACGACTGACTACCATAATTTTATCTTGGAATTTTTTTACAAGTAGAAATGGGTCTTTGACTAGATGTTATTCTTAGTTAGATGTATAATTAATCTCCTCTCCACTTAGTTCAACTTTCTTATTCCTTGTAATAGTTTTATAAATGATTTTTCATAACTCATAAAAATATAATTATAAAGACACGGAATATTAAAGGATCGAAGTTCCATCTGTTTAAAATCCGATAACAACATTAAACAGAATATAGTCGATTGTCTAAAGTTATATACTACCCATGAATCATTCATACACTGTTACTAATAATTATACTTAATTATAACTCTTATTGGTTTTTGAATTTGTAAACTGAACCTTATAAATGAATGCGAGTAGTTATGTCTTATATATTTTTACTTTTTTTTAGATCATACTGTATTAAAAATAAAACTCGTGAAAGAAAACTATTCTACAGACTTTTTTGGATGGGTCTACGAGAGGTGAAGACGGGTACCTTTAGAGTGAATGAGAAGTTTCGGGTTGATTCACTGGTGAAGGAGTGTTCTGGAAGGGACTAGGGGAGATTCAGTAAGTACTGAGAAGGTTTACAGATGTCATGAAATCAACTAAGTGGAACAGGAATTAATGTGTGACTAAAATTAATTTTAAGAACGACAATTCAGACACAGTAGACGCACACGCATAATCAGTGAGTTAACATAGGTTGAGAACCGTTGGGGTACCTGACACCAAGGGGTCCGAGGAGCCACCTAAGAGGTCCGTTTTATAACCTCACCCATCGATAAGAGAAGAGGTCTCCTAGAAGGACTGGGTCCCTAGCTTGGGTCCAAAGGGAGTAACGTTCGTATAAGAAATGGTAGACTCGGTGGTCTCTTCCGGGATACAAAAGATGATTTGTTATTAAGACGTTTCCGTTTTTGACAGATAAGTATGAAATACTGACCACGTGATCAGTAGATTTTGATTTGTTACACTTATTGATACTTATTCAGTTACTTTACTGGCAAAATATTATCATTGAGTCTTAATGGAACTGTTTTAGAACATATGAGATGGATAACTTAGTCAAGAAGATCCGTACCCGTCCCCTACACTAGACGTTAAGATAATAAAAATTTTCTGACGGGTTCAGTAAGTGTATTTTAGTCTATCCGTGGACCGTGGTCATCGTAAACCCTTAGTGAGTGGTTATTTAGTCAGCCTATATTTCAAGTAGAATAACACACGAACACTCCATACAAGTGGTACTCAAGTCCATTAATAGTCTTTTACCCGTTTGGTAAAGATTCCCTTCTATTCTTATTTCGTTCCAGAGGTTTTCGTTCACTGTCATCTATAGTTGATCGTCACTCTAACCGACCATTAAATCCGTTTTGGTCTCCCAGCCTGTGCTGACTCGCCGAAGTGAAAGTGAAAAGTGAAAGTACGTAACCTCTTCCTTTACCGTTGGGTGAGGTCACAGGAACGGACCTCTTAGGGTCCCTACCCCCTCGGACCACCCGACGGTAGATACCCCAGCGTGTCTCACTCTGTGCTGACTTCACTGAATCGTCGTCGTCGTCGTCAGAAGACCTCTTTTAGACTCAGTTAAGACGGATCATTCAGGTCAGGGTAAGTATACCTCTTGAATTAATTCTGGTGATTCATCCGAGACTATGTGAAAGAACAAGGGGTACTCGATAGTCTTGTTAACAGTAAGAAAAGGTAGTTCTGGACAATGTTATTGAAATGACATACAGACTCCTCCGGAACGTTTATCGACGCTTTTTTTCCCTTGACTTTTCGTTTCCTCTTTTCCTTTCTATATGGGTAAACTTACGTCTCAAGGTTTCTTATCGTTCCTCTCTATTCTTTCGGAAGGAGTCGTTAGTTACATTTCTTTATCTCCTTTTGTTATCTTACCCTTTCTGATCTCTAGAGAAGTTCTTTTAATCTTTATGGTTCACTTGTAAAGTACGTTTCTACCCGAGTTATTTCCTGTCTTTACATCCCTGGATTGTCTTCGTCTTCTATAATTTTTCTCCACCGTTCTTATGTGTCTTCTTGACATGTTCTTTCTAGAAGTACTGGGTCTATTAGTGTTACCACCCTAGTGAGTGGATCTCGGTCTGTAGGACCTTGCACTTCAGTTCACCCGGAATCCTTCATAGTGATACTTGTTTAAATCACCTTCACTACCTTAAGGTGAACTCGATAAAGTTTAGGACTTTCTACTACGACACTTTCACGATGTGAGTTATACGGTCGTTTAAACCTTTTGAGTCGTCACCGGTGTCCTGACCTTTTCCAGTCAAAAGTAAGGTTAGGGTTTCTTTTTGTTACGGTTTCTTACGAGTTTGATGGAGTGTCAACGTGAGTAGAGTGTGCGATCATTTCATTACGAGTTTTAAGAGGTTCGGTCCGAAGTCGTTATACACTTGGTACTTGAAGGTCCACAAGTTCGACCAAAATCTTTTCCGTCTCCTTGGTCTCTAGTTTAACGGTTGTAGACGACCTAGTACCTTTTTCGTTCTCTCAAGGTCTTTTTGTAGATAAAGACGAAATAACTGATACGGTTTCGGAAACTGACACACCTAGTGTTATTTGACACCCTTTAAGACTTTCTCTACCCTTATGGTCTGGTGGACTGGACGGAGAACTCTTTGAACATACGTCCAGTCCTTCGGTGTCAATCTTGACCCGTACCTTGTTGTCTGACCAAGGTTTATCCTTTTCCTCATACAGTTCCGACATATAACAGGGGGACGAATAAATTGAAGATACGTCTCATGTAGAGTACTCTTTACGACCCGACCTTCTTCGTGTTCGACCTTAGTTCTAACGGCCCTCCTTATAGTTATTGGAGTCTATACGTCTACTGTGGTGGGATACCGTCTTTCACTTCTTCTTGATCTCAGAGAACTACTTTCACTTTCTCCTCTCACTTTCCTAACCGAATTTCGAGTTGTAAGTCTTTTGGTTCTAGTACCGTAGACCAGGGTAGTGAAGTACACTTTCTCTACACCTTTGTCACCTCTGTCACAGTCTGAAATAAAAAACCCGAGGTGTTAGTGACGTCTACCACTAACGTCGATACTTTAATTTTCTACGAATGAGGAACCTTCCTTTCAATACTGTTGTGATCTGTCGTATAATTTTTCGTCTCTGTAATGAAACGGTTGTTTCCAGGTAGATCAGTTCCAATACCAAAAATGTCGCCAGTACGTAACTACACTCTCGATCTGATATTTCTTTCAACTCGTGGCTTCTTAACTACGAAAACTTGACACCACAACCTCTTCTGAGGACTCTCAGGGAACCTGACATTCCTCTAGGTTGGTCAGGTAGGATTTTCTCCAGTCAGGGCCCACAAGTAACCTTCCTGACTACAACTTCGACTTTGAGGTTATGAAACCGGTGGACTACGATTCTCGACTGAGTAACCTTTTCTGGGACTACGACCCTTTCTAACTCCCGTCCTTCTCTTCCCCTACTGTCTTCTACTCAACCAACCTACCGTAGTGGTTGAGTTACCTGTACCCAAAACCACCTGAGGCCCTCAACCACTACCTGTCCCTCCGGACCGCACGACACCAAGTACCCCAGTGTTTCTTAACCTGTGTTGACTCACTACCTTGACTTGGGTGATTTCGGATGGGAACTTTAGGATGAAGTGAAATGTATAACAGTTAACCATGGTTTTTCCTCAAAAGTAATTTCTACTGTTAAACTTGAGAAGAGTTTTCGTATTATTATGCGATCATTCTCTTCGGAAATGATCGAAGGGTCTACTGTGATCAACGTTTCTTGGGCAGATGGTTACGTTCTCTGCATTCTCTCCGACCAAGTTAGGAACCCAACCCTTTTAGGGGACGAGTCCCGTACCGTTGGGTGAGGTTATAAGAACGGACCTCTTAGGGTATCGTCCCCTCGGACCACACAATATCAGGTATCTCAGTGTTTCTTAGTCTGAGTTAACTTCGTTGAATCGTGTGTGTTTTTCTCTTCTGATGTTTCGGAGTTTCTGTTTCTTTTGTCTTCTTTTTAGTCCCTTACTTTCTAAAGGTGGAAAAATACCATCTATGTGTTTCATCTACCTCTTCACCGTTGACCGAGTTTTCTTTCCCCCTTCGATATTGAATGTACTGGAAGTTTCATTTTCACGTTACTTTTCACTCGAATAGCGGTAGTAACTTAGGGATTCTTCGATCGTGATCTCACTGACCCGAGAAACTAGAGAAAGACCTGACTTCTATCGGATACCAATTGGATGTGAGAATGGTTCTCGTCCTCTAAACTTTAAGTAAGAGTTCTTCGTGACTTCCCTTTTTTGAAGTCTATACCTCCGAACTTCTATAACCTCTGTATCCGACTAGTGTCTCCGTAACTTTCCTGGACGTGTAACTTATCATCCTAGGGGGAGGGAAATGACGACACAAATAGAAGGTCTATAAATGAGAAGTCCGTCTTTGAGAAGAACCTTCTCTATTTACAGTAGTCTCTTCTCTAAAGGAGTAGGACTACAAACTCAGAGTGGGTTTTATAAACAGAAGGTAGGACTGATAAAGTGTTACTCAGAGTGGTCAACTATTGGAGACACGAACGTGTGTCTCGACAGTCACGAAACAAGAATTTGCAACTAACCACCGGTTCCTAGTAGTCTACAAGATCCTTTCGGAGGTTGTGTTTTCTCTCTAGTTTATATATTTGTCTTTACTTCTTTGAATCTTTAAGTACAGTAAATCCGTTACCGAGTTAAAGGGTGAAGGAAAGTAAATGACTTGGAAACTGACGATAGGGACGGGGTCAAGATTATTTACCTCAAAACGGAGAAAAAATACCGGTTGGAGAGGAGAACATGGAGAAGACCCTCGGGGACGAAACAAAGATACGGTTTCTGTCGTGACTATAGGGTGGGTCATGAATAAAGAAGAGTCCAAATTCGAGAAGGGAGAGTAAAGATCGGTGTGTTTCCAGTGAAGAGGGGTCACAGGAGTTGAGTCCCAAACATCGAACTCAGACCAAAGAACAAGTGTCGGAAAAGACTCGACAGGTAGACGGGTGGACAAACACTGTCAAAATTGAAGGGGAAGGGACCGAGGTGGGTGGACGAGATTATGAACTTATAGGGACCAGGACGACTACAGGAGGACCAACGGAGACGGAAGGAGAACAGTTAGATGGGAAATCCCGTTCGACTAAAAGAGGGTAACGGATGTCGAGGTAGACGAGGGATTTTTGGATTAGGTGAATCTACCTATGCACGAGAAAAGTTAAGGGTATTCATACTCGGGAGGGTCACTTAGGAATTGATTTATTGTTTTATTAAAGTCGTGAATTCTCAGTAGATGACGGGTTCCTCATTCAACCAGATTTCAACGGGTACCTTTCTTGTGACACAAACCAACTTCCTTCCTTCTTTGGAGATAATAAGAATCAAGGAAATGACACTCGACTTTAAAACTAAGGAACCCTGTGAGAATCTGTGCCCAATCGTCTCTATCTCTAGACAGGAATGATAGACGGAGATAGTCCATTTGACACGAGACGGTAGGGTCGAAGATGTCGACATTTCAGGACCGGTACACCCGGGCACATGGACCACGACAGAAGAAGGTCAGGTAGACCCACGACTCACTTTCGTGGTCCTAAGGTATCAACTTAACGACGTCGAGACTTATGGGAAATTTGTTTCCGTCAAAAAACTCTATGTAAAAACTTGAACTTTTTAGAGTCTTACTAATTTTACTTCCGACTACGTACTTTTATGTGAGGGTTCTCCATAGAAGTTCATTCTCAGAAATTAAGAAAAAATACAAGACCTTCTTTATTTCCTCTATTTTTGTAAATAGAAAAAAAATTGAAGAAAGTCTTTATTCGGAGGATGAGTTATTCGGTAATTTACGGGTTATTATTTTCTTTACAAGAATTCCACATTTAACTTTATTCCTTTAGAAGATTTAGGTGGATGTAAAAAAGTAACAAAAAAGAGAGTTTCAGAATAAATTCACATTGAACAAAAGAGTATTTTAACTCAAAGTCTAAAATTGAGGACTTATACTGGATGAATCAGTTTGTAATATTTAGGAAGTTTTTACCACTTCATAACAGAAATCGTTTTGTGTAACATTAGAACGTTTTGTGTAACATTAGAACGTTTTGTGTAACATTAGAACGTTTTGTGTACTAGTATTTGGTCTTGTGACGAAATTTTTGAAATTGAAATTAGGTGACGAATTAAAAAAATCAATATCAATATTAAGGTTTACGGTTCTACCACAATGAGTACATACCTCCACTAAAAGTCTCCCTGTATTATTGTTTCTAATGATAATTTACTTAATGCATTTCTCTTTTGATACAGAAGAATTTTCAGAAAAGTCAGGAAGATTCTGACCGTAACAAAAAGTTGAGGTGAACAATTAGAGGGCAGAATTTTTTTCTTTCGTTCCCGAAAGGATGTAAAGTCGATCTTAACGTTAGTGTAACAATGCTAAAAATTTCTATTAATGGAAAACAAATAATGTCTACTAAAATCATATTTTAAATACTAACAAAATAAGGTTCTTAATAATTAAAATGATGTAGTAACCACTATATCTCCATACCGTGTCCAACCCGTCAACCATACACTTGTTATCTTTGAATCTTTTGTAATCAAAGACCCTTCAAACTCACAAAGAGTTCGAAATGACCAACCAACTAAAAAAAAGTGACTGAGTTGGTTCAGTTAACCCACAAATAAATGAGATTCTATCTGTGTTAGTGACCATTGAGATTGGAAAATTGTATAATTATTTTACGTTTACAAGAAATCCATAAATCTAAATTACCATGAAAAATTAGAAGTAGAAAGTAACAGAAGACTTTACTCGTATGTAACCATCGGGGTAGATGGAAATTTGAAGTCTCTTCAGAGACTTTTTAATCTGGGTAACTGTAGTTGTGTTAATGTATGTACCACGGTTACTCTCGTTCCTGAGAAAACTCAGGTTTATTTTTATAAAAGTTTTTACGAATATCTTGAAATTCTAGGGGGGTACGGATCCTATAAACCGAAGTGTTTGTGTAAATTAATAAAAAAAGATTGAAGGATGAGAGATTTCAGTTCTTAGGGGTTTATTATGACTGGGGTTTCGACTTTACCTTTCCTTTCTTAGTAAGAGGGAACTGATATGGATGTGTACATGATCGTCTAGTGCGACCCTCAACCATGGTGTGACCCCCAACCTTGTGTCGCTCTCTTATGGTTTCCTCGGGTGTCCGATCACCCCGTCTCTCTCCTCCCATCCCATCGGTATTCTGTTCTGTCCTATACTTCCTCCCTGAATTAACACGTTTAATTTCAATGCCCCTAAACTTTCTTCTTTTGAAAAGTAATCAAGTCAAGTCAAGTCGAGTCAGTATAGACTAAGAAACGTTAGGGTACCTGACGTCGTGCGATCCGAAAGGACAGGTAGTGGTTGATGGTCTCGGATGAGTTTGGGTACAGGTAACTCAGGCACTACGGTAGGTTGGTAGAGTAGAAGACAGTAGGGGACGAGGAGGACGAAAGTTAGAAAGGGTCGTAGTCCCAGAAAAGGTTACTCAGTCTAGAAGTGTAGTCAACCGGTTTCATAACCTCGAAGTCGAAGTCGTAGTCAGGAAGGTTACTCATAAGTCCTGACTGAAGGAAATCCTAACTGACCAACCTAGAGGAACGTCAGATTCCCTGAGAGTTCTCAGAAAAGGTTGTGGTGTCAAGTTTTCGTAGTTAAGAAGCCACAAGTCGAAAGAACTATCCGGTCCGGAGTGTAGGTCCGTACTGATGACCTTTTTGGTATCGAAACTGATCTGTCTGAAAACAACCATTTCATTACAGAGACGTAAAATTATACGACAGATCTAACCAGTATCCCCTATTGTTGTTTCAGGATTTTCTCTACCGTAAACTCTACTCTAGACTTCTTAATCGTCTTAAGTCTGTCTCACCTATAAGATCTACCTAGTGGGAGTTTGAAAGTAACTATTATACGAGACATGATCCCCGACTTCCACGTCTCTCATTATATTACATCAACTACTATTATTATCATTAGACAATATCTTTTTGTGAAGTCACCTTCAGTACCGACGTTTGACAATGGTGTGTTACATAATTGACCATATTATCGTGAGAAATCTGCGTTGATACCTCCTTCTTTAATAAAGACGGACCCTCTAACCTTTTCGTAAAGATTTCCTTTACTTGAAACTAGACCCGAACTTATTATTTCCCTCAAAATGGTCTACCTTTTCTACTCCTTATATAGGGTCCGTTACTAGTGTTGTATACTGTTTGGTACTTCCGTATTTTCTTGTCTTACGTAAACCCTTCCCACTCTTCGAAGATACATCAATCTCACAGTCCCCTCCTCCACTCCTACCTTTAACTCTACTTGCCTCTTTTACGGACCTTTCTGTATATCTCCGATTAAACACTTTCCGTTACGCACACTACGATACCTTAAATTTGAAGTAGGATCTTCTGTAACAAAATTCACTTTGTCAGATCAAGTCTAGAGACGTAAATCTTTGTAGTAAACCCCCTGTCCTCTCTCCATTATGTCCTCTACGCCACGTCCCCTCCATTCCTCCTCCACGGGACTTGTCTGTCTCGGAATGTACCGTTATACTCGATCCTTGTCCCTTTAAATCTCACTTGACATCTCTCGAAACCTCGGGTCTAACTCCGCAACCGTGGCTCAAGACACTCTTGTCTTTGGCGGTTACGACATGAAATCCTTCTGACGGGACCTTTCCCGGATACTTTACCTAATAGTGTCCCTCTGGGATCCCGGGTCCTGTGTCGAATCAGATATCACTGTCGAACCTCTATGAGGGCTAGATGGTAGACAAGACAGGAACGGGAACGAGAAGGAAAGATCGACTTAGGACCAAAACTAGATAATGGAGGGGAGGAAAGAGGAAAAGGATCGGGACCCGAAGTCTTCTTCTTCGTGACAAGGGACGAGTCTCCTACTCAGACAAGATCCTATTCTGATACCTCAGGTAAAGATCAGTTACTCTATACTTCTTTCAGGAGATCCCTGGGGACCCTTTACAGAAGAAACAAAACAGAGAAACTCGTTCTCTGTCGGAGAGAACGGTTTTCCACAGAGGTACACCGTGAATCTTGACGGTCATGTGGTAAAACAACACTTTTCTCCTTGATCAGGTACCTGTTTCGTTCATAGGTTCTTTAGACTAAAGAACTACTACTATACTCAGTGACTAAATTTGTTTTGACCTTGACGGAAGGGGAGGTCTGTAGACTTTTCTACTCGACAAAACCATTTCTTCAATTATTTGGTCTAAAATATGTAAGTATAACTCACACTCAACTTCTACGGAAGTCTCTTTCGAGTCCCATCCGTACAGCCCTTTACTCTGGTATTCTGTGTATATAAATAAAAGGAACGACACCTGGACCTTCTCAGTATTTACGCATGAGGAACGATGTAACAGATAATTAATAAATACGGAACATTCACATTACTTACGCTAAATGTAGTTATCGTTATTACCTATTGTGCATTACGTGACTTGTTAAAGGATAAACTTTTAAGGCAATCACGAAAGTACTGTGATTACAACCACTATCACAAGACGAGAATAAAGGTAAGTGTCTACATACAGGTACGAGTCACACCGTCTTTTCTCGTCGTGTCTGGACCCGAGTCTATCGACGAGGAGGAGATCCGACCCCGAAGAGTCCACCGAGTCACCCATTTCTTAGGCGGACGGTGCGTCCTTTATGTCCTCTGTGTCCAAGCTAGGGACCCAGCCCTTTTAGGGGACCTCGCCCCGTACCAATGGGTGAGATTATAAGAACGGACCTCTTAGGGTACTTGTCTCCTCGGACCGTCCAATGTCAGGTATCCCAACGTTTCTCAACCTGTGTTGACTTCACTTGAAGTACTGGGCTACCTGACGTCGGATGGTCCGAGTAGGTAGGTACCCTAAAAGGTCCGTTCTCATGACCTCACCCAACGGTAACGGAAGAGGTCTTGTGTATGGTGGTCCGATAGAAAACCGGGACCGTTCACCGAATTAATGACACTTGGAGTTAAACTAAAGTAAAATTTATCCGAAGTATTTTGAATGAAAAGTCTCAAACACGAATCATTACCACTACTGATATACGTACGTGTAAAAGTTTTAACATAAAAAAGTTTGACTTCATGTCAACAAAATGTTACACCGTAACCAAAGATGACATATGGTAAGGTAATATGTAAATACGTGCAAGAAAAAAATAACGTAAATGTAAAAAAAGGAATTTAAACAATCTAATATTGGTGGATAGGAATTAAAGGTAAAATCAAAAAGGGGATAACTCCAGTGACGATCGAGTTCTTGGGAGTCCAGGGTCCTCCCTCCTCATCATTTATTTAGATACCTTAAGTTTCTACGTCTACCCCGGCACGGTTAACAGACCGTCCTAGTGACGAAGTTTTCACGTCCGGGTCTCCCAGGGGACCAGGTCACCAATTCTGAAGCGGAAGGTTACGTCCCCCACGTCCAAGGTAGGAACCAACCGTTCGATTCTAGGGTTCACAGAGTGTCGGTTTTTTGGTTTTGTATTTGATCTTTGTCATAACAATTGTTTAAGTTATTTCTGAATTTTTTTTTTTTCACGTCCGGGTCAGTAAACGGAGGAGAGAATTACATCTTATCAAAAGTCACGAGTCTCGAGTAGAGAAGTCTAAGACGACAGTCGGACACCTTTCAGACCCTTAATCTTCACTTCGACCCGACTACCGTCCGAACCCGGATGTGTGCCCGAGGTCCAGTCGACCGGTCTCTCAGATAATGACCCTATGTTCCTAGAGAACGTTGATTATAATTTATACACAAAAATAAAAAGTGAACAGGAAAAAGGAACATGTGTATGGAGAGAGTCCTTGGTGTTATTCTCACCGAGTCTGGTCGGGTCCTAAATCTCTAAAGAATGACGACAGTCGACCGCCCCAAATTACACAAAACCGATTCGTAGTTGGAACTGCGACGGGCACCTATTAAACTCGTGAACCCGAGTAAAGAAAAATTAAAGCACTTGTGATTCGGGATCAATCCTGTACAAGAAAAAAACACAAAATAACACACTCTCAATGGACTATTAATACCTATATTCAAAGGGAAAGTATTAACTCTTGTTTGTACAAAGGTGAAGTGAACACTTTGAATTTAAAAACGAAAATACCGTTATGTAAGTAATATATTTGAAGTTTTATGTAGACTTTATAAACTAGTAATTCTACTAAGTGATGAAAAAATTTATTGGTGAGGGGGTCCCCATCCCGATCCCCTTCCTACCTGTATAAGTCAAATAAAAGGAGAAGGACCCTCATCGGGTCACCCTTTTTTTTTCGGGTCAACACCTTTGACGGGGCTCCGGATCTCAAGACCTCCAAAGGAAGGTGACGACGAGACCTCCACTGGGTCAGAACAGTCTCACTGTACCAAGGTCTCGAGGTCTAAACGGGAACGAGTAAAGGAGGTAGACAGTTTCCTTTCAGTGTGAGTAACGAATAAAGGTCATATTCTGACATCTCTTTTTAGTTATTCAAATTTTTTTATTATTTTTTCCGATATCTCTTTTATTGGTCTTTCATAGTATTCGAGTCATTACTTTTCGGAGTGACGATCAGAATGATTCGTTACTCGGGACTGAACCACGGATCCTGATAGAAGATTTACTCCATAGTTTTATTTTTACCAATCCCAGTATATACATCTTAGATTTTATACCGTATTTACCTAGATAGATGTTTGGAAGATAGATGTGTGAGTACATATCACTTCCTTTATAAGTCACAAACAGAGAGTTGGACGTGAAACATGAAAGACCTATTTGAACTCAAATAGACGGACGACGATAATGTATATGTTAGTCTCAAACTTGAACTCATTTCATCTTCTACTTCGACTCTAAAAGTAAATTAGATCTACTCAAGCAAGAGACAGGTGGACACAAGGAGGAGGAGTATTTCTCAAATATATATTTGTAGTATCAATGATACGCTTTCATCTGTTCAAATTATTTACGTATAGGGGTACGTTCGGAGATAATCGTATCTCTATAAGACTCGGCTCACCCTAAGAAACGTACAAAATTCGGTCGTAAATATGACTTACAACTATAAAACCTCGACACGGACCTTTTAACGTGTCTTCGTTTAGACGAGGGTATAAAATATCTTCTAAATACAAAAGACATTTCAAGATTGAAGAAGGAGATCAGATGTTCCGGGACACATTCGTTCGGAATCAGAGTCCTCGGATCGTAGTGGGTAGGTGAGAAGAGAGGTCCGTTCGACCGAAAGACCGAAAGAAAAGATTGAGTAATAGGACCAAGGGTGGAGTCTAAGAGATGTCAAGGGAAACGGGAGTAGTCTGTTAATATACCGGACAGTGGGGGATGTATATAATAGTAGAGGAGTCCGTCAGAAGGGACGGGTGAGACAAGTGTGCTCTGACAGGTCATCTGTGTAGTCCACTCTGTTACACTCAGTCTGTATATTAACATGTAGAGGATCATCGATGTATTTTTTTTTTATTATTTTTTTCTATTTTATTTAAAATTACGATGAAATTAAATTGGGGCAAGTCAAGTCAAGTCAACGAGTCAGTACAGGTTGAGAAACGCTGGGGTACTTAACGTCGTGCGGTCCGGAGGGACAGGTAGTGGTTGAGGACCTCAAGTGAGTCTGAGTGCAGGTAGCTTAGTCACTACGGTAGGTCGGTAGAGTAGGAGACAGTAGGGGAAGAGGAGGATGGGGGTTAGGGAGGGTCGTAGTCTCAGAAAAGGTCACTCAGTTGAGAAGCGTATTTCATTGGGGTATATCCATTGTATAACAGTAAAGTTGTGATTATTCTATCAAACGTAAGAAAAAAGAGTAAGATCCAGGAACTTTAGACTGTACAAAGAAGTCCTGTAAATCTGGTTGGTGCAACGTTGACCACCGATGACCATGACCTGGTGTGTCTGGATCCTATTGGGTGACGGAGGTCGGTGAGAGATGGAATAATGAGAGTAAATAGTAATGACCCTATAAATACTCACAAACTTCAGTAGGATAAACAAATAAAGGAACGTATAGTAGAGAGGAAGGTAGGTAATACTCGGGGGACGGGACTTTACTTTTTAGATTCTCTGGTTCTCAAAGAAAAATAAGAACCGACATAGGCGGTTTGAATCAGATAACGGTCAAAAGTTATTTATAAACAACTTTTAATCTACTTGTTCTTTGACTACACGATAATTTTATTACTCAGGCATACTGAAAACGACAAATTCGGAAAGTGGGGAATCGATCTAAAGTCCAGTCACCTTATTATTACTGGTGTGGAACGACGGGGTTAGGGAAAGGGGTAGGTCCAGGAGGTCATTTATATGACACAACAAACCTAGGTTGGTTAAAAGACTATACCCCAGCAAAGGAATTCTCTACCATGAAATGTCGGGTAAAATTTTTCCCCGAGAGTTCAATCGTAAGTCGAGTGTGATCCGTCCTATTTTTACCCGTTTGTCGACCTAACAGAGAAGAAAGGGGAGGATTGGTAATGTTCTAATAGAGTCTTCCATCAGTCTGACAGTGAACATAAATAATATGAAAGTCAGTTACCCTCCTTTGGGACCTAGACATTAGTCGACCTCCGGAACACCTTTGACGGGACTCCGGGTCTCAAGACCTCCAAAAGAAGGTGACGACGAGACCTTCACTGGGTCAGAACGGTCGTACTGTCACCAAGGTCCCGAGGTTTAAACGGGAACGAGTAAAGGAGGTAGACAGTTTCCTTTCAGTGTGAATAACGAATAAAGGTCATATTCTGATGTCTCTTTTTAGTTATTCAATTTTTTTTCATTTTTCCGATATCTCTTTTATTGGTCTTTCATAGTATTCGAGTCGTTACTTTTCGTAGTAACGATCAGTATGATTCGTTACTCGGGACTGAACCACGGATCCTGACAGAAGATTTACTCCATAGTTTTATTTTTACCAATCCCAGTATATTCATCTTAGATTTTATACCGTCTTCACCTTGATAGATGTTTTGTCTTTGTCAGCGTCTGTATCTCGAGTCTGAACGCCAACGGGTCCGTCTCTCCCTCCCTCTCCTCACCTGACCCTTAAACCCCAACCGACTTCGCTGAATCGTCGTCGTCGTCGTCTACGGTTGATAAGGTACATCTTGTCTATTTGTTGTTCCAGAATGACATGTCGTATCCCTTGATATAGGGTAGAGGACCCTATTCGGTATTACTTTTTTTATACCTTTTTCCTGTATATTTACACATATTGACTCGTCAAAACGACATGTCGTCTCTAACCGTACCGTAACATTTAGTTAATATAAAATTAAAAAATTTTTTACCAATCTCAGAACCTCCCACTCAGTCATACACTCCGTTTACCATTTTACCCTCTAAACTTTTCTTACGAATGGGAAAGATGTTAATCTCCTCAAACACCTTTCTCTTTTCAAGGACGTTCGAACAAAACCGTAAATTAGTGTGCTCGTATGTTGATGAGGATCCACTTTGTCTTTCTTCTCTTTAAACTGGGTTAAGTCGGGTAGGAGAGGTATAAGAAAAAGAGAGAGGGAGGAGACCCATTAACTTTGACACGAGGTCTTATTTGGACCGATACCGAATAAATCTTTTGGATTTCTTCCCAACAGCTCAAAGTCTTACAACTCAAAAGTTAAGGCTTAAAGTGAATAAGTAAATTTTTATTATAAAACACGTGGATCAAACGTATACTATTAACTTTACGTCTGTCTTCTGGAGTCCCCCGAAGGTAAAATCGTCCACTGTGTAAGTAATTTGTTGTCAAAGACCCTAATTAATAAACTAATGTTAGTGTTACTTACGGAACTTCCTCTTCGGGGTTCACCACACTCTTCTAAATTACCTCAGAACTAAATCAGTAGGCGGGTTTCTCAGGACAGTCTACTTTGGACTTTCCTCCCCTCCCAAGTCACCCACTTCCCGCAATCCCTCTAAAAATCCGTATCCTTCGTCGCCTACGACTACGCAATTCCATCCTCCTTGGACCATCTCAGTTATCTTCTTCGTTTCCGGTCCCAATGGTGGGGTCGTCAAAGGGGTTACTCCCCGATTCTCTCGTTGTTTCCGGTCTTAGGTCTCACGGAAGACAAGAGAGGTCCTCCCGAACGACATTTATTAACTCACAAGCAGAGGTAAGTAAATGAACTATGAATCCAAAGATCGTGGGTAGCGAATACAATTCGGGAGTTTACATCGAAAAGGTTCGTGGCACTTGTCTACTTGTTTAGGGAGAGGACAGACCTCCTAGGGACTCGAGTCAGTAGACGACGTCAACGTCCGTTCCTCGTGGTCCCCCGTCTTTCGTAATAAGTAAAAAACGAAGCCATCGGGTGTAGTACCACTTTTGCATGTGGTCAAAACTGGGTTTCACAACTTACTTCTCAGTCTTAATTGTTTACACCGTGGACGGTCCTAGACTCAAGTGACGGTGAGATTAGAACCGACTCGTAGTGTTTTTATTCATCCGTTTTAATAATCATTCGAATATCTCATACTAAATTAAACGAGTCTTAATTCGGTCCTCCGAAGTGATCGTACGGTATTACTTCGACTCCGTCAGTGTACTACCACCATGTCTTTGTTTCGTCGTTTCCGAGTCCCTTCCCTGAAAAGTTTGGGACCATGGTCCTTCGTTTTTTCAGTCAAAAGTCGAGAGAAGGTTCTGACGAAGATGTAGTCTTACTCCCGATCCTCCTCTCAAATTCTCTCTACAACAACGAATCTACGATTCAGTACAGGTTGAGAAAACGTTGGGGCACCTGATATCGGGTGGTCCAAGGAGACAGGTACCCAAAATGTCCGTTCTTATGACCTCACCCAACGGTAAAGGAGGAGGTCCCCTAGAAGGGCTGGGTCTCTCACTTGGTGTTGAGAACACAGAGGACGTAACCGTCCACCTAAGAAATGGTGAGATGGTGGACCGTTCGGGATTCTCTCTACAAGTCAAGTCAGCGAGTCAGCACAGGCTGAGAAACGTTGGGGTACTTAGCGTCGTGTGGTCCGGAGGGACAGGTAATGGTTGAGGGCCTCAAGTGAGTCTGAATGCAGGTAGCTCAGGCACTACGGTAGGTCGGTAGAGTAGGAGCCAGCAGGGGAAGAGGAGGACGGGGGTTAGGGAGGGTCTTAGTATCAGCAAAGGTTACTCAGTTGAGAAGCGTACTCCACCGGTCTCATGACCTCAAAGTCGAAATCGTAGTAAGGAAGGTTTCTTGTGGGTCCTGACATCTTCCAAAATTTATACATTAGTCCAATAACGTTAAAATCTCGACTAAACGACAATTATCCTTCAGGTATGTGGAAGGTGAACTACCCTCAATCTAAGTAAGAATTGTCCAAATACGATTTGAAGACCGTCGAGACAAAGGTTGTGTACTATTTATTACTATGGAGACCCCTTTTGTCTCTTTATCTCTTCCGATGAGTAATGATGTTTAACCAGTACCTGACCCATCGTAATGGAGTGTGACTAGTGCAGAAGGACTAACGACGTGTACCTTCAGAATACGGTCGGTGCTCAGTTTGGTTTATTAATCGTCTACAGTGGTTACGGTTAGACGACCACAAATTTTTACCTTGTTCACTCAGTCGCTTTATAAATCCTTCCCTTCAGACACGGTTGGTAAGATAATAGTTTTCGGAACATACCTGTTACATCAGACATATTAGTTCCGAAAACTTGTACTAGTACCTTTTCTTTTACCTTCGGATAACTAGTTCGTATTGAAATTTGTGACTGACACAATATTTATTTTATAATACATCTATCATTTTTTTTTAGATTTTTGTTGTGAATTTTGATTAGTGATCCCGTTACGGAAAGACAATAATAATAGTAGTAGTCAATAAGTTTCCGTTTAACACAACAAATATCACTTCGTACTCCTTAAGGGACCACCAGGTCACTAATCCTGAACCACGAAAGTCACGTCACCGGGACCCAACTTAGGGACCGGACGCTTGATTCTAGAGTGATCGATGTTCAACACCGGGTTTATTTATTTATTTCACTCCGTACTAGAGAAGATATCTTTGTGTGTGAAACTATTTCTTATGATTATACGTACCTAGATTCTTTGTAGGGTGTTTATACAAATATGTTCGTTGATTCCATCTTTTCGGATTGTGTCCATGTTAATTTTAATCTTCCTTATCATACTAAATCTCTTTCAAGTATCTGTGTGATCTATACACTATCTGTAACAGGACCAGTGAACAATTCGTAATGATATATATATGAAGTTTGGTTGGGACATCTCAACCCACATGATAATAGAGGCAGAATATTCTCTGTCCCTCTCCCCTCATCAAAAGAAGTGGACGCGTTTGTCAAGAGAGACATCATCTGGAAACAACTATCTAGCACGTCATAGGTAGGGGAGAAGGATAGTCGTAGAGACAAAGGAAACCTTTGAAACGAAGAGTGGGGTATCACCCATCAGAACCATCCAGTCTTTTAAGTTTATTCGAGAAGAAGAAGGTACTTCCGTTTCTCCAGGGTCCTTATAGAAAACCGATGTAGGAAGGAGACCCTTCCTAAACTTCCCTTCCAGAAGATTCTAGATTCGGACAAACCGACCTGAAGGACAGAAGTTAAGAGAACAAAACAAAACAAAACAAAACAAAAGACCGACGTGAATTGTCGTACGTCCTGAAGGTACTGGTCCCTAGCTTGGACACGGGGAACGTCACCTTCGTGTCTCCGATTTGGTGATCTGTCGGTTCCTTCGGGAGAGAGAAGCTAAGACTACATTCCTGCCCTCCTTTGACGGGGATGGTCCTCCGGGAGGACTAAAAAAAAAGGGGGTTGAAATTTGGACGAAGAAGTCTGAAGGAACTCCAACCACGTAACACGGGTGGTTGTGAGAAGATTATTGAACTTGGTCTCGACCGTAAACAACGGACATTGGTTTCTTGGATTGATTACGTGAACATTAAGGAGGTTGGGGGAAGACACAGTCCTTTTATGTGTCAAAAAAGACATAAAGTTCTTGAAGTGTTCAATTTCTAATCCATCACCAGGAATAGTATTTAACTTATAATATGTTTAGTTTTGTAACAACTGAAAACGAAAGTAGGATTAACCATGAATGTGTATTTAAGTTGTATACCTTAAACAATAGAGGTACATTTGTCTCGAGTAGGAGAACCATCTGATCTGAATATAAGAACGTAATGATAAACTTGACAAAAGATCACTCTAAGGAAGGGAAACAGTGCATTTTCATTTGAGGTCAACGTCACGGGCTCATCCGGTTAAGACTTAGACACCCACTACGTATTATTAATACGTATAGTTGACCCAAGAATGATTCACGATACTTGGGACGAGTTGAAAAGTGTATATCAGTTACACACACCATTTCCAATAATAAGGGTATAGTGTGTACTTCTTCGGCTCTAACATCTTTACTTCATTGAAGGTTTGGTATTTGGTCGGGAACTTGAACTGGACGAACTCTAGTTTCGAAGTGTGTAAGAATAATCCCCTCGGACTGGGTGACGAGACACCTTTCGGTCCAAGGAGGAGATGGGGAGGTCGGGAAGTTCCACCGGAAGTGACAAAGGTTCAGTGTCTACTCTTTTAACTCTGATTCTCTTCAATTCCCGGAGGTGACAAGTGTCTTTTCTCGCGAAACAGGAAGATTTCGGTAGTGACGTGACTCGATGGGGCGGGGGATGGGGGTGGGGGTTTCCGAAGTACTACACATCGAATTTCTTTTCGTCTCAGTAACGTACGAATATTTTACTAATATTTAAGAGGGTCCCGCAATACACAAAGGTTCTTACGTTTCGAGAAAATGATTGATGGACCTAAGAGAATTCGGTCATTCTCTTCCTTTACCGTTGGGTGAGGTCACAAGAACGGACCTCTTAGGGTCCCTGCCCCCTCGGACCACCCGACAGTAGAGACCCCAGCGTGTCTCAGCCTGTGTTGACTTCGCTGAATCGTCATCGTCAAACTCTTAAGACAGGACTCAGTCACCGTGGTTAGATTAATTTACAATCAGGAGTAGGATACTAAAAACCGTTTTTGATCTTAAGACGTCATCTTTCCCTTAACTCTTCACTGAATCAGATTAAAAAAAAAAAAATAGAATTACCCCTTGGACTGCTAGTTTATTCAATCCTCTTAAAAGGGGTCCGGGTCTCAAGGACACAACATTTGACCTTTGATCCCTCGACCAGAGATCTACGGGTCCTTCACGAGAAAGGTGGTCAATAAAGGAGGGGACCCATGGTAAATTCGCATTTCATATCTAATCAAATTCTATTGTAGTTCTCGGACTAATCTATCAGTTCAAAAGAGTACAAAGGTAAGAAATTTTTGGTAAAATTACACTCCCGTAAACGAATTGACTTGTCTAGGATCCATCTACCTTAGTATACGTAAAAGTAAACGGATTTAACCTGGTACTTACGAAGCACCACGTTATTACCTGAAAAACGTCGGTTCCTCTACCACACCACCACCCACGCCTTTTTTACGTCCGAAGGGTGAGTGTGAACGTGGAGAATTGTAAGAGATTTTGACGTTCTATAAGGGGAGTACGAGTCGCTTGATTCACTAGCGGGGGAGAGGAGAGGGAGGAGGACGATATAGTAGACTTCCTCTAAACTAACCGTCGAGTGAGCAGAAGGGTGAGTCATACACCCCGAGGATGGAGGTTGAGATTTTAAGTCAGTGAGTCGAGAACACAAGATATAGAGATTAAAAAGTAAAGAGTGGGGACAGCTCTATCCTCAAAACAGTTAAGGATTCCCAGATACAGAAACAAGAAAAGGAACATGTCGTAGATTGTGACACTACTAGTCTTCGATTCTTACTTCCCTTTCGTCGTCCTGTATCCGGATATGTTATCGGATTCGTAGTTTTAAGTCGGAAATGAAAACTTTTTCACGTTATGACAAGTTATCTAGTCCATTGAACCTTCCTGATGTGTGGCAAAAGAAGAATGGGGTGTAAAAAAATCCTCCGATCATTTTGCGTCACACATTGGGTGACGTCCTACATACCCTTGAACCTGACCGGTCCATACCCGACACACACGAGAAATCTGGACCCTGTGCGTGTCTCGTCGACTCACCCCTTGAGGGACCTACTCTCGGTCGACGATAAAAACGACTGTGACAATCGTTGTTAACACTCGCGACAGGAACACAAGAAGAGGTGAAAGAGGGGACGGGAATACACTTAATTCTATGTTAGAAACCGACAAACCGAAAGGGAAGTAAAAGAGTTTACAGTGTATCATCTATAACTGTCGGTCTACTGTGACCGAACGGTGGATACATCTTAACTGAGACTGAAATCCGTGTCTGGTTCTCTTGAAATCTTGACCCTAAACCCCTACTACTGAAAACAAGACACGATGGGTCATCGTGAGTGATCTCTACTCTTCGTCTACCAAACGTTGAATCGTGACACTCGTTTTGAATGGACAAAAACGTAAAACTGGTGACTTATAGTCTCGGACCCAACTCGGTTCTTAAGACTCGGCAGACAACTCCGACTAAACTAAGAGTCTTCAGAAGATTATTGACATCTCTATGCCCGAGTTGGAGTTTCTGATTCAGGACCTTTTCCCCGGGGTTTAAGGGTTCAAGACACCACCCTCTACCGTGTTATGGGTAGTGTGGTGAGAAGCTCCGTTACAATTAACGGAACGTAGGTCTACAAAAGAAAGAGTCTCGGTCTCTACTTCTCAGACTTTGTAGCACAATGTCTACAATTCCTTAGTAGGTACGAGGACACCGTTCACTCGTCGACTCACCCTCTACTGGCGGTGTAGGTTCGAGATGAGTGATCTGGTGAAAGTAAGGTGAGGAAAGTTTTTTATTAATAGTTGATCGATTGAGATAAGAGTCTTATCCTATCTCTTATGATAAAGGTTCTACTGGATGTCCCGTTTCCATCAAATTTTTGACTTCGAGACTTCCGTAATAAATAGGACTTCGGAAAGTATATACGAAGACAACCACTTTATTTATTATTATGTCCCTTATGGCGTGACAGTAATCCTTATTGCCATATCCTCTTGTGACTTGTGGAACCCCTTCACTCCATATATTGTAGTATCTCTATACTAAGGCAAAATCGATTTCCTTTAATATCGACAGATTAAATATGTACGTGTCTTAGTCGCCTATATATGATTTCACGATTGTCATAGAGATTCACTTCACTAATCCGTATGTAAAATTTTTTGAAAGAAGAGAACCGAGTAAAAAGATAGTTTTTAAAAATTTTCTATTTGTTCTTAACCTTCTTAACAAGGACACTTATAATGTATTGATAATAAACGGTGCAATAGTCTAGTTTCGTCAACAAAAGGAAATTGATTCTGAAAAGGGTGTTGTGTTACGAAAAAAATTTCTTTTCTCTTTCTCTCTCTCTGAGTCTCTTCCCTATTAGATACAAAGGTTTCGGTCTCTTGTTCGTTTGTTCTGTGAGTAATGGTTTCCTTGATCTTTTTATTTGGTCCATCTAAAAGGGAGACACGTTCGCAACTATTGACACGAGATGGACCGATAATACGACTGTACGAGATCAACGTCTCTTTATCCACGGTAATATTCTTAAAAACTGTTAACATCAAAGAAAGTGTCTTCACTGTTCAAAACCCATCTTTATAAAATCAAACGAATCTTTAGAGGGTGTCCATGTCTCCTCATCAACGTATAACGTACCCGTAAGTCTACTCCTTTTCGTTATACCCTTGCCCAAAACGTCGCGAGTTTAGTGCGGATTCGACGAACGTATAGGAAGTTCAGCGAAAGGACCCTGGTCGTTTTATGTCAAACGACATAACGAAGTACCAAGTATCAGGAGTGACGAAACCTTTTCATTGATTTGGAAATCAATAATGAAGACCGAGGATGAATAATGTTTAATACTTCTTAATATAGGACCTCGAAGACCAAACCACGTCTTCCAGTATAATCTGGGTCTACAACTGTGAATTAACTTTTATCGTTCTTTCATCGATCTTTTACTGAAACCCACAAACGTCGTGATCGAATTCTCTGGTACACGTTAATTACCGAACCCTTTCCAGGTACAAGAATCGTGTCTTAACCGTGTACCTATATCGTGTTAGAACCGTGTTTTTCCAATGGTTATTTACGAACATTTTATTCACCTAAACAATGTATCGACAAGTCTATCTCCTGGTGTGACGTTTGAGTGTGAAAGTTAGAGAGAACGAGTAAACGAAGTATTTTAATTCGGTAGAGAGGTACATCAAGGATATATCAAGACGACTTCTATTCAGAGTTCAAAGAAAACTAAAGGTCTTTTTACGGATTCTTAAAAAAGAGATCTATAATAAAAGGATAAAGATTATCGTTTTATTTTTATATATGCGTTGTCAGTTATGGTTATGTACGTGTGTTTGAAAACGTCCGTTTGTCGAATTCTCACATTAAGAAAATTGTTCCGTGTGTGTGTACGTGTGTGTATCGTAATTGACTGTAGGCCCGTATTTATCGTTTGGAGATCTCAGACATTATTGGACAGTACAGAAACCCTAAAAATTTAATATAGACTTGAATGATTTTATTAAGAGAAACAAGAGAAGGAGGAGACGAAAGAGTGATAAAAATTCGTTGATGATTTATCTTGAATATGGATCTCTTCCACTATTTTCTCCCGTAGATAATAATTTGTTGATAACACACGGTCCGTAATGAAATCCGTAAAATGTATATTATAAAGAAAATTAGGAGTCTCTCGAGAACGGTTCATCTATAGTAATTGCGACAAAATACGTAGTCCTTTGCATAAGTCTCTCTTATTTTCTGAAAGTGTTTACGTTCGTTGATTATTTACTGACTCGGTCTGACCCTGGGTTCAGAAAGACAGACTTTTTAAACTTTCAAAAGGGAGGTGGTGACAGTTATTTCATCTTTATAAGGACGATGGATTCTCTTCTAATAACTACCGAACCTTCCGGTTCCCATCATCAGTAAATTGAGTACCACAGAAGACGTCGGGGGAGAATAAACTGACACCTCAGATTAAGACTCGTTCATCGGGAGTTTCGTACTCATTTATTTCCCGACACCACATCTCTGATGCAACCGACCGAGTGGGGACCAGACCTGACGGGTAGAATGAATCAGGGGAAGGAGAAGAGTTGAATCCAGAGTCGGACACAGACACAGGAAATATGTTCCGAAGGTGCAAAGGTGCTCTACTGTCAGGTGCAACAAATACCACTAAGTAGAGTGTGACATGAGATGTAAAAAATAACGTGGTTTCTAGTCGTCCTTGAACTCAAAATATATATCTCCACTTTCTAGAGACTGTTCTCGAACCGCGTAAGAACCGTAAAGGAAATTGAACCAACGAAAAAACAAACACAAGGATTGTCTCCGGGACCTAAATTTATTGAACAAATAAAGAGTCAATTTGAAGTGTTACAAATTTAACAAGGAAGTCGTGTCTTAATTAAAACTACTTCACTACTAATACTCCCCCTGTAACTCGATAAGAAAATACTGAGGAAAAACGTTTCAAGTATTTTTACTTGAAACTAAGTGGATAAATGAGACCGTCAATTCTTCCACTGTGACTATATAAAACCATAGATTTTTTTAGATACCTGAAAGACTATGGATACAAGGACTAAAAGTCCCGTGTCTCTCAGTCTTTTACCTTTATCCAACGGAGATTACGGAGTAACGACAACGGTAGAAAGAGGTCAAATCGGTTTGTTGGACAGACGAAGTCCCGGGTAGAAAGTCCCCAAACCTCTTATATTAGTATAAAAGAGATAGTGTAGGTACAAATATATACCACAATGTTTTAAATCCAATACCTTATATACGATAAGATATAGACTGTAATAAGGGAGTTTATGTAAAGTATTGATAAAGGGGGTTCCTTTTATTCATAAAAGGACTTCGTATTATAAAGATCCTACCCAAGATAAGGAAAAGTCATACACTGTAATTAAATAAGTTGATTAGGGGATAGTAATTAAAAACAAAGGTTTAACAGAAACGATACTTTGTACAATATTTTTATAAAATAACAGACACCCCAAGACTTGTATCGGGTATAGAATGACATTTACAGATATTTACACGTTAATGACTCATTTCTAGGTTTGAGTAAGACTTATTCGTAACTACTACGGTCAAAACTGTAAGAGGTGGTCAAAATGAAGGAGAGTAAGAGGAAATAAAGACGCAACTGGACTTCAAAGTTGTGTACTAAATCCAAGAAAGTCTTCTACTGTCGTACAACACAAGTAAAAGAGGTGAGACGAATAAGACGACTCGTGGATAAGGACATGCAAGGAAAGTTATTCGTAAATACCTCAACAGTTTATTGATACTCAGAACGTAACCGTACACTTTATAGACACAGTTTTCAATCCGTTAGGGAAAAACTTAATATCGTTAGCGACGTATATACGAGGTCTCACCCTAATGTCCTAGGATACTACCAATTAAAAAAAAGTTCAAAAATTTCAAAAATAGGGTGAGGACTCATATATAGGTTTCTTTTGGTATTAAACTTTTCTATTTTCGTGGGGATACAAGTGACGTCGTGATAAACGTTGTCGGTTCGGTACCTTCGTTGGACTAATTTCTTATACACCATGTATATACGTTACCTTATAATGAGTCGGTGTCTTTTCTTACTTTATTACGGTAAACGTCGTTATACCTACCTGGATCTCTAATAGTGTGATTCACTTCATTCGGTTTCTGTTTACAGTATACTATAGTGAATGTGTATCTGAGACTTTTTTTTTCATTATGTTTACTTGAAAATGGTTTTTGTCTTTATCTGGGTGTCTGTGTCTTTTGTTTCAATACCAATGGTTTCCCCTTTCTACCCTCTCCCTCCCTATTTAGTCGTCAAATATATATGTGGATATATATTTTATATTTCATCTATTGGTTGTTCCTGGATATCATATCATTTAATATGAGTTATAACGACTTAATTGGGTATTCCCTTTTCTTAGACTTTTTTTTTTTTTTTCTATATCGATTTAATGAAACGACATGTGGACTTTGATTGTGTTGTAACATTTAGTTGATACGAAGTTAAAAATTTTACAATCTATTAGGGTGTACACAGTCTAATCAATAAATATCGAGAAACGTTTCGTGTCATTATACGGTCCCTCAAAACCACCAACTAGTGTCTATGTTAAAGAGAAGGTTCTTTTTAAGATATTATACTTACAATATGAAAAGAAGTCTATTTTAACTAATTTGTTTTGTATGTTTTAATTATAAAAACTATACACCAGTTCTAAGTAGCCATTATCAGAATCTAAAAAAAATAAACTTTTATATAGTTAGAATATAGGTAGATAGTCGACCCTATCGACACGTAAGTTTATGTTGTGATCTAGTAAAGAACCTTAAAGACATAAGGAACCCGTCGAATTTCCTTCAGTCTATCAAAAACATAACCTTTATGTGTTCACACGGTCGGTGATCCAATTGATATTTGTGCATCTACCCAGAAAACCGTAGTCTGATTCTTTTATTCAGGAGAGTAAACCACGTATGTGTTACAGGACTTGTTGATAATACTAATTAATTGAAAAGGTACAACTACATGACTCAATATGATCGAGAATCTTTTGATCGAGACTGATCGAACAGTAGACTAGTGTGTGTCTCCTGTTCAGTCCACTTTTACCTTTTTCGGTTAGTTGATTAGGAAATTCTTCGTTACCACTAAAAAGGTTTTCCGTAGAGTCAGATCAATTATTTAACAATGGATACGAGGACTTTCCTTAGGATAAAGTGTCACCCGAATTTTTATATGTGAACTTATAATTGAAAATTATGCGAGACGAACGATCACAGATAAGTATACAACGTTAGAACCGGAGCCTATCGGAAAGAAACTCAAGAAATACCTTCCAGACATAACCCTCGAAAAAAAAAAAAAAAAGGATCGGTACGGCAACACAATCTCGTTTCCGATTAATTTGTTTTGCACAAAGTGAGTCAATTTTTGGAACTATGGATAAGTTACTACTAACTACGATCGTCGGACCTCAAAGTAGTCCTATTTGTGAAGATAAAAAGTTCGTGGATAATGCACGATTATGAGATATAAACGATAAATTAAAAGGACTTTCAGAACGTTTGACAAACTGTCTACCATTTTGTCCGAATTTCACAGATTCAGAGAATAAGTTCCAGGACGTTGAACATCCACCGTCGACCCTATAAATTTGAGTTGAGGAAAATTGAGACCTGAACACAGAAAAGGTATTAACCTGTGAAGATTAAAAAATTACGGAGACACATACGATAGCAATATACTCTTTGTTGTCCTCTTTAGAGTCCCCTCCTTTACTTAAACCCCAAGTACATCGTCGGTGGAGTGTGGTACGAAGTCCTTTATATGAGTGGTTCTTTACAGTCGGAAACTACTGTATTGACTAGGAAGGGAAGACTTTGGCCGAAGTTTCTTCCTCGCCTCTGACTTGTATCCCGTTAAGACGAAAAATAAGGTGTGTCAATGGAAAGAAAAAAAAAAAAAGGTCATAAGGACTCTATATTACATATATCTTTTGACTGTTCGATATCACTTTAAATTTTATCGTGTTGTGACTACAAGTGTACACACTCGGAGTGTTCGTGTGTACCGTTTGCGTAAACAGAAGACACCGTGTCAATTACCCTCACCCCTGTTCCTTATGCTTACCAGAAAATTTTTAAGTCTGTGAGTTTTTAAATGGACACCAAAGAAACCTTACAACCCTTACACTACACCGGAGTATCCGACTTGTTACCGTTTTTGTATACCTGGCAGTCTTGTAATCAGTGACTGAAAGAAATTGTAAGGTCTGTTTAACGAGTAAAGACATATGAAATTTTATCAAACCACTTCGTAATGTTTTCTAATAAAAATTCAATTTATAAATTATAGTCCGTATAAAAAAACCACTGATGATCAAGAGTCAACGGACTGGGGTCTTTCTCTATAAAATCTATGTAACAAAGGGTTTCTTCAGTTCTACCCGACTTTCACTTTTACAAAGAGTCAAACGCTGTCTGTGAAACGTCGGGGTACCTGACATCGGGTGATCCGAGGAGACAGGTACCTTAAGGGGTCCCTTCTTATGGTCTCACGCAATGGTAAAGGAAGAGGTGGCCAGAAGGGTTGGGTCCCTAGTTCGGGTCCAGAGGACATGACGTCCGTCTAAGAAATGGTAGACTCGGTGGTTCCTTCGGGTCGGATAAGGTTCAAAAGGATTATACTGTACTGACTGAGACATGACCTGTGTCCCCATTCATGAAGGTAAAAAGTGGGGAAACTTCATCCATTGTAATAACGTGGGTCAAAAGTCCACTCCTTTGACTCTGGGTTGTCTGTAATTGATTGAACGGGTAATTGCACCGTCTGTTTATCATCTCAGTCCTAAGTTTGGGACTACCAAACGACGGTCGTAGACCCGTGAAGTCGTGGTCCGATATGGTGAGTCATCGGACCAACCCTTCAATTAGAAAGTTACGTGACGGGTCAAAAGTTCCAACCTCTTTCCTGAGGTTGGTTTCGAAATAATCTAGTGGAACTTGTCATACAACTTATTATTTGGTTTCTTTCTTTTCCTTTATTTTTGACAAATCCTAAGTCCGGACTCCTAGACACCTGAGGACTTCTGGATACCCTAACTTTCGAAGAGTCTCCCGTTGTAAAGATCGTGTCTCGGTTCCTTCTTCTACTTTTTGTGTAGAGACCCATCTTTCAAGGAAATCCGTACTACTTTTCCAGTATGACAAGATTTCCTACGGACTTCGAGTGACAAGCCAGACCTCGTGTTCGGATCCCAAATTTACTAAGAACTAAAACCGAGGACCGTATACTTCTCATTTCGTCGTTTACGACCAATGGGGGTCGTACCTAGAGAGGGTGTGTGACTCGACAGGGTGTACCCGTGTGGGTGCACCTCGAGGTAAATTTTTGTTTGTCCTAAAGTATTAAAGAGCCGGAAAGAACCGGGTAGGGGACCCACCCCGACAAACGAAGAGGTTCGTTTTACCGGAGATAGAAACCCTCCACGTGAAATTTCGTCCGTTTCGAAGAAATAAATATCCGATTAGTATTCCGTCATTAACCTAACCCAGATAGACGGTCAGTGGGACTCTATAAATGTCGTACACGAAAGAGGTTCAAACAGGGAAGGGTAACAGGTCCAGTCTCCCTTTCATTCTCTCCTTCCTCCAACATAATACCCCATAACGAAGCTCCACTAAGTGGTACCCACATAAAATCGTGACCCAATCTACGTATCTCACAAACGTTTTTCTCTTTTTCTTTCTTTTCTCTTTGTAAACACGACCCTTGGTCCATGTTAGTTAGGAAAGAGGGAACTATAACGAAGACTCATATAAGTCTGAACAAATTCCTAAGAGACCTAATACATAACATCAAAAAAAAAAAAAAANAAAAAAAAAAAATAGGACAAAATTAAACCCTCAACAAAATCAAATGCCAATAAAATAACAAATAAAGTGTCCGAACAAAAATGAATCTCCTTGGTAGAACTTGTTTCTTTTGTGAGATCTTATTCACAACACACAACCCTGTTCTATTTTTCTCTTTCCCACTGGATTTAGGACGACAATTCGTCACACTAAAACCTCCTCGACACGTTGGAAAGGTAAACATTTTCCGAACCCCAGTAAAGTCACCAAGGGTTCGTACTGACGGGTAAGGGTAGTGGATTTCTCACAAAACCTTACTCTACGAACGATATTTCGTACCTCCCCCCTGGTAAAACCCCACTACCTTAACAAGAGTACGAACCCGAGTCAACAATTCAGTACAGGTTAAGAAAGTACTGGCGGTACCTGATATCGGACGGTCTAAGGAGACAGGCACTCTAAAAGGTCCGTTCTTATGACCTCACCCAACGGAAAAGGATGAGATCCCCTAGAAAATATGGAACTAGTACTACCATCAACGTACGGACATATATAGACAGTTTTAGACTCTTAACATGTGATTTTTCTCACTTAAAACGACATACGTTTAATAAAATACCCAGTCCTTCTAGGAGACCTCTTCCTTTGCTGTTGAATGAGGTTACAAAACAAAAAAAAAAGTGAGGTCATGAGAACGGACCTGTACCTGTCTCCTCAGACCACCCGGTGTCAGGTACCCCAGTGTTTCTCAGTCCGTGTTGACTCGTGTGTGTGTGTTTAATAGAATTAAAATTTTAATTTTTATTCAAAAATTAGAGAGTTTATACTTATACAACCTTTTTACGGATCCAGGGTAGATTTGGTCGATAAATGACTTCCCATAGATAAGAAAATTGGTTGAGACATGAACCCTTAGACTATCCTTAGTTGAGACTATCCTTAGTTTCAAAAGTACTAGGGTGTAAGTCCACAAAATAGTCGGTACTGACACTTCAGTTCTCATTACACCCACCGTCTCTCGTCGTACCATGGATGTCAGAGTCGTACAGACGTGTCCGGTGAATTTAGGGTACTCCTTACCTCCCTTTTACAGATCGATTAAAGACCGATCAAATTATGAGTCTCGTAGGTATTACTAGTTACCCGTCTTTTCCACCCTCGTCAGACCATGGTTGATGTCTAATCTTTGGTCACACTTCTACCTCCTAAAACTTGAACTTGATATATAATTATTTTTGATAATAAAAGGAGGTAGTAATTTTTCTCTTTATTGTCAGGAAACCCTATTCAGACTGTGGTTACTATCGTAGACTCACAGGTCGTCTTTCTCCAAGTAACTAAACTGGTTCACCTAAAATTCTCCTTTCTCTTACGTAGGAGTCCAGACCGTCTCTAAAACCCGGGTCGTAGTCAGAACTCTCTAAGTGGGATTGTGATCTTTTCTATGTACTCTGGGAGTTTTAACTTTCACAAATGACTCTCGTAAGTGTTATGTTACTTGAGAATTATCCTTTTTACCCTCCAACTTTTATCGAAACAAATTTCAACGACCTTCTTAAATCATCCATCCAAACTCCACACAGAGTAAGTTGCATACGAAGGAATCCCAGTAGGGAGTGGTTGTCTGGGAAGACTTCGACCCCCTAATCCACTAATATGTCCATGTCACATCGGTGGCAGAGGCCGATGTCGCCTACCTTACCACACTTCGTGGTTACCGTCACACTAATTCTTATGTCGTACATTGTTCTGGTTCCACCAAGAGACCCCTTTGGTCTAACGTTCCAGTGGCTCCTTCACCGAACGTCGACTGGTTTCAGAGTCCGTGTGATCGTAATTTTACCTTCGTCACTGATCTTTATCATTGTGTCGTTGTCGTTCTTCTCATCGATTGTGAAATCTTCGAAGGTACACGGTTCGTGGTCCATTCTTAAGACAACCCACCCATTATAGTGGTAGAACTGATACTTTATTCCCTTGTTTCTAAATCTACACTATAGAAAAGGCTACAACGTGGTGACTCTTCTCGACCCTCCGTTGGGTCCATTCCACTAAGAGCGAGCTCAGACGTGTTAGAACATTCGTAACGGAAAAGAGAATCCTTCGGGTCCTCCGTCGACGTCCCCCCTTCTCCCTTCCCCACACGCCCTCTTCGTCTGGGCTCTATGCCAGCACGTTCCTCTTTCCCATTTCGTCACCGGGGTAAAGACTCTCGAAGACCCTAGGGTCTAGGTTAGACGAACGCTGGACCGACACGAGTCCCCTTCCACAAGACAGAATCCTGTAAACGAGACTAATGTAATTACCTTAACGGACAGGAAAAAAAAAAAAAATTTCGAAAATGGGTGGTGAACCAATGAGTAGGGTGAACAGTGGAGAGAGACTACTTTCCGTGGTAAATATTTACGGTGGTGTTGGGACGTCTTATTGTTCAACCGTAGGATTTGTTCTCCGACCCCAGGAGTCAGACGAAGACACTTCTTGGACAGGATAACACCTCTGTTTTCCTTAACTGTTCGAGGGAGCCAGGGAGTCCAAACGGGCCCTCCGAGTCTGTTTCCCTAGTAGGTCCTCGGGTCCTCGTCCACACAATCCGTTCAAAAAGAGAGTCCTCCGACACTACCTCCAGTCGTCCCGTCTGTGTCTTTGTGGGGTCTCCTCTTCTACGAGTCTAATTTACTGTTTGACTGGAGACACGTTTAAAGTCTCGACACCTGAGTACCCCGGATCAGAAAACCAAAGTTGTAGACCTCTCTACCGAGGTATAAATAGTTAATGTGACTTTGTGTGGTCGTTCCCTTTCTAGAGGAGACCGAATCAACAAACAAATAACACGAGAGAAAATCTGAAGGGTTTCCCAAAAGAGTTTCCCACTGAAATCGAGAAACTAGAGGACTTCTCTTCAAGTCCCTGGTTACTGGAAAAGGAGATTAGAATGGACTTACAAGAAAGACTTGACTCGGTGACTCCTGAAGGACTTGTTAACAATTCGTTCGTCGAGGTCGGTCAAACTGTACTGTGGTCTCAACAACGATCCGTCCCGGAAAATTAGAGTGATCGTGGTTGGACCCAACGGTCCAACCGCGGTTCAGTGTCCACTGGAGTGGACAAAAGGATCAATTAGAATAATACAATTACCCGTGCTAAAGGGACGACGTCTCTGAGTTACACGAACCGTGGACCTGTTACGGGATTCCGAGCTGAGTCTCCACTTGTTCTTGAACAGCTCTTGACCCGAGAACGGTCGTCTCCGACGTCCACGAGGGACTGACCACTCCCCGGGGTCCGAGTGTCCTTCAACGCGACTTCACCTAACACTTTCTGAAAGAGGTCTTTTCGTCGGAACCTACTTTCCCTTCCTGACTCTAAGGAGACTAGGAGTCTTGTGTGAGGTGGAAGAAATACCGTAACACTGGAAAAAAAGGAAGGGACCCCCTTCATACGTAAAAATATGGAGACGCCACGGGACTTACATCGTAGGATTGACTGCCTAGTAGTGTAAGGACGGACAGACTCCTTCGAATAGACATTATTCTTGAACGAAGTATTTTGTGAATCCCTTGGAGAGCCGAGTCGTCCCGTGTACCCTGTTCCGACTTCTCGACCTAAATCCCGTGGTACTCACTAGGACAGATTAGAGTCCCGAAAACGACAACACCAAGTCCGAGAGTCACCACAGACTGAGAAACACTGGCTGAGAAACACTGGGGTACCTGACGTCGTGTGGTCCGAAGGGACAGGAAGTGGTAGAGGGCCTCGAATGAGTTTGAGTACAGGTGACTTAGTCACTACGGTAGGTTGGTAGAGTAGGAGACAATAGGGGAAGAGGAGGGCGGAAGTTACAAAGGGTCAGTCGAGATGCAAACGGTGTGTCAATCGTAAATTAACGAAAGTAGTAGGGGCGATAACACCTGGCTGAGACGAAGGTAAGGGTGGGGGGGAGGGGGCTTGTAAGACATTTGTCGTCGGTTCTTATTCAAAACCATCAAGAACGGTGAGGACACAAGTTTCAGAAGGTCGTAAGGGTGGAATGAATTCTGTACTGGGTGTTGTGGAGTGTACCGGACAGAGGAAGAAGATACTGGCGAAACTAGGAGGACGATAAAGAGAGGAGAAAGTAATGACACGAGGTTGGAGTGACGGACAGAGTAACAAGGTGTTTGTGGGGGCCGTGTGAGGACGGAGGATGTTTTTCATGAGGAAAAACATGAAAGACAAGAGAGACGGACTTGTGAAAAGGAGGTCTCCGGACACACGGAGGGGACGGGGGAGGGAAGTCCACAGACGAGTTTTCAGTGGAAGAGTGCTCCGGTAGGGACCGGAACGATGGATTTTAGAGTCGGAGTAGTGGGGAGGGAAGCGAAGTATCGGCAGAAAGGGAACAAATGAATCAGTAAATAAATAATAGTTTAGATTGTAAGAGAGGAGAAAGAAAGAGAGACTTGATCAGTCCAAAGGAGTCTCTTTGTCTTGGTTGTCTTACGTGTCTCTGTATATCTTTCTCTAAGTAATACTCTCCAACTTTTTTTAGATGGTAGACGGTAGATGTTCGACCTTTGGGTCCTTGTATTGAAGGAATAAACCGTTAGCCGGTTTTCCATTTCACATACATTACTATGTATAACTATGACCAGAATCTCCCGACCGAATCCACCGTGACCACCATTCTTTGGACGGATGGCTACGTCCTCTACATTCTCTGTGTCAAAGCTAGGGACCTAGTCCTTCTAGGGGACCCCCTCCCGCACCGTTAAGTAAGATCATAAGAACGGACCTCTTAGGATACCTGTCTCCTCGGACCACCCGATGTCAGGTACCCCAGTGTTTCTCAGCCTGTGCTGACTGTGCTGAATCGTGTACGTGTACATTGTAACCTACCTTTGAAAATCTTTTGAGGTAGAATTGTACTTAATGATCGTAATGTGTTCAAAAAGTCCTGATTATCACGGGTTTCAATGGATCTATTTATTGTTGACTGTTATCGTCAAAAAGTATTTTTCCACTATAAATCATTTACATATCTCTATTACCTTCTATATATAATTTTAATAAAAGAATATTCAAAAGAATATGGAATGAGTATGGTGGTGATTCCTTAGTTTACAAAGGATATAGGAAGTTCCTTAGAATATGTAAGTCCACCACAGAACCTCTGAAATACAGGAGAACTATCGGGTTTCCTATAAGTTTTCTCCAAAGTTCATAGGACTTATAAACCGAACACACACACACATGAGTCAGTACAGACTGAGAAACACTGGGGTACCTGACATCAGAAAGTCCGAGGAGACAGGTACCCTAAAAGGTCCGTTCTTATGACCTCACCCAACAACAAAGGTAGAGGTTATAAACCCAATTCAAAATGTTGACTTTGACTTTATTTACTAAAATTTGGTCACTTACTAGAGGGGAAGTAGCTTCCACTGTAGTCCTCCTTCTTCAGAAGTCGAAGGTGAAGACCCTGACTAGACATTCTGGAACTTCTCGTAATTATATATGTAGTCGTCAAATCAATTGAATCTATATACTCTAACAATAGAAAGTCTATAATGAATAATCTGTGTTCCCCAGAGTCTTGAACTTTTCTGTATGAGAATGTAATGGACCTTAAAATGACGTCGACGTAGTCCTATCCGATTCGTTATGCTATCGTTCTTTTTTTTAGTTGTTTAGATGTTACTTTTAACTAAAGAGGGGGTATAAGCACAGATTACGTGTAGTCGTCCCTTGAAACACGGGATACCGAAGGGACTATCGAGTCTTCCATTCCTTAGACGGACGTTACGTCCTCTGGCCCCGAACTAGGGACCCAACCCTTCTAGAGGACCTCTTCCCTTGTCATTGGGTGAGGTCATAAGAACGGACCTCTTAAGGTACCTACTCCCCGGACCGTCCGATGCCAGGTACCTCAGTGTTTCTCAACCTGTACTGACTCACTGATTGTCAAAGTGAAAGATCTTGGTTTCACTTTCTCTTGAACAATTTACTAGCGAGAATTACACACGTACTTCTTCTATATGTATACAATGAAGAGAAACACAAAGTGACCGGTTTTCTTCTCTTTACCGGTATGAAATTTCCTATTTCTCCGTGTCTTCAAGTTAAGATATTTTGCAGGTCTTCCCGTAGTCTAAATAAACGTTTTCAAGTATATGTCGTACTGTTGTTACAAGTTCTTTTAGAGAGGACAAGAGGAAGTAATATAAGTATCGTGATTAGACATGAGGTTTAACGCTCTCACAAGGGGCGGGGTTCTTCAAGAGTCCAAAATCTCTGTAAATAACCCACGTGGTATTAAAATCGAATCAAGAGTGTGACATATGGACCATACATACCATACACCAACTTACGACTCAGTACAGACTGAGAGATACTGGGGTACCTACCATCAGGGCGGTCCAACGGGACAGGTACTGTAAAAAGTCCGTTCTTATGGTCTCACCCAACGGTAAAGGAAGAGGTCTCCGAGAAGGGGTTCGTATTTGGGTGTAGAGGACACAGAGGACGTAACCGTCCACCTAAGAAATGGTGACTCGATGGACCTTTCAGCATATGGACCTTTATCACAGTTTAGAGTGTCTAGGATGTTCAATTCCCGAGTTAGGGTGTCCTGACGTCAAGGGTCGGGAGGTGGGGGTGGAGACTACGATTTGGATTCAAGTCGAACAATGGGATACGAAGACTGGTCAGTCGAGAGTTAACCTCCAAGGGTTCTGGGAGAGAACTCCAGAATGACTAAACGATCTTTCTGAGTGTCTTAAGTCCTTTTGTAAGATGAATGAGTCAAGTCAAGTCAAGTCTGAAAGTCAGTAGAGACTGAGAAACGCTGGGGTACTTGACGTCGTGTGATCCGGAGGGACAGGTAGTGGTTGAGGGCCTCAGGTGGGTTTGGGTACAAGTAGCTTAGTCACTACGGTAGGTCGGTAGAGTAGGAGACAACAGGGGAAGAGGAGGACGGGAGTTAGAAAGGGTCGTAGTCCCAGAAAAGTTTACTCAGTCGAGAAGTGTAGTCCACCGGTTTCATAACCTCAAAGTCGAGACTGTAGTCAGGAAGGTTACTTATGGGTCCTGACTAGAGGAAATCCTACCTGACTGACCTAGAGGAACGTCAGGTACCCTGAGAGTTCTCAGAAGAGGTTGTGGTGTCAAATTTTCGTAGTTAAGAAGACGTGAGTCGAAAGAAATATCAGGTGAAGAGTGTAGGTATGTACTGGTGACCTTTTTGGTATCGGAACTGATCTGCCTGCAAACAACCCTTTTATTACAGAGACGAAAAATTATACGACAGATCCAGTATTGAAAAGAAGGTTCCTCATTCACAGAAAATTAAAGTACCGCCGTTAGTGGTAGACGTCACTAAAACCTCGGGTCTTTTTATTTGCGTCGGTGACAAAGGTGACAAAGGGGTAGATAAAGGGTACTTCACTACCCTGGTCTACGGTACTAGAAGTAAAAGACTTACAACTCGAAATTCGGTTGAAAAAGTGAGAGAAAAAAAATGAAAGTAATTCTCCGTGAAATCAAGAAGAAGTGAAAGACGGTATTCCTACCACAGTAGTCGTATAGACTCCAATAACTATAAAGAAGACCGTTAGAACTAAGGTCGAACACGAAGAAGGTCGGGTCGCAAAGAGTACTACATGAGACGTACATTCAATTTATTCGTCCCACTGTTATATGTCGGAACTACATAAGGAACTAATGAGTAAATAATATTTTCCTATTTTCAGTCTCGGTTAGTTTTGATATCCTGTACACCCTATACCATATACTCTACCCCACGTCTCGGGGAGACGAGAGAGACCCGTGAGACGACAGGGTCGCAGAGGTGTATCAGTAGTTGGTTCTTCGAGAGACTTGGACGTCGAGTCCCACCTCCTAAGTAATACATTCGTACTAATTAGTTTAACAACCGATAACTAAGTCATCGGTTAACTTAACTAAGTTGGAGATTGGGAAAAGTTTTCTTTCCCCCAGTCCTCCACTATGACTCTCGGGGTTGGGAGATTAGTCTACCAACCACAAGGGAACCGTTGGTTGGAGGTAGGAATGTCCGAAAAGTTTTCAACGGAGTAATCGTATTTAAGTCAACATTAACTTCTCCTGAACAATACTTATTGTTTTTTCGTGGACAAAGTGGAAATAGTGAGACTCGATAAAGTTCTTAACTCCTACTTTGTTTTATAACATTCTTTCCACGAGGACAAAGAGATTAATGAATCCTTTAATGTTCCCGAACCCCTCGCCGTTCGGTCCTTGTCTCTGTTTTTGGTTTATACATAAAGAATAGTATTTACCGTTATAGTGTTTGTTGTTCTCTTTCAATCTTGACTACACGTCCCCTTATGACAATATAGTTAATCTTTAAACTGAGACATCGGTAATTTTCTCTATTATTTAGTAAAATAAACAAAAATTATAAGTAAAACGACTTAGACTCCTCCATTCAGAATCTAAAGCCCTCTGGGTGACGTCTCGTAAACCTTCTTCAACTCATAACCGACCTCCCCCTGCGGACATCTTGTGACTACAAACCTACTGGTTTCTTCCATTACTCTCTCCGGCTCCTCCTTTACATTCACGAACTCTTCTTGGTCTTCTCAGAATTTGGTTCTGACATCTTTTAAACACCTTTATTCATCAATTGGGACACTTCACGTCGTCTTCGGAAGTCCTTCAATTCTTGCCTTTTCTCTGGTGCCTTCACCCGTGACACCACAATCACTGTATAAGTGAATCTTGGGGTTACGCAGAGTTTAAATTTCAGCGTCAAGGTTCAAGTAGTAGGAAAAGAGACTAGTGTGAGAAGGAGGCCGTGAAAGATAAAATTAAAAACCGTGGATCGGTGGTTTCGATCTTTCGACTCTTATTAATATACGAGGATCTTGTGGGTGTAGGTGAGTTAAAGTACGTCCAAAGATAAGGACTTATAAAGAGTCTAGGAGGAGAAGGTAGGTAGACATCGGGTGTCGGTATTAAGTCCGGGAACAATCGTAAATGGAACTGATAAAATACTGGAGGACTCGTCAGAGGAACGAAGACCAGAACAAGGACATCTAGACATGACCAATAGATACAGACTTTTTGTTTAACAGAATACGGACATTGAATTTTATTGTCATTTTGTAATAGGGAGTGTCAAGGACACTCAGTCCTTAAACCTCTTTCGAATCGACACGTCAAGACACGACTTCAACAACAGTTCCACAACCGACCCCGACGGTAACTGACTTGGGAACTGTCCGACCCCTAGGTGGAGGTTCTACCAAGGGTGTGTGCCAGGTATTTAACAACGTCGAAAACCTCATTCCGGAGTCCAGGAGATACCCTGAGAACCAGTCATCAGGAGTGTCTCACTGACCTTAGTGGAGTACCGAACCATTGGACCGAAGATGGTGTCGTTTACTAGGTTTTACAGTTCTTTTACACAAGCGACGAGTCAGCACAGCCTGAAAAACGTTGAGGTACCTGACATCGGACGATCCGAGGAGCCAGGTCCCTCAAGAGGTCCGTTCTTTTGACCTCACCCATCGGTAAGGGAAGATGTCCCCTAGAAGGGGTGGGTCCCAGAGGGCGTAATGTCCGTCTAAGAAATGGTAGACTCGGTGGTCCCTTCGGAGTTCTACGAATTTGACTCCGAGGTTAAGGAAAATACTGGATCTGAGTCTCGAATGTATGTGACATGGGGTAAATAGTACGTCAGAACAACCTCTCTCCTTTGTGTACTCCCGTACTTCCACAACTTTCAAATCGGTTGGATGAGGTACCACAACGACGGAATCGTAGGTACAACAAATCGGTCAACCGGACGTCTCTGAAATTTGACTGCGGTCGGGGAATACGTTCATGTACGAGGTGTATCGTCGGGTGTCTCGTTTACATTCAAGGAATATGCTGAAAGGTTTGTCGGGGGTGATAGTTGTCAGAGGGAACAAAGGGTCGTGGACATATGAAATACGAAGGAAAGTATTCTGGAGGTAACCCGAATGGACAGACGTCCAGAACTGGAGAGAGAGATAGACTTGTGTCGGAACTGGAAGGATGCACTAGGGAACTCCATAAGGGATATAAAGAGGACCCACCATCATTTGAAAAGAGAATATTAAAGAGGACAGTAGACAACAGCTTGGAACCGAGTAGTAGGTCGTAGAACCGTAGGACAAACAAGTCACCCTGTGAACAGACGAGGTAAATTGTTTACAATTAAATTGTCTCAGTCCTGTCTTAAGGTCCTAGCGAGTCTATTAGAGTTTCCGACCAATGGATTTGTAAGAGAAGTAACAATAGTCTTACGGGAGAATTTTCGAGTCTACCATTTCTTAGGCGGACGTTACGTCCTCTGGACCCAAGCTAGGGACCCAACCCTTCTAAGGGACCTCTTCCCTTTCCGATAGGTGAAATCATAAAACCCGACTTCTTAGGGTACCTCACATATCGGGTACCCCAGCGTTTCTAAGTCTGTACTGACTCACTGAAAGTGAAAGTGAAAGTTAAATTTCACCTTCACCACAGTAATGTCACACACGTCCCTCTGACATGTCTTACTACTTCCAAACCGTGTCAACGATGCCTGACCCCTCCTTCGTCATCTAATGTCACCTGTTCGTTTGTCTACACAACTTACTGTGACTCTCAAGTCGACCTCTAGTGCTTAGACATCACTGTGGTTGGACTAACAAGCCTTGCATAAAAACGTCACGATTTGTAAGATCGGCGTCTCTTTATTTTCTTGTCTAAAACCAACCCTACGTCACAACCCTAAAGTTGTCCTTGTATCTCACATCCTTCCCCTCACAGACCGGTGAACTAACGACCACTCCTTAAGAACAGTAATTGGTTCTACGGTCAAACTTGTCCTTTCGTTGACTCAAAGTCTTCTTTGACTATTTAACTCTCTTTTACTTCAAACGTATATTTTATTAGTTGTTCCTAAATGACATGTCGTGTCCCTTAGTATAAATTATAGAATGTTGTTTGATATTACCTTTCTTATCTTTTTTATATCTATATAATTATATGTACATATTGACTTAGTGAGACGACATCTGGACTTTACTTGTGTTATAACATTTACCGTAACCTTGTACATATTATACATATTATATTGTTACCGTAACCTTATACACTTTGTTTAGCGGTCAGGTCCAAGTTACGTCCTATGTCCTACGAGCCCCGACCACGTGACCCTACTGGGTCTCCCTACCATATCCTTCCCTCCTCCCCCCTCAAGTCCTACCCCTTGTACACATATGGACACCACCCAAGTACAACTACATACCGTTTTGGTTATGTTATAACATTTCATTAATCGGAGGTTAATTTTATTTATTAAAATATAATTTTTTTATTTTTTATTTTTAAAATTTACACCCAAATTTAGACTTAGACCAGACATCAGATCAATTGTTATAACATGTTACAGTTAAAGGACAGAAACAATACTATGATGTAACGTATTCTACAATGATAACTACCTTCGACTCACTTCCCCTGTATCCTGAGTGACGTAATAAAAACGTTAAAAGAGACTCAGTTATTACTAAAGTTTTATTTTTAATTAGTTATTTCCTTCTATATTCTGTATTAGTCTTCACTAGATTTAAGATTCTCCCTCTTTTCTTATTATGTCTACCACCTGATTTACCCTACCACACCCACCAACTCCTTCTACACAAGTACCGACAAAGGTTCACTGACCCCCGAACAGTAAGTTTAGATACCTACCCTACGTACCTTCGAAGAGACACTTAGAGTAATTTACATAACTATCTCAGTCTTGAGGAATACCTGTCACTGGGACCCAGAGAACCCACTGACGACCTAGAAATCGTGAATCTTGTCAGTTATAAAACAACTTACTTACTCACTTACTTACTATAGAGTCTTTGATTACGACACCAGTTTCAAGATTTTCAATAAATAGATAAATAAGGAGTCAAATAAAAGGTCTTGAGTTTGAATGGGTTCTACCGGTAATTTCTACTTGTGTACTGAAGATCTCTGGTAGGAGTTATAAAATCTTTTTCTTATCTTTTATTAAGAACATCCTCTTATTCTCAAACGAACCCTTCATTTTCTCTGTGAGAAAAATTACCCCGAGACCACAAGGAAAATTTTTTTCAAGAGATTACTTTGAAACGAAAGGATAAATTTTCTCTTTGGGTGTATTGAGATAGATCTTTGGAGACGGGATTCGTTGGAGAATCGAGAAATTACCTCCCATTTTATTAACGATGGTAAATAATTCATGAACACACCGGACCGTAATACTATTTGTTAATGTACGTAGTAAAATAAATTAAAAGGGTCGTTGGGAGACGTCAATAACCGAGACAAAATGTTCAATTCTTTTAATCTTTGTCTTTCCAATACATTTGAGAAAAGTGTAGCGACTTTACACCTCCTAGGTTCAAATCTACGTCAGACTAAGGTTTCAGACCGGATATTTTTTTTAAAGAAAGATAATTTCCACATTAAATGTATGACTTATTAAGTAGTGAAAATCGCAGGTCCAGGCACTTAAACCTGATTATGGACGTCATCCTATTGATGGTGGTGTCAGTTTTACACCTGGTAAGGGTAGTGAAGTTTTTCAAAAGAGGACGAGGAAACATCAGTCGGGGGGAAGTGTATGGGTCGAAGACCTTTGGCGACTAGGACGGAGATATTAAAACGGAAAAAGACTTACAGTATATTTACCTCAGTATCTTATAAATCGAAGACTCCGGACCAAAGAAAATGAATGAGAGCACGTAGACACTCGAAGTTGACACAATAGAGCACACAGTATCAAGGAAGACAATAATTTGTCATGAGTAACAGATCTACATAATCTTAAACTCATACGGTAAGTGATCAATTTCCTGTAAACACAATAAAGATATAAAATCGTGGATTTTTGACGATTTTTGTGAGTGTACATCCAAAAACACACTTGTATCAAAAGTAAAAAAGATCCCATTCTAATCCTCATCTAACTATCTACAAGTTCGACCTAAATCTTTTCCGTCTCCTTGGTCTCTATTTTAACGGTTGTAGGCAACCTAGTAACTGTTTCGTTCTCAAGGTCTTTTTGTAGATGAAGACGAAATGACTGATGTGGTTTCGGAAACTGACACACCTAGTGTTGTTTGACACCTTTTAAGAAGTTTTCTACCATTATAGTCTGGTGGACTGGACGGAGGACTCTTTAGACATACGTCCAGTTCTTCGTTGTCAATCTTGGCCTGTACTTTGTTGTTTGACCAAGGTTGATCCCTTTCCTCACACAGTTCCGACATATAACAGGGGGACGAATAAATTGAAGATACGTCTCATATAGTACTCTTTGCGACCTGACCTTCTTTGTGTTCGACCTTAGTTCTAACGGTCCTCTTTATAGTTATTGGAGTCTATACGTCTACTATGGTGGAAATACCTGTTTTCGTTTCTTCTTAATTTCTCGGAGAATTATTTTCACTTTCTCTTCTCACTTTTTCAACCGAATTTTGAGTTGTAAGTCTTTTGATTCCAGTACCGTAGACCAGGGTAGTGAAGAACCGTTCATCTACCCCTTTGTTACCTTTGGCACTCTCTGATAGAAAAGATCCCGAGGTTTTAGTGACGTCTATCACTGACGTCGGTACTTTAATTTTCTGTGAACGAGGAATCTTCTGTTCGATACTGGTTGATCTGTTGTATAATTTTCCGTCTCTGTAATGAAACGGTTGTTTCCAGGTAGATGAGTTTCGATACCAAAAAGGTCATCAGTACATACCTACACTCTCAACCTGATAGTCCTTTCGACTCGTGGTTTCTTAACTACGAAAACTTGACACCACAACCTCTTCTGAGAACTCTCAGGGATCCTGACGTTCCTCTAGGTCAGTCAGTTAGGATTTCCTTTAGTCAGGACTTATAAGTAACATTTCTGACTACGACTTCGACTTTGAGGTTATGAAACCGGTGGACTACGCTTCTTGACCGAGTTACCTTTTCTGGGACTACGACCCTTTCTAACTTCCGTCCTCCTCTTCCCCTGTTGTCTCCTACTCCACCAACCTACCGTAGTGACTGAGCTACCTGTACTTAAACTCGTTCGACACCCTCAACCACTGCCTGTCCCTTCGGACCGTACGACATCAGGTACCCCAATGTTTCTCAGTCTGTGCTGACTCGCTGACTTGACTTGACTTGACTGGACGACCGAGTTTGCTATTTAGATACAAAATAAATATTCTATAGGACGGTAATACTGGTGATATCACCAAGTTCAGTAAGAAAATATTGGTAAAACCTTCCTCGATTACTCTGGTCATTATCGTTCATCCTCCATGTTTCTAACTTACGACTTGAGATCTTTGGATCGACATTTAGAATATAGAATAACACGGAAGAAGTTTCCTCATTATAAACTTCTTAGGTAGGAACGTCCACGAAACATTCTACTTTAACTTTTAATGCAACTACTTCAAAGAATTTACTTCGTAGAGACAACTGGAACCAGAGGAAGGGAACTTTGACTAGACAGGTCATTTATTTAATTATAATATACTGACGAGTACTCCCTAACCGATCATGACCCGTTCTCCTTTCTCACTATGCGGACGTCCTGATAAAAGAAATGTTCTCTACGATGTCCCGATACAAATATCAGTAAGAGAAAAGTTTGAATAAAGAAAGGACAGTTAAGTATTCAATACTTTTTATTTTTTAATCTTCACTATATATTTCGTTACTTTTCAGTTTCTTTTAATTTTCTTTTTATTATTACTTTTTAGTTTTATTTACGATCCTATTTTTTCTTCCCCCTTTATTTTTATATTTCACTATCTTTTGATCTTTTTTATATTTTGATCTTCCTTTTATTTGTTAAGTTCTCATGTTACTTGTGTGTCATAACAAAATTTTTCTTTTTGTCTCTCCAATAAAAATCCCGGAGTTCCTCCAATTCCTTATCTCGGTCTAAAATAAAAATGACGTTATTCCTTCGTCTGGTTCGACTTTCAAATACAGTACATAATAAAACCGTAAAAAGGTATGAATAAGAGAGGTACCGAACTTCAAGGGAGGTGTATGTCGAACCCGTCTCGAGGAAGTCTGACTCGAGTCCTGTTTCCTTTCTGGGGACTGGAGAGGGTCTTGTAAGACAAGTGGAAATCATAAAGAGAGTAAAATCCTGTAATCACAACATCAATTATACGGCACAGGTGAATCGTAAACAATTTAATCCATCGTATAGAGTGGATATCTATCAGAAGAAGTCCAAGAACAGGGAATGTCCAATAATGTTTTATGACTCATCTAAAGGGACACGATATGTCATCCAGGAACAATCAATAGATAAAATATATATCACCACACATATGCAATTAACATTTGAGGATTCAATAAGGAGGGGAAAGGAAGGGGAAACCATTGGTGTCCAACAAAAAAAAAAGACATAGACACTCAGATAAAGACAAAACATTAATTCAAGTAAACATAGAAAAAAAAATCTCTAAGGTGAATATTCACTGTATTTTTCACTTCAGTCTGTCTTTTTCTGTCTATAGTATACTATTCCGGTATAATAAAAGAAAGAGGAAACAGTTCACCGGTCACCACTTACGTACACAGTGAGATTTATCGATTGTCTGCACAGACAGTTCCTGAGCAACGGTTTGGTGAGTCTTTATCGGTTCCCGAAGTCTGTTCGAGATTTACGTCTCCAGACACAACCCGCCGTGACCCGTCCGTCAGGTAGTGAGTCAATTACCTCAAGGAAGAGCGAGTCGTGATGTCAGTGTCGAGTCTTCTCAGGGGCCCCCCGACGATGATGTACTTAATGGTAGTCTTCGGGGACGTAGGGTTTGTTTGACTGGACACACTTTCCGACTTTCACACCTAATCTTTGACTCGTCCTGTAAAGTGACGATCCTATGGATGGAGACATCTCAGCTTAAGTGTTCGACGGGTACGTTACGTTAGGTGGGTGACGGAAGGATGACTTATGACGTCTTACTCGGGTGTCTACGGACAAGAACCCCTTCACCCATCAAAGGGTCGACTTCTTCGTGAAGATCTTTTGGTGGGTCAGGAAGTCATTACCTCCTTTCTGGCATAGGTTACACTGTAAGTTCCTGTAGAGAGAAAGGGCCGAGGTCATCTTGATTCCCAGAGTACTTAGACGGAAGTTAAGACGAGAACCCTGATGAACCACCAAATCTTCTGTCTCAAGACCAAGTCGTCCTAGTTCTCACAGGAAGACACTATCAAGGAGAACCCACCCAAGTAACTAATTGACTGTGAGGTTTTTCTGGACCCATTCGACTCGTCCCGAAGGGAACACCGGGTCGACCACTTCTCAGGAAGACGTTAAGCCCTTTGGACCCAAGCCAGGGACCCAACCCTTCTAGGGGACCTCTTCCCTTCCCGATGGGTGAGGTCATAAGACCGGATCTCTTAGGGTACCTGATATATCAGGTACCCCAGTGTTTCTCAGCCTGTGCTGACTCGCTGAAAGTGAAATTCGACTCGTCCCAGGGGTCAGACTCGTCGACCACAACAGAGGATAGTGACGGACTGCAAGGTGAGGAAATAACGGACCTCTTTACAGTGGAATGAAGAGTATGTAAGACAGTCATGGTACTCTGGACCTTCTATCGAGTGTATACTAACACAACACCGTGTGACACATTTCCCCTGGATGTCTCTCCTGTGCATTCCCATTTTGGGTCGGGGTCTCAGAGATCGGTTCCAACGAAGGTGGGCCACTGTAACAGTGGAAGACTTCCTAAGCACCGGTGCCTCAAGAAATACATAAGTCTATTGTGTGAATGAAGACGAAACGGACCGAAAGTTCGGGACGGGAGGAGTGGTTGGGGGTGTGGGTCGGGTCCGTCAGTCTCTGTCCCTCAGTCCAGACGCCATTGTCGTCGTCTGAGGGGGTATTAGTTGCATCCTCTCTGCTACAGGACTCTTACGAGGAATTTCTTTGCACACAAACCCAAGATAAAAATCGGATTTAAGTGTAAGGTAGAAACAGGAGAAAAGAAAAAGATGGAATTAGTTGTGATACTAAAAGACGAAATAAGTTCCAATAACCTGAGAACAATTCTGTGTCTAGAGTCACTTCGGGATACTCATTGTGTTTCTACCTTCTTCAGCTATGATACGGGACCCTTGAATGGTCGACTACAAAGACTTTACAATTTATTTTTTCGTATAAAAAGGTGTAGTGGTTTGGACTAAACCTCCGACTAAATGAGCTTACCTGATCTCAGACTCTAGCTGATACTTAGTTCGTCCAAAAACTTGTGGGTTTAACTAAAAGACACTTCTTTCTTTTCGAAACCGTAATGTTCCGGTTGGGTGACTTGATGTGTTTTCTTGTAAATTCAACAGACTAAACATAAGTAGATTTGTATAGTTTTACACTGATCTTGAAACTTTTCTCACTTTCTTAGACCTTTGTTCTTTTATACGTCTCCTAATTTTTTTTTGATTCCCCCCTTTCCCTCCATACCCGAAAGGTTCTGAAGGTACCTAATTCCAGACAACTGTATTTTTGATTAAGATGGATGCATTCTACTTGAAACGGTTGAATTGTTGTCCTCGTTTTTTTTCTATCATTGATACAGAGTGATACTTTTGGGGTTATACAATATCCTGGGAAGTGGAACTTTACGAAAGGTGAAGTCTAGTATCCGTTACCACTAGACTCGCCAGACGGGCAGGTGTAGTATACCTGGGGACGTACGTAGAACCGAAAATACTGATGACACCTAGTCTCGACTGACTATGCTGTAATAGACCAAGTAGAGACTAAACCCCCGAGAAGGTAAAAGAGAACCACTCGTTACCCGACATACACAACCAAAGTTAAATGTTTCTTTCCTCGACGGACACAGAGGAACGACCCGGGTTGGAGTCCCAACAAATGAGTACTCAAAAGAGTATCTTAGTATCTCCTGAGACCGGAGGAGGATAACGAGTAAACATACCTTCTCAAGTCTTACAGGAAAAAACTGTTCCTGTAGTGAGTAGTGAAAAGTAGAAGGACTGCATTTAAGACGGTTAAATCGGTAACAAACATACTCAACCACGACTCATAAGGATGTGTAAAATCGTAGTCAGGGTAGCAGAGGACACGGAAAACGGTTGTTGACAAAAATTTAATTACTATGTAGATGAAGGGGAGGAAAGAGGTAGATATCGTTCTGGTTTGAACTTCATAAATTTCAATCCTTCTCATTATTCAGAGTAAATTAACGATAACAAAATTTATGTGTGTGTGTGTGTGTGTGTGTGTCTTCGGTCCACATAGATCGTAAATAGAGGAACCTCAACTGTCCGGTGTCACTACTAGAGTCGTACTACCGTAGATTGTTTATTGTGTAATGGAGGCGGAAGGTCTCTGGAGCTTCGAAACACTAAATAATAGACCGGAACGGAAAGGGTGGACAATAATAAGGGAGAAAACTCCGGATAAGTACTTCTCTAAAGTAAAAATCCTATACAACCCGTATTTTAATTTTCGTCGTTGAGAGTAAAAGAGAAAATACTCGTCCAAAGTCAAGCCAGGTCAAGTCAAATCAGTGAGTCAACACAGGCTAAGAAACACTGGGGTACTTAGCGTCGTGAGGTCCGGAGGGACAGGTTGTGATTGAGGACCTCAAGTGGGTTTGAGTACAGGTAACTCGGCCACTACGGTAGGTCGGTAGAGTAGGAGACAGCAGGGGAAGAGGAGGACGAGTGATAGGGAGGGTCGTAGTCCCAGAAAAGGTTGTTCGGTTGAGAAGCGTACTCCACCGGTTTCATAACCTCAAAGTCGAAGTCGAAGATAGGAAGGTTACTTGTGGGTCCTGACTAGAGGAAATCCTACCTGACCAAGCTAGAGGAACGACAGGTTCCCTGAGAGTTCTCAGAAGAGGTTGTGGTGTCAAGTTTTCGTCGTTAAGAAGACACGAGTCGAAAGAAGTGTTAGGTTGAGAGTGTAGGTATGTACTGGTGACCTTTTTGGTATCGGAACTGATCTGCCTGGAATCAACCGTTTTGTTACAGAGACGAAAACTTATATGATAGATCCAACCAGTATTGAAAAGAAGGTTCCTCATTCGCAGAAAATTAAAATACCGACGTTAGTGATAGACGTCACTAAAACCTCGGGTCTTTTATTTCAGACTGTGACAAAGGTGACAAAAGGGTAGATAAAGGGTACTTCACTACCCTGGTTTACGGTACTAGAATCAAAAGACTTACAACTCGAAATTCGGTTGAAAAAGTAAGAGGAGAAAGTAGTTCTCCGAAAAATCAAGGAGAAGTGAAAGACGGTATTCCCACCACAGTGGACGTATAGACTCCAATAACTATAAAGAGGGTCGTTAGAACTAAGGTCGAACACGAAGAAGGTCGGGTCGTAAAGAGTACTACATGAGACGTATATTCAATTGATTTGCCCCACTGTTATATGTCGGAACCTACATGGGGAAAAGGATGAACCTTGGTCAGACAACAAGGTACAGGTCAAGATTGACACCGAAAGACCATAAATTTACGGACTCCGGTCTATTGAAGATAACACTCCCTCAGTGTCACTATTAATCCCTTTCTCTTCCGGATCGGTCACGGACCTCGACGTCTCAACGACGAGACACGGGACTTCTGACGACTGACCCCGAGACATGTGGAGGGACCCAGGGTCGTCCAGTTCTCAAGTCTGTGACTTACAAAAAGATTCCTTATTTATGTGGTGTCAGTGGTGGAGTCGAAATTCGACTCCTTGTACCCCTCCTATCCCCCTCAACCAAGAGGGTGCCATCTTTATCAAAAGACTTTACAGTCGTCATCCTTAACGGGTTAATTTCAAACCATACTAGTGGACTACCTGATGACACGTCTGAAACTTTGACTTTTAAAGTTCTGCCACTTCAGTGGACCCTTTGAAATACTGTTTTACAATCCTATTTTACAAATACTATTTTACAATCATATTTTTAGTCTTACAGGCTAAATTAGTTGTGATACAACCGTCGTTCATCCTTCCTTATACCTTTTTTTCAAATTACTCAAGAAACAATATATCCACCTTGCCCCCTTGAAAATTTTTATATAAACGTTAAAAAATATACCGACGTAACGAAAATTTTTACCTTGGACGAATACTTACTTAAACTCGGATCAGGTATTACTAAGATAGTAATTTAGAAACTAAAAAGTTTTTACGACACATAAACTATCTTCCCATTCTAGAAACTCCTTATATTGGGACAAGGTGAGGGACCAAGGGACAAAGAGAGAGAAGAAAAAAAAATCATACACAAATAAATGAATAAATAATCCGACACGACCCACCAATGTCATACGTCCCAGAACCTAGAAATCGACGCCGTACACCTGAGAATCGACACCGTACACCTTGGATATGGGGACTCGTCCCTAGTTTGGGTCCGGACGTAACCCTTGTGTCTCAGAATCGGTGACTTGGTAGTTCCTTCAGGGAAAGAGAGGAAAAATTAAAGGTCTTGGATATTCATTATACTGAATTACTTTATAGTACTGAGGTCTCTTAAATACTCTTAAAAACATCACATTCGTATAGTGTACTCTTCATAGTATACTTTTAAAAAGTATTTTTATTTGTTTTTCTTGAAAAAGTACAAGAACTTTTACCATGACTAAAAAATTTTTATTTAAAATAAACACATCTTGTCGTAGTATAAATATCTTTTTAACCTTTTTATTCTATATCTCAAGATTACACGAGACATTGGTCAAAAGGGATATTAATTGTAGAATGCAATCGTACTATATACCATATAAACTTAATAACTTAGTTTCAACTATTTAATAACAATTGTCGTCGGTTATGAAACGAGTATAAAGGAATCGAAATGCACAACAGGAAAAGGAAAGACCTTGGTGGAGGGGGTCCTACGGCGTAATGTGAATCAATAGTACAGAGGAATCGGAGAGTACCGGCACTGTGAAAGAGTCTGAAGAGAACAAAAACTACTAGAACCGCCGAAACTCCTCATAACCAGTCCAGAAAGGATCTTACAAGGAGGTACCACTACTACACAGACTACAGAGAGAACACTAACCAGATCCCAGTACTCAAAACCCCTTTCTGGTGTTCCCATTTTGCGGTAACAGTGGTATAGTAGAATAGTTCCCATGTATGATAGTTGTACTGGACAAGCCAACTACAATTGGAACTGGTGGGTCGACTCTTTCACTTTCCGTTAAAATTTTGTACACTCCTGAACGTATAGACGGTTCCTTTTCTCAATTGTTTGTACCGTTATACGTTGTTTACTTGTTTATACTGTTTCGAGTTTCGACACTGAGGGTCCTAAATGATTCATTCTTTTGTAGTGAGAAGGGTACTCGGACAGAAGAAGAAGAGGGGTATATAGGTAGATAAAGTCGGGAGGGACGGAACCGTAGTTATAAACGAAAATAATATAGAATCATTGTATAAATATAAATATAATAAAGTCTTTCATTTTACGGTATCTGGGAGGTCTTGATAAACCTTCGAGATATATCTCAAAACACGATACTTCTGTATTCGATGAAAATACAGTTCCCCCTCTAATACGTGTATTTCTATAGAAAGAAAGTATAACTGTTTTACTTACGTAAAATCTTTCCCAGTTTAATTTTGACACGACGACACTACTTACAGTTGACGGATTTGGAGACGTCTAGACCCACTCTGCTCTGAACGTTACTTTCCTCAGAGGGAAAACTTTATAGGATATGGAAATTAAAAGTGATATAATGTTCATGAAACCGAAAAAAAGATTTCATAAACTAGTGAAGAGGTAAAAAGAAAAGGTCCGACTAGAAAGAGATGTGTCTGTAGTGAATAGTCTTAAGGAGTTTTGAGTTCGGATAATGATTTTATATAGGAACGGTTCCGGTAGTGTTTTAAATAAAAAGGAAAAACTTATGTTCTTATGAAACGATACAGTCCCTCATTATAATACTATCAAGTACCCTTTCTTCTGATAAAACTCAAGGGTTCTATTAAAACGAAAGGTTTCTTGAAACTCATGAAAGTTCTATGAAGAAGGAAAGTACTGAATGGATCCCCCTATTTTTTTATCGACTACCTCAGACACATCCCAGTTCCTTATTTGATCATTCTTCACCCCCTTTTTCTTTCCTTCTTCCCTCTCTCTATCCTCTCTTCACCACTTTTACTTTCACTTTTTTCAAAAGACTATTTACAGATTTCAAGATTTTGGAGACCCAGAATGTTTGGTCTAGGTTCACTCACGGGAAAAGGAAAGAGAGACAAAAAACTAATCTATAACTCATGTGACTCCTAAACTCTTACTAATATAAGATTTTCCAAGGATTGTTTCTTAGAAGACCACTTACACATTTAGTTTGGGGACATTGTTGGTCTGTCAGAGAGAAGTCACAGAGGGTAATTACGACAAAGATGTCCAGTTCCGTCTTTTAGAGTTACGAACTTGCTCTCCCCTTTTTTTCACTAGAGGCAGAGAATTACATAAGGATCACCTAGTGATAGTAATAGACGTTAGTCAAGATCTATATTAATCTCCCGAATAAAAACGTAATGTTTTTGATAGGGATTAATACACAATAAACGTTTAACGACGTCTAGATGTAAGTAGAAATACTACTTTGCTCCCAGAACGAGGAGTGACACAATTATAGTAAAGATGTAAGAAAAAGAGGATGAGGTTTAGAGAAATAAATCACCGTCCAGTATAAGTTTTACACAAAATTTTCGTAAGTGGATAGAAAGGTCGGAGGTATACACGTGACACAGTTTTGTGGATAGGTAGTGAACAGACAGGAGATCGTTTCCGTCTACCTCTATTCAGTGATTCTGTTTTCGTCTGTGATATTGTCCGAAAATATGTTTACAACACGAAACGATAGAACTCCAGACTGTGTCTACGAATGAGATTCTTAGAAGAACAAAGAAACAAATTTTCACAGATCGTTTCAATATTATTCCCTATAGGAAAACCCTACCTGGAGGGAGATCCGTTTTCCCTAAGAAGATTGTGATTTGTTTACTCAGGTCCGATAGGACACTGACTCATCTCTGTCCTATTACCTTTTATTTAACTAACGAAGAAGTTTGAAAATCGTATGGATTCCTAAGTATACTTGGGTCTTCCACTTTCTTTTAAAAAAGTTTGTTCTTGTCAAATCTTTTGATTCCTTATACGTTAATCTTGTTCACTAAAGTGTCAGAAGTTTTAAATAAAGTTACTAACTGATCCCAACAACGGTCTTTTACCAAGATTTCCGATTTATATAGAGGATTGTATATTTAGGTGTTTTAGGACTTCCGTGACATTCTGACACGAGTCATTGTTTACTTTCCTTTAAGTTTCCCCAATTGTTACACAGGAAGACCGACACACTCCGAACACCTGTGGTTCTTAATCATTCAAGGTTCGTAAACGTTTATAATTCTTTTGGTAAAAGTAAAAGTTCACACTCTAGTTCAACTTTGTAACTCCTACTCAACACGTTTTTTCTGGTCTTCAATTTAGAGGTAAGACTACGAATAAAAGTAATCTTCATCTTCTGAGTTATCGTTATTTTCGTCAATAAGTATAACTATAGGTAATAAATCGTAAATGAATATTTCATACAAAAAATCTTACATCTAACAGAACAGAGATATAATAAAGAGGGTACAAATCGTTACATTTTTTAGGTCACATCAACTTTTATATACTTCTTTGTAGTGTCATACCGTAACTTACTACTGAATTACTTTATGAGGAAATCCTATGGACTCCTGTGTTGAAAAGTAGTAGTTATGATAATGGCTTTTGAAAATAATTCTCGAAGAACGTTAACAAGAGCCACAATCCTTTACATCATGAGGAAATTTTTCGGTCATACCCAAATTCATAAAAAGTTGGAGAAGATTAGGAAATGGAAGTAGACGGTGAGTATAAGTACTAAGAGGTCCTAAGTCATAAATCGGGTATATTGGAAGAATTCAGCCTCTTCCGTTACCGTGCGGTGAGGTCATGAGGACGGACCTTTTAGGGTACCTGCCTCCTCGGACCACCCGACGTCAGGTACCCTAGTGATTCTCAGCCTGTGCTGACTTCGTTGAATCGTCGTCGTCGTCGTCGTCGTCGTTGGAAGAATTCATTGGAGTGAGGGAAACAGTGATAATTAATCAGAGTTGTTTATACTTCCATTAGACTTCCGATCTGATCACATTACCAATTCTTGTGTGTGAGACCGGTACTTGAATCCGACGACGACGATTCAGCGAAGTCAGCACAGGCTGAAACACGCTGGGGTATCTGCCGTCGGGTGGTCCGAGGGGGCAGGGACCCTAAGAGGTCCGTTCTTGTGACCTCACCCAACGGTAAAGGAAGAGGTCTTGAATCCGATGGATTCAAGTTTAGAGTAGAGAGTGTGATAGACTCCGAGTCAAAAAGTTAGACTTTTTACGTCTCTTATTATGGATGAACTATCTCCACACTTCAAACACACACAATGGTATCATTTCACGAATCTTGTCAAACAGTGCAACGTTCATCAGTCACGAACAACAATAATAGAAATACAGTAACCAAGGGTTTAGATCTAGAAATTGTTCATTGGTTTTGAGATTTTTGTTTTGTTTTGTTTTGTTTTTGTTTTTTTGAGGAGTTCTTTTTATTTCACAATTATCGGACGTGATCATAGGGGACCCTCCATATAAGTTTGACCTCTAAGAGTCTGAAGTAGGATATAAAGCACTTAATCTGATAGACCCTTACTCTGAATCCTTAGACACGAAATTGTTTTACAGGTCTGTAAGACTATGTTTTATAGTAAACATTGGTAAAAAAAATTCAAAATATAAATAACAGGCTCAATAGAGATGACCCACTAGGAGTTCGTTGATCTGGGCTTGAACAGGGTTTGAACAAAGTAGTAGAGTGAGAGTCTTCTGTAGGGAAGTACCAGTAACCGTAGTGGACAGATTCTGAGTTGTACTGTAGGACTTCCATAGGAACTGGTGACTGGGACAGTTAGGACATAAACTAGGGATACTACAGGTATAAAAGATTTATATAGGACCAGAGAGGTAAGAATAACAATGACTGAAGTAAGTAAACTGTTACTTAATAAATCATGGATGACATACCGTTCGTTCCCTATACCGGTACATATACAACTCTAAAGTTACATCCGTTCGAGAACAATAAAGAGGGGACCTGACATTATTAGCGAGTGACTGACCAGTAAACACAGAACTCACGAAAAGCTTGTTAGGAAGAGTGACGAATGATTTTACTTTGGGTCAGCACAGTCAGAGTGCAAATTTCGAGAGTGAAGACTTTATTCCAATTAGAGATTCCACAACCTTTGTTGAAAACGGTCCTACACGGTTCTGGAGAGGGGAAGAAGTACAATGAGAAAGGTGGATCCTGAAAACGAAGTTCTTGTACTCCTTGAACATCTAGGGAGAGGATGTGGTGCTGACAGTTAATTTGTGCGTACACGAGTCCACGATGAGAAAGAGTCTACACACCCTTTGTGTATTGAAACTATACTCTCGTCTCTACCTCCCGGAAATCGGGTCGGAACGTCCCATTCTTTCGAAGGACAAAGTACAGAGTCACGGAAAGGATCAACACAAGAAATAGTTTGGGAGACGTTAGGGTAACAGGGGAGTGGAGTTAAGGGAGAAAAGATTAAATGGAATAAGTAGGAAGTTCTAAGTAGGAGGGGTCAGTCAGGGATGTAGAAGTACGGTCTGACCGACTCCCCTGAGAGAAGACCATAGAGTTTCTTAGGATTCACATCATAAGTGACGTATCCCGATTGTACTAACTAAATACACAAGTAGAAAGACTGGTCTGACTTTTGAAGGACTCTCGTCTTTAGTCATAACCACTTAAGGACCGTCGAGTCCTCATTTCGTTGGTATCTTTATATCCATGGCAGGGTCGGACTGATGGAGGGGAACAGCAGAGTCAGAGCCAAAGGAGTAGGAAATATTCTCGTGTAAGTTTGAGACAGGTTATAAGAAGGAGGAAGAGAAATGAGACGTCAGTGAGGAACTGAAGGAAACCGGTATTCTCGGTCGTAAAAGTCTTCCCGAAGGTATGATACCTTCTGTCTAGACTCTCTCTGATCTGGTAGGGACCCTCACCCCAGTCCAGTAATCTCATCCCTAAGGATAAGGGTTCATTAACCTTATAGTTATTGGAGTCTATACGTCTACTGTGTATGGAATACCGTTCTTCGTTTCTTCTTGATTTCTCGGAGAACTACTTTCACTTTCTCCTCTCACTTTTTCAACCGAATTTCGAGTCGTAAGTCTTTTGCTTCTAGTACCGTAGACCAGGGTAGCGAGGTTTCGTTTATCTACCCCTTTGTTACCTTTGTCACCGACTGAAATAAAAAGACCCGAGGTTTTAGTGATGGCCACCACTGACGCCGATACTTTAATTTTCTGCGAACGAGGAACCTTCTTTTTAATACTGGTTCAATCTGTCGTATAATCTTTAGTCTCTGTAATGAAACGGTTGTTTCCAGACAGATCAGTTCCGATATCAAAAAGGTCATCGGTACATACCTACACTCTCAACCTGATATTTCTTTCGACTTACGGCTTCTTAACTACGAAAATTTGACACCACAACCTCTTCTGAGAACTCTCAGGGAACCTGACGTTCCTCTAGGTTGGTCAGGTAGGATTTCCTTTAGTCAGAACTGATAAGTAACCTTCCTGACTACGACTTCGACTTTGAGGTTATAAAACCGGTGGACTACACTTCTTGACTGAGTAAACTTTTCTGGGACTACGACCCTTTCTAACTTCCACCCTCTTCCCCTGCTGTCCACTCCACCAACCTACCGTAGTGGTTGAGTTACCTGTACTCAAACTCATCTAAGACCGTCAACCACGACCTGTCCCTTCGGATCGCACGACGTCAGGCACCCCGACGTTTCACAATCCGTGTTGACTCACTGACTCGACTTGACTTGACTCGACTTCATTAACCTCGTACCAGAGCAAATCCTCACTCTGGACCCGTTTGTGCAAAGGAAGTGGAGTGTCCCTCCCACCTCCGGTCTCCTTCCACAGAGATTCCCTATCCTGGGACCGGTAGACACAAATTTCCATCCTGGTTGGGACCCAGATTGTTAACTTACGTCTCATCAAACAGCAACCACGGACCATGTGTTTACTGGGAGTTTTACCTTGAAACCTATTGACAGACTGGGTCGTACAGGGTCAAACGGTTTACGTCACAGTACTGTGTGAGCCCACGACGGTAGTTGACATTTTACCCACGGTTCTTTTAGACCCTTTAGAAACAAAACAAAAAAAAAAGAATTATTTGTTTTATGGTGTTTAAATCTCAACAGTCAGAGTACTATAGTGAGGGTGACCGTTAGACTCGACGAAATACCGTCCTCTCTTGTACCACCACGTTCTCACCTCTCTACGACCCCCACTCCGAGTCGGGTGCGTCAGAAAAGTATTGAGGAGCTCTCTCCAAAGTGAATACCCCTCCGATATTTAACACGAAAATGAAAGGGTGGTAAAATAAAACCACCCCTCGAATAGGTTTTAAAACGAAAAGTGTGCTTGACAACCACAACAAATCAAAGATTCAACACAGGTTGAGAAAACGTTGGGGTACCTGACATCGGGTGGTCTGAGGAGGCAGGTACCCTAAAGGGTCCGTTCTTATGACTTTACCCAACGGTAAAGGATGAGGTCCTCTAGCAGGGTTGGGTCCCTAACTTGGACACAGAGAACGTAACCGTCCACCTAAAAAATGACGTCTCGGTTGTCCCTTCGGGGAAAGTGTACTTGATCTAAGGAACTTTTTATTTTAGGGAATTTTTATGACTACCAAAGTTCAAAATTTGTGGTTAAAATGGGGCTCTAAAACACTAAATTTATTTTCCCAAAGTGTCTTCAAGAGTAGTCATAGAAACCTTATAGACACAAAGGAAGGAACAACTTTTGTCGGAGTATACCTTTTGTCTTTTTTTATAATAAAAATCTTTTCCCTTCAAGATGACCCTCGTTAGAGTTCCAAAAACCTAATTTTTATATACTTAATTGGTAGATGTACATATTTGTTTTCGTGGCAGGGATTCTACTTTGTAGTTTAGTTACAAAGTTACAGTTTTATTTTCTTTTTAATGATTATTTTAACGAAATCATTATTTTAGAACTAATTTCTCTTTTTTCTTTTCTTTTAAATTCAGTGTTTTTGTATAACTTTTGTATAAATGTTTTTTTTTTCTTCATACGTAACGACTGGATGTTTTATCATATTTACCGTCCGTAGTAAAACTGCATAGTAAGGTTCTATTCCACGTAACACACACACACGCACACACGACTCAGTGAGTTAGGACAGAGACTGAGAAACACTAGGATACCTTACACCGGGTGGTCCAAGAAGACAGGAACCTTAAGAGTCCCGTTCTTACGACATCACCCAACGGTACGGGAGGAGGTCCTCTGGAAGAACTGGGTCCCCAGCTTGGACGTAGAGGACCCGAGGACGTAACATCCGCTTAAGAAATGGTGACTCCGTTACCCCTTCGGATTTCCTCTAATAAATTAGAGTTTTTATTCCAGTACCAATCTCACTTCTACACTAACAGGAAACATATAAGACCGTACACATCGTGTTCAAGATATAAGTCTTAGACAGTTATAAATTGAATATTAACTTTTATTGATATAGTCCAACCGTAATCCGATGTCACTCAAAGCAACAGTATCGTTCATTTGAAACACCAACATCGACCGTTCAAGTAATTCGCAGTGTCACGTTTGCATTGGTGGTTTTCAATTGTATTAAAATTTGACCTTTATCTTTATATCGAGACCTGTCGTTTTCGATCCAAACTATAAATTTTGCTTTCTAACCTCAGGACTAGTATGTCGACCTCATAGAATTTCACCACACATAAGATTCTACTCACCCTTCTTATCTTTAATACTATTCAGAGGATATATACTTGGAAGTTCAACACTTGAAAGTTTCTACGCTGGTCCTTCGAATGATTACTTCTGGACAACCTTACCCTCTGGGTCTCTTCCCTGTTTCTCTCCGGTCTCCTTTTTCTTCGTTGACTTCTTAGTTTCTCTAAGTGCCACGTCTTCTACCGTTCCCTTAAAAGAAATAAATTCCTCCGCAACAGTCAAAAACTCCGTATCCTGGTTTTACATCTTACCATGTATTTCCAACGTCGTCGGTAAGTCCTACGTTACACAGTAGATATCTGCTCTTTTTTTCTCGACAATGGGTCCCGAAAGGACCACCGAGTCTGTCATTTCTTAGACGGACGTTACACTCTCTGGACTCAAGCTAGGGACCCAACCCTTCTATGGGACTTTCTCCCGTACTGTTGGGTGAGGTCATAAGAACGGACCTCTCAGAATACCTGTCTCGTCGGACCGTTCGATATCAGGGACCCCCATCGTTTCTCAACCTATGTTGACTCGCTGATTCGTGTCGTATCGTGGGTCTGTGGTGACCTAGTAAACAAGTTTCTCTCATCTATCTAAACTTAAGTCGTTCTTTGGTCTTGGGTATGATCGTTTCAGTCCCCACTCACTATAACGTCGAACGGGGGGTAGAAGATAACGACTGTCATGAAGTCGAGGTGGTAGAGGGTGGGGTGAGGGAGGAGGTCAGTTATTGAGAAGGACGGACAAGTGAACTACGGTCGGACACACACGGTCGATAACGTGACATGATGACATAAAAAGTTTCATGACATGACACTCTATTTTTTTCTTTGTGAAAAATAAAAAACACAAACGAAAAATTATATAATAAACACTCTTTTCACGTACATAATTTCAGCGAGTCAGCACAGACTGAGAAACACTGGGGCACCTGACATGTCAGGTACCTTAAGAGGTCCGTTCTTATGACCTCACCCATCGGAAAGGGAAGAGGTCCCCTAGAAGGGTTGGGTCCCTTGTTTGGGACCAGAGGACGTAACACCCGCCAAAGAAATGGTCAACTCAGTGTTCCCTTCGGGGCACTTTTTTCAAAATATTTGGATAATATCGTGTCATGATATATCGACTAACACAATCAACTCATGGATCCGATTGAAACAACCTAAATGCTTGTCTAACCTGAATGCTTATTTGAGAGTCTTACCTTGAACAAGTATACATCCCCTGGATGATAGATAGTATGTTCCTTATTTCTTTCACTCTCATAGGTCAAATCTCTTCTCTCTTGAGAACTCTCTAAACTATCAGAAAGGATCCTAGATCTTCCGATAGTACCTTTATCGTCTTTGTATCTGGACGAAGGTGTGTATCTTTACAAGTCTTTACTTTATCAATGTTTCTTTAGTCTAAGGACATTATCCCCACAAGTGTGTTCCGGTAAACTACCTCCGTAACACTTCACAAAAAATTTAGACTGAGTTCTGGATAAACTCTCAGTACTTCACTTTGGTCGAATGATCTAGTAATATCGTAAAAAAGAGAAATGTCTCTTATTTATTCTTTATAAGTACAAGAGTCGGACGTCTTTTCGAATAATAAAGTATTTTGAAAACAATGTGTTTGTGTGGTGTGTGTGTGTGTACATACGTGTACTTAACACAAGATCCAAAGTCAAATTTCATTAAAGAAGAACACTTAACGTCAGGATTTTTATTTCGCACTTTCAGCCACAAGATCAACAGTAGAAAGATTAAGGGTCTTCTTTTAGTCCTTGGTCTGTGTAGACTCGACTGTAGGGTCAGTGTTTAGAAAGTAAATTGGAGAAATACTGATTCAAGGGGTAAACTTTTTCACCTCTTTTAGTACTGTCGATGGAGACTTCAAATATGTATGTATGTGTGTATTATAAAAAATTTCTATATAGATTCACGAATTACGAAAAATTTCTAATCCAGTAGTAAAGACGTGAATTGAAGAAACTTTACTGAAACTTCTTTCAGTCTCCGAAAATCCTTAAAGGACCGCCAGGATTTCACAAATCCTGAACCGTGAAAGTGACAACCCCGGGTTCAAGCTATGAACCACACCCTTAATTTTAGGACGTTCGGTGTACAGTACCGGTCTTTTCTTTTTCTTTCTTCCTTTCTTTCCTCCTTTTCTGTTAGTCCCCAAGAACTCCCAAAAATTTCTGAGTAAGGAACAAAAGAAGACAGTGACTGGGACTGTACATGTCTGTCCACCGGAACTATTCTATTTATTTAATCCTGTCACAGGAACCCTTGACCAACGTCCCCACCCCTTCCCATTGTCTCGTACACAAGTCGTTAAATTATGTTATTGTACTAAGTAAGGGTCTGTGGGTCTACATCGAGAGACCCTAAGACGCTACTGAAACCTCCCTTTTCCTGACGAAGGTAAAAAAAAGTTACCGAGAAAACGCTGACAATTGAAACCGACAACCACAGAGGGGTCGACCCTGTAAGTACAATAGTCTCTTAACCGGGGAGCACACATTCGGGGTAACACACTGGTTCCGACGACACACCCAAGACATGGTAACCACAAATAACGACAAACCCATTGTCCTTCTTTGGACCATGAAAACATGACAAGTTTGTGAGTAGGATAAGTGCCGGTGACAAATACGGTTTTCTTTTACAAGAGTGTCTCTCTGGTTATTAAATCTTTTATAAACTTGCCCTCCAACTTATCAAAGATAACCTCAGAAATAATCACTAGAACTAAAGACTTATGTTACCCTGAGACAATCTTTTACAAGAGATGGTACCTAAACCAAACAACGTTCGGTTTAGAACAAGGGGTACATGTCTTATTTTAGAGATAACTGTGTTCTGTTTTTCGAACATTATACCTACTAAGAATAAGGGTCGAAGACCCTGTTATCCTTCTAAACATTAGTTTATTATATATAAATATAATATATATAAAATATATAAACGTAACTATATATTTATAAATATATAATTTATTTATATATATTATATATTTATTTGTATATTTATAAATATATAGTTACGTTTATATATTTTTATATATTATATTTATATATAATAAACTAATGTTCATGAGAACGGACCTTTTAGGGTACCTACCTCCTCGGACCACCCGACGTCAGGTACGCCAGTGATTCTCAGCCTGTGCTGATTCGTGGAGGTGAAAGTGAAAAGTGAAAGGACGTAACCTCTTCCTTTACCGTTGGGTGAGGTCACAAGAACGGACCTCTTAGGGTCCCTGCCCCCTCGGACCACCCGACGGTAGATACCCCCAGTGTGTCTCAATCTGTGTTGACTTCGCTGAATCGTCGTCGTCGTCGTCGTTGTATAATTATATATTACATTATATCAATCTAATGTTTAGAAGGATAACAGGGTCTTCAACCCCTATTCATATATATACACACACATATATATATTAGTGAGTAACCCTTATTCTTATATATGTATATCGTAAGTAACATCTTTTACTTGTTTGATTTATTTTGCACTCTCCAGTAACGTCTATAAAATCTTTCATGTTTCCACCATGAAAAGTAACAGGAATTTGTAAATCTGTGAAAGGTCCAATCCTATGACTTAACCCATCTATACTTTCTTTAAATCTGAGAATCCTGATAGACTTTCAAACAATCGACCACTGAACAGAGGTGATGAAAAGTAATTTCATCATGTCATTCACTATGTATACTTACATAAAGGATAAACTCCAGTGTCTCACCGACTTTACAGTTGGTCTTTATGTCGATATAAAGATCTTTATTCTTGGTGTCCTTCCTCGGAGTCTCTTGTTTCCAGTAGTCTTTCACTGGTAGTTTGAGACCCTTCTTTTCTTGGTCTCTTTTTTGAGATATAAGACACATATTCAAGGGATTCTAACACATGAACACGTCTTTGTTTGTTTTTTAGACTTTCGGCATACTAAACTCTAGACTCGAGTGGTTTCTGTAACAACCAAAAACCAGGTTGGATTTAAAACGATCTGTTTTGTAGTTGATCGAAGTCTTGTTGTATTTTATTAACATTTTATTAAGTCTTATAAGTGTTATGTTCCAAGGGTCACAGGTCCTATTTTAGGGTTTAGTAGACTGTATATTTTTCGATTTATTTTACCTTCTAAAAAGAACTCTTTCACTTCTCGTCGTCTACTTTTTGATGGGTCTATACTCAAATAATTTCTGAAGTTTCGTCAAAAAAAGGGGAACAGAAAAAGAAAAAATTTTAAATAATAATAATAATAATAAATGAAATATTATAACATAACCAAAACGGGCAAAAATCATAAACATTAACTATGTTTACTTGATTTATATCTTTTAAAGTTGTTTATTCATCTTTTATAAAGATTTTCTTTTTTAAATGCTACCTTTTTATATCAGAGATTTTACTTTATAACTCTTCCTTCAGAATGACCGTCTTTCTTCTACAGTTTCTTATCTAAGTCCTTCAAACTTCTGTCTAATTATCTCTATTATAATAAGTTAAACTTCTGCTCTCCTTTTTTAATTACTTATTTTAACAGTTACCGGAACTTTTTTTTATTTTACTTTATTTTATTTCATCATGTTGACTCCTTCTGGGTGAAGAAACTTTACAATAAATACCGATATATTATTCGATATTCAGGAGTTTCAGTTCGTACGAAATAGAGATATTGTTGGAATAAATAGATATTTAATTACAGATCTTCAAACATGGAGAATTAAGGGGATTGGATAAAACGAGAAGGAGTTGAAGATCGAATCGTTGGTGATCGAACAAAAGAGACAGATACTGAGAAAGACAAAACACGAATAACAAACCAAAAAGAACCTAAGACGTATATTAATTTCAGTATACGACAAACAGAAAGAGACAGACCGAATAAAGTGAATAGATTCGGGTCGGTACAACAACGTTTACCGTTCTGAAGTAAGAAGAAAATTCCATGTACACACACCGTCTCTCCCTTCACCCTAAAGTTACATAAAATGAAACGATTTCTCTGATATAAAAAGGTAGCATTTAAAAAAGAAAATCTTTATAAAAGATTTATTATTATTATATATATGTGAGTGTGTGTGTCAGTGTCCGGTCGCACTGTTTATGGAAAGGGGCGGACCCTTTCCCACGGTAGTATGACTTCCGAGGACCTCTGAGAGGTCTTCCTCGGGTCCGGACCGTCAGAAGTGTCCACTGTGGGTTACGCCCCGCCCCCGTGAAAATAATCTGTTCACCCTTTCCTACCCGACGTGGAATCCACATGACATCCCGTGGAGTGTGTCCGGGTCTTGAGACGACGTGGGCGAAGTTGTCGAGGAGTAGGACGTATCTGTTGAGACAGTTGAAGAACGGGTAGGCCAGTACCTACAGGTCCAGGAACCTCTGTGTGACCAGGTCCGTGTACCTGAACGGGAGCCTGTCGAGACGAAGGAACGTCACCCCTCCGTACGTGAAGGCCACCATCCGTGACCAGTAAGACAACATGTACAACCGGTAGTAGAGATGAGACCGAGACGCCGGTCGATCAGGGACTCACCCAGGTAGAGTCGGGACGCGGGACCTTCTCTAGAGGACGCCCGAAGGATCAAGGCGCGCGCACCGGTCCCGTCCCGCCTTCGTGCACCCCTCGTCGGCCTCCCTTCAGGGCGGTTTAGTCGGATAAAGATATTTTTCGCTATGAAGCCTGGGGGATTTAAGGAAATATGGAAGATATAAGTCTTCTACATCAATAGGAAAATCACCTGTCATGAAGAATCTTCCCTAAGAAGTCTAACGGATTACCTACCGACGAACTGTATAGGTCTCTATATACAATTATTGAAATCAGGACGAAAACTGTACTTAATTAGTAAAGGGGGGAACTCCAAGAGAAAGTGTGTCAATTCGAGAGAGATGGGTAAAGACTATTCCCAAAAACATCACCAGTAATAGAGTCTAACCCCGTCTAAAAGAGACTCTATCGAATGGAGAGACTCCACTAGATTTCCCTTTAGTTTTTCAAGCTTTTCATTATCAGAGTACACTTTTTCCTTTCTCCCTCTGTCTTAATCTACTTGACTTTTCGAAATGAAACGTCACGACTTTTTTAACACCAATAAGTCACCGAAATCCTGAGTATAATTCATACAAAGTGGGGAGGTAATAAGTTACTAGAGATTTTACTTTGGGTGGTTTCGTCGAAAGTAACGTCAATTGATAAAGGTCTTATATATATTTGTTAGTATATATGACTCTTCATATAACCCTTAGTTTATTTTTGTAGACTTAAATAGTCATATAAAACCATTCTTAAAAATAAATTATAAATAGGGAAATTTCAACTCCTTCTACATCCCGTTCGATTCTTGACGTGGGGTATTTCGTGTTCGGTCAGATAAAAAATTTTCATATTTCTTTTCGTCTATGCATATTTATAAGACTTTGTCTACTTTGTTTTTACTCCGATTACTGAGTTGTAAAAACTATGCATTGTCACCCAACTGAATCAAAATCAAGGTCCGTGCCCGTTTCCAAGTTTAACTTTGAGTAAAATAAGTTTGACCAAAAGGGTGGTAGAAATCAATGTAGCACTAACTTGAGGGTGGTGAGACGGAGTTTATGGTTTGTAAAACGATTATGAAAATGACCTAATTTGTTTCTCGACTTCATTTGTACAACACTATAGGGGTTTCTTGTACATTGAAAAGAAAGTGATCAAGGGACATAAAAGATCAGAAAGTGATTACACTCTGACTTGAGTTTGTTCTGGTGTAGAAACGGCGGTCGATAAAAACATCTCTTTAGTAGACATTTCCTGTCTGTTTAAGTCAAGTAACGGGTCGGTTGAAGGTTGATTCAGGTTTGGGTAAATCGACGTTTAGGTTATAGTAATAAAACATGTTTTACAGATCGGTGAAAGAAAATCTGATGTTAGGAATTTGAAACACGTTAGGTTCCTTACGGACAAATAGACAGTATATTTCCTTCCTTTACCGAAGTAGAACAGACTCTTGGGATTCTATAGGATCTTTTGGAAGATCTAGATGATACGTCGCTGCGACTATCTAATTTCGGTACTTGAAAAGAAGGAGAGTGTCATTATAAAATTCCAAATACCTTTGGTATATTTTGTTTGATCTAAACAAGGGTATTAGAGTCTGGAGACCCGAATCAATAACTAAACGTTTTTGGGTGAATGTGTCCTTTTAAATTTTACACGGACAATGGTTTTATGAAACCTCTTATAATTAAAAACGGAGTTCTCATAGAATTTTAATGGAGTAAGGTGACGACAATGGGTGAAGATAGGATCACACTTGACAAAGAAGTGTCACCTTCCTGAATATAAGAAAAAAGGTAGAGAAAACGTATCGTAGTTGACTAAGTTTGGTTGGTACCAAGAAATTTTTTTTTTTTTCTATATCAGCTAAATGTTACAAAGTTCACATGTCGTTTCACTAAGTCAATATCCATATAAATTAATAAGTATATGTATAAGAAAAGTCTGAGAAAAGGTAATATCCAATAATATTCTTTAACTTATATCAAGGGACACGATATGTCATTCATGAACAAATAGATAAAATATATATCATCACACATAGACAATTATCGTTTGAACATCAAATAGGGAGGAGGGGTGGAAAAAGAGAAACCATTAGTACAAACAAAAGATACGGATATTCAGATAAAGACAAAACATTTATTCAAGTAAACATAATAAAATAATCTAAGGTGTACATTCATTAAAGTATATAAACAGAAACTACAAGAAACGAATAACATTATTAGAGATTCAGGTAGGTACACCGACGTTTATTGCGATAAAATAAAAAATACCAGTTCATTATAAGGTAGTATATATATACATACGTACACCAGCATATACATATGGTATAGAAGAAATAGGTAAGTAGACAACTACCTGTAAATCAAACGAAGGTACAGAATTGACAACATTTATCACGACTTTACTTGTGACTCGACGTATATAGAAACTAAATCTCAGGAAAAGGTCTATATACGGATCTTCACCCTTACTACCTAGTATATCATTGAGATAAAAGTCAAAAAATTCCCTTGGAGGTATGGGTACCAAGAAAAAAGGGAGTTGACACCGAATCAAGGGGTGTCTACGGTAGTTTGTCAATGAGATTTCCAAAGGTGTAAACTCAACAAGAGTCCGTTCTCAGAGTCCGACTTCCATTTCCTGTGTCCTTGTTTCTCTAGGGTCCTACCAACCACACGAACTAACTTTACTTCCTTAGGATGAAACACGGTCTTTAATGACAAATACGAACCTTGTGTTATTCACGATACCATTCAATAATCGTTACGTAAAGTCAATTCTGGTTTCCGAACCAGTATTAATGGTTTTTTTAGTGTCTCTAAACATTTTTCTCGTGTATTATGAAACCTATTAAGACTATCAAATAGTATGATAAGGTTTATTTTAATTAGACACTTCGTTTGTACTGTGTGTCCTAAGTTAGTCACTAGTCAATATTAATAAAAGACACACACCAGAACCTTACATTCTTTATCCTAAGACGGTCATCGTACAGCAAAGGACGGGTCAATACGGGTTTTCCGGTTCACCCAAATACACAAGCATCTTCTCATACTCAAACCAGACTATTACTCGAAATCAAATTCTAACCGCTAGTTAATGCATTTCGACAAGGGCAGATTTATTCGTAGAACCTCTAATAATGTAATGAATTTTCACTTCACGACACTGTACAACTAAAGTGTCATAACTCAGGACGGTTTTCAACCTCTGCGACACATCACAAGGATAGCCCGACAAATGTCGGACCTCGGACAGACGAAGTCAGGAATGGACACAGTACTGGTGTCACGATGTGTCCATGATCAACAGAGACATAAGTTCTATGTCTCTATATGGAACGTAATTCTATTTTATAGTCTCCTCTATAGTACCTTCCCGAAATATATATTTATATATATACTTCCATTCCCACTCACCCTCCACCTGACCCTCCTACCCTCACAAGGGATCAGTGCAGTTAAGTGTGAAATTTATGTATTTTTTTAGTAGATTTTTTATCAGACTAGTAACGAAATTAATCAGGGACCAAGTTCTCATAGACAGGACTCTGATTCGTAAACGATACCTGGTGAATGTACCGTTAGTCTCACCATTTTGGTAGTACAGATAGTTAGTCAGTGTAATAGAAAGTCATATAATAAAACGACTAGTCTAACACTTTTCAGTATAAATAAGTTTCTTCATTAAGTCTGTTTTCCTTTATATTGGTTTTACTATATTACACCCACTTAAACTTCCTTTATAATCTCGATAGGATAACTGTAAAAGTATTTTCCCTGTTTCTCTCTGACACAATGTGAACTTTACAGGGTTCTTCTTTTCATAAGATTTTTCTTTTCAGTTACTTTTATGACGTTTCTTTTAAGTTGTTCTAACGGATTAATCGATAGTTCTCATACAACATTTGTGACGGAAGGATTAGGGGTTTTGTAAGCCATATCCCTATATTATTTGTTAGTTCGTCATATTAATAAATTACTCCATTTTCGTATTTTATTATATCTATCGTCAACGGTTTTTAGAAGTCATTTATTTTTAGATAAACTGTTGAAAACTTTGACTAAAGTAACGTCACGTCTTACTACCTTTTCCTTTCCCAGTTATGGTTATTAGTCATGACAACATGTACCCCTCCAACTCTATCCGTGTAACGTAAAAGAGAGGGTCGTACTTACTTAGTCTCGTTTACCTTATTAAATGGTTGTTATGTTTAGTAACTTTAAGTTCAACGAGAGTTTAGGTCTCTAAGAAAGGTGTCATAGATGGACTTTCTAACTTTCGACTCAACCAATAAACTTTACTAAATCGATAAACTGTGGTTTATAGATCCTTGTCCATGTGTCTATTCTTGATTTTAAGACAGTCACCTGGGTGTCCTTTCCACTAAGGTTCCGATGAAATGGTCGATTACATAAATAAGTCCAAAAGAATAAAAATCTACTGATTTATATTTTTCTCTTAAGATGAAGGATGAAAAGTTCATCTTCCTTTTTCGTTGTGTCCTTATACGTAGGACTTCGTTTATTTGAAGGAATCGGGTTAGAGTTTTTTCTGGAATCAGTGGTAGTTTATATTCCGTGTGACACCACTTCCTCTTTAGTCTCATCTTTCTGTGTCGCAAAATTTAATTAATTTGTTTTTGTTTTCCGAATTAAAACGTTCAGAACGTTTTTATATACTGTTGTACCTGTGTAACGATCTGGAGGGTCTCGGGTCCTTCTCCACGGGTCTTTGAATACAAAGTAATCAAAGTATCATTTAAGTGGACGTGAGAAACAGGAAACCTAAATACGGGAAATTTTCAAGGAAATAAAATCCCACTCGTTAACAATGTAAGAGAGATAAGTGACTCTTTTACTTCCTTTATTTCATACGTACTTTTCACCCTATCCCTACTTTCTGTCAATTTGAAAGTAGTAGGTGTAATACTTTAATTACTTTTATAGACTTTAACTTTTTTAGTTCTTTTTCGTCGTATTTGTACAATGAAAAAATTTACCTCCCTTTATTCGATATCTTTTCAACCTTTACCAACAGTGTCCCTATCTCATTTACTATTTCTTACCCTGTATCTTTATAAAAAACACTCTTCGGAACAGGTTATAAATTTTTGTTTTAAATTTTTAAAATTTATATGAATTTACCTAGGGTTTCTTTCTGTTACGGTTTCTTACGAGTTTGAGGGTGTGTTAACGTGAGTAGAGTGTTCGATCATTACGAGTTTTAAGAGGTTCGGTCCGAAGTCGTTATGCACTTGGCACTTGAAGGTCTACAAGTTCGACCAAAATCTTTTCCGTCTCCTTTGTCTCTAGTTTAACGGTTGTAGGCGACCTAGTACCTTTTTCGTTCTCTCAAGGTCTTTTTGTAGATAAAGACAAAATAACTGATGCGGTTTCGGAAACTGACACACCTAGTGTTATTTGACACCTTTTAAGCCTTTCTCTACCCTTATGGTCTGGTGGACTGGACGGAGAACTCTTTATACATACGTCCAGTCCTTCGTTGTCAATCTTGACCTGTACCTTGTTGTCTGACCAAGGTTTATCCTTTTCCTCATATAGTTCCGACATATAACAGTGGGACGTATTGAATGTACGTCTCATGTAGTACTCTTTGTGACCCGACCTTCTTCATGTTCGGTCTTAGTTCTAACAGTCCTCTTTATGGTTATTGAAGTCTATATGTCTACTATGGTGGGAATACCGTCTTTCACTTCTTCTTGATTTTTCGGAGAACTACTTTCACTTTCTCCTCTTACTTTTTCAACCGAATTTCGAGTTGTAAGTCTTTTGTTTCTAGTACCGTAGACCAAGGTAGTGAAGTACCCTTTATCTACTCCTTTGTCACCTTTGTCACAGTCTGAGATAAAAAACCCGAGGTTTTAGTGACGTCTACCACTAACATCGGTACTTTAATTTTCTACGAATGAGGAACCTTCCTTTCAATGCTGGTTGGATCTATCGTATAAGTTTTCGTCTCTGTAATGAAACGGTTGTTTTGACAGATCAGTTTCGATATCAAAAAGGTCACCAGTACATACCTACACTCTCAACCTGACACTTCTTTCGACTCGTGGTTTCTGAACTACGAAAACTTCACACACAACCTCTTCTGAGAACTCTCAGGGAACCTGACGTTCCTCTAGGTTGGTCAGGTAGGATTTCCTCTGGTCAGGACCCACAAGTAACCTTCCTGACTACGACTTCGACTTTGAGGTTATGAAACCGGTGGAGTACGTTTCTCAACTGAGTAACCTTTTTTGGGACTACGCCCCACCCTAACCCCCGTCCTCCTCTTCCCCTGCCGTCTCCTACTTTACCAACCTACCGTAGTGGCTGAGCTACCTGTACTCAAACTCACTTGAGACCCTTAACCACTACCTGTTCCTCCGGACCACACGGAGACAAGAACCCCAACGTTTCTCAACCTGTGCTGACTCTCTGATTTGACTTGACTTTACCATAGAATGTTACGTAAAACAAGAAGTGGAACAGAAAAGTGAATGATATGGAACTTCACAAAAAAAAAATCTCGTCATGTCTATTTAGATGAAGAAAAAGAATTACGGACAGATTAGTCGATAAAAAACTATTTTACATTGAATAAATTGGTTCGACTATGATTACGTGTAAGTCAAACCATAGTCTCAAAAAATTTAATATCTTGGAATCACCGTTTAGAAGTACCGTATAAAAATGAACATATATAAATATTATTTATCGATCATCACGTAAAAATTTACTAACAAACTTTTCCCAAAATATAAAACGTAAAAAAAATTATGAAAAAATAAAACCTGACCAAAAAATTTTTATTGGTACGCCTACACATATCTGTTAAGAGCATATGATGTATTGAGCATATAACGTGTAATTGTAGAGTGTAATCACACCAGACAAAATATAATTACTTGTTTACAACTATCTAATTTAATTGATTTCACGTTTGCAATAAGTCTGAAGGCATCAAAAATTGATTACAGGAAAAAGATAAAGTTCTACATACAAAAAACCATAAATAGGACGAAAAAAAAAACAACAACAACAACAAACAAACAAACAAAATAGTCAACGACCAGACACCGAACCACAAGTAGTAATTAAAACCTTTTAGGAAGAGGTAATAATAAAGTTTATAAAGAAGGACATGTAGGAGAAAAAGAAATGGAAGACTATAAAATTAATGTACATATAATGTAAATTTTTTTAATATGATGTCAACAACCAACAATATAAGACCCAAAACCAAAAAAAAAGGAGAAAAACAAAGAAACGTAAAGTCAACCCTTCAAAGACAACTGGATTGTAATTCGATTGACTAAGAAAGGGGTCGGTAAAGGTCAGTCGATTATTCGAAGAGTTTGCATAAGAAATAAAGTATTGTGTCACCAAAACAATATAACAAATTAAAAATAAGAAAGAATCTTGAATGTAGAGGCGTGAACGTAATGAGTAGAGAAGAACGTCCTGTCTAGGAAGGTTACAGACACAGTCTAGAGTCAGATTAAGACTACAAACGAAACAGAGAGGTCTCGCACAAAAAAGGACGTAAACCGAACGGAATATTAAAAAACAACTTTCGGTCTGTACAGTATAACCCGTTTATTTATACAACCCGGGATCACACTCCAAAATACAACTAAACGATCCCTTAACCCGACACAAAGGACAAACTTCATCGTTATCTACGGCCACTGAAACTTAAAAAGACCAGAAGAACAAAAACTGAAAGGAGAAGTCACTACCGAGAGGGGTTTCCGAGACGTGAGTCTCTCTCAAACGTCTAAAGTCAAGATTGAGACGTTGAGGGTCGTGAAAGAGAGAGAGTCCGATCCGGTGTGAGTCGGAGGTCGTTTCACAGTTTTAACAGTACATTCACAAACACTGAAGTCCCCGTGGACGAGGACCATTCGTTTACACTGAGAGATAAGACACTGGAGTCAAGAGATTACTCAGGTTCTTTTCAGTGACTAAAAGTCAAACAAGTCGAAATAGAGTAACATTCTTCACTGGTGAAGGTTCCAGAAATGTGTAGTCCGACTCTGATCTTTAGAGGATCGTCTCCTCTATGGACCTATTTATAACCGTTCAATGGGAGGTTTTTTAAAAGTGGTTAAATATAAAAGTAGTGATATTGAATTCGAATCAAAATTTATCAAACTGTAGGTGTGAACGATCATAAACTGAGACTCTGACCCTCTGTTTGGAATTCTCCTATCTATAACCTCTTTCAGAATTTCTATTGAATGTAGTTTTACGTTTACATAAAAACGATACGTAAGTGTATAGATAATTTAAAATGACATCACCACCATCAACAGACAAAACTAAAGGTTACCCTGAGTAATCAAACTGGATTTCTTCCTATTTCACCCCACTCCGCCTAACACAATCTTATATAAAATTCTTAAGGAGGTCGATACGAGAAAGAAGTATCCATTATCCGTTCTTGTAACTGAAACGATTTTTTTTGACTATCCAAACATCCATAGACCTGAAGGTGTTTGTTTTACACAGGGTTAAAAGACCTTCAATCCTTAGTTTTACCTTTGAAGATTGGAACCAGACTGAGGTCTTCCCTTGTTTCAAGTCGATAACTCACATCCATCGACTGAAAATGTGTCTTTAAATAGAAGACATCAAAGTTTGGAATGGAGAAGAAAGGAGAAAATTTTGTCTTTATAAGAAGTAATCTTAAAGAGACAAAGGAACTAATAAACGGTCCTTTTATTGCTCACGAAAAAGGGTTAGATAGTAAGACACATCTCTACTACTTCGTCGCTACTCAACTAAAAAGAGAAAAGGGTGTACTTACAATAAAAAGGTATTTACAAAAAAAGGTATTCACCTTTTATGTGAATTTTAGGTCACTTACGAAAAAGTCAGCCGTATACCATTTTAAGATTGTTCAGTTACTAAAACAAAAAGACACTTTGTATTGGAAAGTTGGTAATAAAATAAAGTACTTTATAAAATATGACTTTATCCATTAGAAACCACATTGTCTCTTTTCTACTTTTTTTTAACACTATAAATAGAATCTGAGTTTTGTTTCTTTTTAACTCAGTTTATTAAAACTTATTAGTTCGGTAGAATTGAGTCCGAATTAAATGAGACTTTCACTTTCTTCACTTCGGACTAAATTTTCCCGATGACCCCTGAAGGTGCCACCAGCTCACCAATTCTTAGGTGGAAGGTTTCGTCCCCTACGACCAAGCTAGGGACTAACCCCTTGATTCTAGGGTGTACGACACCGTTGATTCGGATATACGGAGTTGATGACTCTGTCGTATCGTACAACTTTTCGTCTCTGTAATGAAACGGTTGTTTCCAGGCAGATCAGTTCCGATACCAAAAAGGTCACCAGCACATACCTACACTCTCAACCTGACACTTCTTTTGACTCACGGCTTCTTAACGACGAAAACTTGACACCACAACCTATTCTAAGAACTCTCAGGGAACCTGACGTTCCTCTAGGTTGGTCAGGTAAGACTTCCTCTAGTCGGGACCCTAAAGAAACCTTCCTTACTACGATTTCGACTTTGAGGTCATGAAACCGGTGGAGTACGTTTCTCAACTGAGTAACCTTTTCTGAGACTACGACCCTCCCTAACCCCCGTCCTCCTCTTCCCCTGCTGGCTCCTACTCTACCGACCTACCGTAGTGACTGAGTTACCTGCACTCAAACTCACTTGAGGTCTACAACCACTACCTGTCCCTCCGGACCGCACGACGCTAAGTATCTCAGTGTTTCTCAGTCTGTGTCGACTCGCTGACTTGACTTGACTGACTCGTCGATCGTCCGGTGTTGTTCTTTCTTAGGATACGTGACGTTGTTTCTCGTGTGTGGAGTCACTTCTAGGGACGTACGACGTCGATTCTGGACTACGTCGGTTTTTCTTTGTCGAGGGATTTTTTATTTTCGAGTTTTTTTTAAAAAATTACTTTACCGATGAATTAATAACAATTTTTAGTGTCACAGTAAACAAGTGAGTGAAATCACATTAAACAAGTGAGTGAAAATTTGTTTTTACAAATGTGTGTCATTGAAATAAGATTCCAATTAACCAATTAAGATATAAGATTCCTTATAGTCTTCCGAACGGTAAGAATATCTACTATTCAATACTTTTCCTTTATTTTATACTTTGTTTCGGTCACACGAATAACTTAGAAACAAAACAATTCGAGACACGAGTCTTCTATAACAGTCGGTGTCACTTTACACCGAAATGTTTTACAATAGTGAATTACAGTATTTTTTTACTTTTTTATTTTGTTCAGAGTGGTCTACGACTCTAACACTGTTTGACTTCTTCAACAAAGGTGTCAATATACTACTACAATGATATTTATCACAACTTTTGACATGTTCAAAAATTTGTATTCAATCCAGGTTGAAGACTGAACGAAGATTGGTGTCTCCTTATAGACAAAGTATCAAATTAGGTAACGGGTAGACCTAGGGTTAGGTTAAGAAAGTCTGTAAGTGACAGAAAGTGATTTTTTGTTGAAATCCTGGATTTGTTAAATTCATTTATACTTAATGTAAAAAATCTTCTCTAGTACACCGGTTATTTTCATTTTAATAGTTTTACTTTCGAATGATAGACTTGTATTCCGAAAAGTGAAGGTTTAGGGAGACGAAGACAAGATTGTCTCAAAGACTCACCCTCTTACATGTCTTTAGCGGGTGAAATGTCGAGTGTAAGATTTGGTCGTCGGATCTTAATCTCCTCAAAATAGGTACATACCTCTCCGTGACTATTAATATTATAGAACATGTAAGTCACTAGTCTTTAATGGGGACGAGATAATAAAGAGAAGTTCAGTTTTTGTTCAAAGAGTCTTCTAAGAGTACGATGATTCAACACGAAGTCATAAACAAATAGAGTAGTTTTAACACTGTGTTTTAAATACACAGTAAAAAAGAACAAAACCTGACTTTTATATTAAGGTCTCTTATGAGAGTTAGGACTTTTGAAAGGATGGTACTCTCTTTGTTATGGTCCTTACTACCACGGCAAATCCAGACACGCACGATTCAACGAAGTCAGCACAGAGAAACGTTGGGGCACCTGACATCGGACGGTTTGAGGAGATAGGTACCCTAAGAGGTCCGTTCTTATGACTACACCCAACGGTACGGGAGGAGGTCCCCTACAAGGATTAGGTCCCTATCTTGGGTGTAGAAGTAGAGGACGTAACAGTCCACAGAAGAAATGGTGATCGCGGTGGAGTCTTCGGGAATCTAAACATCAGGACGGTTTATTTGTGATTGGGATTCGAAAACTGTTCTCAGAATCACTATTCTCAGATTAGCTAAAGTGCTATCAAATCCCCGACTTTAAATCAAATACTTAAAAAATCTAACCTCTAATTGATGAAAGTTATTCACCACACAGGTGAGATAGACACCCGATCTAGTCTCTAAGTAAAATGAGACTTGTCTGATCCTTATCGTCATCCTTAATCTTTCTTACCTCTTTCTCTTCACCCTTTACCCTTTATGTCAACTGAAAAACGAAAATCTTTTAACCCGTAAAGTACAACCACTGGATGAGAGTCTACGTTCTCACTTCTTCATAAATGGGATCGTTAGTTGGGGGCACCGTTATTTTTAGTGCGGTCACGGTAGAGTTCGTACACACGTCATTCGATGGTTAAGGAAAACCTCTGGGTAATGGAGGAGAGAAAAGAACTAGTTAGTCGGATGGATGAATGGAAGAGTTTTTTTTACACAATAACGAGTCTTGGTTACCAAACAAAAGAAACCGGAGAAAAAGGACTAAAACGGAAAAATTCGAGACTATCATCGTAGAAGGTTGTAAAACCTGGATTCATCAGATACGACACGACACAAATCAGTGTGTCAGGTACCCTAAAGGGTCCGTTTTCATGACCTCTCCCAACGGTACGGGAGAAGGTCCCCTAGAAGAGTTGGGTCCCTAAGTTGGGTTCAGAGGACGTAACGTCCATCTTTCTACAGATATATCAAGTCATTATACAAACAACTTTTACATAATAGGGATCGGACACACTACGATGGTTTATGTCGTAGAAGAACATGTTACTTCATCCTAAGTTACATCTTATTACTCATTCTCGAGATCGAGGTCACATTCTTTCGTACCCCGGTACAGGTTAGAGGTGGTGAAATATCTACACACAAGAATCGTTTGAAATATTAAGTGACCCGGGACAAAAGAGTAACCGTTCACTCACACTTTTATTTTGATCGCAGTACCCCAAAACTCAGTTATAATTTACTCGTTAATCGTGTCTCGTACCCTATATTGTCTAAGTCATTTACAAAGATATGTTTATTCAAAGTCGCTTACCGTAATATTTAGATGAGATTGACCTTTCTTTAACTTATGTCATAGGTATGGAACAAAAACTGAAGGGTCTACCGAGTCGTCCATTTCTTAAACGGACGTTACATCTTCTGTGTCCTCTACACCCAAGTCAAGGACCCAACCATTCTAGGGAATCTCATCCTGTACCGTTGAGTGAGGTCATAAAACCCAGACTTTTTAGGGTACCTGTCTCCTCGGACCACCCGATGTCAGGTACCCCAGTGTTTCTCAACCTCTGCTGACTCACTGTTCGTGGATTCAGTCTATGGAACAACTTTCACTAAGGAACCTTCACACCATTCCTCAAATTCCAGTCACCTATACGTAGAATCTTAGTACACGAATAACACACTGAAAGACCTAATTTCTGTGTTGAATCTCCCGCATCTGACTGAGACTAAGTCTATCCGTTATCTGGGATTTACGGTAGGTAATACGGAATCCGTAATCTGTTGAAACACCATAAGATTTGTAGTAGTTAACAATTAATTAAATTTATACTTTCGTTCTGACTTAAAGACGGTGTTCCAAGTTTCCAAAAATAGTTTCCAGGTTTGTCCACCAGGCCAGGTAAAACACTCGAGAAGGAATATTCGACTGAATTGTATGTCTCATCTGAAAAGTCTTTGAAAGGAAGATTTTAGCTCTGAACCGGAAAGTCAATACGTAGTGCTAAGTCGTCTCCTTCTTTCCCATTTCTTAGTCGTGAATAAAAGATCGGTTAATGAAGGACGATTAAAACTCACTTAAGTGTAAAGACATTATTCCATACTAAACTTTAAATTTTCTATTCACCATTTACTTCATTGATAAGAGGTTTGTAATCCGAGTCACAAGAAACACTCGGGGGTATCGACATACTACATCAATGCATTTCAGTTTCATTTAATCAGTAAAAAAAAGTATCGTTACACGTTATCGAGTAAACAAACAATAGGGAACAAACAAATACTGATGGGCTGTTACGAGACTAGGTCAGAAACTGTAAATAAGGACGTCCAGTCGTCTACCGTATTTTTCTTCAATTTGTGGTTCAACAGTTAACTGAGAAACAATCAATTCAGACCACCTTTAAAACTATCTTTTTACTGTAAGTTTTTGGTGACAAATTTTATTCCAAACACTTACTACGTACCAAAGGTTATGAGATAAGAAACGAAAAAGAGAAAATGGTGACTATTAGGTCTAAACCGATATTTATTGAGAGGTCTACGTCTCCGATTTTGTCAGTTAGCTGTAAGAGACGTCACAGAAAATACTCAAGGACCTACTCACGGAAGGGAAAAAAAAAAAAAAAAAGACTATTCCTTTACACAAGTCGTACGGAATATGACCTATGAAGTTATAATCGAGAAAAAGGTGTCCCGTAAGATTGAATTATATATGTTTTAATATCTACGATCGATCGTATATGTTTTCCGGTATATTCTAGGACTATGATAGTGGTTCTTTAAAGAAATTTTATTCGGTGTAAGATTCCGTCATAAGGAGTTTTACTATGACAACGTTGAGTTTCCTCCTTTCTGCGTTAGAAATGTAGGGAGATACTAGAGGATTCTTCTTCGAACGACACAGGGTCACAGAATACGGGATATAACTTTTTTCAGTCCCCATTGTAAATCGGATAAAGGAGAACGTGACAAGAAGGCAGAGCTAAGGACCAACTACTCCCTCGGGACACCCGAACCTAAAGGAGACGGGTTTTATTCTTTATCTATTACCTGATCGATATTGTTAGTAACAACTTCTTAAGACTCACTGACTCCAATTTTAACCATTATCAGTAATTCTATAGTTACGTTTAGTAAAGATAGAAGTAGAGATTAAATTATTTTTCAGAAGTTGAGTCCATCGGTCTAATAAAGAGGTACACACAAAGGGACATAAAGTCAATTAGAATGACGGATCAAAGATGCTCCTACTCAATATTTAACGGGACGACAATCAGAACGACGGAACAAAGACACTCCGTCCTAATATTTAACCTCCTCTGAAACGACTAGGGTTTTTCTAAAAGACTTTATCGAGACACCAGTTTTATTCTTTATTAATAACCCTTCTTCGTCAAAGAGTTCTGTTGTCAATTCCTTTTCAATCCTCATAATCAGAAAACGGGGGTCCCGACCTAAATACCCGTACGTTTCACGAGTCCTCTCGGAACCCGAACTAAATTAAGAGATGAAAACGGTTAAATTCTAAGAATTAAAATAAGAGTTTGAGCACAAAAAATACACTTTGGTCTTTCTTGTTACCTTGTGCACGTGCTCGTCCCTTCTATGTACGTCATACGTACTAACGACTGAGCTAAGACGGGGTAAGAGTAGTTCACAAGTACTACTGGGAACTCGTTTCGTATCCTTAAGTGACTCTGAGTTTCGTTCATGTTCTTTTCACATAATTAATCCAGATTCTGATTCCGTCAGACTGTCGGCACTCTCCAGTACGAAAGGAAAACGTACTCTTGAACGAAGTTTACATCTATCTTTTGTTACCTTAAGATTCTTTGTTCTTGTCCATTCCTTGAGATAGTGTAGGAAAGAATGCGAACAAATCGAGTAGTGTACACGATCGTTCGTACTGTATTTCCTTTGTCTTTCTCACTAGATAATAATGGAAAGACAAATCAGGAAAGAATGGGTAGATCATCAACTTCCATATCGCACAATCGTCTTACATACTTATGACTCTTCACTTTATTTTTGTCAACTCAATCATAGGACATCGTAAAAGTGAGAAGGTCTTTTATGTATAAGTACATACTCGATGTTTTATGTTTAATGTATTAATGTATTTTCGTGAAATGACGAAAATGAAAGCATAAATTCTGCCCGTACGTATTATATTTCTACTTACTATTTTAAGTACTACTCTTAAATTTCAAAATATAAAAGACTTAAATATTACCGTAATTTATTTTTTAATTATTTTGTGGTACTGTTCAGTCCTCTCACTACCACCTTCTTTCCTTTTTCGAAATACAGATTTATAGAGGTCTCAAAGTAGAGATTTATACGAACGTGTAACAAAAGACGAAAGACTTATTCTCTAAGAAATAAAAGGAAAACAAGACCCGGGACATTTAATATATCGACTGTGAGCAACGAGGTCTCGACGGACGATTAAGTAAAACGATTCAGTACTTCTCTACGTCAAACCCTTCTCACCTTACCTCCACTTCGTAACTCTTTAGGGAGTTCGAAGAAGAGAGGTTTCCGGACCTCCTGAGATAAATAACTCCAAAATTATTTATCTCCAAAATTACTCCAAGAAAGAACGGAATAAGACTTTAATAAAATTATCATCATCAAAGGTAGTCAAAGGATTGGTCACCAGAGTTATAAGGAGGAACAAAGACTAAAAGATTTGTGTGTGTTTAAATTCAATAGAAACGAAAGTAATGAAGGGTGTCTCGTTCAAGTTCTCGAATATAAGTTAATAGATGGAAGTTCTGGTAAAGGAAAAGTAAGGTAAAAATTAGAGTATTAAACTCCAGTGATTTTTATACGATGTTTATAGGACGTCTCAAACTAGTAAAGGAAAAGAGAAAAAATAACACAAGACCAAAGAAGAGTAAATAAGAATCTGTGTGTCTTAACGTCAGTCCTAGATCCTGAAACATCTACAGGATAACCAAAGATTCTTTCTTTCTTTTTTTATTTACTCAGTGTAGTGATTACGACAAATTTCAAGAGTATTCTCCGGTGTTGGATGACTGGTTCTACAGTTATTACAAAGTCGGGACGGACGTTAAGATCGACGACGGAAAGTAGTGGAATTTCATTTAGAAAACTAGAATCATATTGGAGTGACAACGGAAAAGTCAACGAAACTAGGGTTTAGAGTGTGACAGCTTAAGGACCTCAGAATCATAGTCTTTTACGATTCTTGATTTAGGAGAAGACTAAAGAAAATAGGTATAGGATTGTCTTTGAAATCAGACTCTCGTCAAAAGTACGAACCGGGGACCTCTACATGGGACGGGGTAAAGACGGAATGACAGTTGTAAGGTCTTTATGACAATAAATATCAAAAAGTCCGAAAGGAGTATCAAGTAAACCATTTCTTAGACGGACGTTACGTCCTCTGGACCCAAGTTAAGAACCTAGCCCTTCTAGGGGACCTCTTCCTTTACCGTTGGGTAAGGTCATAAGAACGGACCTCTTAGGATACCTGTCTCCTCTGACCGTCCGATATCAGGAATCTCAACGTTCTCAACCTGTACTGAATCGTTGGTTTGGTGGTGGTATCAAAAAGTTTACACGGATCACAAAGTCTAGGGGAATGTAAAGAGTACAATCAGGAAGATAAATCTAGAGGAAGGGATAGAAGAAGTGGATCTATTAATGAAAAGTCCGGAATTCATAGTAGAGTTCGCATTCATATAGGAGTGTCAAGAGTAATGTTCCTTTTTATCTTAAAAGATAAAGAAAGTAAAAGATAGATATACTCTACTACCTACCAGTGATTTGAATCAATACAATGGTAAAGTACTACGTACATCTAGTTTAGTAATACGACATGTGGAAGTTAAATATATCATTTTTTTTTTTTTTACTATCACAGTCAGAGAGTCAATACAGACTGAGAAACTTTGGGACATCTGACATTGGGTCTTTCACTTCTCCTCGATTTTTCGGAGAACTACTTTCACTTTCTCCTCTCACTTTTTCAACCGAATTTCGAGTTGTAAGTCTTCTAGTACCGTAGGTCAGGGTAGTGAAGTACCCTTTATCTACCCCTTTGTCACCTTTGTCACAGTCTGAAATAAAACCCCCCGAGGTTTTAGTGACGTCTAGCACTGACGTCGGTACTTTAATTTTCTGCGAATGAGGAACCTTCTTTTCAATACTGATTGGATCTGTCATATAAGTTTTCGTCTCTGTAATGAAACGGCTGATTCCAGGCAGATCAGTTCCGATACCAAAAAGGACACCAGTCCATACCTACACTCTCAACCTGGCACTTCTTTTGACTCACGGCTTCTTAACTACGAAAACTTGACACCACAACCTCTTCTGATAACTCTCAGGGAACCTGACGTTCCTCTAGGTTGGTCAGGTAAGACTGCCTCTAGTCACGACCCTAAAGAAACCTTCCTTACTACGATTTCGACTTCGAAGTCATGAAACCGGTGGAGTACACTTCTCAACTGAGTAACCTTTTCTGGGACTACGACCCTCCCTAACCCCCGTCCTCCTCTTCCCCTGCTGGCTCCTACTCTACCGACCTACCGTAGTGCCTGAACTACCTGCACTCAGACTCACTTGAGGCCCTCAACCACTACCTGTCCCTCCGGACCGCACGACACTAAGTACCCCAACGTTTCTCAACCTGTACTGACTCGTTGACTTGACTTGACTTGACTTGACTTGACTCTGACATTGGGTGTTCGAGGAGACAGGTATCTCAAAAGGTCCTTTATTATGACCTCACCCATCGGTAAGGGAAGAGGTCCCATAGAAAGGGCTGGACCCCTGACTTGGGCCCAGAGGGAAATGGTACACTCGGTGGTTCCTTCGGGGTCGAATATATCATGACTTGTATTTAATATAGTGTTATTTTGAACTTATTTGTTTAATTAATTTAATTGACTTAGTCTACACGAAATTATTTTATATACTATAGAGAAGACCTATAACAAATACACCAGGATTGGGTCTCTTGTGGTTATATACATATCTTTAATATACGTGATCGTAATAAGAGGGTCCTAAAAATAAAAAAATAAAAAAATAAAAAAGAGGGTCCTAAAAATTTCAGTATCTTAGAAATTTAATCTTTCTTGGAGACTTATAGTGTGAGTTACGTCTTTAGAGGAAATGTTTTAAAACGATGAGTAATAGGTAGAATGTTAAAGTAAAGAAAAAATAAGAGAATTAGTACCAACTTTCTTTCCTAGTATCTATCTTTCACTATCAATCTATCTACCCACGAAAGATAGGTTTTGGTTAACGGTTATATTTAAGAGAAAAGGTCTTTGGATGACTTTAGTCCTTACTCGAGAAGTTCAGTCTATATCCCCTTTCCAGTGGTCTTAGAAAGTGTTATGGATTTAAACCCGTTTAGAAAAGGGTTCGTATAGGGTCTCTTCTGCGGTGTTTTAAAGGTCTATAAGTTCTCAAAGTAATAATCGAGTCGATTTCTATTCGGTAAATCTCTCGTCAAAATCCAAGATGAATACCCCAAATCGATCTTAAAAATAAAGAATCCTAAAAAAACTTAGAAAAGGGAAGAACCCTTTCAATTGACGGGCCCAACAATAAAAGAACACAGGACGTAGTGAATATTTTAACTACAGCCAAGAAAAATCTAATCTTGTTCATATCAGCGGAGGTTCTTTGTTAAAAGTCCCAAAAGCTCGAAAGGATATAGTCAAGGACGACATTCAGACATGGGGACAGTGTCGACGGAAGTGTATTTGTGTCTGTACACAAATATGTCTGAGTATGTCTGAAGTCGTTCGGAACTACCAGTCCAACTTCTAACTACCAGTGGACAGGTGTACGGATCCCCTTGGTCAAACTACTAGTTCCGGAACCGGTCCTTGGGATGTGTACTTAAAAGGAAGTACTTGACGAACGGTCAAGAAATACTCTAAATTCCCCGAGACTGGAACAAGACAGAGAGACGATTAAGGGTGATGACGACTTTATCTGTTACGGATGGATTGAAGTGGTCGAACAAAATTCTCAGTTTTCTTTTTGTTATAAATACGTCTCAATTTCACAGTACCTTCACCTTTTAAAAGTACAAGTGAGAAGATAGGTATGACACTCAATTGACAAATCCAAGGAAACATAATATTTAACCAACCATGTCCACCTCATGTCGTCTCTTCTTTCCCGTTGCTATCCAACCTTCTCCACAGACTTTTTCCTTTCTACCTGATTTGTCACAACCGAACAAAGTACATGACTAAATCGGGAGAAGAATTAGTCTCTGAGAAATAACTTAGGACTTACAAGAAGAGACTTTTCTTCTACTTAACAATTATTTGGTCCTGTTATCCTACCTCTTTGAAGAATAAGTACGAAATTACGACACCTAATGAAGGAGAAGGGGAAAGAACAGGAAATTCTTGGTCTCAACGGGGGGACTATTTATTACTTCCGCCTGAACGAAGACCCTTCTAAGGGACTCACGGGTGTCGTGAGTCTCATATCAAGTCATGGTGGTAGACACCGGACACCGTAACACGGGTGACATTATTGATTTCGTTGTTTGTGAAGGACGAGGTTTTCAGTGGTTCGTACGTACACGGCGGGTTCCCAGTAGGACCTCCGAAATACAGAGAAGAGACTGTCTCGAGCACGAAGTAGTAACTCGGTCCTACCGCCTCCGAAACTGACAAAAAAGTTTAAAATAAACATTACAAGGAAGATCCGAGGTCTGAGTGACCTCTGTAGGACTGTGACATACGAAACAGATCGTGTTACACTACAGGAAATGGATGATTCTCACTCACTCGGAGTATTTCCACGACGGAAGAGGGGTCTTGTTTGTTGCCTTTACGTAGTCCTCTCGAGTCGACGTCTGTCTTACGTGTAGTACTTCGTCCCCGGTGGTGCCCTAAGGAATCTACTTTCGGTTAAAGTTACTTGTAACACAAAGTTTCGGACGAAGGAGAACGAGGCATTCTCGGCGTCTTCCTTGTAGGGTGAACGCAGACGACTGTGTTTTCTTACGACACCGACCCTCTAGAATAGTTCGGAAGGACGCGGTGTCATTGTCTCGAGGTGAACACAGAACATTCTTAATGAGTAACAAAGTACCCCTGCTGACCGAGGAAACCCACCCTAGACTACCGTAGAGTACCTCACCTCCATCCACCACGACCCTCCAGTCGGTCGGTGTACTGGGTCGAACGACCGAAGCCCCTTCAGTCTCCCCTCGTCTGAAGTGGGTCCGACAACTTATCGATTTGTGTATTCCAATTCGATAATTTTGTCCGGATACCCGAAGGGTCCACCGCGATCACTATTTCTTGGACGGACAGTTACGTCCTTTGTTCTCTACGTCCAATCTAGGGACCCAACCCTTCTAGGGCACCACCTCCCGTTCCGTTGGGTGAAGTCATAAGAACGGACCTCTTAAGGTACCTGTCTCCTCGGACCACCCGATGTCAGGTACCTCAGTGTTTCTCAACCTGTACTCACTTCGTTGAATCGTGTGTTGTGTATGACAAGTGAACGATGATAGAAGTTGACATATTCAACTCTTGTTTTTAATTTTCACAACCAGTTTCAAAAAGACAACCATATTCGACAAAGAAGGGAAAATTAGTTAAGTGGATTTCGACCCAATAAGACTATTTTGACTTTTCTTATTTCCATTTAAAAATTTTTTGTCTTTATATAACTAAATTTCGGTAGAGACCTCTTAAATCTACGATTATTCATTTGTATAATCACAAATACTGTATTTGGAGTTTTTATTTATGAAAAAATACTTCTACTTGGAGTCCAAATTTCCGTAGTGGAAATGTAAATTCTTACATTCAATTATTTTAACCTAATTAATGTAAACCAGTTAAGTTTTACTACATAGGAGACGAATCTTTCAAACACCGAAGGGTTAAACCCAGAGAAGATTATCCCTTTTAACCACCAATGGACGAATCGACACACCTCTCATCTCAATCTTAAAAGAAGAGAAAGGAGAAAAAGAAAGAATTACGAACGACTCATTAATAATGTATATTCTTTATGTATTGACCTTCATACTATCCGATTCTTTTTTTCCTACTGGTACACAAAGGGTTCCCCTGTTACGAACTCTAATTGTCAAAATTAGGGAGAGAGGATATAGAGGTACACCGTGAAAGACTTTACGGGAAACGGGATTTACACGAGTATAAGTCAACAAAGTTGGAGTTCTTAATAAAAGGAGAAAGAGACAATTCTAAGACTTTTAGTTTTATAATGGTTTTATGTAGAGACTATAATTGTATAAAAAATAACTTTAATAGTTTACAACATTTATCTACCAAAAGAGAGCCACTCGACACTCGTAGAACTCCTTTCCTCAACCTATTGTAAGTAGAAGGACAGAGGTAACGGTTCGTTTTACAGAACGTGTATAAGTCAAGTCAAGTCAAGTCAGTGAGTCAGGGCAGGTTGAGAAACGCTGAGGCACCTGACGTCGTACGGTCCGGACGGACAGGTAGTGTTGAGGACCTCAAATGAGTTTGAGTACAGGTGACTCAGCCACTACGGTAGGTTGGTGGAATAGGAGACAGTAGGGGAAGAGGAGGGTAGAAGCTAGAAAGGGTCGTAGTCCCAGAAAAGTTTACTCAGTTAAGAAACGTAGTCCACCGGTTTCATAACCTCAAAGTCGAAGTTGTAGTCAGGAAGGTAACTTATAAGTTCTGACTAAAGGAAGTCCTAACTGACCGACCTAGAGAAACGTCAGGTCCCCTGAGAGTTCTCAGAAGAGGTTGTGGTGTCAAGTTTTCGTAGTTAAGAAACCACGAGTCGAAAGAAATATCAGGTTGAGAGTATAGGAATGTACTGATGACCTTTTTGGTATCGGAACTGATCTACCTGGAAACAACCGTTTCATTACAGAGACTAAAAATTATACGACAAATTCAACCAGTATTGAAAAGAAGGTTCCTCGTTCACAGAAAATTAAAGTACCGACGTCAGTGGTAGACGTCACTAGAACCTCAGGGGGTTTTATTTTAGAATGTGAGAAAGGGGTAGATAAACGGAACCACACTACCCTGACCCACACTACCCTGGTCTACGGTACTAGAAGCAAAAGACTCACAACTCAAATTCGGTTGAAAAAGTGAGAGGAGAAAATGAAAGTAGTTCTCCGAGAAATCAAGAGGAAGTGAAAAACGGTATTCCCACCACAGTACACGTATAGACTAATAACTATGTATAAAAACAACTGATTTATAAATAACCTACCTACTTATCTACCTACCTACCAACCTACCTACCAACCTACCTACCTACTCACCTACCGACCGATACGACATTACACATCTCAATGTGTACTACCAAGTTGAATCTAACAGATGCACCAAGAACTGTACTGGTGTTGATCCGGAAAGTAGTAGATTCTGAAATAATAGGGTGATGTAATCTACGTATCTTACTTCTCTAAAAGTTCTAGTGTATCAAGTCAAGGAAGTAAACTGACAGCTCCTTTACTCTGAGTCCCCCTCTTAGACTAAATAAGTATCATGGGGTCAATTATGTACGGTCTAGACCCAATGTTAGGCCTAGAGAAAGAAAAATCAGTTTACGGGTGATGTGATAACGAAAGATACTGAGTAGAAGCCTCCGAAATTTCTCGGGACACCTCGTTAGACAGAGAGGACCGAACAGACTCGTTACACTCTCTTTGGACCGATCTCGTCTTGACCCACTTTCCCTGGTGGAACCTCGACGACTTAAGTATATGACTACCACGACTTCGTTCCATTCTTTTTCTCGCTGACCGGAAATAAGTCCGACTATAATAAGGCACAAGGAGAGTCTTCCACGGAGTGAGTGTTTAGTCACCCACCACAGGTCAGGGAGGGATCAGAGGACCTATTAGAAACCGTTATCGCATCAGGTCGGGATAAGGTGACCGGTTCTAAAGGTAAAATACGTCTCAGGTCGGAAAGTTTCGGGAAAGGTTTCTTCGAATGTGAAGAGGTGAATTACTACTCCAACTACATTACTACGATAGAGATCCAGGAGGACTGTAATCCTTCACGAAGGTTTTATAGTGCTTACTAACGGACCTGAGGACATAGAGAACTCAATACGGGTCAAGGTGACGTAGATTTACGAACACCAATTGGATATGAATTTGTTATACAACAATAAATTCTTACATTAGAAAATAAAACATTGTTCGAGATTCCATTTTCTTAGACCTTTTCTTATGTACTTAGTGAGACGATATGTGGATTTTAATTGTGTAGTCAGTTTGTTCAGTTGATATGAAGTCAAATTTTTCTTTTTCTTTTAGATTGGAAAATCTAAGTTGAGAAATTCTTACTTGTGTATTATTGTCTCTACTTAGAGTTTTATTAATACGACTCATTTTATTCTGTTTGTTTTTCTCGTATATGATATACTAAAGTACATATATTTTGTAAATACGAAGACGAAGTTGGACTGATTGTGTCATAAAACCAACTTAAAATTTTCCAACGTAAAAAAAATTTCAAGTCACGACAAGTCAACGAGTCGACACATGTTGAGAAATACTGGGGTACTTGGCGTCGTACGGTCCGGAGGAACAGACGGTGGTTGAGGACCTCAGATAGGTTCCGGTACAGGTAACTCAGCCACTACGGTGGGTTGGTAGAGTAGGAGACAGCAGGGGAAGAGGAGGACGGTAGTTAGAAAGGGTCCTAGTCCCATAAAAGGTCACTCAGTCGAGAAGAGTAGTCCACCGATTTCATAATCTCAAAATCGAAGTTGTAGTCAGGAAGGTTACTTGTGGGTCCTGACTAGAGGAAATCCTACCTGACCAACCTAGTGGAATGTCAGGTTGCCTGAGAGTTCTCAGAAGAGGTTGTGGTGTCAAATTTTCGTAGTTAAGAAGCCGTGAGTCGAAAGAAGTGTCAGGTTGAGAGTGTAGATATGTACTGATGACCTTTTTGGTATCGGAACTGATCTACCTGGAAACAACCGTTTCATTACAGAGACGAAAACTTATACGATAGATCCAACCAGTATTGAAAGGAAGGTTCCTCGTTCGCAGAAAATTAAAGTACCGAAGTTAGTAGTAGACGTCACTAAAACCTCGGGTCTTTTATTTCAGACTGTGACAAAGGTGACAAAGGGGTAGATAAAGGGTACTTCACAACCCTGACCCACGGTACTAGAAGCAAAAGACTTACAACTCGAAATTCGGTTGAAAAAGTGAGAGGAGAAAGTGAGAAGTAGTTCTCCGAAAAATCAAAGTGAAGTGAAAGACGGTATTCCCACCACAGTAGACGTATAGACTCCAATAACTATAAAGAGGGTCGTTAGAACTAAGGTCGAACACGAAGGAGGTCGGGTCGTAAAGAGTACTACATGAGACAGATATTCAATTTATTCGTCCCACTGTTATATGTCGGAACTGTATGAGGAAAAGGATAAACCTTGGTCAGACAACAAGGTACAGGTCAAGATTGACAATGAAGGACGGGACGTATATCCAAAGAGTTCTCCGTCCAGTCCACCAGGTCATAAGAGTAGAGAAAGTCTTAAATGTGGAGTTAAAATAATTCCGTATTAACTGTATGTTATTTTACATGTGTAAATTTAACTTGTTAAATCATTCAAAACTGTGTACGTATGTAAGTACTTTCATAGTAATAAAAGTTCTCTCACTTTTATTAATAGTCAGAGTTTTTTGAAGAAGGAGTAGAAGAATTGGGGAGGGGTTGGTATGGTGAGTGACGGAGAGGAGAGGGCGGAGAGGTCCGTTGGTGACTACACGAAAGAGGATAAGAACTAATCAAACGTAAACAATCTCAAAACAAAATAAATAAATAAAAAACCGGAGTGGTGTGTCGAACACCCTAGAATCAAAGAGTTGGTTCTTAAAACTTGGGTCCGGGGTAGTCACTATCACGACTCAAAATTGGTGACCCGGTGGCTTCTTAAGGCAGATCGTAAAATATATGTACTTTAGTATGTCATATACGAGAAAGACAGACAGAATAAGGTGAGTCGTATTAATAAAACTCTAAGTAGAGACAACAATACATACATCATATCAACCCGAAGGGGTCATCGAGTCACCACTTCTTAGGTGGAGGTCACGTCCTCTGTGTCCAAGTTAGGGACCCAAGCCTTCTAGGGGACCTCCTTCAGTACCGTTGGGTGAAATAATAAGAACGGACCTCTTAGGGTGTCTGACTCCTCACACCACTCGATATATCAGGTACCCCAACGTTTCTTAGCTTGTATTGACTTCGCTGACTCGTTCGTGTGTATATTACATCAATGTCTCTAGACTGGCATACCTTAACAACATATACCAATTAAGTGCAGACATTTCAACGACAGAAGTGTAGACTACGACCTTGAACTTCAGGTTCATTTCCGATAGTCTTTTTCTTCCACCTACATTTTACCCCTCTCGGATAAAGTCTTGTTCGATCTTAGGTCACGTGTTCGTCATCAAGTTTCCTCTAACTTTAAACACAGTCAGGAATTGTTGAAACTGGAACTAATGTATCTAAAGGACGTCTTCGTCCTGTGAGTAGTGTCTCGATTTGTATGTATGGACCGGGTCCTCAACTTCTTTGACCTCCTTCTCGCCCTGTGTCTCCTCAGTGTCCGGGTCGACGACGGAGGACGTCCTCCACTCTGTCGACACTTCTTTGTTCGATACGTGTTTGTTACTTTACCGACGTTAAAGTGTGGTGGAGGTTTAAAATGTGTTCTTACAGAAAGACGGGTGAGAATTATGTGTCCTCTCTCTAAGACTCTTTATGTCAAGACGCAGGAGTTCAAATGAGTGACAGTCTCAATGAGAAACTGTTGAACCATGAGTTTTTGTAAAAATTTTAGTGTGAAATAGAGGTTTACTTCTATTATTGTGTCAGTACAGAGGTGGATTGTACTACGAAGATAGGGTTCTTGTTGGGTTTGTGATTAGAAACGGGTCTTCTCCTAGGTTTCAAAAAAAAAAAGAAGTGAAACCCACTACAAACTAAAGCCACACGTGGAACGATTAAGTGTGAAGGGGAAACGATAGGAAATGATGTAGACAATTGTGTAGAATACAATCTATTCTTTTACTCTTACTCTGTATCCTGTTTACGTTTTTATTAACCCATTTATATATATACGTATATTTGATATATATTGATATGTAAATAACAACAACAGTAAGTCAACGATACAGTACAGCTGGGAAAACGCTGGAGTACCTGACATCGGGTGGTTCGAAGAGACAGGTACCCTAAAGGGTCCGTTCTTATGAACTCACCCAATGGTGAAGGAAGAGGTCCCCTATAAGGACTGAGTCCCTAACCTGGGTACAGAGGACGTGACGTCCACTTAAGAAAATTGTGACTCGGTGGTCCCTTCGGGTGTGTATATATATGTACCAGTATAGTGTTACGACGTAAATTACCCCAATGTTTCTCAACCTGTGTTGAATCACTGACTTGTTTTGGTTGTATAGTGTCATTCTTTCTTTATGAGTATTGATAATGTCATAAATATAGACGTTGACCAACACACCAGTATCGACTATAAATATTGATGAAGAAAGGTTCAGGACAAGGTATAAGGGAAGTAGAAGTCGTTTATGAAGTCGATCAACACCTAGGAACGGACCACCTCACTTGGTTTAGAAGTAAGGACTTCCCGGACCCAGTAATCGTCAGAATTATTAATTTAACTATATCGAAATAGTCTTCTATACCCTTATAACTCTACGTTGGTTCTCCTAGAAATTGTGACCTCTGTAAAAGAGATTGGAAAAACACGTCTTAGTCGGGTCCAAGACAGTGAGGGAAGAAAGTGACAACTAGGTTACCGTACTCAGTTCCCCGTGGGTCAAGTTGTCTAAGTAGGAACCCACGGGACTACCTTCGTGAATAGAGAACCCTTGATTCTGGAAACCTGGTCGTCACGGATTGTAGTATCCCTGTCCTTCGTTTTCAAATGACCTAGTGGTCCCTGTCATGCTCTCCTTGTAAAGGGTATGATGGGGAATAAGGTTCTGGATACTTAAGACCCACACCCTCTTTGTTTTTATTCGTAACCTACCACTAAACCTCGTGCAAACTAGGACCTGTAGAGTGGTATCGACTCAGAAGTTTTCCGGTAAGATAGTAAAACAGTTCGGACGACAAAGTCCCACTACCCCTTGTACCGTTCTGGTCCCTCGACGTACTCCGTTAACGACATGGAGTAACCGATACTTTATTAAAAAAGACCAGTATTTACTACCAAACACCTTATAGTACTATCACTTATTTAGTAAGACATGTACCAAAACCACCAGCGAACCCGTCTTCGTAACACCCGTCCCTTCCGTTTAGAAATAGATCTCATCTACAGATAAGGTCATTCTTGTTTTGTGACATGAAAGGTCCTATCTTCTAGATTAGATTACATTAGTTACACGGTCATCCACCGATCAATCATAGACCCTTAACACGGTACGGTCCCGCATGACAACTGGAGATGATAATTGTGTAACCCGAGAGCGTCGTCGGTATCGGTCCACCAGGAACCATTCGTCTGTTGATACTCGGGGACCTATTAAAAGTAGAGTCGAGGGTACCAGTGAAATAAGTACTCGGTTGACTCGTTACTGTTTCAACGACCTCTTCGTCCGACTAACTCCAGGTGTCTTACCGAGTAGAAGAGGTAGACTAATAATTTCATGAGGAGACAACTTAAGTGGGAAGCCATTCCTAAGTGTATCTTTGTTTATAGAAGTGTACGGAACGGGTAAACCTTTCGAGACAGTTGGACAAAGGGAGACCTAGGGAAACTGTGGTTAAAAAGTTAGTACAAGGAAGGTTTAGAGAATGACAAGTCGGTTCATAATCGGTACCGGGTGTTTAATCACATCTGAACATGAAGACCTGTAGAGAGGAATGATCGTTTTACCTGTTGGTCCCCGTCACGAGTTATAAGACCGTGACCCTTCTAAAGGGAAGTGGGGACCAGAAGTCCTATTCCGAGAATTCGAAGTTGACAGGTAAAACAAGAATCGACTGGTGAAAACACATGGTAGACGGATAACACGCCTTGGTGTCCGGACTGGACTCACAAAAGAACGAGGTTGTGTCCCTCGAGGGGTCCTCCGGTATCCATGTCTAATTCTCTTTCTTCCGTTATATAGTCCCCATCTCCGAGACCTATATGACCGGTGAACGAGTATGTCGTATGTACACGGAAGTGCAAGGCGAGTTCGGGTTAAAACATATATCGTGAGAGAGAACTCTTACTTTATGAAGTCACGGACAAATTGGAATACCGAGTCACCCAGTCCGTTATGAATCGAGTCCAGTGTACTATGTAATCATTGGGGACCGGTTCGAAAGTTACAGATGATTCTGAGTCATCGTTTTGTATTCGATGAAGAATTTTCTGATCAATAGGTGTCTCCTACCGTCCCGAAATAAGATTTTAGGGTTCCTAAACGTAACACTAGGTGGATATCCTTGGACTTTCTCCGAGATTCATAATATCGTCAGCATATTCAGTTACTGTAAAGTTCGTGGTAACCTAGAGGACCTAATACCAGGTTCACATTGGTTCATCCTGGGACACCCGGAAGGACTCTATCTCGGTATGGGGCATAGGAGGGGTCATTGAGGAGAGACTTCCTGGATCTATTATCATAAACTACGTGTGGAGGGCTCAATAAAATATCTACGATTTCACACACAATTAGAGAGTCAGTACTGACTGAAAAACGTTGAAGTACCTGACATCGGACGGTCCGAGGAGACAGGTACCTTAAGAGGTCCGTTCTTATGACCTCACCCAACAGTAAGGGAAAAGGTCCCCTAGAAGGGTTGGGTCCCCAACTTGGACCCGTCCAAGTTGGTATAACGTCCGTCTAAGAAATGGTAAACTCGGTGGTCCCTTTGGTAGTGACTTACCTTCTGTAATTGATGAACTTCTAGTATTTGGGGATCTGAAGGGCCACGGACTGCTAACTATTACAATTGGGGACACTGTGACGGAACAATGGAGTTGTAGTCGATTAGTCTCTTAGCACCTGCTCAACAAGTATGTGGGACACTGACGACGGGGGGAGTGGAACGGAAATTTTTATGAAACGGTTTTGGGAAGTCCCACAAACCCCCATCCCCACCCCAGTACTTAGTGGATAAGAGGAACGGACCGGGACTTTATTTAGGGAGAGACGAGTTTTCAGACTGCAAAACCAAATAACCGGAGTGACACGTAACTCGTGTATTTGACCGCAAGGCAGTGTTCACCGTCACCGTCAGACCCGAAGCATGTCTCGAACGAGAACAAGACCCGGGGACGAGTGTTGAACATCGAAAAATCCAATGAGTCATTTACACACTTTTTTACAGGAATTGTACAGTGTGTGACCTGGGGATCTATAAAGGGACTCCAACGTCCAGGAACTAAAAAGTACCCCAAATAAGGGGTGGGAGACTGTCCGCTTACAGAATAGTGACACAGCTCCCGTCAACGAGGAAAGACGAGTGAAATACGCACTTAGTCTCTTAGACCTCCTAGACCCGTACTACTCCGTCGACATTCCGACCGGTGGCAGAGTGTGGTTGCTCTACACGGTCGTCCATTCGTTGTCTCACTTACTCGTTGTCATGTCCATGACAAAGGAAAGGAGGGAGGTGTAGAGGGTACTCGTAGAAAGAATCTCGGGTAAACGTGGACTTTGTATGTTCTTGTCTTCAAGGTCCTTTACATCAAGTAGGAGTGGTGTAACTGTGTAATGTTTAGATAGTGTTTATGTTAAATATTATCTAATAATATCCCACATCTTTACTTTAATTTTTTTTTTTTTTTTTGGTCATCTACGAATAGGACCGTACTAGAAGAAAGGACTCCTTAGGTATACTGTTTATTAAAGAGAATGGATGTCCCGGAACTAAGATGTCTGATACACACGATACAAGAATGGGACCCCTCTAAAAGTTTTTTCTCGATAAAGGTCTTTGTATATAATAAAAAATTATTTATTTACGAATTGTTACACTTTTATCTAAGTGTCAAACTCACATAAATAGTCAACGAAAAGGTCTCTCCGACTTCGAACAGAAAAATATTACAAATCAGAAGTTTCTTATTCTTAAACGAAAATTCAATTTTTCACACGACGCCCGGTCGTCGTCCCTCTATATGAAGACGTAGTACCCCTTCTCTTTCGGAGTCTTAAACGAAAGGTCCGGCGGACCTTACGACGAGTAGTACCACGACCTCTTCCGGTCGCACCGAAGTCTCACCTGACAGACACGTAGAACCGTACACCTTAGAAGGAAAACAAAGACTTCAGATAACAGATTCTCTCTCGACTGTAATTGACAACAGAGAATGAAATACTTGGATGTAGAAGGAGAATTTTTCACCAATTCTACTAACGTTCTTTCCGTACACATACACCCTCTCTCCCTGTCTGTAAAGTCACTGAATTTCCTGTCTTAAGAGTCGACTCTCGTCTCTTCCCTTCTTTTACAGGTTTACTTTGGTTCCCCTTCCACCAAAAGTTCAGTTGGAAAAGAATAGAGTTCGGTTGAGTACTGAAGGACTACTTCTGTAAACAGGTGGGTGGTCCCGACCACAAAGATTGATAAGGGTAGTACGTCATTTTTAACAGTTGTGGACGGAGTCCGAGTCCTCAACCCTTTTTGGTGTTCACCCGTTCTCTATATTCACGTGTTGGTTGCACTGGTAAAATTACTACTTTAACCAGTTGAGTCTATTAAACGACTTAACTTCGTAATTTTCTTCAGTATATCACAGAAATTGGAGCACAACCGACTTATTAGTAAATTATTTATATTAACCTACCAACGGATTCATTTCTTTTCTCAGTATAGACGATAAGTATGCTTGTAAACCGTTCATAAACCGGGATAAGGGTTTCTTAAGACTAAAGATCGGGGGGGGGGGTGGTAAAACCAAGAACTTCCAAATTTTAGGGTTTATTTCAACTAGGAATCCTAAACTCGTATAACCCGAGTGTGATCTCTGGGACTTGGTGACCTGTTTCCTCCCTCCCTGTATCTTGTCTTACCTTTCTTAATAACTTTAAAAGGTGGGTACTTGACCTGTGTGGGAGTACGTTTGTTGTGAAAATCCGATTCCGATATAAAATATTATTACACTATTTTGTGAACTATTCGGGTGTCTCCTATTCGTCATCAAAACCCAACAAAAAAAAAAAAAAAAAAAAAGGTTAAGAGACTTTAGGTCATGGTGTACGACTCGCCAACCTACCTTTTCAGTAAACAGTAGAGACAAAGGTTTACAGATAAAGGAAAGACCTCGAAGTCGTCAAACTCCACGACAGTTTCCACTCTCCGGTAGTACAGTCACCGAGACTAGAGCGTAGGTGTGAACGGGAATGACACAGGTAGAGGTGGTGAACGATCGGTCGAGACTGTTCTCCACGACCCGGCCCTCCAGTACCCCCCTCGACAGTTCGTACAAAGAAAGACCGAGACGTCAAACGAGAAGTAGTGAGTCCTTTTCCGTCTCTCAGTCCCTGTTCGAAGTACTCATGAAAGAGGAAAAACATCCGAAGAGGGTCACGAGACCTTCTCCCCGGTTCATTGGGTCAGGGAACTTTTCGACAGAGTCAGGAGTTATGGAACGAAAGAAGGGAGTTGTGGAGAAACTTTGTGATAAGAATATTAGTGTTACTCTTTTATTTTAATGAATTCGAGACAAGAATTATTATTCGTGAGTTTATTACCGTTTCCACCAGAATGTTGATACCGATACCGAAGGGGCCAGCGAATCACCTTTTCTTAGGTGGACGGTTACGTCCTCTACGTTCAAGCTAGGGACCCAGTCCTTCTAGGGGACCTCCTCCTTTGCCCTTGGGTGAGGTCATAAGAACGGACCCTTTAGGGTACCTGTCTCCTCGGATCACCCGATGTCATGTACCCCAGTGTTTTCTCAACTTGTACTGAAGCACTGTTGTTGCACCTAATTGTCTGAAAAAGAAATTTTTCTTCACGAGGCAGAAGATGTAAAAGTAAACATAAACTGAAAGCTGACGGTCTGGGTCCTTGTGAGACTTCGAAGGAACACCAAACAGTATACAATATACCATGAAACTACGAAACGTGAGAAGTTTCTCGGAAATGTGTTTTTTACTAGAGTAACCCAGGAGTCTATTGGGACCCTCCACCCATCCCAACTACCGATAAGATAGTGGTGGAGAGTATTCTCCCCTTTTTTTCATTTATTCAATACATTGGACTGGTTCCAGTGAGACGTGAAGTCACCACCTTGATCTAAAGTTGTCTCCGCACAGAGACCTTCTAAAGAAAGAAAGAAAATTAGATAAAGTAGTGTTGTTCGGTGGAGACACTTCCTTTCCACGTGTGTAGGAAGATTAAGTTGTAAGTTCAATTTACCGACGTTTTAATATCGATATCATCAATACGAACAATCCACTGTTGAAAAAGGTAGAAAGATCAAAGAAGAAAGGGATGGTGACAATAGTAAAAGGAGGGATAGGTTGTAGGGGATAAATTGTAAATACTTTCATTATCATAGGAGAAGATAGAGAGGAGAGAAAAGAGAAAAAAAAGGAGGGATAAAGAGAGAGAGAGGAAAGAGACAGAGAGGGAGAGAGAGAAAGATAAAACAAAAACAAGTGACTAACCCATGATTTTCATTGTACACTGACCCTAAATTCCCTTAGTTCGAACTCTATAAACAAAGTGTATTGAAGAGACCGAGAGTCAATGAAATGAACGTTTTAAAAAAAAAGGACTTTATTACTGAAAAGGTGTCCTCACTTCTTGTCCTTTCGTTTTTACTGAAAACACAAATAGTTTTTTATATATATACCGATTTTTTCGACTCTCGCTGAAACATCCAAAAAATAAAATTCAATGTCTACTTCCCAAGTTTGAATGTTGAAGACAGACATTCAGTTTATAAGTCACTGAAATAAAATATCTTTGAAGGTGATCGGAGTGGTTATTCGGTAAAAATTGTACTTTACGGTTTTGTCTGAGACGTTTTAAATCCTTTCTCTAGTCAACGGAGGGGTGTTAATAATTATAGACTAGTAAAGAGTACAACTACCGTAAAAATCTTACGTTTAATTGTCGGTTGTTTTATTGTTGTTTCCTTTCTTTTACTCTACCAAGAAGTAAGATCACGAGATATAAAGACCAAAACAAACAATATACTTCACTACCGTCCACTACCCCGACTAATTCATGTCTGACTTTACTCGACATAAATCTATGACAGATGTTTCCAAAAAGGATCCTCCTTCAGGAATAAATTGAATTGGGGCACCAAGATATCTGAACACACGAGACTTGTGTCGACGTATTAATCATTAGTAGTAATTAGTAAAGATGAAGACATGAAGATAGTGGTTGTTTTAATATCGTTGGATATAAAAATCATTTGAGATTAACGTTCAAATTAAATTATAAATAAATAGTGAAATTCTTCGTCAAACGACTTGACTAATATGTTTAGTTTTCACTACAAAGACTTCTATCTTTATTTTGAAGGGTAGTCCTTATTTATCCAAAAAGTTTTCTTGTCACAGACGGAGAACCGTTCTCCTTTTTTCTTTTTTTTTTTTTTTTTTTCACGGTCTTTTAGTCCGAAAGTCCGGAAAAGATGGAAATTACACTTTTACTCATAAGTACACCCTACCGAAATCTGATGGATAACCTTTTACGTATAGTTCATTGTCTACATATTAAATACCTTGACTAACGAAATTCGTTTCTTCGAATTTTTACTCAAAACGTTCGTTGAGTTCAACAAGAGTACTCCGTTTACATACGATTAATGAATCTTCGCTTTGGACGGGAACTTTATATGTGTTTTTCCTTTTCTTTGAACTTCTTTACTAATTCGTTTACAAGGTAGTGAGAGTCTTCGTAAAAGATCTGAGGAAGATACCCTTCTCCAGTCCACCGTCAAATATGAGAACTTTTGAGGTAATCTATTACTCGGAACTTGTCTACTCAAAGAGAGTTCCTTGACATGTACCTATAAGGGGTCCATGACTAAGTCCTAAGGGTTCGAAAGACCGACCTACCTAATTACCTACATAGTTGACCTCGATTCTTTACAGGAAAATCGGTCTGAGTTCTACATTTCGTCTGTTCCCGGATAAAGTAAATGTTTTAACTTAGTAAGTTTCTGAGTTCCTGTTTTCAGGTTGTTACATCTACTGATTGTATTTTAATAGTGACAATCTCAATGTAATATTGATCTTCGCGACTTAAAATTTTCGGTTCAGTATACAACAGTTACCGGACTCCAGACGTTTTTTTTTTTTTTAAGAGGGTGTTTCCGGGTATGTTTTCTACAAAACTTCACCTTAGACTCTGGACCATCGTGTTTTCACGGAGTTTCTAGGGATTGACCGTACCCCTCGTGATCCCCTGTCCCCGTCAGAGATTTCATCTGTCTCGAGAAGTTTGTGTACGTCCTTGACCACGAAACTTTTTCGTTTGGTGGTTTTTCTTATGTCCATTTACAGTATCGTTTAGTTTAATTTGTAGTGATCGTAGAATAAAGGACCAAAACCAAAATAAAACAAGACAAAACACTGATAAGTAAAATTACGGAAGAAACCTTCTCTATTCAAAAGGGATTAAATTTTTCTTTTTCCTTACCGGTAAATCTCATATTACCTATTATATGTCATCTTAGAATATATTTATTTAATAGATGATCGATGTTCGACGACGTTACAAGTACTTAAAATTTTTACTTTTAACTCTTTTTTTCAGTGTCTTTCAGTTTTTTATCCATTTCAATTTAGTATATAAATATCTCTATGTATTTATTCACCATTTCAATATTTCTTATCATTGTATTAACGATTGTATTTTACGTCTTAATAACAAAGTACCTTCCCCGTTATCTTTCTCCCTCTACACTAGTTCTCTGGGATATATCCACCTCCCTAGTGTTTATATCTATCATAAAATAATGATAAATACAACCACTACATACGTACTCATAAGTAAAATAATAGTAAGAAATTTGTCGTATTTATAATAGTATATGAGGATATTTACGTATTAACTGTTAAAACTCAAAAAGTTTTATCTACCCAGTCAAAAAATGTTAAAGTAAAGAAAAGAACTTTAGGATTGCGAGGATAGAAGACTTCCATTGGAAGTGGGTCTCTTTAGACACTTCTTTGAGTCCTGTGTCACAAATGTCTGAGTATCTGTTACATCAGTATCTCGTTTTTATTTGTTTAATTTTTAGTCTTCTTTTATAGGGACCAACCTACTTAAAATCTTCAACCGGAGGGAAATATGAAAGACGGAACCAAACTGTGAGTTCTGGAAATGGTCACCTTGGGTTAGAAGGTTCTCATAAAGGATCTTTAAGGGAGGGACACTTCGGAGAAAGGAACAATTCATACTAAGGGACCCGTTCTGAAGTGGTAAGGGACCGTTTCGTATTTCGGGAAAAGGTGGGAACACGAAACTGATAGAGTACGGTCAATGGACATAAAGGGTAGGAGAACTACTGACTGGTAGTATCAAACTGGAGAAGACCCTTTGGTGACACTATTGGAGTATTGGAGTCAGACGTCGCGAGACCGGAAAAGGACTTGAGAACTTGTCGACGGATAAATTAAGACACTCATCAATTAGAACACCCGAAACATTGTGGTCTTAAAAGTAGTTGGTCTAAATAGAAGGAGAAACCGTGTCTCGACCAGACATAAAGGACAGGAGGGAACGTCGATCGACGTCGGCACACTGACTCAAGACGGGTTTCGTCACGTCTGTGGCCACGTAGTAAGAAGAGGTCGGGACAAGATCGTGGAGGGTGTTTTAGGAGGTACGGGAGAAAGAGGAGTAGACACCAACAAGGTCCTTGGGTCGTTTCGTGAAATTTCGAGATCCCTAGACGTCTGTCATAGTCCTCAGTCGGTTGAAAAAGAGACTTCCAGTCTATTATTCATATAATCCCAAAACTCCTATGTATTACATTTTTGGATAGAATCGAAGATCTTAATCCGACCTAAACTCAACCCCCGACATCAAACAGCTGGGGTAGTGTCTACTTTTCTAGAACCTAAAGTCTTACAGATACATTTCGTGTCGAGAGAAGGAGGGACGAGGGTGGAGAGAGTACAGACGTTGACTGGATAAACCTGATACTTCCCTCGTTATGAAAAATGACACAAAACAAAAGAGACTTGATATCGTTACTCTAAAAGGTACCAGTCTATGTTGTTTCTCTATCGATAAACCCCTTAAACCTGCTTCATCTCAAGGTCAAAGTTCTTTAACCCCAGGCAAGTGGGGTTAATCAGAAGAAACGATTTTACAACTAAGATCTTTATAAATCAAACAATGAACGAAAAAAGACCAATAACAGATCCTTTGGTAACAATAGTTTGTTTAGACGGATCCGGTCTCGTCGGACTAAATTTTAGTATCGAAATTTTAGGTCGTCTTCTTTAGAGTTCAACCTCCTTTTAGTTCTTCTCTTACACCTTCTCATTTGTTTCTTCTACACACGAAGTGGTGTCTTTAATTTAGACGTTTCGTATACCTTTGGAGTCCACGTAGACTGAGTGTTATAATTACAAAAGGGATTCTAGATGTTAGAAGGAGGGAGAGAAGAGATGAAAAGACTTTATTGGGTGTAGACACTTCGAAGAAGTCCAAAGTAAAAGAGTCAGGGACGACTATGTGTCTTAAGTGATCATAGATGTACGGACCCGTCAGAAACCATCATTCAGTCTCACTCCATCACTTTCTAAACCTTGTTTTTGAGGGGTGACGTCGGACCAAACGAGTTTGTCGGACGGTTCTACCACACCAAGAGTACACTTCTTTCACGAGGAAGTGGACATAGTCGTTCAACAAGAGGGATTCTGTCGTTTAACGTAAACAAAACTGGAACTCATTCAACGACAAAGGGATCCGACTGTAAACAAGACAAGGAACTTCGACGTTTGGTGAAGTTCCCGTACAAAAAGAAAGATGTGTACGACAGAAGTGAATGAATGACTACACGTTTTGAACTCTCCGTGTTTTCCTTGTACTTGTGTTCGTTTTTCGGTTCTCTGAGTATGGACAAGAACGTAGAGTGAAGGTCTTGGTTTCCTTCCTCCTCAGAAAAACTAACACTACACTTTTAATCTTTCACTATTGAAGGATACAAACAGAGTCAGTTTCCTTCAAGTTTCCGAAGAGATATAAGACCTAAGGGTGGAAGGTTAGAGAGTTTAATCTAAATATGTATGTATAAAAGTGATCTAGTCCGATGTCTCATCTTGACTTAAGAGTCGTCGATGATTGTTACCTGAGACTCGTCAATAAATATATACTTAAAACTTAGATGGTCGGAGGCAAGTAATAAACTACTCGATCATTATCATCATTATTTGGTAAGTATCGAGTAAACAACTAAGAAGGTCCCAAGGTCGTAAAGTGAGTCTGGAGAGTTTTAGTAGTAACACCCGAAATTCTTCGTTGTCTTTTGGGTCGACTTATTCTTGACCGAAGGAAAGACCGACAGGGTCTTCTAGTCCAAATCATCGAAGTCATAAGTGCCACGGACAGGGGACCCGAACCTGTGGTCTATGACGTACGGAGTTAGATTACGTAGGTCCTTGGCATCCACCTCCACCATACCCTACTCCCCTCTCAACTGACTGAAAACGTAGGGTAGTTTCCACTTACGACCCGAGGAAACAAATCTGATCAGATCTCCTTGGGTGTCTTTTCCACTACCGTGGGGTGAGGTCATGAGAACGGACCTTTTAGGGTACCTACCTCCTCGGACCACCCGACGTCAGGTACCCCAGCACGTCTCAGTCTGTGCTGACTCACTGAAGTGAAAGTGAAAAGTGAAAGTACGTAACCTCTTCCTTTACCGTTGGGTGAGGTCACAAGAATGGACCTCTTAGGGTCCCTGTCCCCTCGGACCACCCGACGGCAGATACCCCAGCGTGTCTCAGTCTGTACTGACTTCACTGAATTGTCGTCGTCGTCGTCTTCTTGGGTTTCCCTATCTCATCTTAACTGGAACACAACTTTGAGGATTATAACAAGAAGATTACGTTATTTTTTCTCGTCGAGAGGACATTTAAAGAACTGTACAAATAATATGTCCTTCTCACAGTGATTAAACTAATTAAAAATTCCTGATCAACCTATAGATGGGGGGGAGGTTTACTTTTCTATTCGTTAAAAATTAATACTCATAGAATTCTCACGGTACCCGGGAACACTTTAAGACAAACTCTTTTGAGTATCTTTCCATGACACTTCGTTGGTATACGAATCTTTCGAAGAACAAATTCTGAGGTAACCCAGTTAAGACTCCAAAAAGACCCTCAACCTACGTAAACAAGAGAGACTTAGTGTCAAAGACTGTGCAATAAAATGTTCAAGAACTAGAAAAAGATTGTTGGCTGTCCGAATACCTCTTCAATTATTAAGTCACTCATTTTATACGAATACAGACGTTTGTTGTCTCTAGTTTTTTCACGGGGTAAAAATGACACTTAGAAGGATTGTTACAATTTATACGTTTGGGTTTAAACTGAATCTTTTGTACGTTTTCTAAAATCAGAAATTTAGAAGAGACGTCCAAAGGGAATAGTATTTTACAAAAGTTAAAACGAACTCCACTTTGTTAAATCTCGGGTCGAAGTCTGGTGACACAGAATATAATGTCTTAAATTTTTCCCTTCTTCCAAGAATCTTTTCACACCGGATACAGTTTTCATCGACATAATGTGGTTTTACTGATAAAGATGTAATAAAGGTTGATTACCTTTCTATTTAAACTCGTACTAAAAGAATATTTACTATTGATTACATAAAATACTTACGTAACTACGTTTAGTCTAAACGATAGTGGTATATTCTATGTCGATGAAAACTGTATCCGGTGTGAAAGAATTCTTGGAAGAAGATTATCCGCGTAACCACCAAGTCACCATCTTAAAGGACGGAGGGTACAGCCTCTGGACCCAAACTAAGGGCCAGTTACGTAGTACGAGAACAAACAAACCCCAGAAGGGACCACCGAGTCTGTCATTTCTCAGACGGATGTTCCGTCCTCTGGACCCAAGCTATAGACTCATCCCTTCTAGACGACCTCTTCCTTTACAGTTGGGTGAGGTCATAAGAACGGACCTCTTAGGATACCTGCCTCCTCGGACCGCTCGATGTCAAGTACCCCAACGTTTCTCAGTCTGTGTTGACTCGCTGAAGTGAGAGAGAGAGGTTCCACTATCCTCATTCTGAAAAGTCCAGGGATTACTAAAGAGATAAAAGATGTCAGTAAACGTTACTATAAACAATATAAACCCTACATCGACAGTTTGATATTTTTATTGGAGGATCAGGTGTTTTGTTATACGACAGAAGTTTAATTTCTACTTATAAGACAAAATCTTGTGTTTTTCAAGGTAAGGAACCCAACGATAAGGTAAGTAGGTTTTGAAGTGTCTTTTAATGGATGATCTTCGACTTTAAGTGTATCTACTAAACACTTCGCTATGTATGTAAGTACTTTTCTTTCCTTTAGGAAACACGACTGTCTGAAACACCCTCGTCACCACCTTCCTGGCCGAGAAGGAGGGGACCCTAGGAACCAAAGGAAACGGATCTTAGGAGAAAGAGGTATAAATGTACCGACGGAGGTACTCTACCACTTTATCGTAGTAGTTGAGTTACCTGTACTGAGACTCGTTTAAGGTCCTTTATCACTTCCTGTCCCCTCGGACCAACGACGTCGGGTACCCCAACGTTTCTCAGTCTGTGTTGAATCGCTGACTTGTTGTTGTTGAGGTAGAATAGAACCCTTGAGTCTTTTTCCGAATTCCCAATGTCTAGTTTATCAAGACTAGTGAATTGGATTCATCCACGGGATAATATTTTAACAAGTGTATCAGGAATCGTGATTGACTATAAGAACCAAAGACAAATTACAGTTAGAGGAACGTGAACCTTCTGTACTTAAAACAGTATGAGTGAGACATTAGGATCATAGATCTTATAGATTTCGTCCATAATATCCAACTTGACATAGGAGTCGGGGGGTTTTATACAACTACAAGATTGGAGGTTGTGGAGTCTTACTGGAAGTTTATTAATCTTCTGGCAACAATGTTTACATTAATCATTCGACTCAAGTATACTTCATCTCACCCGGGAATCTGATTTTTGTGAGAGAATATTCTCTTTCCGTATGTCTCTGTGAAACACTTCTAGATCTGTGTACCTCTTTTACCACTATATTTCTTCCGACACGATGATATTTGGTTCCCTATGTACCCCCGATGGTTTTTGACCCTCTCCTGAAGTCTTTCTTGTACTGAGATGGTTGTGGAGTGGAGGGAAAAGTTCACGACTGTCGACTATAAGATGGGGAAGTGGGTTACCGGTTTATCCACGGAATTTTTACTATGATTTTTGACCCTAAAAACGTCATTTTTAAACATATCCTTACCTGACTTCTCATAGTAAGATAACGTCAAGAGACCAAACCGAATTTCATTACAACGATATTAAAGGTAGTTTTTATAAACATCCTCCCTTCTAAAAACGGTATTGAAACATGATGACAATAACACTTAAAGGTACAAAGTCGATCGTAATCAATTATTAAATTTTTACGTAATGTATAAAAAAAGAAAAAACGTCGTTATTCTCGTATGGAAACCCTGTTACCTACCGTAGTCGTAACTTGACTTCGGTTGAGACCACAAAATTTCTTTTTAAAAGTACTGTGAAGATTCATTCGTCTAAGTTTTCTGTCGTACTGAGTCAGAGTTTTATAAGACCCATTAATTAAGGGTTTCAAACGTACTGAATTTGTCATTATCGAGTTTTTGTTTTTAAGTTTAACACAAGTAACAATCTCGACTAAAAATCACTAAGGAAAAAATTTTTAGACTTTAGTGAACTTTTGGTTAATATATATGCGTACATACACATACACAAGTTTTAGCGGTCGTAAACCCTCGACTTTTCAAAATAATACTCTAGGAATCTTTCCAATGAGGTAAATATATAGGGAAATATAGTTTATACCCGAAGGGACCAGTGAGTCGACCATTTCTTAGACGGACGTTACGTTCTCTGGGACCAAACTAAGGACCCAGTCCTTCTAGGGGACCTCTTCCCTATCGGATGGGTGAGGTGATAAGAACCCGAAGGTACCACCAAGTCTACCATTTCTTAGACGGATGTTACACCCTTTATACCCAAACTAGGGACCCAACCCTACTAGGGGACCTCGTTCTATATCGTTGAGTGAGGTCATAAGAACGGACCTCTTAGGGTCTCTTCGGACTCTTCTGTCTCCTCGGACCGTCCAATGTCAGGTACCCCACCGTTTCTCAACCTGTCCTGACTCGTTGTTTCGTGTCGTGTGTAGTTTATATAGTTTATTCTTCGATTTAGTATTTTTCGTAGAAGTAAGTAAGGAGTCACGGTGTTCTCGTTAAAGAAATTTCCGTCCGTATAGTGGAATATTGACGTTGAAAGAGAGTCAGACAAGACCCGTATTATGTATCATAATTCATTTTTCTTCGTTTACCTACATGACTTTTGTTTCTAGTTTGAAACACCTCAGTACACGTCCCAGACTCTCGTAAAGGACAAAGTATCCTTTATAAGTGTAGTACTGAACAGTAGATATGACAGATCGGGTCACAGAGGATTGAAGGACCTTATTTTGGTTTGATTCGTTTCGTCATTTTTACAGTTAAAAAGACACAAAACCTTAAGGTTTGAGAATAATGATCTTGTGATTTAGAAAGTTGGACGACTGACAACACGGTAGGTTTTAATTATCACCAAAAATTACCAAATAAAAAATTACATTACGAAGATAGATGTCAGGTATTTAATATTGTTGAATAAAATTTCAATAAGATTTTAAGACGTTTTATAACCGAATCATAAGTTTGGTTGGAGACGAAAATGAAATCGTTTACTGAACTTGTTTTGAGTAAGAGGGTATTTATAATTAACCCAAAATCTACGACCGTTTATTGGTCTTTCACTCACTATATTCAGTATGAAATCAAATAGGACACCTAAACGGTAAACACAGAAGATGTTATGAACAACCAACTTACTAAAGGTTTCGACTAGATATAAGGTTGAAACGGAAATATTCTTTAGTAGGGTATACCTTTGTCCCAATATAAAATAGTCGTAGTAGAGGTGGTTGATGTACTGGTAGTTGTGAAAAGTTAAACATCTTTTAAGTCGTAATAGACGGTTCAACAGTTCTACAGTTTTCACGTATCTAATAAAATTGTTCTGATGAAGGTAACATCCACTTAAAATCCCTGAGTGTAGTCCACACCCCCTCGTAAAGATACGGTGCACGAAAGTGTAACGTCTCTAATCATCCAAGAATAAAAGACAAACTTCGTTTGTAAGTATCTCTCATGTTTAAGTAAGTCGCATTCCTCTCTGTAAAGTCTAAATGGGTTAGACCTCAGAAATAATATGGTCATTCCTTTATTTTCACTGAATGGTTCGGTGATTTTAGGTCTAAAAGAGTGACAGATCCAGGTCCAGAATAAGTATCGAGAAACTCCTTTTTACTTTGTGTCTTAATTGTGGATGACTTACAGTAGGTACCCGGTCTGTGTCAGTATCGACGGTCCGTGACAGTAGAAAGTTTTCTCAAATTCCCAATCTGAGGGTCAAGCTAAAGAAGTCACCCTTTAACCAAGGTGGAGAATAATGGATCAAGAGACTAAGAATCAAAGAAGTACATATTTTACACCAAGTATTTACTTGGAAGGAATGACTGTTTCTGATTTACTCTGTCAATAATAGTTTCGGAATTATCGCGAACCGTGTATTCACTTATAACTTACTTTTTCATAACTTATTTAACTTATAACTCAAATTTTTTTTCTCCTTTTCTTTGAAACGTACAGTAACCCCATCCCTTCTATTTCGTTCACTCTTATCTAAAATACGGATAAAATGTTTACTCTTTTTAATATCAACCCATTTTAAGTCATTAAACGTTTCTTTAACGTTTTGATCGTACACTTCGAAGAAAGACAAAGTTGGGTTTGAAGGTCAACACAGACGATACAGTGTTGTTGAACATTCTTCCTATTCTCCTAGTCCCTTGATCTTTCTCGTAGCCCTGGTAGACGAACCTCTCGTCCGACGAAACGAGTACGACATGAGACTTTCGAAAGACCGTTGAAGGGTCGTTGAGATCATTGGATGCTTTGAGACTTGACCACGAGACGGGTTCACCGTCTTCAGTTACTCTTATAAGTCCACTATCACGTTTATAATCAGGTCCAATTTCAGACCTTACATTGGAACCGAAGACAATCGAGTAACGGTCAGGTAAGAGTTCCTGTCCGTAACGTACACGAGAGAAAGACATGTCGACTGAGTGGGGTACGGGTCGTACCGTTCTCGAACGACCCAGTCGAGAGGAGTACTGCACTGGGAGCCGTCCAGTGGTTGGAGACGTTCTGACCCAATTCCTGTCTCAGCGTCCGGTGTGACGGTTGGTGGATTGAGTCTAAGAATGTCTTACTCTAGAACTTTATAGATTAAAAATACATTTGAACAGTGACTCCAGTTGAAACATAGTCTTTTTTTTTTTTTTTTTTTTCTTCATGTCTAGGACATTCCCATGAGAGTAATTAAAAGTACTTTGTTTATGTTAGAGTGTGGTTAATCGTTTCGTTAGGTCAGGTCTTCTGTTGAGAAACCTGATGGATAATCAGTGAGAGAGGGTTCCATTGGTGGTATATAAGACTGAAGATCCTAGTATCGAATGAAAAGGGATAAAAACTTTAAATATATTTACCTCGGAGTATCACACACAAGAAAACGTAGACCGAAGAGACTGAGTTGTCTTACGAACACTTTACGTAGGTACAACGACGTACATCAATGTCAAACAAACAAGAGTAACAATACATTATCCTCCAGTTGGAAGACAAAATATTTATTTCAAAATAACTTTGTGACGGTCCGATTAATAAACAAGGACGAGGGAAGGAGGAAAGAAAAGAAGAAGACTACCGGATCGTCACCATTTCAAAATAATACTAAAAGACTCGTTTATAATTCTCCTCTTACATTATATTAAAATACTTACAAAAGGTTTGTTACTCATACGAGTCAACTTAGTGCAAGAGAGTCTTTGACCGTCATGGATGATATATAACGGTGGGACGAATAAATTGAAGATACGTCTCATGAAGTACTCTTTACGACCTGACCTTCTTTGTGTTCGACCTTAATTCTAACGACCCTCTTTATAGTTATTGAAGTCTATACGTCTACTGTGGTGGGAATACCGTCTTTCACTTCTCCTTGATTTTTCGGAGAACTACTTTCACTTTCTCCTCTCACTTTTTCAACCGAATTTCGAGTTGTAAGTCTTTTACTTCTAGTACCGTAGGTCAGGGTAGTGAAGTACCCTTTATCTACCCCTTTGTCACCTTTGTCATAGTCTGAAATAAAAAAAACCGAGATATTAGTGACGTCTACCACTGACGTCGGTACTTTAATTTTCTGCGAATGAGGAACCTTCCTTTCAATACTGGTTGGATCTATCGTATAAGTTTTCGTNTTTACTTCTAGTACCGTAGGTCAGGGTAGTGAAGTACCCTTTATCTACCCCTTTGTCACCTTTGTCATAGTCTGAAATAATAAAAACCGAGATATTAGTGACGTCTACCACTGACGTCGGTACTTTAATTTTCTGCGAATGAGGAACCTTCCTTTCAATACTGGTTGGATCTATCGTATAAGTTTTCGTCTCTGTGACGAAACGGTTGTTTCCAGGTAGATCAGTTCCGATACCAAAAAGGTCACCGGTACATACCTACACTCTCAACCTGACACTTCTTCCGACACGTGGTTTATTAACTACGAAAACTTGACACCTCAACCTCTTCTGAGAACTCTCAGGGAACCTGACGTTTCTCTAGGTTGGTCAGGTAACACTTCCTCTAGTCGGGACCCTAAAGAAACCTTTCTTACTACGATTTCGACTTTGAGGTCATGAAACCGGTGGAGTACACTTCTCAACTGAGTAACCTTTTCTGAGACTACAACCCTCCCTAACCCCCGTCCTCCTTTTCCCCTACTGTCTCCTACTCTACCGACCTTCCGTAGTGACTGAACTACCTACACTCAGACTCACTTGAGGCCCTCAACCACTACCTGTCCCTCCGGACCGCACGACACTAAGTACCCCAGCGTTTCTCAGTCTGTGCTGACTCGTTGACTTGACTTGGACATACTTCGAATAAATTGAATATACGTCTCATGTAGTACTCTTTGCGACCCGACCTACTTCGTGTTCGACCTTAGTTCTAACGGTCCTCTTTATAGTTATTGGAGTCTATACGTCTATTGTGTGGGATTTCCGTCTTTCACTTCTCTTTGATTTCCCGGAGAACTACTTTCACTTTCTCCTCTCACTTTTTTGACCGAATTTTGAGGTCGTAAGTTTTTTGATTCTAGTACCGGAGACCAGGGGAGTGAAGTACCGTTTATCCACCCCTTTGTTACCTTTATCGCCGTCTGAAATAAAAGAACCCGAAGTTTTAGTGATGTTTACCATTGACGTCGGTACTTTAAATTTTTGTGTAAAAGGAACCTTCTTTTAGATACTGTTTGGATCTGTCACATAATTTTTCATCTCTATAGTGAAACGGTTGTTTCCAGGTATATCATTTTGATACCAAAAAGGTCAACAGTACATGTCTACACTCTCAACCTGGAATTTCTTCCGACCTACGACTTTTTAGTTACGAGAATTTAAGACCACGACCTCTTCTGAGAACTCTCAAGGAACCTGTCGTTCCTCTAGTTTGGTCAGTTAGGATTTCCTTTAGATGGAACTTATAAGTGACCTTCCTGACTACGACTTCGACTTCGAGGTTATGAAACCGGTGGATTACGCTTCTCGGGTGAATAATCTTTCCTGTGATTATGATCCTTCCTAACTTCCGTCCTCCTCTTCCTCTACTGTCCTACTCTGCCAACCTACCGTAGTGATTAAGTTCCCTGTACTCAAACACGTTTGAGGTCCTCTATCACTTCCCTTCGGACCGTACGACGTCAGGTACCCCAGTGTTTCTCAGCTGCACTGACTCGCTGACTTGTCGTTGTTGTACGTACTTCTATCTACTCTATATATTTTAGAATTATGTCTATTTGTAAACGTTAACTAACGTTTGTATGAAAGCTGGAGTTACTTCGTTTGACATATGATGGGTTTTGTAAAGTAAGAAATATAATTACCTGGGTATAATAGTTTTAATATCGTTAATAATAAAACAAATAGTACAATAATTAAATTTTTAACACTTTTGATAAAAGAAAGAACAATAATATTCATGGATGTAGGTTGTATTATCGGAATCAAAACGAAAAAGACCGGGTGTTTCGGATTTATAAATGAGACATCAGGAAATGTCGTTTCCAAACGATTAGAGACGAAATCTATGAAAATAACAACAAGAAATCAACGATTCAACACAGGTGGAGAAAACACTGGGTCACCTGACATTGAGTGGTGTGAGGAGACAGATACCCTTAAAGGTCCGTATTTTACCAAACGGTAAAGGGAGAGGTCCTCTAGAAGAACTGGGTCCCTAACTTGGACGCAGAGGAAGATCCGTCCGTCAAAGAAATGGTGAGGTGAAATCTGTCATGGGAGATGATTTTTGATTTTCATACGGGTCATTAAAGAAAGACATCAAAGACTCAGAACCTAGTAAAAAAAGGTTATCTTTCTTCGTGTGTAGAAAAGAGAATGTTTCCAATACAAGTTGTGTTTCTTTAGTCCGTTATTTATATTTATCTAGTATCCATTCCCTTATAATACTACTTTTATTCCACTATACTATTTCTACCACACTATCTCAGTATCCCTACGTTAATCTAACCCACCAGTCAATTCCGTACTGACTCCTCCATGGACCCTCCATTCGGACTTACTATTCTTCTCCAGTCTACCCGTTTCTAGGACCCGACTGACACCATTGTGACCCTTATCATACACGTATTTAGAATTCCGTCCTTACCTAAACCACGAAAACTCCCTTTTATCTTTTACGGTCACATCGATCTGGTTCTATTCTCACTCCATATCTCTCTCTTGACTGTCGTGGGTCCGGTCCAGAGGACAGACGGAGGGCGTACCTAGTATTTCTGAAGTCTGATTAAAGAAAGACAGAACCCATGTCGATGAAGGTGTGTTGTTACGGTGTCAATTCAACGGAGTCTCTGACAAACCGACGGTTTCAACTTTTATAAATGATAGACCGTGGAATGTATTTTTTTCAAACGACTGGGAACGAGGCATCATAAGTCAATGGTATATAGTTATAAAGAAATAAGTAAGATGGAAACTACCCGTAAACCTAACAAAGATCAAAACTCAATTATGTTTATCACAACGACATTGCTATATACAAAAACCATCATGTATATGGATAAGGATAACCTACATACCGTACGCTAAGAAAAAAATTCGGAGACTAACTAAGATTGTATGTCTGTCCAAACCTGCAAAAATGAAATCGCTACAAATTTCTCAACTTTGGGTTTCACACATTTGACGGAACGGGTTCCAGTGTGTCTATCATACACCGTCTGAACGCTAGCTGTCTGTATGGAGACAAAGTACCTTGTCAAAACCAAAAGGTGATATCAAGGACATTAGAAATAGTAATTTGTAATTGAATGTTCCCGGAAATGAATATACTCCAGGAAGTGTTTACATTGAGAAAAGACGGTGTAGACCAACATGGAAAAATTCTTGTCCGTACTAATATATTTAGTGAATTGGATCGGGAAGTAAAATATTTATTCATTTGACTCCGGGTCCTTATAATTATTAAACGGGTTTTATCCGTAAACTTAGAACTGAAAAGAGTACATAAGATTTTACTAAAACTTGAACGACAATGTAAACGTGAACAACGTAAACTATTGTAAGGTCAGTTAAGTGATTGTTTTCCTTATAGATAAGTGAGTTGATATATTTAAATGTCTTTGTAGATTTAATTTTGATTACTAAATAGGAAGGGGAAGGTCGATATGTCGGAGAGGGGACGACGATCTACTAAGGAGAATTGTCGAACATAAAAGTGGTAGATATATACTTGTGTGATTTTAAGTACATTGAACATACTCAGGTGTTGAAACTACTCCTCTTTATGTTGTGAAGAAGAAATCGAGTTTAATTAAAGATAGAACTCCAAGGTAGGACAGTCAATCCACCGGTGAGTCAGAGTCAATAAGTCTTATTGAAGGAAAAAGGATATTTAACCGATCGTAAAGTCCCTGTCTCTCTTCCAACACGTCATGGTTCTTTGACTCACCCTCCATGTCGCACACGTCGTAGACGAAGAACCATTGGTACCATTATGACTGTGAAGAAAGTGGAATAGACCCGGAACCGGTGGCCAAGGGTGTCTGTGTAGTCGGGGACAACAATCTGGGACAGTCCATCCACCTAAAGACACGACACAGACTCGGTGCCGTTAGAGACGGTTAGACTACGGGATATCGTTAAAGGAGACACCCGAGAACGGTCGGAGGGACCGGAGGTGGACCTTCAGCTCCAGTCAAAGGAGATCAGAATCTAGGGTGGTCGACTCGACATCACAAGGTGAACGGGTCGAGATAGCTCCGTAAAACAAAACCCGGGGAAAAAAGGTCCGAGTGGAGGTTACGAGTGACGAAAGAAAGATTATGTAAAAGTAGAGAGGGGTTCGGCCCCCGTAGATGAAAGTTGGAAATTATTCTTAGAGACATTCTACAAAACATATAAACATAAAATTAAAGACAGGCTAATAGAGAAAATCAGTCCGTCAACCCAGGTTGGGGAGAGAAGAGTTTGGGAGTCTATAGACGTTCAAACTGAAAAACCTTCGGTCAACGATCTTACTAGGAAGAGAGATAAGTATGGAGTAACCCTTGTTGTCTGGACTTCGTCAAATCTCCGAACTTACCCCCATTCCCATCTTCCCACATTTTCCACATGATAACCTTCTTTTTCTTTACCAATTATAGAGTTTTATAATAGGGTGATGTTTTTATCCGTGTAGACCTTTTATTAATAAAGTAAAACGAGAATAAGATTTTAACCGTAATATGTAGTCTGACATTGAATATGAAAAAGTGACTTACGTAGAACCTTTTACATACGTATGTCTACACGGAGTAATAAAAGTTACCAAAGTATCATGTTAAGTTAATAATAGGAACAACTACCTATAGGTCCAACAAAAACAATGATATTTATTACGACTTACTATCATAATTGGTTATAAATAATACCAGAATTTTATATCATCTACTACAAAATTCGTGAATTGTACGTAGAATAGTAAATTAGAAGTATTTTTAAAATACACTATATATAAAAAGTAGAAGAAAAAGACGTCTACTCTTTTGACTACGTGTATCCTAACTTATTGAATGTTCCATTCAATAGTTACACTTAGGGTTCAGATTGATATCTCCGGTACGAGAATTGGTAGTGTGCCAGGACGGAAGGAGTTAATTATTCGTGTGAATATATATATAAATATATGAAATAAAAATAAAAACACTCTATTACTGGGTCTTAACTCGAATATCCATTTCAGAAACACATAAAAATATAGAACTGTTTAGGACAGTCTAATGAAAACCTTACTTCGTTAAATGTCTTGGTATGGTTCACCAGTTGTCATACCTAATGGGGGTTCTGAACTGTTGTCACCTACAGTCCAGAACAGATTTCAATAAAGTACGGTCATCCTTGTGACAGGGAGGTGGAGTTTACTACTGGTCCATAAAGTTAAAAGTGAGATCAATGATGATTACATCTACAGTTCGTAGAAAAGAATCCTAATAACCAGGAAACATAAAGGAGACGACACTTAACGGACAAGTGTAGACAGTAAAAGATTAATTAAACATTTTTGAGAAGTACATACTTCCTATAATTCGACGACAAAATGTGCACAACATTTATAAAAGAGAAGAAAACGAAATATGGTGTGTCATCAATATGTCCAAATAAATAAACTGAGAAAGTAAAATAAGAAATACTTTATTAACGTATCATGAGATATCATACTTAACGAAAAAGTTTTTATACAATGAGACAAGGGATAGAACGTTTTCTTTCGAACAAAGTAAGGTATCGATATATTTACAAAAGGACTAAAAAGAAAAAATACCTAAATGTACAACATACAGATCAAGGAATTATATCGACCTTAAATGAAAACCTAGAATACTTATCCTCGACTATAATCAAAGAACGATTGTCTATCGGTTAGTAGGGTTAAGGTACATAGCATACTTAAAAGATAACAAACATATAACGTATAATGTGAAGGAAGGGGTCACTGAAGGTGAGGGTCTATGTGAACCTAGATGAAGATCTGGATTAAAAAAGGTTGACTAAATAGAAAGAATTAAAGTCATAGTAAGGTGAAACTAAAGTCGTTGACATTTCATTTAAGTCGATAAACAACTTACCTCATGTGAGGGCGTAAAGACTTTGTCTTGATATTTCAAATGATGTATGAAAAGGAAGAAGTCTATCAAGTATTATAGAGTCATCTGGTTCTCCAATAGAACTCACCCAAAAAAAAAAAAAAAAAAGTACTTACTCCTTCACGTCTGAAAAGACCGTTTACTTCGAGGAATACAGTGTGCTAGATTATAGGAAGTTTAAAACGATTGTAATAGTTACTTAACTGGAACTTAACCTTAACCTTAAGTGTAAAATAAAGTCAAAATCCGTGATAGATTTCAGGTCTGTTATCTCTTTAACCGGTTACTCCCCTTTTTTTCGATCCTTTACAATACTGACTATTTTTAGTAATAAACAAATTTATCTTTACTAATTAAATCGTTATTGAATTGAATTTTCAACTTATGACACTACATTACAAAATAACAGGGAATGGGACGGGAGTTAGAAATAGTGATTAAACATGGGTTGATATTAAAATTTTCCAAAAATAAGGTTCGAAGTAATACCTACACTCTCTCAACGTCAAATACCCGAAAAAAATTATGGTTATAGAATTGATTAAAAGGTAGTTTAAGGTACCCGCTCAACCAAGAACACTCAAAACGGATCCGATAAGAATAAACATTTACATCGAGGTATTCGTATAAAGAGATCTACATTATAGATACAAATTCATTAGGTTTATCTTGACGGGACGTAATCATATAATGATTAAGTATTGACTTTAACCGTGTTGCTGAGTACACGACATTATAGGTAATGACGAAGGATGCTCAAAACTTTTGGAAGAATAAAATCCTTCTTAAGACAGAGTTGTAGGTAGTGTCACCTAAAAACGGGAGTAAAGGAATCATAAATAAGACCTACCATAAACATTCTACTGCTCCTAGATAAAACCAACCCCTGTGATAAGAGAAGGGTCTCTTCCTTCACTCTCTGGGGCCGCGAAACAGAGGTCGAGGTTTCGACACTCTGTCTAGTCTGTCCCGGGAGCCAGACGGTCCGAGGTCCTTCCGAAGAGAGAAGACTACCTTGTCGATTTGTTAACAATGATAAATGTTACCCGGTTTACCTCTTCATAAGAATCTTGTTATTCTTTTCCCTTTCAGCCGGTGGTCCGTCCTTTCTTCCGAAAGTCCGTTGTAGTTTGGCTCTCTTACACTTACAGAAAATTTACATTTGTCAAATGGGTATCGTGGAGAAATTTATTGTTATGGTCCCCACGAACGTTGCACGGTCCGCGAACTGTGTGTGACAATAGAGATTAGGGGATTGTTGGTGTAGTCTGTTCATAATTAGGTCAGACTGTGTCCTTCTTTAGTTCCGGTTTCTCGAACATTATTGGTGAGGTACCGACCATTTACACCTTAAGTTAGGGTTTGAACATAATATGTCGATTATATATAGGATAGAATGGATAGAACAAATATTTAAATTTTTATCCACCTTCAAATGTCAAAAATTACTCACTTAGACATGAGGAGAGTGTTTTTAGTATTCCATCGTCAATCCAGAGGTGACTATCTAACTTTATATAAGAAAAACTCAAAGAGACTTAGGACGTCTCTATTATCCTTAATCTTCTTTTGAACGATTTACGAGACACTATCCCGTCGGAGGAAACAGTGTATGTATTAATAGGGGTGGAGATAGTGAGAGATCTCGAAGGGACCACCGCGTCTACGATTTCTTGGACGGTCGTTACGTCTTCTGAGGGCAAGTCAAAGGTCAGAGGTCCAGTCGTTCTAGGCGACCTTTTTCCTTACCGATGGGTGAGGTCATAAGAACGGATCTTTTAAGGTACCTGTCTCCTCGAACTGTCCGATGTCAGGTACCCCAGGTTTTGTGTTGACTCGTTGATTGTGAAAGTGAAAAGTAGTGAAAGTTCGAGAAGAAAGCCGGGTACCTTACTTGAGAATGAAACTAATGTCATTGAGGTTTGGAACTTCTGTTTACACATCTAATCTTTAGATATAATCGTTATTAGTAGTATGATTAAAAATTGTCTTACTAACCCAATATATGTCGTGTTCATGCTACTTTTTATTAGTGGTCAAATTTTTATAAACCGGAAGAAAGGTAATCTCAAAATTACAAAGTGACTTTAAAAGACATTTACGATCCAGTTTCTTCGTTTAGAATGGACTTAACGTATATTAAACGTTGTCTACTCTCCTCTTTTATTACATAGATTTTCACTCCACGAGTAACCTTACAAAACCTATACCTCACTATGTACTCTTGTTCAGTCATAAACTAAATTCCTGATATTACTTTGTACTTTTCAATGATCAAAAGATCAACGAAATTCATGTTACTGTTTTAGTAAAATAAAAAAACGATTGAAAGAGAAAACGAGGTTAGCCGGGTCTCGGACGGGATGTGAATCCTCCTGTCTCCTTTACAAACATACAAGAGGAAGAGTGACGGATCGTGGTGTGAGGGTAAGTTCCAAAGGAAAGGACAGGAGTTGAGGACGTTACCTTGACGGTGGTCAAACCCCTTGTAGGGGATACACTTCCCCTTCCCTTTAAGTACAAGGGTACTCGAGAAAAACTATTGTAAAAGTTCCTAACTTATACAAGTAGACTGAATAAACAGGTTTATCGGTAAACAATCAATGGTAGTGTCTTTCGTCCTAAGACCTGTTCATTCAGTCTACTTCGTCGTCTCCAGTTCTGACATGCTCTTCTACCCTATCACTCTCCTTCTACTGACCGTAGGACAATTCCTGTGACTTGTGATTCTCTACCTACCTCACCTTGCCCATCTCTTACTCTTCTTTCTTTCGTAATTTTCTTTTTATTAAGGGGGTTTCTTTTCCACCTTCTGAAAGAGGAGGAAAACGGATTCAAGAGGGTTTCAGATACAAACAAATTTACTAGGTAGAAGCCCTGTGTAGTCTGAAATCGTACTGACGGTAAGGATATCAGGAGAAGTCTCCTTTCGACGACATCGGTATCGCGGACTCCTTTTCCAATTAGATCCTTTAAGGAGTCCGTATTCACCGGTATAAACGAGGGATGACTGCACGAAGGGTGTCTGTTAACCTCGTCCCAAGTACGGATTGGATCATTAGATCAGTCTGGTTGTCGGAAACTTTACCAGACTGCAGTTTTTCGAGACGGGACATTCTTATTACTACTAACGAACATGTTGATTAAATAAAAATGAATTTTCTCGTTAACTATCTGGTTGACACCAAGAAGTATGAAAACATAAACCGTCTGTAAAAGAACTTTTACTTGTTTCACACAGACAGTAAAGTTTTTTTCTGGACCGTCATACACAACACTTACTATTTTAAATTTGAAAGTTCACTTTTTATCTCAGAACCTTTTACACATCGACGGTAAAACTCGAACTGTCGAAAGGTTTTGAATTTGTGAATTTTTTTTAAAGACTGTATCTACTATAATAATGTACACTAAAGAACATATGACACAGTCGTAAATGTTCTGTGGTACATGAAGTGAATTGGTTTAAAAGGTCTACTGGTTATGAATACAATGTTTTCGGTGTTCACTTTATAAGTAAATTTCATGTCTCATCTAGTGAATTAAAAAAAAATTATATTGGTTCATCAATTTAAAGTGACTATACTAAAGTTTGAAGTACAGTGTTAATTAGAAATTCTTTGATGGTGGACGACTCAAAACCATAAGATAGCTTCTTCTTATGGTATTAGTAGACCTTTCCTATAATTTTACGGGGAGGAAAAAGGTCTATGAACAGATACACTCCGGTCTAAAAGAAGTGCACGAAGTTGGTTTTGTTGTATTACGTTGTATAACTTACGTCTTCGTCTATACTTTTAGGTCGTTAAATTTTTTAGTATGTAATTTTGCTAGACATTTTTACATTTTATATCGATACAAAGAGGGATTAATAAAAGTTAAGTGTTTCATTTCCATAAAAACTCTTTACAATAAATACAATTGTCTATTACTCGACTAATAGTAATACAATTTACGTAATTATTTATAAAAATCCCGAAGAGTCAAAATTAAGGACTATATCATTTGTCGTTAACTACATTAGGTTTTTGTTTGTTTGTTTGTTTGTTTTTTGTGAAACCCAAAGAGTTATTAAAAATCTTCTCTTGACTTCTAGTTTTTCATCTTTGCTGACGAAAATAAAGATAAAGAAGAATCTTTTCTATCCATTGAGATTTTTCCATAATACAAATAAAAAACAACGTTTTCTGTTTTTTTAGTTTATATTTTTTAAGTCTTTACAGGTTTCCCTTAAAAACAAGAATCCAACTCTGGTTTCAAGGTTCAATGTATATACTTTTCATTTTGTCTGTTTCCGGGTGGATTGGTTTTATGAAAAACCGTATGACTATCGTACAATGATCCTTAGGTCGTGTCACATACTTACGTCTCAGTCGAGGATCCAATGTAAATTTGATTCTGTTATTAACGTACTTTCTAAATTAGTAATTTTCACGTTTTTACAGTAGATAAAACTTAGTTCATCCTCTGAAAGTATAAAACTTTTTTTTTTCACATAAGAAATTACAGTGGTCTAAATCAATAATTTTTGACCCTTAATTTGTTTTTAGAGTAAAAGTAACAGTATAAGTACATGTTATAAGTCCATCGTTTTTATTTCGATTTTAAAAATTTCAGTCCACGTTGACAAAGAAGTCTCTAAAACTATCATGTTCTTTCTAATACAAAACCACTTCCACCATCGAATTCAAAGTCAGTTTACAACAATTAATGTTATTTAAAGTTGTTACTAACAAAGTTAATAACTCGAAGGTCTTACACAAAACAATGCAATGTAATTTATCCGATAATAGAGACTGACTTTTATGAAAGTAATTATTCTAAAAACACACATATCAGTAATATTATTTATAGACTAGACATTGAAAAACCCAAACCTACGGTATGTCTAATTATAAAAAGTGATTCATTCCTTACAACAACAAGACAGCGATTCAGTACGGGCTACGAAACACTGAGGCACCTGACATCAGACGGTCCGGGGGGACAGGCACCCCAAAAAGCTCCGTTCTTATGACCTCATCCAACGGTAAAGGAAGAGGTTCCCTAGAAGGACTGGGTCCCCAGCTTGGACGTAGAGGACATAACCGTCCACTCAAGAAATGGTGACTCGGTGGTTCCTTCGAGTTCATTCTTTATATATATAAAATTTCTTGTGTCTATTAGTGTCTGGTCGGCATCAAAATGAAGAATATGTTCACTTTTTGACTTTATTTAAATGTTTCATCGACATAATTGGTTTAAGTCATATTAAATTGAGACTATCAACTTAGTCACTACACCAAAAGGTCTTCAATTTGGTGACGACCGTCGTTTGAGGACTGAAGGAGATGATTTCGTCTTAAGAAAACCAAACTGTACTTCTATGACGTGATAATAATGTGTCAGTCTACCGATATAAGAGAGTGTTGAGAAGAATTGGTTTGATGTTGTTTTGGAAGAATTCATATTCTACGCTACTTTAGTAACAAGAAGTGAGTACAAGAATAATCGGTCTCGCGGACTTAAGAAACGTGTGACTTAAGGGGACTAACATCGGTAAATCTTTCACTAGTAGTCTACTAGGGTGGAAAATAGTGTGGTTGATAAAAAAATCGAAATCTTTACTTTTATGTTCAGAATTTTTAAGCCACCTCTTGAACTCACTGGAGTTCTCCCACGGGAGTCTCAGGTCAACTCCTTTGGTACGAGGTCAACCTCTTTCGGAACCGACCTCGACGTCTTTTATCGGACGGACGTTTCCTCCACCAGTTCCTACAAAAATAAAGACTGTAACCTTTATAGGTTCGAATAGTTTCGAAAGGCTCGATAGTCTCGATTGACTTCCCCGTGTTCTATTTCTTCAATCAGGAGTTTTCTTCTCGAAAAGAAATAGAACTCTTTCACTTTAAAATGTGTAACTAAAGGTGAAAGGTTCTTCCTCGTGATATGGAAAGAGGTCACTTTTATCCTTCAAAGGGACAGTTCCTGTGAAAATGAACGTTTAAAATATATTTCAATGGTCACTCATATAAAACCGTTGTAAACGGGTTAGATTTTAGATTTCGTCTTCAGTCGTTTGATATGACTGGCGTTCATATTAAGTCGGGTAACAAAAACCTGTTCACACTCGATTCTTTCAAAGTTTGTAAAAATTTCATAACAGATTTTTTTTCCTTTTCTATTCGACTCTTTATTTGTCTCTTCCATACACCAGACGTTTTATGTTTTCTCAATGAGAGACCGAGAAAATGTCTTTTCAAAGGTTATGGACGAGATTTTGTAACGAATGAAAAATTTTCGTCATAGTCAGAAAAGAGTCCCTTTCCAACTGTCATAAGTAAAAGATAAAAAGTAGAACTAGGAGTAAGTAGGAAATGAAGTCGGAACCATAGTTTAATTTCCGAAAATTCCACTGAAGTGACCTTCAGGTCACCAACCCTAAAACGGAAGATCACACCCCCAATGCCCAAACTAGGGACCAACCCCTCAATTCTAGCGTGTACGGAGAGTCCGTTTTTTTTTTTTTTTTGTTTTGTATTTTGTCTTCGTTATAACATTGTTTAAGTTGTTTCTAATTTTACCAGTATTTTTTTAGAAAAAATTTTTTTTCTGAAAATTATATAACGATAGATATAATTTATTTAATAAAGTAAGTAAGGAAATAAAATTTTTGTCCACTCTTCCGGTAAACATAATTATGATGATAACTTTGTTTGGCGATTTTACCTCATCAGACAAAAAATTAATAAAAAAAGAATACCCGGTCATTAGAACTCTTTTTCGTTTACACTGGATAAATGGTTGTAATCTTGTTTTAGTAAGAAAGAATAGAAGTCAAACAGAAGAGTAAAAAAAGAAATAATTATTTTTTGCATCCGGTGATTGAAAGAAATTCAAACTCTTATTGAACTTCTTACAAATTAGACACGAGTCCCAAAGGGTGCACCTCATTCATTAATGATCTGGGTCACTTCCTGTTACCTTGTACTTGAAGTGGAAGATTTATAGAAAAGGGTAATTAATTTCGTACTTATTATAAACAAACCATTTTTAGATTCACCTAATTATGAGAAATTCGGAAGTCTCTTTAAGTGAAAGTCTCGACGGTTTCCCAAATATTCGAAGTAATTGTCAGGTAAAATTCATACTAATTCACGAATCTTATAAAAATTCATGGGTCCTTAATCAACAAACTAATTGATAATACCAGAGGAAATGGACTGAGTCTCTTGTGTAATTTTATCGACTTCTTTACAGTAATTAATGAGTGATTCCTTTTTTTTACAACACCCATTCTTAGACCCAAGATACAGTAGAAGTTACCTAATAAATCCTTTCTTGTAAACTTTGATTCAGGTGTCCTTTGCTGTGACCCTGTGTCTAACGGCGACTCTCGTAAACCAGGAGTTGTGACTTAAACTTTCCGATTTCTCTTAGTACAAAAGAAGGGACTTCCGTCTACCCACGAATAATTCTCGAAGGAAGTCGTTCTTTCAATCCTAGGGACGGTGTAAGCGGTGGGGGAGTGTCGGAACCAAAGAAGGTAAGATCTCAAGAGGTGTCCTTCGTCCTTTATTCGTGAGGTGCTCCCCCCGGCACCCCGGGGGAACCGACGGGCCCCTGAGCTAGACGTAAGTAGACACGTGACAGGAGTCCGGATCTACCACTAGGGTACCATTACTCTCTGTAGAACCGACAAGTCTTTGTGACTAGGTCTTGAATCGAGTTCTTCGGGAACCTCAGCAATTCCGACGTCGGTCGAACAGGACCGTACAGCACGTGTGTGGCGAAACCCGTGACAACGGTCTTTGATTGAGACATTCCTGACACCCCCTTTAGCACGGGAGACTTTTTTGGTCGTTTCCAGAGTCTCCTGTCTCTCCCACGACGAAACGGTCGGGGTCGTCTTGGGACGGGACGTGAGATGGTTAGGTACAGACGTCTGAGTTCCGGACCACTAACCCGGGGACACTGACACCCGTCGTCGGGAGGGGTCTCTGTTCTGATGTATGTCGGACGAACTCGACGAGAGAACCCATGGAGTGACGACGGGGAGTTGAAGGTGATCTTCGAGGTAAGAAAGGGACTGGAGATTCCGGTCAGACCTGTGCTCAGGACTGTCCGGGTCCAAGAGTCTGAAATAGGGAGGTTCACCGGTACTCGGTCCCGTCGACCCTAGAGACCTAGGATTTCATGGCGGAGGACGTGTCGGGGGTGGGTTACTGGTGTGGGGGTGGAAACGGAGACAACCTAGAACTAGAGGTCTCACGACACCCTCGTCGGTCGGTCGAATTTCAGACTCGAAACGGGACACGGGATGTTAAGTCAGAGTAGAGGAGGAGTCCGAATTACTGTGAACGAAATACATATATGGAAGGTCGAGACTTGAGATCGAGACAGAATTGACCGGACAATGGACCTGGTGTCTCGTTCCGACCTTTCCTAAGGATTGTAGTCAGTGAAGTACGGATAAGGGGTACAAACGACTTCGATAAACACACGAAGGTCTAAGGTCCCTTAGAGATCTATGTCCTGTTCGTAACTTTAATTCCCTTTCTCTCATTGTCCCTCGTGGAACAGGGTCATTTAAAGGGGACACTTACGACCCCCTCTTTAATGACTTTCCTTCAAGAATATAGTCGTGACTGTTCACTTATGAATTCCCTTCCCCTCCGAACCCACTATCTACTCCACCTACAAGTGTTCTTCATCTTGTTCTGACTTATCGTTCACGTAGAGAAAGTGAACCGAGGAAAGTATCTGTTCTTTTACCTCCGGGTTGTTATATTTAACTGAACTGGTTATAGTGAGACCAATTTTGTCTCATTTCAACCTTAGTCGTAGAACGAAGGACCGACGATGTCATAAGAGGTGGAAGTAGGAAAGTTGTTCGTAAGTAACTCACAGATAAGATCCCGTACAATAATGTTAAATGGTTAAGAACCCACATAGTATCCACGAAGGGACGACCGACTCTGTCATTTTTCAGACTGAGGTTATGTCCTCTAGTTCAAGTTAGGGACCCAACCTTTGTAGGGGGTCCTTTCATTTACCGATGGGTAACGTAACAAGAATGGATCCTTTAAGGTACCTGTCTTCTCAGAACACCTGATACCAGGTACCCAAACGTTACTCAATCTGTAAGGACTCGTTGATAGTGAAGTGATCTTTCTATGTTTTCTTTATATTGTTTCTCATCGGTAAAATTCCCTGTAACTAGACCAAAAAATTTTTCCTTTATAAAATTTTATAATTCATAAAAAATTTTATAATTCATAAAATTTTATTGTGTTCCGATAAATACGAACACCCCATTATCTCTATATACATTATTTAAAAGTACCCTTAAGTCTTTTTTGTTGGTAGTTTAACCCGACACTAAAAGTTCTTTCTGTACAACCTACCATGTCTATAATTTGTCTTTCTGTTCTAAATCTAGGAAACTGTCCTTACTCTTTCCTAAAAATTCATCCTCTTTGACTTCAAACAACCACTAAATCTTCTCTTCCGATATAGTAAACACACCCTGTGTAATATCTTTCGGAAACCTTTTTTGTTAGTTTTCACATGTCATCCGTGACCCCTTGGTAACTCCACAAATCGTCCTCTCATCCCTTCTCAGTCCGTGCTGACTCGCTGAAGTGAAAGTTAAAAGTGAAAGTACGTAACCTCTTCCTTTACCGTTGGGTGAGGTCGTAAGAACGGACCTCTTAGGGTCCCTACCCCCTCGGACCACCCGACGGCAGATACCCCAGCGTGTCTCAGTCTGTACTGACTTCGCTGAATCGTCGTCGTCGTCGTCACTACTAGTTCCAGAAAAACCCATCGAGTGGACCATTTCTTAGGTGAACGTTAAGTCCTCTGGGACCAAGCTAGGGACCCAGTCCTTCAAGGGGACCTCTTCCCTATCCGATGGGTGAGGTCATAAGAACGGACCTTTTAAAGTACTTGTTTCCTTGGACCACCCGATGTCAGGTGCCCTAATGTTTCTCAGTCTGTGTGTCAGTATTCGTCTCGTTACGAAATCCTTCTGATTAGACCATTTCAACCCTACCCTCCGTCACCCTTACCTCCCTCTCTTACTTTCGAGTCTTAACTACTGTTCGATGGTCCAGTAATTTTATCGTAGATTAATATCTTCTAAGAATATCTTTCAATTAATACAGTAAAAGTTCATGAATCTCATTTCACTAGAGTTCTGTTTTTGTCTTGACAGTGGAAACCCGGACTGTTTAGACGACTTCGGTTCTTAACTCTAACACACAAAGATAGTACTTTGAAAATATCTTTGCCTATTTCCATTACGAGTTTTTAGTAAACAAGAGTCTAATTCGTTTGGTGAAAGAGGGGTTTGTTTTGTAAAATAGTTATTAAACACAAGCGTAGAGAAAGTGTCGACCGTGTTTCAATTTGTTCTGATCAAATACGATTGTATTGATTTTTAAGAGGCACTCACATAAGATCTAATTATTCGTAAACAATGAGAAAGTTCTCAAATTTCTATGCTTATTATAATTTTTGTTGTTACTTTCTATCTTTTTACTTCAAGTCAGGGTTAAGGTGAAGTCGTGGTCGACAAAGAGGAAAAGGGCACAGGAAAAAAAAGGTCCGAAACAAGCACACGACGACACAGAGAAAAATGTTACCACTTTGGTAAATAGGTATTTTTCTACATCATTTTAACTGAGGGAAACGGGAATTGCATTAATAGGGCAACATAATTTATTCTTGACAACCAACCATCTACCGTTATACTTTACCTACCTTTCAACCAAAGGGACTGAGACTCGAGAAGTTTCATTTCTAGTGTACCAAACCTTAGAGTGTGTTTTTCGGACAAATTTATGTCGTTGAGACAGCGATTGACAGAAGACGAGGTTGATCGACGGATTTACTACTTTCCATTGTCGACGTCATGAAAGAAACACACAAGGAACACACAGACACAAAATTAACGGTTCAATCGGTGATTAGAGAGATCGCTCAATTGTCACCAATATAAAATGTCTTTTTTAATAGATGTAGAGAAGGATACCTAAAATTTCTTTAATTTGAGACCGACAAATAATGATTATATAAAAACTCTAGTTCAGTAGTAATAACCTTTCCTTACAACATTATAAATGAGACAATTACAAACTTATGTCGATGTAAGTCTAAGATCAATATCTAACCTAACACACGGTACCAAGTGAACAATGGTTAGTTCAGTAATAGGGGTTACTTGGCCTAAACGAACGGACCTCCGTTACAAGATCCTACATGATGTAAATAAGTCTCCAAAAACCAAACATATAAAATTATTGGGAACAATCGTTTCGCACTTTGAACTTTCAACAGGTTTAAGTGATAGTTTTACATCGATCTCGAGGTTAAATCACTACTTTCATCTTTTTCCAGAACTAAGAGTTACTGGAAGACAGAGCTAAATATGTTTAAATGTATACGTAATACTGGAAGTGAATACTCAATGTCTTCGACTTTACTTTAATCCATTATAACAAGAGTAGTTAACTTACGTACTATACTTTTATTTTCATTTAAGGTTTTTTTAATCAATTTTACGAACTATATTAAAGTAATGTCATTTACAGATTATTGTAATATAGACGGTACTTCTAATATAATACCGATTTTACTAAAAACACTATAAAAATTCCTTGATTTTAGGTAAAAGTATCAAGGTCTAAAATAAGGCAATTGACTATAAGGTACACTACGAATACGGTATTCTAGGTCTCGTTTTTACTAACCACGTTTTATATATCAACAATAATATCATTACTAGAGGTGATTCCTAATGTCACGAGTGATAAAATGGATTTCAACCCCTCCTCTAGTCATAAAGTATGCTTGTGTAAAAACCGGTGTTCAATTAAAAATAACAGAGAACGAAAAAATTTAATTTACGGGAGACTGACTTTTCACAAAGAGGTATTATTAATCATCATTATTTTATTTACACATAGTCTTTTAAAAGGTGTTTCAAATAGAGTCACATAAGAGTCAGAACCCTCCATCATTAATAGCAATATAAAAAACTGCCCAGTCCTATAACTTTCGGTTTACTTTATTTTCAGAAAAATTAAGAATATTGTTCAGTCACCTTTTGGGTATAAAACTCAAGTACCGACCGAAGGGTCATGTAATAAGAAAGGTAGTCGGTACATATAGTACACGACTAACGTTACCTCGTTCTAACTTTCAGGGGGTTTTCCAATGGAATTTTGACAAAAATAACGAAGTCGGTTTCATAAAACAGTATCAGTTTACGTCACTAAGTGTCAGTGCACGAGTGAGACGTAACCAGGTGGTCACGAAACGAACCGTGTCAAAATTTCGAGAGTGAAGATTCACCTTTGTACACGGGAGGGAGTAGAAGACACACGCGAGACGGGAGTAGGTCATGGGCGGGAGAGTGGGCCTACGACGGTGTAGATTACTCGAACGTTAATAAAAATTTGAAGAAAGGTACTCCACTATAGACGTATGGTCGATTTCCCCTCTTACATTAGGTAGAACGTCTTCAATTTGGTACCCAGTACACTTCTCGTCCTCCACCATTCTTTCCTTATAAACTACTTTGAGAGGTATCTTTACAGTTTGAGTCATAGTGTAAAGATAGACTGAGGTCTAAAATCTCAAGTTCTACAAACACGATCTTGGTTAGTCACCTTAGTCAAGTTCAAACCTCTTTATAAAGATGGTCTAATTGTTTCTTTCTTTCTTTTTTTTTTTGTTTATTTCTCTCTCTCACTTCGTTCTCCCTTTTTATCTCCCTTTCTCTTCTTTACCTCTCTCTTTTCTATTCTTTTCTTTTTCTACTTCTCTTTTTTCTTCCTTTTTCCCTCCCGTCCAGAAAAACACATACGTTCAAAAGGACGAGAATTTTATTATTATTATCACCGAATTTAATTATTGTTTAAACCGGTGACTTCTATCAAGACTAAGACCCATTTCTTAGTTATTCGAAGTAGACTGGTCACCGGCATTAACCGTTTAAGAATGGTCTCCAAGCCAAGTCAAGTCAAGTCAAGTTAACGAGTCAGCACAGGTTGAGAAACGCTGAGGTACTTAGCGTCGTGTGTTCCGGAGGGACAGGTAGTGGTTGAGGGCCTCAAGTGAGTCTGAGTCCAGGTAGCTCAGTCACTACGGTGGGTCGGTAGAGTAGGAGACAGCAGGGGAAGAGAAGGACGGGGGTTAGGGAGGGTCGTAGTCTCAGAAAAGGTTACTCAGTTGAGAAGCGTACTCCACCGGTCTCATGACCTCAAAGTTGAAATCGTAGTAAGGAAGGTTTCTTTAGGGTCCCGACTAGAGGAAGTGTTACCTGACCAACCTAGAAGAACGTCAAGTTCCCTGAGAGTTCTCAGAAGAGGTTGTGGTGTCAAGTTTTCGTAGTTAAGAAACCGTGTGTCGGAAGAGTGTAGGTATGTACTGATGACCTTTTTGGTATCGGAACTGATCTGTCTGGAATCAGACGTTTCATTACAGAGACGAAAACTTATACGATAGATCCAACCAGTATTGAAAAGAAAGTTCCTCATTCGCAGAAAATTAAAGTACCGACGTCAGTGGTAGACGTCACTAAAACCTCGGATTTTTTTATTTCAGACTGTGACAAAGGTGACAAAGGGGTAGATAAAGGGTACTTCACTACCCTGGCCTACGGTACTAGAAGTAAAAGACTTACAACTCGAAATTCGGTTGAAAAAGTGAGAGGAGAAAGTGAAAGTAGTTCTCCGAAAGATCAAGGAAAAGTGAAAGATGGTATTCCCACCACAGTAGACGTATAGACTCCAATAACTATAAAGAGGGCCGTTAGAACTAAGGTCGAACACAAAGAATCCATGGTTACCCATTTTTACACTAGTTTCTATATATATATATATATATATATATATATATATATAATGTAAATTATATATAAATTCTCATATAAATTATATATAAGAATAACTTCTTGTTGTTTTGATGTGTACTCTCTTGTAAACCTGTTGACAGGTGTATCAACAATCTGTGTCAACGGACTCAGGTAGACTCGATTCCTTCCTTGTAATGTGACGAGACGGGGAAACGACTGTAAACTTTAAAAAAGTCAAACCCCAATAGTATTTATGTCCACACCGAAGATATTTATGAGAGTATATTTAGAAACATCTGTATATATATAAAGAGAACCTTTTATGTACTCTCGTCTTAATGATCCAGTACCGTACCGACGTACAAATTAAAATATCCTTTTGTTTATCAAAAGGTTTCACCAACATAGTAATATATGAGGGTGGTCGTTACTTACCCTTTACGTTAACGAAGAATTAAGGAGTGTTTATAAACTCCAATAGTTGAAAAATTAAAGATGAGAAGTCTTAACCTCACTTTACTATAGTGTGATACCGAAATCAAGTATAAAGAACGACTGACTCCTACAACTTGTTGAAAAGTTCATGTGTAATCTAAAACATATAAAAGAAAACAATTCACAAGTTCAGAACAGAGGAGAGGAAAATTTTGTCGTTTTGGTTAATTTTTTTTTTTTGAAAAACATCCTGTATAAATATAAGGTACCTATATTCAGGAATCAGTATATACAATTCAGTTCAATCACTATAGGGTAAGGTATAAAAATCTTCAAAAAACTACTCGTTCTCGAAATTTGTAGGGGTACCTTTTCTTTACGTTTTTTCGTTTTCCCGACAGACCCCTCCGGAATGTTTATCGATCCTTTTATTCTCTTCACTTTCCGTTTCCTCTTTTCCTTTCTATATACGTAGACTTACGTCTCAAGGTTTCTTATCGTTCCTCTCTATTCTTTCGGAAGGAGTCGCTAGTTACGTTTCTTTAACTCCTTTTGTTGTCTTACCCTTTCTGATCTCTAGAGGAGTTCTTTTAATCTCTTTGGTTCCCTTGTAAAGTACGTTTCTACCCGAGTTATTTCCTGTCTTTACCATCCCTGGACTGTCTTCGTCTTCTATAATCCTTCTCCACCGTTCTTATGTGTCTTCTTGACATATTTTTTCTAGAAGTACTGGTTCTATTAGTGCTACCACACTAGTGAGTGGATCTCGGTCTGTAGAACCTTACACTTCAGTTCACCCCGAATCTTTCGTAGTGATGTTTGTTTCGATCACCTCCACTACCTTAAGGTCACCTCGATAAAGTTTAGGACTTTCTACTACGCCAGTTTCACGACGTGAGTTATACGGTCATTTAAACCTTTTGAGTCGTCACCGGTGTCCTGACCTTTTCCAGTCAAAAGTAAGGTTAGGGTTTCTTTCCGTTACGGTTTCTTACGAGTTTGATGGTGTGAGTAGAGTGTACGAGAATTCCATTACGAGTTTTAAGAGGTTCGGTTCGAAGTCGTTATGTACTTGGAACTTGAAGGTCTACAAGTTCGACCAAAATCTTTTCCGTCTCCTTGGTCTCTAGTTTAACGGTTGCAGACGACCTAGTAACTTTCTCGTTCTCTCAAGGTCTTTTTCTAGATAAAGACGAAATAACTTATACGGCTTCGGAAACTGACACAACTAGTGTTGTTTGACACCTTTTAAGACTTTCTCTACCCGTATGGTCTGGTGGACTGGACGGAGCTCTTTGGATATACGTCCAGTCTTTCGTTGTCAATCTTGACCTGTACCTTGTTGTCTGACCAAGGTTTATCCTTTTCCTCATACAATTCCGACATATAACAGTGGGATGAATAAATTGAAGATACGTCTCTTGGAGTACTCTTTGCGACCCGACCTTCTTCGTGTTCGACCTTAGTTCTAACGACCCTCTTTATCGTTAATGGAGTCTATACGTCTGCTATGGTGGGAATACCGTCTTTCACTTCTTGATTTTTTGGAGAACTACTTTCACTTTCTCCTCTCACTTTTTCAACCGAATTTCGAGTTGTAAGTCTTCTACTTCTAGTACCGTAGACCAGGGTAGTGAAGTACCCTTTATCTACTCCTTTGTCACCTTTGTCACAGTCTGAAATAAAAAAACCCGAGGTTTTAGTGACGTCTGCCACGGTACTTTAATTTTCTACGAATGAGGAACCTTTCTTTCAATACTGGTTGGATCTATCGTATAAGTTGTCGTCTCTGTAATGAAACGGTTTATTCCAGGCAGATCAGTTCCGATACCAAAAAGGACACCAGTACATACCTACACTCTCAACCTGACACTTCTTTCGACTCGTGGTTTCTTAACTACGAAAACTTGACACCACAACCTCTTCTGAGAACTCTCAGGGAACCTGACGTTCCTCTAGGTTGGTCAGGTAGGATTTTCTCTAGTCAAGACCCACAAGTAACCTTCCTTACTACGATTTCGACTTTGAGGTCATGAAACCGGTAGAGTACGTTTCTCAACCGAGTAACCTTTTCTGAAACTACGACCCTCCCTAACCCCTGTCCTCCTCTTCCGCTGTTGTCTCCTACTCTACCGACTTACCGTAGTGACTGAGCTACTTGTACCCAAACCCATTTGAGACCCTCAACCACTACGTGTCCTTCCGGACCGTACGACGCTAAGTACCCTAGCGTTCCTCAGCCTGTGCTGACTCGCTGACTTGACTCGACTTGACTTGACTCAGAATATGTTCATGGAGTGTCAAGACTAATGATATCAAAATATCGTTCCGTACCTTATACTACATATAAATGGAAGAACGAAGAAGAAAAGTTTAAACAAAACCGATAACGATGAAACTTAGACGTGTATTCAAAACCTTAGTTAAACAGTTGAAACCCCCTTTTTTCAGGAGGAACCTGAAACTGACCCTAATATGACTAAGATATGTAGTTAAACCCCTCTTAATTTTAGAATTACAACAGGTGATAAGGTCGAGTATTTATACCACATAAAAAGGTAGGAAGATAATTTATTCAGACGAAAATAAAGAGAGTTGTTACGAAACATCAAAAATCATATTACACGAATCAGTGAGTCAACACAGGCTGAGAAACACTGGGGTACCTGACATCGGGAGGTCCGGGGAGACGGGTCCCCCTAAGATGTCCGGTCTAATGACCTCACCTATTGGTAAGGGAAGAAGGTCCCCTAGAAGGGTTGGGTCCCTAGTTTGGGTCCAGAGGACGTGACGTCCGTCTAAGAAATGATAGACTCGGTGGTCCCTTCGGGAGAACCATATTTACAGAATATAAAATGAAACCTTTTAAGTCAATAAACGTAAACACAAGAAATTATTATAATATTTACCTTGATGAAAGAATTTAAAATAAAATTTAATAAAAGATAATCTGTTATCGTAACTAAAAACTTATAACTTGAACATAAGATTCACTTGAACGGTTCAAACGAAATCAAGATCGTCAACAAAAAAAAAGAAAAACTCCTTAGGGAATTATAAAAAGTGTACAGTAGATATTTATTTTTATCTAAATACACAATCAACGAGTCAGTACAGGTTGAGAAACACTGGAGTGCTTGACATATCGGGTGGTCCAAGGAGACAGGTACCTTAGGAGGTCCGTCATTATGACCTCACCCATCGGTAAGTGAAGAGATCCCCTAGAAGAGTTGGGTCCCTGACTTGGGTCCAGAGGACGTAACGTCTGTCTAAGAAATGGTAAACTCGGTGGTCCCTTCGGACTAAAATAGTATCCCCTAAATTTTTAATACTCAAGTTAAACATGTACTTAATCTAATAAAAATGGTGACTCCTACGATAATTGGTCCGAAGGGACCACCGAGTCTACCATTTCTTAGACTGACGTTACGCCCTCTGGACCCAAGATAGGGACTCAACTCTTCTAGGGGACCTCTTCTCTTACCGATGGGTGAGGTCATAAGAACGGACCTTTTAAGGTACCTGTCTCCTCGGACCATCCGATGTCAGGTACACCAACGTTTCTCAACCTGTGTTGAATCGTTAACTCGTACGTCCGTATGATATATATAATTATAATATGAGGTACTATTACGAATCATCATAAAGTGACATACTTAAGTAGTTAGTTACCCGTAAGTTAATAAAGATGAAAATAACAAATACTTACTACAACAATATTGTCAGTACATTTTCAGAGTTGCACTTGTACGTAAATTAACGAATGAAATCACGTATTCTTTCCGTAACGACTCAACCTACTATTTACGTACAAATTTAAACTGTAACGGTATGACAAGAGGTTTCAATGACGTTGCAAGACGTACGGGTGACATACTCTCAAGGTCAACGAGATGTAAAGAGCAACCGTGAACCATAACGGTCAGGAGAATACGAATCGGTAAACTCACTCGTCCATCATCTTAAAGTGACACCAAAATTGAACAAAGGGACTTTACTGATGTATCCACATATTAAAGTATACGGATAAACGGTGGACATATAGAGGAAAACACTTCTTAAACAAGTTTAAAAAACGGTTTGAAAAGTAACACAAATAGACGGACGATACCCTAACATCCTTAAGATATATCTAAGACCTGTGTTCAGGAAACTGTCTGCATACGAAACGTTCATAAAAGAAAGTTAGATGTCGAACGGAAAAATAAAGGAAGTCAGTCACGTAGAAAGACTCTCGTATTCAAAAATTAAAACAAGGACATGTAAAATAGTCACACTAGGAAATGTTGGTCATGAAACATACTGGATAAATTATTTAGAAACTAATTGAGTTATAGTGTTTCTAAAAGAGGAGACGTAAATACGTAATCAAAATAATGAGAACATGACACAAGATTCTAGCTAAAATTAAGTAAAAACGAATATTATACACCGTTCCCAGTCCCAATTTAAAAATTTAGGAATTTCAATATGTTAACAAAGTTGTGTAAATAAATTTTCCAATAGGAAGGGTACAACTTAATGGAACCGTAGAAAAAGCTTTTAGGTAACTAGTACAATCACAGTCAGATAAAGACTTAAGATAAGTAAGGTAACAGATTGAAATATAGTCATGGTATAAAAGAACTTATGACATCGAAATATTATTTAAAACTTTAATCCATCACATCCAGGAGGTCGAAGTGAGAAGTATTCATTTCAGACTAGAGGACTTATATATCATCGAGAATCTTTAGTTCTAATTCTTTGGTGTTTAGTATCTTTACTTGTTTCCCGTACTTGTTTTTCAAGTGTTTTTTTATTTAAGTTTACAGAGACTTTCAATACTGTATACAATAGTGTAGACATTACTCTAGTTTATAATTTTGATAAGATTACAATAGAATTTTATCAAAATTATAAACTAGAGTAATGTTTACACTATTGTATGTAGTATTGAAAGTCTCTGTAAACTGTAAACCTAATCTGTTTGGCTTTCAAACTGTGTGACAGAACCGTTTTTTCATCTCTTGGTGCCTGAGAATATAAAATGATTTCCCTCTTTTTTATATATATTAAGGAATTCCTTTCTTCTGACCTTTATAGTTGTAATGTTTACGTAATTGAGAAATTCAATCTTTTGGTCTTTGGTCTTAGATCGAAATCAATGTGGACATGGGTTTGTTTTTTTCCCGAAGGTAAACCGTGATCACCATTTCTTGGGTGGACGGTTATGTCCTCTGTATTCTCTGTACCCAAACTAGGGACCCAACCCTTCTAAGGGACCTCCTCCCGTACTGTTGGGTGAGATCATAAAAACGGACCCTCTAGGATACCTGTCTCCTCGGACCATCCGATACTAGGTATCACAACGTTTCTCAACCTGTACTGACTCCGTTGAGCCGTACGTGTACATGGGTTCCTTTTATCTTATACGTTTTCCTACGGAGAACGTCGTAACAAACATTATTTTTTCTGATCTTTAGTACGTGCTCATGTCGTAGACCCTCTGACCAACTGACTTTACTTTTGTGAATGTATGACTTTATACTACGTCGACAGTTTTTCTTGCTCCTTCTAAAGATATATGACGAGACCCCTTTGGATATTAATTGATTAATTAATTTAATGTATATCCACAATTTATCTTTATAGATCCATGTATATGAATATATGAATATATATATTAAATTAATTAATTAAAAACCGACACGACCCAGAAGTAACGATGTGTATAAGAAAGAGATCAACGTCGCTCGTCTCCGATGAGGGATCAACGCTACGTACCTGACACTACTAAAGAGAACAACGTCCCGTGTCCAAGATCCACACCCCCGAAGTCGTCAGAGCCGAACTCCTCAATCAACGAGATACCGTACATCCTAGAAGGGACTGTTCCCTAGGTTGGACGCAGGGGAAGTGACGGTACACCTAAGAATTACTGACCTGTCGGTTCCTCCAGGAGATGTTACATAAAAATTTACTTTTTTTTTTTCTATCGTTTTACATCTTCTTATTCGAACTTAAAAGTATAGTCTTTATCTTCATACTCTTATAAATGAGTATATACGTATTTTTATATTTCGATTTGTCTTATTTTCCATTCGTCTTTAAGTCACTATTGAATATCACTCCCCCCTCTTTCACCACCTATCCCTGTCTCTTTTCACTGTAATGGGTCACATGAAAACATATCAAAACTAAAAACTCGGTACAAGTTTATTTTAAAAAACTTTTTCTTTTATTTGAGTTCTTGTGTGTCCCTTTATAATATTTTTACGACATTATGTTATTGTATGAGTTCGAAGACGGAACGATCTACACCAAACCACCCCACCATCGTACACCCCTTTAGAGCGGACGGTCTTTGCGTCCCGTCCCCGACCCCCCGAACCACAAGTGTCCCCACCACAGGTCCGTGGTTCGGTAAGGCTTGTCAACCTCCCAATCGGGTCAAATAGAACCGGGGTGCGTACCAGACTAAGGTGAGTAACAGAACCGAGAGAAGTTACCATTGAGGCCAGTACCTTAACAGGACCCTTTTCTTCATTATCCAATATGTCTGGTCGAAGGAAAGGGACATTGGACCGAGATACTTCCAAGTCCCCTTTGTAATCGGTCACAAAGGTAGTGAAAAGAAACTTTCCGGAAAGATATTAATGGAAGACAGAGAGTCCTTCTGTCAAGGTAACGTGGATTAGATTTAAACCCAAAGGATTAAGGTAACGTATAGAATACTTTTATCAAACTTTTTACGTTTATCAGTAAGAGAGGCGACTACAAAGTTCCTCCGTTTCTAAGACTTGACTAAGAAGATTGGTCTCGAATTCAACCTGTACCTACGTACGAGAGTCGGTAGAGAGAACCTTTTAAGTCTATGTCCCGTCTCCCCTACGAGAACGAGTTCGTCTGATTAGAAAGACCCGTAAGTTTGAGTTATCAGTGACGAAGACCTCAGAGGGAAGTTGAAACTGGGGTCGTAGTGGAAAATTATCCGGTATGGAAGATAATAAGTATTGTCACCTCCTGACGTAACCTCAACTTTTTTACATGTTGATAGGGTCCTACTCCTTACTTACGTGGACCCCGGTCTATTTTCACGGTAGACGGATCTGAGTGTAATATGTCGTCTCTTTCCTGTAAGTAGTGGGAAGGAAAGGAGAAATACATGGTCACTAAACTTCCCTTGGTACTCATTATATGTATACAGGGGACACGTTTAGACTTCCGTTAACCAAATCCACTACACTCACACTGGTTGTGTTTTTGGTCCTCATAATAAAAATACCGACAAGGGAGTCAAGTCAAGTCAGTGTGTCAGTACAGACTGAGAAACACTCTGGGGTACCTGACGTTGTGTGGTCCGAAGGACAGGTAGTGGTTGAGGGTCTCGAACGAGTTTGAGTACAGGTAACTAAACCACTACGGTAGGTTTGTAGAATAGGAGACAGCAGGGGAAGAGGACGGTAGAAGTTAGAAAGGGTCGTAGTCCCAAAAAAGGTTACTCAGTCAAGAAGCGTAGTCCACCGGTTTCATAACTTCAAAGTCAAAGTCGTAGTCAGAAAGGTTATTTATCAGTCCTGACTAGAGGAAATCCTACCTGACTAACCTAGAGGAACGTCAGGTTCCCTGAGAGTTCTCAGAAGAGGTTGTGGTGTCAAGTTTTCGTAGTTAAGAAGCCCCGAGTCAAAAGAAATGTCAGGTTGAGAGTGTAGGTATGTACTGGCGACCTTTTTAGTCTCGAAACTGATCTACATGGAAACAACCGTTTCATTACAGAGACGAAAAATTATACGACAGGTCCAACCAGTATCGAAAAGAAGGTTCCTCGTACTCAGAAAATTACAGTATCCACGTTAGTGGTAGACGTCACTAAAACCTCGGGTTTTTTTATTTCAGACTGTGACAAAGGTAACAAAGGAGTAGATAAACGATACTTCACTACCCTGACCTACGGTACTAGAAGCAAAAGACTTACAACTCGAAATTCGGTTGTAAAAGTGAGAGGAGAAAGTGAAAGTAGTTCTTCGAAAAATCAAGAAGAAGTGAAAGACGGTATTCCCACCACAGTAGACGTATAGACTCCATTAACGATAAAGAGGGTCGTTAGAACTAGGGTCGAACACGAAGAAAGTCGGGTCACAAAGAGTACTACATGAGACGTATATTCAATTTATTCGTCCCACTGTTATATGTCGGAACTGCATGAGGAAAAGGACAAACCTTGGTCAGACAACAAAGTACAGGTCAAGAAGTGGATGTATGTCTAAAGAGTTCTCCGTCCAGTCCACCAGACTATAAGGGTAGAGAACTTATTAAAAGGTGTCAAACAACGCTAGGTGTGTTAGTTTCCGAAAGCGTATCAGTTATTTCGTCTTATCTACAAAAAGACCTTGAGAGAGTGAAAAAACTACTAGGTTACTTACAATTGTTAAACTAGAGACCAAGAAGACCGAAAAGATTTGGGTCGAACTTGTAGACCTTCAAGTACTAAGTGTATGACAACTTAGGACCGAACCTCTTAAAACTCGTAATGAAACGATCGTACACTTGACACACGTTAACACGTCATCAAACTTGTAAGAAACCGTAACGGGAAGAAACCCTAACCTTACTTTTGACTCGAAAAGGTTAGGACACCGGTGACGACTCAAAAGGTTTAAACGACCGTATAACTCACGTCGTGAAAGTGTTGTAGAAAATTGTAAACCTTATCGAGTTGACCTTAAGGTAGTGGAGGTGATCGAAACAAACATCACTGGTGAACTGAAGTATAAGGTATTACAGATCGAGATCTACTCACTAGTGTGGTAGTACCAATAGTCTTCGTCTTCTATAATTCTCCACCGTTCTTATGTGTCTTCTTGATATGTTTTTCTAGAAGTACTGGAAGGAAGTCCTGTTCACTTCTTTCCTTATCTTCGAGAAGGGATTTGTTAACCTGTTCTCTGGTTCTCGTATTTCTCCCTTCGCGTTACTTTTATGTACACATTGAGTCCACATATTCCAGAGAGACGGTGGGTCAAATGTGTTGGATATCGAGGAAAGATGAATTTTACACCAGATGTCTGGTCGTCGTAGTCGTAGTGATCCGTCGAACAATCTTTACGTCTCAGAGTCCGGGAGGGAGTAAGGGAGACCTACCTTTATACGTAAAATTGTTCTAGAGGTCCACCAAGTTTACGTGTAATTTGAAGTCTTCATGAGAGGACTGGACGTCTACATTCATCTTACCATAGAGGGAGAGTGAACTCGAGAACGAAAGTCGATGAGAAGGAGACATGAAATCTGTGGAGGGTCCGAACCTCAGTCTTACTTGGGTTGTCCAAGTAAGTCTTTCCACGTACAAAACATACACTGGGTGACTTCACTATCCTACCCTATATGGAGGGAAAGGAACGGTAGGACAGGTGAACGAACCGGGTCTCGTCTTTCTAATCTACAAAATTATTTTGTTTGTAGATATGAAAAGTTTAGTTCCTGTTACAATCTTCGTAAGGATTTAATCCTCTCCCTTCTAACTTTGAGAGTGGAAGAATTTGGTGTGGGGAGAGTTCTAGGGAGGAGATATTAAGGTAGGTAGAGGGTCCTGTAACACCATCTCCCAAGGCGAGTGAATGAGAAGTGCGATAGGAGGAATAGGGGAACGTTACTCAGTCCAGACACTGTAAGAAAGATTTCAACGCCTAAAGTCGAGTGGACACTCACTACACCCATTGGGTTCCAGGGGTACAACCATCACCTCTACTCCGAAGGACTAGGTCAAACACCGAGGTGAAAGTGTGGTCTCACTCTACGTTTGACTACCTAGGAGATTGATCCCCTAAACAACTTTATCGGGTAGTATCACACTACTTATTCTCGTGTCGCACGTCGGTCTAAGGGACACAAGATTAGGACCGAGATGAATCTTGTCGTGGACGATTGTAACTTATTCATAGACGATAGTAATACACCACCTCTTCCTTTACCGTTGGGTGAGGTCATAAGAACGGATCTCTTAAGGTACCTGTCTCCTCGGACCACCCGACGACAGATATCCCAGTGTGTCTCAACCTGTGTTGACTTCGCTGAATCGTACGTACGTACGTAACCTCTTCCTTTACCGTCGGGTGAGGTCATAAGAACGGACCTTTTAGGGTCCCTGTCTCCTCGGACCACCCGACGACAGATATCCCAGTGTCTCTCATCCTGTGTTGACTACACTGAATCGTCGTCGTCGTCGTCGTAGTAATACACCCACGTTTATTAAAGACTTTATTATTTAGATTTAATAAGTCTTATGAAAATAGAACACTTACATTTCTCGTCAAACAGGACTAGTCAAATCTCGGACTATATCTAATTGTCCTTCCTTTTCACTGTAAATACGGTTCCGGTGAACACGACCCGTTTTTCTCTTCAGTTCTAAAGAACCATAAAGAAGGAACCGGAGTTAGAGGACTGAAGTGTGTATCCAAATAACGTAGACTTGTAGAACTTAATGAGTCTTTTTTACTGTGACGTAAGGGTCACAAGGTCAAGAGGTAATAAAGTGCACTGAGAGTGTAATGAGAAAAACGTTTATAAACAGTATACCCCGTAACAACAGTTAAAGAAATGGTACTACTACCTTACCTCCTCAACTGTACGTTACTAAAGGTATATTAACACATTGATATTATTTGTCTTAATTCCTGAGTTTACTCGATTTATGTTTATCCATCTTTTAAAATCGTAACTGTAAAGAGAAAAATCGTTATACGATTAATATAATTCCAGAAAAAACAAGTCTCCATTAGTCTTATCAAGGGTTATTTAAACCTAGTAACTCTCGTTATTAGGAACTCACTGCTCTACAAGACACATCACTCAGTCGGGACACCATCGTAGGACATGATACATAGATAGTAACACCGAGATCCTTAGTAACGGTTCGACCAATTAAATCAGGTATATAATTAATCTACCCTTAAGATAAAACTTTTTACGTCTTCGAATGTTTTTTCTCTTTACAGAAATGCTAGTATAGTCCACCTTAAAGACACATCCAAATCTTGTAAATATCTAAAAAGATACTTTAAACGTTTCAATAAAAATAAAAAAATTCACCATCTCATTACTCGATTTCCTAAAAAATATATTAATACTTTTAAGACTAATTTTCTTTGAATTTTCTAGTGAATGACTTTGTAAAGTATTTTACAACCGTGGGAACTACCTCTAATAAGACACTATTTCGACCCTTTATATATCGGAGTCCTCCGTTTACTTGACCCCGAATTTATGGTCGGTCATGAAGGACCAATTACAAACTGGAGTCGGTTCAACTAATTAAAGACAATCTGAGTCAAAGGAGTAGGTGTTTTTTACCATGTATTTTGGATGGGATCTCTATAACTATTCCTAATTTACTCTATTATGTATATTTTGTGGATGTAATACGACTACAAACAGTACTATTTACGGTATCTTTCGTAGGTTGGTATCATTCACGGGTTATTTTAAGTATTTTCGTTTTGGGATGGTTTGAGAATCAAGTCACTCTAAAGAAGAACAGACGGATGAAACTTCTCAACGACCATCCCTATCTAAATATTATAAATTTCGTGAATAGTGTACCTCCTACGAACTATCTAATATCCTTAATAATCATAAAGAACTACTTGTAAGATGTAGAAAGTGACTAAGTAGTTTATAATAATGACACACGGTCACGAGATTCCTTTAGGTCACTTATTATGTGACGACAAAAGACAGGTTCACACCTCCGTTGACTAAACTTTACGAAGTGCACCCTGTCCGTCTCTCTCTGGTCCTCAAGCTCCGTACATTGTCCATCTACTACCACCGTAATTGACCCTCTCCCGTCCTGTTCCTGTTATTGATCTGAAACCCTATTTCCATACTCCTCCCGAATTCTCAACATAAGAAGTGTATGACTCTATGAGTACTTTGTAAGTTCACTTTCCAGTGTCTCTACCAACTTATCTACTCAATGTCTACTATAAACCGACCTCTTTTATTACCCAATAGTGTACAAGTACCATAAGTCTTGTTATCTTGAGTTACTTCTCGACTTTTTTCAACACATCTTTCTGACGGCGTTTGACTTTAAACTCTTCGAGATTGTAAATTTTGAAGTACTTCCTCTCCTCTAGTTATTATGGGGTCCTTCAGTTACAGTAACAACCTATCGAATTTACAAATTCTACAAAGTAAAACTCGGATGGGGAAACCTTAAAGTTTTATAACCTGAAAATTCTTGTTGTTTCTCGTCCAGAAAAGAAAGTTCATCTACTCCTTCCGAGGGACGTACAGATGACCTGAAAAGAGGAAATCGGACTTTTATAAGTGTACAGGGCCTTACACTGAGTCTTCGTCTGTAGTGGGTTTGGGATGAGAAGGTCGAAGTGGTCGGTCGGTGGACGTCCTGAGGACTCGTTTATGTCTCACTCTACCTTATTTTCCTTTTGTCTACTTAATGAAAGTTTTAGGTGACGACACCAGAATTACTTAGTACTGACACCAATATTGATTGTCTCGTCAACATATTTCGTACCTTTATTAGAATTTTTTTTTTGTTCGGATTCTCCCGTTTGAGATTTCAGTCAACACGAAGGTCGTCGAAATTTTTATACCTCACTCTTCCGTACGAGACCGCTATCTTTTTGTTGATGTTTGGTCGACCTGAAAACGACCTTAATTCTACTTACCAAGTGTAAAGAAGGAACTCAAGTACTGTGGTCGATTGAGTATATAGAGACGGACTAAGAACAAAACGAAGGGTAAAGTCTTGAGGTTAAATGACGTAAACAATGAGTCGACACACTTTAATGTAAACCTGTATGTAATTAACTGTAGTGGGGTTCGAGACAGGAGGTGAGAAGTAAAACGTTTGTTATAAATAGATGATAAAGAAACCATGAATGGGGTCCAACACCAGAACGACATAAAAATATATAGATCTCTTTCGGTATACGTTTTGGTCCATAATAACCATTTTTGAGGTCGGTAATACGTTTTTATTCTAAAAGAAGATCACGAGACACATCTTGACCTCTAAATAGACGTAATCCAAAAAGTCTGTGGAGACGTATAAATTGTTACGACACGATGGATGACCCCCAAAGGGACCACCGAGTATACCATTTAAGAATTGGTTCTTCGTCACTGGTCGGTTTAGTCTGGTAAATTGTGCCGTCCTGGCACTTCACACTAGAGGTAGATGTATGATTCATAGACTGGTCCATCGAGCAACTTCACCAAGATGAGTAGTACTATGGTACTGAGTCTCGACTTAAACGAAGCACTACGATTATTAGTAGGTTGGTATCCTGGTATTGGACCCTACGGAATTGGACCTTTCTCAACACCGAGAAGGGTGGTGAAAAGATTCCGAGTGAAGGAGTAACCGTTGAGGAGGATTCCTGTAGAAGATGGAGGAAGACAAGGTTCGTCATTGAAAAGTTTATTATCAATAATAGTAAGACTATTACAGTAACAACAACAAATCAATGATTCAACACAGGTTGACAAAACGGACCTGACATCGGGAGGTCCGAGGAAACAGGTCCCTTAAGAGGTCCGTTCTTATGACCTCACCAAACGGTGAAGGAAGAGGTCCCATGGAAAGACCCTGGGTCCCTAGTTTGGGTACAGAGGACGTAACAGTCCACCTAAGAAATGGTGGTTCTGTGGTCGGTAATAATAATGGTCTTATTTAGTCTTTATCAAAATTTTTACACTACGTACATCCGATAAGAAATCCTCTAAGAGTAAGTCATCTAGAGTCCACCTCGGTCTTGAGGTGTGAAGGACTTCAAGAAAGATTTCGAAAGACTTGGTCTCACTGGTCCAAACTTTTGGTGTAAAGATTTCTTAGGTTCAGTCTCCGTATGTCAGTACCGGAACGTCCAGTACAGAGGAGAGACCGGAGTGAGATAGACCAATGTCGGTGGGTCATCGACAGAACCGGTCAAACAAGGGTGAGACTGGTAATGACAAGAAGTCTAACAAGACTAAGAGTTCAGAATTACCAGAATGACCAATGAGGTCTAAGAGACTAGAGTTATTAGGAAAACTAAGGGACAGAAGTAAGTGATTCTAGAGTTAAACCGAAGGCACCGAACTATGTTCTTACCACCACCTCTGTTGCGAGTAGTTTATAGGTACGTGAGGTTTGTCGAGGGTCGAGAGGTGGGGAGATAATACAATGATTAAAATGGGTTCCCTAACCCTCGTCATCTCTGTGTATAGTAAAAGCCCTAATACGAGAATTTCCGACTACACTCGAATGTACGGAGAGGAGGAGATATCGTCGTTTGAACCTTCAACGTATCACTCTGCCGTAGGAGTGTTCTACCGACTCAGTACCCACTTCCCCTCAGAGACGGTCAGAGGTAGTCAGAGATACCCTCGTCATTCATTCACCAAAAAAAAACCCAAAAAAAACAAAAAAAAAAAAAAACGACATGGTGTATCTAAAGTCCCAACTAAACGATGGTATCGTATCGGTTAGGATAGGTCCTGATTTGTCTTTCACGTTGAAGACCCATTTCAACGACGGTTCTCTTGACTTGAGTTCGATAGTACTAGGTAGACGGATTATTACAGAACAAAGAAAGGGGAGGTTTATCGTGTCACCTTCGTAGGTGACCCGTGGTATCTCCCGTTCAGTACGATCAATGTACTCTACTTTGTCAACACGAATTGTCACTTTTTTTACAACAAGGGTGAATTTGAACTGACTGTAAAGTCTTTTTATTAAAAGTTAGTAGAAATCAGGGAAACTGTAAAAGGAATTGAGAATATGTAGGACATGGTTTCCACTGTTTGAGCACATCCTTTAATTTTCCGTGCGTTATCCGTCTATATTTTATTGTCTGTTGCCATACCGGAGTGTAAACCTTGTCTTATTTATCTTCCTCCGAACTGGTGAATTTCCATAAAGTTCGTTTAGTTTCTTTTATTATTGAAGTTGGATTTATTCTCCGACATCGGGGTGAGTAGTTGGACGGTACCGTCGATACCGGACTTCAACATTTAAGGGGAACATTGAGAACAGTCCAGATTCTCAGTAAAAGTATAATATGTATACTTTTTTATGATACGTCGATAATTTTTTTACACTACACTTTCTTGTCGTCAACCATCTTTTTAATATATACATACATATACACAATACAATTAACGAGTCAACACAGGTTGAGAAACACTTGGGTACCTGATATCGGGCGGTGAGAGGAGATAGGTACCGTAAGAGGTCCGTTCTTATGATCTCAACCAACGGTAAAAGAAGAGGTCCCCTAGAAGGGTTGAGTCCCTAGTTTGGGTCTAGAGGGTGTAACGTCCACCTGAGAAATGGTAGACTCGGTAGTCCCTTCGGGTATATATATATGTGTATATATATAAATTTAAAAAATTTCTTACTTTAAAACGGTAAACGTCGTTATACCTGTCAGAACGTCCCGTAATACGATTCACTTTATTCAGTCTTCCTCTTTCTGTTTATGACATACTGTAGTGAATATACACCTTTGTTTTTATCTTGGTTGATCACTTATATAGTGCCTTCGTCGTCTGAGTGTCTATGTCTCTTGTTTGATCACTGATGGTCACCCCTCCCTCTCTACCCCTCCCCACTATATCCCCATCTCATAATTCTCTACGTTTGATAATTCATCTTTTATTCGATGTTCCTATATGACATGTTGTCCTCATGTCTCAGTTATAAATATTCTTGACATTTACTTCGTATTGGAAATTTTAGCACTTAGCGATATAACGTGTACATATTGAATATATTACAATATGTAGTTGACATAAAGTTATTTTTTAATGTATTCAATATAATACAATGGTTGAAACATCTTATTTTTACATCCTTTTTTTTCCGATTTTCCATGGATAGGGATCAATTGTCTCAATTATAAGTGAGGATCAGTTGTCTTATCCATAGTGACCCAATATCCTAATACCCATTAAAAATGACTGGAAAAAGACACATAAAAGGTAGAGAAAATTTTATTTGTGTAATAAAATCAGTAGTCCTTTTATTTACAATAAAATTTTTAGGTATAAATCTCCGAAAAGTCCACCGAGGGTACCTGTTTCCTCGGATCACCCGATGCCAGGTGTCCCAGCGTTTCTCATCCTGTGCTGGCTTCACTGAATCGTACGTGAGTGGCCACCGAGTCAATACCTTCCAGGTGGACCGTCACGTCTCCTACCTCAAAGTCAGGACCCAGACTCTCCTAGGGCACACGGAGTCTCGTAGACCCGGACACACGGTTTTGATACCTCGGGTCCTCGGTGTTGACGACTTCAGGTGCTCGGGATTTTGGGTACGAGGAACTGGACTCCCCGGCGGTATTACCCTCCGGACGTGTGGAGTCACGTCTTACCGGACATGAGTTACGTTGATCTCTTTTCGAACACGTCGTTGTTGCTGGACGTGTCGGTTTTTATTTATGTATAGTAAAAAATTTTTTAGGTTATAAATCCCTTTTTTCCTCGTTTATATATGTAAGAGTGATCGATACTCTTGAAGATTGTAAAATTAAGATTCATACATTAAATATTATATCACACACACCATATAAAATTCAGATTGTTATCAAATGATTTAATATATTTATGATTGAACCTTGACGGTAAGTAAGTGTTTAAGATCAATTTAACTTTGTAGGTAGAGATAATAGGAATTGTATAAAGTCTTTCTTTAATACGGGTAGAATTACTAGGAGTATTGATAGAACGTTGTCTGTTGGTTGGCGTTGACTTTTTATGTGGTGGTACCCGTGTTTAACATTGTCCGTTACTTTTTAACGGACATTAATAATGTCGATGGGTTTCTTACGTTTATTAATTCTTGTTAAAAACAAGAGGTTCAAAACAAGACGCCAAATAAGCAACCTTACCGAACCGTCAACGCTCAAGTGTTGACAGGACTCTGACCAAGTAATTTGGGATTAGACTAATCCCGAAAAACAAAGAAACAAGAGACACAGGAGTCCACCGCTAAAACCGACTTGTAATGTTTAAAAACGGGGTACAGTCCATGTCTTTGTATTGAAACGGACACATAATGTATTAACCCTGTGTTAAAAGTCCGGAGTTAGGATTTTCCGTTGAGATGAGTTGTCTCAAGGTAAAGATAGGTTTTATAGAAGTTGTTTATTTAGAACAATGTATACATTGTTTCGTGATGTGTACGTAAATACACACCTATCGGTCTACATAGATTAAAGGGTTTCGTAAATGGTCAATGTGTATTAAACGAAGAATTTTTAATAAAATTTTGATAAGATTTACAATAAATAAAGTTCTTTAAGTTCCAACTAAAGTACTTTAAACCTCAGTCTATCGACCTCTTCCTTTACCGTTGGGTGAGGTCATGAGAACGGACCTTTTGGGGCACCTGCCTCCTCGGACCATCCGACGTCAGGTACCCCAGTGATTCTCAACTTGTGTTGACTCGCTGAAGTGAAAGTGCGTAACCTCTTCCTTTACCGTTGGGTGAGGTCACAAGAACGGACCTCTTAGGGTCGCTGTCCCTTCGGACCACCCGATGTCAGGTATCTCATCGTGTCTCAGCCTGTGTTGACTTCGTTGAATCGTCGTCGTCGTCGTTCTACCTACCTTTTGTACCATTCCCTCTATTGAACAGTCCTTTCCCCTCATATTGGATCCCAGCTTAGTTTTCCTCTCTTAGTGTTTTGATAGACCTTTTCCGAAAGGTAATCTTTACATTATTCCTGGGTCTTTTTAGAAGTCACCACAAGGATTTGTCCACCGTGATCACCGTTTCTTGGACGGACGGTTACATCTTCTGTATGTTCTGCGTCTAAGCTAGGGACCCAACCCTTCTAGAGGACCTCTTCCCTTACCGTTGGGTAAGGTCACAAAACGGACCTCTTAGGGTACCTGCCCCCGGGTCATCCGATGTCAGGTATCACAGCGTTTCTCAGTCTGTACTGACTTCGTTGACTCGTGTTTTAGAAGTTATGACTTTTCGTTAATACTCAGTAGTACGATACGACCACCCGTCTTTTCTAACACCCTCTGGTACCGGTTACTCATCGGATATCGGGTTGTCAGTGACACCTAAAATGGGATAGTCAGTCAGTCAAATCAGCGAGTCAGCACAGACTGAGAAACGTTGGGGTACCTGACGTCGTGTGGTCCGGAGGGACAGGTAGTGGTTGAGGGCCACTACTCAGTTTACTTAGTCGAGAAGCGTAGTCCACCGATTTCATAACCTCAATGTCGAAGTTGTAGCCAGGAAGGTCACTTGTGGGTCTTGACTAAAGGAAATCTTACCTGACCAACCTAGAGGAACGATAGGTTCCCTGAGAGTTCTCAGAAGAGGTTGTGGTGTTAAGTTTTCGTAGTTAAGAAGCCGTGAGTCGAAAGAAATGTCAGGTTGAGAGTATAGGTATATACTGGTGACCGTTTTGGTATCGGAACTGATCTACCTGGAAACATCCGTTTCATTACAGAGACGAAAAGTTATACGATAGATCCAACCAGTATTGAAAGGAAGGTTCCTCATTCGTAGAAAATAGGATGTCCGTATTTGTTTACAGTCTTTAAAAACTGAAATTACTTACGTAAGTCTCAAAATATTAGTTTTTTCCGTGGATCTTTTCTGTTCAACAAGACAGTCTGAATATGTAAAATACAAGAAATTTTTTATTTTCAAAAAAAGACACGAATCTCTTAGGGTCCCTGTCCCCTCGGACCACTCGACGGCAGATACCCCAGCGTGTCTCAGCCTGTGCTGACTTCGCTGAATCGTCGTCGTTGTCGCCGTCAAATCCTCTAGATTTTCGGAATAAGACCAAGACCTTTTTTAAGTCCACTTATACCTTATTTTTACTTCTATATATAGTCCCATTCTTGGGTCTGGAATCGTACAAGACGTACTCTGTACTCAGGGCTTTCTCGCCCCATCCGTATACCGAGATCTTCCAAGATCTTGTCACCGAAGACTCCCACACCAGGTGAGAGTCCAAATCAGATGGCAGTCGAAAGGACTGTCACTCGGTGTTAGTTCTGTGGGTCGAAAATCCAGGACCTCATCGTCCATCAAATTACCTCTGTACACGATGTAATTCTCTCCAAGATTAACGTTAACCACCACATTATCAATGTGACAACTTCCACAAACCAAGGAAAAAATCCTCGACTTATACTTTTAATAGACGGTCTGACTGAAAGTTGGACACTTACTACCCGGCGTGGTATACTAACTTTGTCCGTACTACTGTCTCAGAACTTAAACCAGACACCTTCTAGAGGAGCACAGACATTAATGTGGTTTTACTTTACAGGAGTCAACTTTTCTTGGTTACTTAATATAAAATTTTAGATGTCTTTGTGTGGGTACAGGGGGTAGTGGTATTATACTGAGGTCGAAGATTCAAACACTGTGACTCTTTCTTTGTCTTTTAGGTAGAGAAAGAATTCGAAGTCTACTGACCCCTGAACTTCTTCCTAGTTTCTTTGGGAAGGTCCGAGAGAAAAAAAAAATCAAAAACCACGAATGGTACGTGAGGATTGTAATTGTTCGAATCAAGGTACTACGTGGAAGACCCGGTTTTCTATTCTAAAAGAAAGGGGATTTAGTGCAAAAGAGTTTATCAAAAGTTTCGACTCCATATTCAGAAAATTATCTTAATACGTTTACAACGGGATTGAGGTTTTCAAAAGTCTTGATTTGTGGAGAAACTTCTCAGAGACATAAACGTTACAGGTGTACTCCTTTGTTTTCGATCTTTGTCGTCCGCTACTCCCCCTGTTACTACTGTGGTGTTTGAGGCCAAAATAAACAGGGGTTTCAATGAAACACACTTAAGTTTCGTTGGAGACGAAGACTTTCCAGTTTGAGCGACCCTACTTTTACGACTGACCAGTAATTCCCTATTAGGAGAACCGTCTCATCTTCGGGTCGAGCTTACGTGGAGTGAGGACTAAACTTGACAGACCTACTACCCTATTTTTGTAGATTCCGGGTTCGGGAGTCCCGTTACTTGTGACTTGTGAACGTAGGGAGGGTTTTGACTCTACGTTTTTCATGTAAACTTTTTTTTCGGAACCTAGCTACTCTTTGTTGAATCATAAAGGATCAAAAAGAGAATTTTATTACCTTTTGAAAAAAAAAAAAAATTACTCCGAGTCCTTTTCCACTGATATTTGATAAAGAAAGTCCCACTGTGTCCGAATCGTAAAGTCGGTTCCATGCTGGGGAACAAATTGCCTTCTGATCATTTAAGTGCAAACCTTCTATATAAAGTCTTTTCGTACGGTTGACAGGACTAAGGTATTAAGAACCCAGAAGACGAACACCCAATTTGTTTTTAGTGTATGAATTTTAACGGTGTCCAGGTCCCCGTGACGGAGTAGTGAGTGGAACTTTGATTCACGACTACTTGTCATAACCAAAAACCCAAACAAAAAAAAAAACTGAGTCCATTACGACGTTGTTCTTTTGTCACACATATCAAATTTCGTCAGGGGAGACGAGATGTGGCTCCACTACGTCTAAAATCCGGCACCGGTGTCGAGGTTTCGTCGAGTCTCGTAGGGTCGACGGGAGGTTCGACTGGGGAAAGGTAGTCGATCGATAAGAGAGAAGTTCCACTTCCAGGAACAACAGGGATTGTCTCATGACCTTCCACTTCACAAACCGTTTCGTCGGAGTCTGTTTCCTGTCCATGTCTCTTTTCGTCGTGTACCCTGGACTGGGGTTAAGTCGAAAACTCCCAGTGATCAATTCCTACTGTAAATGACGTTTGTGTAGTAAAGAAGTATTACTCCAGAGTTGACTTTTCGGTTCAGGGTAGTCGAGAGGTTTTAGGTACAACTATAAATTTTTGTGTGTACTCTCCCGAGGTTTTGAGGTCGGGAAAGAAAGGGGATCTCAGTGCGGACGGACGGAACCGTGACAGGGACACTCTACGGGAATCGTCTGTGTCGAGACACCGACGTCGACCCTCCACTCAACGAACGGGTCTCACATAAACGGCGGCAGGCAGACCCGTTACAAAAAGCCACTACACGTGTAAGTCGATCGTAGAGACGGTTCCTCGAATTCAGCCCTTGTCACCGTCAAGGTTCATACGTTAGACTAAAGTTTTAGTTCAAGGACACGAAGACGACATAGGCTCACAGGGGTCAGTACTACCCGAACTGATAGTGAGAGAGTCGACGATACATTGAAGGGAACGTCCAACGAGCTATAAATAGACCGAAATTTTGACCGTAGATCCAGTCGTCTTCACCTCCTCAAAGAAGGAACTATATAAACAAGAAGTACAAGTTAATACTAATCTTCGGTAGAGATGTATCGACGAGATATTAAACATGGGACAAGTGAAGACCCTAAAGAAGATTATCGTGACAAGGTATCTTATTGTAATTATAATACTTTTACTTTAGGTAAAAATGTCAAATCGTACTTCGCCTACCACAAGAAAATAATTTTTGACGACTTCCGACGTTAAACGTTCATTAATCAATTAGGTACACTCTAAATTGAAAGTGCACATAAAAGAGGATCTCTTGTAAAAGGATATTCGTCTTACTGTTTTTACTTTTGAATTTAGGTTTGGTTTGTGTGGATAGTTTGATTAAGTCTGGTGTTATCGTTGTAGAGAGACAACGGGTATATAGACACTTTTTGCACCGAGGGGTGAAACCAGACTTTACAGTCCAAACATGGTTTTTTTCCCACCCCGACAACCACAAAAAACAAGTCACCCGAATAAAAGAGGGGATTTTATTGTACCCCGAAGGAACCACCAAGTCTGCTATTTCTTAGACGGATGTTATGTCCTTTGAAGTATCTGTGTTTAGTTAACGTATAAGAAAAGGTTCTTTAAAGACGTCGTTCCAAAAGTCTATCCCAGTAAAATGTTGAAATTCATACCGATTGTGTCGTTTCTCTTATTTTTTTACAAAACCGACCATGTGAGCCCATAATCAAACGTCAGAACTTCGATTGACTTATCGGTATCTGAGACCCAACTCAGGTCCCTTACCGAGACTAAGAGAATGACCAAGTTTGACCAAACCAACGGACTCAATCTTCACGATTTTCCCTTGTCTTTTGGTTATAGGGATCACCGACGAAAAGACTCGTAGTAATGTGTCCCATGTCAACACTTTCTTCCAGTCCTTAATGTTCGTCTGACCTAACACGGAGTCCCATTTTTTCTAGTTAGTCTTGATATACATAGCTGATATGGTATTTCCCTGGTAGTCACACACACTACCTCATCGAACAAAAGATCAAAGTGCGAAGAGTCTTAAAATTTTAAGTCGTATCAGTAGTGTCTCATTTCGTAAAAGGTGACGAGAATAGTAGAAGCTTACACGGGAAGCTTACACTACAATCTTGACAATTTATAATCGAAAAAGAAATAAAAAGACGGAGGGGAGAATCTCCCAATTCACGATTCCTTGGAAAAGTGAAATAAATAAGGAGTAAAAATCTAGACGTGGTCACGACCCGTGTACCACGAACGAGTTATTTATACACACCTGATTTATGATTAGTTAGAGATAGTCAAAATACATGGTATTTCGACTGACTACTATACGGATATCGAAGACTTCGTTGTAATGTAATAAAGTGTGAGTGACTTGTAGTTTTCGTTTTAGGGGTGAAAAATTAAAGTCGTGTGTCATATCTAACGATTGTAAAACTCTGAAAATTATAAGAACGAACTTTACTTACCTCCGGAGGAGGAGTATACCTCTCAATGACTAACCAATAGTCATTGTCAATACTCTAACAAATAAAGAACTTATCTCCGGTCTTTATTATAACCTTCTCTTTTGAGAAAGGTTTCAAGGGAAGACTTACGTGGTAGGTTACTTTCTTTCGACTCTTTTGTAATGAAGTTTCACGAAAGTTCTTTCACTACAGTTTAAAACGTGACTACACCACGACGAAAATAAAGTATATGTGTGTGTAATAGACGAAAATTATTTTACAACTATCTCTTTAGAACAATGTCGACCTTTCTTTACACCTTGTTTACAGGAGAATGTTGAACGTTTAAATCGGTCATATAAGATCCAAGAACCTAATCGTCCGAACAGAGTTGACCACACAAAAGAAATTTTTTTCCGTCTAAAGATCCGGGGTTGAACTTTGAAGACTAGTCATCCTTTTTCATCCCACGTCTTTAGTCTTTACAATATTAGTACGGTACACTAAATATACGTTCGACAGACGTTTGCAATGAAACTCTTTTTATCTTTGCGGGAATAACTATCTTCTAGGATATTCTAGCACCGAGGGAAATTGTATTAAGAGTAATCTAACATTAAATCCATGAACTAACGGTCTGTTTATGGATATTCAAAACTAATGTTCTTTTCATTTTACAGGTTCTCGGATAATCTGGTACGAGTAGATCAAGATTTTTACAACTAGTAAAGATAAAAAGTTATCTGTCCGAAAACAAATCCAACCGTGATGTTTACGACCGTCTTCAGTTTACGTCCCCCCTTTTTTATTTCTCTTTATAAATAAGAAGTAAACCGTTTAGTGTTTTACAAAAGAGGGTACAGTAGACTAAGAGTCTCATTGAGACACTCCGTCAGTCGTATCCATACAATGAGATAATTATTAAAACGTATATTTTTTTTGGTCTTGGTTTCTCTAAGAGTGAACGTGTTACTATTCATCTTAATTGTCGTTTCCCGGGTAGGGAGGACCCTGACAAGTACGGATCAAATCGTAAATTACTCAGAAGTACTAGGGAACCCGAAGGGTCCACCAAGTCACCATTTCTTAGACGGACAGTTACGTCCTCTACATTCTCTACACCCAAGTTAAGGACCCAGTCCTTCTAGGGGATCTCCTCCTTTACCGTTGGATGAGGTTATAAGAATGGACCTCTTCGGGTACCTGTCTCCTCGGACCACCCGACGTCAGATCCCCCCCAGTGTTTCTCAGCCTGTACTGACTTTCTGACTCGCACGTGTGTCCCCGGGAATGTATATAGTTTTATATAAAAGAGTAACGAAGAGAAGGGACTGACAAATAGAGATCTCTATGACGTACTCTCTAGAGTCATGTAACGGGTCGAGTGCCATTGATCCTCCTTCTTTTCCTCTCAACCTAACAATGACAACATGAATTATAATTTACTCTATTACACACACTTTTCGGGAAACATCCAATATGTTATCATTTATATATGTACGTATATAATAATATACGAAGACACTGATATCGTATATATGTACATAATAATAATAATGATAAATAGAAAAGGATCCGTAATTCCGAAGTTTTGCCCTTGAGAACTCTAGTGGCTGTTGTTTAAACCACTATTTAACATTTTAAAATTTTTACCTCCTTCCTTATGTACGTCTTTCTTTATTATGAAAAATCTCATTCTTTACTTAATGTCATACAACTTGAAACTTCTTCATGAGTTTAACTTCAATTTGACACCCTCCTCTAAATACTGAACAGAGGTTTTACAGAGGTTTACCGTGTATTTATTTATTCATATGCGTTCGAATCTCACAGAGAGAGAGAGAAAAAAAAAAAAAAAGAGTCTTTTCAATAACATCGACTAAACTAAGACGGACTCTACAACCAACGAAGTCTCCTTGGTGTGTCTGACCGCGGACACGACACTCCATAGGACTGACCTGGTCCAGACTCCCATAGAAAAGATAAGACCTTCGTCCCTCCGTAAAGAGTCGTTCTAAGAAACGATGAAGAGTGTCGGACTATTCCCTTACATTGTGTCGGACAGAGTGTCGGAACAATAAAAGTAGAGAATTATAAAAGACCAGAGACGTGGAGTAGATATACGGGTATTAAGCCCATAACGGTCAACATTAGTTTAGGATGGAACCTTTACAGTTTAGACTCACCTCTTCTCTCGTCAGCAAGGTTGTCGACGACGAGACCCGACAAAACGACACAGTATCGCACTCCTCACAAATCTGTATTTCAACTTAATGGTCTCAGAAAAGTAGTTTGTTTGTGACGGATTCTCACCACATTTATTCACTGCACTACGGAGTTACTTCGGTTAACAAGTTTTATCCTCGTTTCATTTGTAGTTGAATGATGTACACGTGTAGAACCATATATAATCTTACAACAACAAGTCAGCGAATCAGTACAGACTGAGAAACACCGGGGTACCTGATATCGGGTGATCTGAGGAGACAGGTACCCTAAAGGGTCCTTCTTATAACCTTACCCAACAGTAAAGGGAGAGATCCTCTAGAACCTGGTGCCTAGTTTAGACACAGAGGACGTGACCGTCCGTCTACGAAATGGTGACTTGGTGGACCCTTCGGAAGTATAATTTTATTAAAACATATTTCCAGACTCCCCGAACTTTCTGTAAACAGAGTAGAGCAACTCAGACTTTTTCTCCTTTATTTTGAGTAGAACTGACCATTGAAGTGTTTACAATACGTAGAGTGTCGTTTAAGACTATGCGTAATAATAAAACTGGGTGGTGACTGACGTCATACTTAACCTGGATTGAATGTGATCTTAGAACTAGACTAGTATGGACTATACGAGTTCAGTGAACCGTGTGACCGACGGTCACGAAGTGACTAGGACTGATTTTACGGGTGAATTCTTTGAGCATTCATAATCGCGGTAGACCTTCGAGTACTTAGAGGAAAATTAAGGTAATATGTTATGCTATGGGTGGGCTACGGTTTATTTCCCACGTAAGTTTGTCATAGACTCTTTGTTTTAAGTTGTACGAAGAGATCTTTAAGAATGTAGATAAAGAAATTCCCTTTTAAAATTTAACGACCCTTACCCATGAAAAAGGAGAAGAACTTTGAACATTCCTCGAACTTTCGTTTTCTGTAAAAAAAGGGCACTGTAAAGGGAGGTTTATCTCTCTTCCTCTTTGTCTTCTGTGTTTTTGTACTAGTAGGGGTTCGGGTGATTGATTAGACCAGAAAACTTGGTCTTTCTTTATCTTTATAAAGTTTAAGAAACGTCTATAGACCCTAAAGTTCTACTTCGTCTGACAGATCAAAGAGGTGAGGTAAGGAAACGAGGGCATAGGCTTGTAGAAGTCCGGTTATTTATTCTCGAACCAAATGATTCGTAGATGACATATAACGTGGGATCTGATCTTCGAAGTGTTTAGAGTGACGTAAACCTTAAAAGTCAGGGACCTCCATGACAAATGTGCGAAACGTCCATTATTTGTTCCCAGTCTTTTCCATCTATGAAACGGATTCTACGATTCTATCTTTTAAACTTCGGTCCAGATAGAAGGAGGTTCAGACACACGACATAAAGACAGACGTGTAGACGTGAATGCACTAAGCGACGTGTTTCGCTTGAATGAAATAGATCTAAGAGACAAGTGATCAATAAACTAAGACGTGACCAGGGAATTGAAGGATTTTTTATTCAAAGATTTTTTACCTTTATTGTTAAGAATAAGGAACAAAAATATGTTAACTTCTTCATTATACTTTATTGTATATATGTCATAAAAGATTCACGATTTTTTCGGGGGTTTAGTGTCCACACGTAATGAATCTCTATCCAAACTGATATGTTGACTTTTCAGGTTTTACTAACACCGAATGTACTCTTATTTAGTCAAAGAGAGAGTGCACTTTCCACTGGACTCCCTATCACCAAGCCCCTCTAGAACCGTCCACGGGCTACATACCGTGGGTGTCAGGGGACCAGTCCGACATTATGTAGTGGGGCACCATGGTATACCGGAGTGGGTGTGACTAATGTAGGTCGTCTACTCTTTTTTCAGATTTTATTCCCTCGTGAAGGAAAGTGTTCACAGAAAACGGTCTGCAACTTGTGTAAACATGTAAAGGGTAAAGGGGTATTAGAATCCGATGGGTGCTTTCGTAAATCTCTGTGTTTAGTACAAGTCTACTGTTATAACTTATTATCCCGAAAACTCCGTTACTCAGTAAAAGGGAAACTCCCGTATTCACTATGAAAGTCTAAGAAAAAAAAGGAAAACTGACGACCAAGAATCAAGGGGTGGGTCCCTAGTTTGGGTACGGGGACGTATCCTTCGTGCCTTAGGATTGTAGATATGAACGTCCCTTCAGAAGGCTAAAAAAGATTCTTTTTTATGTGTAATCTATAATGGGAGTAATGATCCCACTTATATAAAGGGTATATCAGTGTCTTACTGATATCCCTAACAATTTTCCGTGTACCAATCACCTAATTTTTTGTTGTTGTTGTTGTTGTTTGGTTCTATAAACTATCAACGTGGAAGATGGGTGGGGGAAATCAAAAACGTGTTTCGTCGACCTGTCTTTTATATTTTGAGTAGGTTAGCGGTTTACAACCGTTCTCTTATAAGGTTTGTAGGACTTCTTACTGAAGTTACACCGAAACTCCTTTGTATTGATTTTGCTCGTAAGTAGTTTGGTCTTGTGATATTGGTTTTTAGTTCTTGAACTTTTTAGCGTTCCATTTCTCTTTATTTTTAAGAAAGATTAAGAAAGATCATCGACACACTTGTCATTTGGTACCCCCGAGTCTCGACTACAGCCTTCTGGTTGGTGCGTTGACACCTCCCTTTGGCTCTCTTTGTGGTTTCAGTTTCGTTTGAGGTTCCCCGGACTCGTTACCCGTCCTGGGTCCACGAGGTGTTGGTTCACTCCTTTACCCTCCTCAAACCGCGGGACCCTGTCCCCCTCCAAATCCGTCCGGCAATATTTATCGTCTTGAGCACGTCGGATAGATTCGTCGTTTCCTTGACTTGTCATAAGTCTCGTCGACGTCCACTCGGTTTCACGGTCCGGACCGTCGGGGTGTGTGTCGAGGTCTGTTCGAGGTGGTGGGTCCTCTGGGCTCAGGTCCGACTGTGGCCTGTGGCCTTCAAGGCGGGGACGACGGTGTTCGGGGTGGACAGGACAGCGGGAGTGGTCTTTTTTATTTATTTATTTATGATATAAGGTATGCGAGGACGAAGAGTGAAGGGAGAAGTGTACTTCCGGTGGACTCCGCGTCTCGACCCAGTGTCCGACGTCTCCTGGACCGCCTTCCGAGACCAAAGATCGACCTCCTAAACTCACAGCCAGGGGGGTCGCGAGAACGGACCTTTTGGGGTACCTGCCTCCTCGGACCACTCGACGTCAGGTACCCTAGCGACTCCCAACCTGTGCTGACTCGCTGAAGTGAAAATGAAAAGTGAAAGTACGTAACCTCTTCCTTTACCGTTGGGTGAGGTCACAAGAACAGACCTCTTAGGGTCCCTGCCCCCTCGGACCACCCGACGGCAGATACCCTAGCGTGTCTCAACCTGTGCTGACTTCGCTGAGTCGTCGTCGTCGGGGAGGAGGGTCTTTCTCTAAGGTCCCGGAGTGGTGGTCGTTTGGGGGTCTATAAGAACATTAATAAGGAAACGAGTAATGATTCACGAGTCACTTGGATAAGAATTTTCCCTGTATTAAAAGAAGAAATGAAGGTCAAGATGTGGTTCAAATAACAGCTTACACGTCGACCCGGGCAGAGTTTGGTCTATTTCCGGACTTCGTCCCAACACTTTTGATGTAGTGACAAATTCTTTGTCAAGAAACCCCGTCCCCTCCCGTCCCCGCAAAACCCCGCCCCCTCCCATTACTCCCTTGTTCTTCTTATTCTTTTTGTTCTATAAACTTTGAACCCTTATTTTATAAAGGTCTCTTCTTAATTACTATCAGAAGTGTAGAAGTAAACCCGAAGGGACCACCGAGTCGACCATTTCTTAGACGAACATTACACCCTCTGGACCCAAGTTAGGGACCTAACCCTTCTAGGGGATCCCTTCCCTTGCCGATGGGTGAGGTCATAAGACCGGACCTCTTAAGGTGTCTGTCATATCAGGTACTCCAACGTTTCTCAGCCTGTGCTGATTCCCTGAAAGTAAATAAGTCCACATTCTCGCTTACGTACGGTGTATTTACTGTTTACCTATTAAATTTAACGATTGTAATCATAAATTTTTGACCCTTAAACTTTCCGTTAACAGACCGTGAGGAATTCTTATCAGTAATAGTGGTCCATTAATAATTGAGAAGTAACAATAAATAGCTCTCCAATGAGTACGATTTACGATGACACGTTTTACGAATGAAAGTTGTAGAGGAAACTGAAAGTGTTATCGGTGAAATCCGTTCTGATCTAAGTCTCTTAAATTCATGGAACAGATTGGCCATTCCTTAAAGTCGTAGTATTTGTGAAGAGATCCTTCGATATACGAAATTAAATTAGAGATTCTTCTGTTTTACAGTTCAATCCTGGGACCTCTAGGCGTTATGTTGTTAGACGAGGTTTATTTAAAGTAAAGTACATATAGAATAGAAACAAAAAGTGTCTAGAAATTTTACCAAACGATACAGAAGGAACGATCCTTAAATTGGAAGTAACAAATGTTTTAATACGTGGATACATGTTTCCATAAATGAATAAGATCCATAAAAACAAAAACAAAAGGTATTCTTCCTTTCTTGATCTTGAGATTACAGTAGTCAACCCTTGAAATATTTATTCAAAACTGTATGGATGTATTACTGTAAACATTACTTAATAAAATTTCTATAAAATTCTATAATAAACTTGGAATTTTATAGATCTACTTTTTGTCACCAATACCACACTAAGGTAAACTTTTCGACCTGTGTGTCTAAATATACGGACATCTACGCTACACATTTTGTGAAGATCCTCCTATACGTTTACACTGTCCTTCCCTTTCCTTAAACATTTCTCGTTCCCTCTGAAAATGGAAAGTCAAATATAGAAAATAGTAAAGTCACAAGATGAAAATGTCAATGACTTTCCCTCACAAAAGTCATTTAAGAGACACAAACTTTACGACGACTCGGAAAACTTCTTCGATAAAATACGGAAAGATAGGAAGTAAAAATTTAATATTTCGACTCCTCTTGAAAACAAAAGTATGGCTTACAAAAATACATAAGAACTAAGAAAGAAGTTACAAACACCGATTTCGTTTAGCGTGTCATAATTATACGTCTATAAACGTATAACCAGTTTCAAAGGGAGATTTATTTTTCTTCTCTCTTAGCTTGCGGATCTTTACCAATTTTACCAGTTAAAGTACAATATATATAAAATTGGTATTAAAAAATTTTTTCTATGTCTTGAAGTATTATACTTCATGACTTACTCTTCATGACTTACCTTTCCATTCTGAAGAAACCACGGACGACCCCGGTCCGAGACACTTTTCGTACAACGTACAAATAGAGAAACTTAGAAGTCTGAAGATGTTGGAACGACAAAAAGGACGGGTAGAGTGTGTCTTGTGACTTACTTTACTAAACGGGTTCCCGGACGTCGACCGTTCGTCACTTACGTCTCCTTCGGGTCTTTAAGACTAAGGTCTGTGTCCTTCGGTACACAACTATATAATGAGAAGTGTCGGAGACATTAAGTTTATTCAAACTGACGACCTTTATGTGGACACTGTAAGGGTTTCATTGACTGAGTGAGGAACATATGTATGTGTCACGTCGCACTTCGAATTTCTGTAAAATTTTTAATAAATCGGGATCATAGACCCGTAAAATCCCGATCAAAAAAAGACTAAACATATTTTGTTCAAAACTGTGGTCATGAACTATAAGAATCAATAATTAAACATCCACCACAAAAGGTATATGTTATTCATTGACCTCACGTGACCGATTAATTTGAAAGACCGATATAGTCACTACTTGTCTTTTGAAAACAAAAGTAGGATAATGACTTTTGTAAACTTTATACAACCATATGGAAGAAAAGAATCATTTTATTATTATTTCAGAAGAAGACTATTTTCTTAAAGACCACGTCAATAATTGTATGGTTATTAGTAACAGATTTTTTACAATTCGACTTTTTTTCCTGGACTTTTACAGGAAAAATATTTTATGATTTAGTAGTTATCCTCAAACAAAATCCATTAAAGGAGTACAAAGATTTTCATCTTAAAAGTTTCACGAAGACTGATTCACCTAAAGTGAATTATTCCAAACCGATTTGTGACTACAAAGTATATCAGGGTGTTTGTACATTCAGAACTTAATGACCCAAACCTCTTTCGAGATGTAAATCACTTTCTGTGATTTACGTCCTGTTTATGACTTTCATAACAAACAATAATTATTTTTTTCTATAGTAGGAAAATGTTTTATGTCAAAGGACGTTGTAGGATTAGGGAAGAGAATCGGTCTATGAGGGAACCTTTTCTATCCATCAACACTAAGACAAGAGAAAAAGAGGAGTGGGTGTCAAGATGTACAAAAGAAATCCACGTGAGCGATCACACACACACACACACACACACACACACACACACACACAATGTTCTAGGAATTCGTAGTCGATTAGTTTGAAGATTGGATCGACATCTGTACGGAAGTCGTCGTAGGGGTTGTCTGATATTAGTTTAGACTTTCCATTAAGAAAATAATTATCAATATCCTGTAGTGACCTGTAAGAAGTCTGTTAAGATCAACGATAGTAGGAAGACGGTGGTTTTGTCATTGGTACCTATGATCAAGGTCGTGGATCTCTTTGAGTCTAGTACTTGTGTGTGAAAAGGTGTTTGTCTGAAAGGTTCACAAGAAACGGGTTCTGAAAGGGAATAGGTCAATCCCTCAATGACTTTTACTATTTTGGTCTCCGACATGTTCCGAGGAATATTCCAGATTTATTTTATGAATGACTTTACATAACGGAACAGAATGTACTGTCTCATAGGGTCTGACTTAAATAAAAATTGTACTTACCTTCGTTACGTGAACGTAATACATAAACTTATCGTGTCCATAGATGTAGGTCAACAAGAGTCCATAGTTGTAGGTTACCTCGATACGATCTTCGGTACGTTTTGCACAAACTGAGGAACATCGTTTCATGAGTCGAGTGTCCTACTTATTTACTTCTGTCTTACTGTTCGTTTTTATATTATTACTAGATGTGTATGTTAGTAATTGTGTGATTTTCCGTCGTCCTTTTGTTCTCGGGTTCTATTGTTTGTCCATTTTTGTTTTTAGGTATTAATCTGGAATTCTTACAGAAATCAACACTTTACACCTACTAAATGGACCACTACGACCTACACCCAACCCTTTACAAGTGGACAGAATTTGATAGACCATCCTCGGTTGGACTGAAGTACAAAACGGTCAGATGACCCACAAACGAGATGACCCTCAATAATCGGTTGGTCAAACTGTTCTCAAGAAACACAAAAACGTGCTATACTAAATAAATGGCTCAACGGACTTGTTTGTCCAACATTAAGTCCGATAACATACTTCTTCGGACTTTAACAAAAAACCTCTTCAATCTCGAGAGAAGGTTCCTTCCTGATAATCTGTCAATGTCATTGACTACTCCTTACTCAGAAAATTACGGGTGTGCAGTCACTTCGGTGACCTCCCACCCCTTCGTTGTAACATCTAATTGTGCTTACCACCTTGTGTTGAGTAACTTGTTCAAGGGAAACTTTTTTAAGAGCCGGTTTATGAAGGATTGGAGAGAGGAGGGACCCCATGAGAAAATTATCTGACCTTCCCCTCAAATGTGACTTTGGAAACCACGAACAATACTTCTGTAAAATTTATAAAATAAACATCCGTTAAACTACCTCTCTCTTTGGTCCGACGGACACCCTTTTATAGTGGGAAACTTTCTAGTTTGAACTTTAGTTTGGGGTCAAGACGATAGTAATCGGAGTACTGTCGTTTATGAGACTCAGACAGGAGTTGACACTTTGAATATAGTGGATGCACTTTGTGGGTACCAACACAGACCATGTCACCAAGAGGTTCACACCAGGGGTCTGGTCGTCGTAGTTGCAGTGGTCCCTTGAACAATCTTTACGTCTAAGGTTCGGGGTGGGATTACTTAGTCTCCCTCTACCCTCCTCTCTCATCGTTCGGCAGGTCCTCGGACACGAATCGTGTCATTCAAGACTCTTGGTGATAGGACCGTATTCCTTTAAAGGAGGTCTTTCCGTCTACAATATTTGAAGTATAATCAGGTCACGAAATGTCGTTCCCGAAGAGAGTACCGAGTCACCATTTCTTAGACGGACGGTTACGTCTTCTGCGTTCAAGTTAGGGACCGAGTCCTTCTAAGGGACCTCTTCCTTTACCGTTGGGTGAGGTCATAGGATCGGACCCTTTAGGGTACCCGTCTCGTTGGACCGCCCGATGTCAGGTACCCCAACGTTTTCTCAGTCTGTGTGTGAATCGACGTTTTCAGTCTGTGTTAATCAACGTTTTCTCAGTCTGTGTTAATCGCGGATTTGTTAATATCGAATGTCTCAACGAAAAGACGGGGTTTATGGTAGATAATTATGAAACGAGTCTAGAAGTAAAGAAAACTGGGTTATTGAAGTGAAACGTCTTAAAAGGAGTCCTTTATCAGTCTCTACAAGTCTTTTCTAATACATTGACCAATAAGTATCACCTTAATCAGCACATCATTTTTAAACCTTTGATTTCAATTGATTTGTGATACCCTACCTAAATTATTTAATACTGTACAGATCCATCACTTGTTATTACATCGTTAATTTTTCGTATAGTATATAACACAAATGGTCTCGTTCCCGACTTTTAGTTGATCTGGTCTTAGTGGACCCTCCGGAAAGTGTTGCGTCTAGGACCAGAAATAGAGTCTAAATACTCAATCTTAGACACTCACTTCCTGGACTCTTAGAAAGGAAAGGTACACGAGGGTCCACTGAGAACACGTTTGAGAAACAGATTACGTTTGTTTTCAAACTTTTATCACAAAGTTTAATTATGACTTATTGTACCGTTCATAAACACCATATAATGACTCACTTATTTTTGTAATGTTTCGTTTATAAATGTCACAGAGTTATGATATCCTTGGTACCTGTACACGTAATTTCTACTGGTTTTTCTGTACACGATTTTGTGATTCATTAATAGAGACCTATCACTTTACCGTTAAGACCACCAACAAATAACGGAAGAACAAGATTTAAAAGGTGTAAAAAGTATAACACACATCGAAGTTACTCGTTTACTTATAATAAAGTTTTTGGTGTAAAATCACACACGGAATAAATAGATACCTTACTCCTGAAGTACATATATGAATTCCTTTCTTTTAAGACTACATCTGTGTATACTTGTTCTTTAAATTTTTTATTATTTTAGTTCTGTAACTATCTGAAGGGACCACCAGGTCACTACTTCTTAGACGGACGGTTACATCCCCTGCACCCAAGTTTGGGGCCAAACCCGTCTAAGGTGTGTAAGGTCCTGTTGATTCGGGCACACGGTGTTGATGACTTCGAGCTCGGGATCTCAGATACGAGATGTTGTCCGCTTCGGTAACGTTACTCTTCGAGTTTATGGTGTTGATCTCTCATCGGGGGGTGAGCGACGTTGATCTTTTTCGGGGGGGTGTCGTTACTTCTGGGTCGTGTCGGTTCTTATTTATTTTAAATTCTTCATTTTTATACCTACGTGTTTCGTTTATATGAACACAGAGTTTTCCCTCCTGTAAATTCAAACGAACTCCTCACCCCCGGTTCTATTTAAGTCTTATTCCAACCTCTAGTAGGGACGAGAAGAGGTCAGGGACCCGAGACGGGTCATCTATGTCTACGTTAGACGATAGGTAATCCGTCACGTCCACCGAGTCGTATGACGACTGAGACACACAGGAACTACTACTACCTCCTGTCTTTCTTTCTTCGGTCTCCTACGATTGGACCGTGTCTTCAACGACTCGCAAGTACTTCGAGCAAATATTATCCTCTCATTGGGTAAAAAGTCCCCACTATATCCACAGCATTAAAGACTTCAGTCTCGTTACCATATTTTTGTTCAGTGTTACCGATATTTGTAATGTTGACTTACAGAACCGGTCTGGGGAGTTCAGGGGACACTAAACCGTGATCGTCCATTCACTATCCTCATGGACGTCCTCTGTCAGAGTACCTTTTACGAGGAGGTGGGGTTGACTGGTCTCGTTGGACGTCAATTTCTTCAAAGTCGTTCCCTGTGTATAATTGTTTTGCCCTTCTGAATAACCTTCTGCAAAGAGGGAATTACTCATAAACAATAGACAGATTTTTGTGATTAGATGGACCATACCCACATAGGGATCTTTCCTAGTGTAAAATGTCGTTTAACACACCGATTTATTAAAAGAAATTTCCCTTAGAGATCACTAATCTCTGGTCTTGTGTCAGGACGAATTAATAGTTATATACGACATGCAAAAGGTCATCAGTACATACCTTCACTGTCAACCTGGTATTTCTTCCTACTCGTGTCTTCCTGACTACGAAAGCTTGACACCACAACCTCTTCTGAGAACTCTCACTGAACTCTCAGGGAGCCTAACGCTCCTCTAGTTTGGTTAGTGAGGATTTCCTTTAGTTAGGACTTATAAGTAACCTTCCTGACTACGACTTCGACTTCGAGGTCATGAAACCGGTGGACTACACTTCTCGACTAAGTAGTCTTTTCTAGGACTACGACCCTTTCTAACTTCCGACCCCCTCTTCCCCTGCTGTCCCCTACTATACCAACCTACCGTAGTGGTTGAGTTACCTGTACTCAAACTCGTTCGAGACCCTCTACCACTTCCGGTCCCTTCGGACCACACGACGTCAGGTACCCCAACGTTCTCAGCCTGTGCTGACTCACTGACTTGTTGTTTTACGACATGTTTACTCGTAAGATTTAGGAGAAAGAGAGAAAGTTTGAGAGAGAGAGATTTATATACATTAGATATATCGAATTATACATAATATATAATATATATATAAGATTATGAAAGAGATTAATCAATTAATCTCTTTCATAACCCTTAGATTGTCTGTTGATGAATCCAAAAACGATTTGTTATGACCCTTCTTTTATTGTGTTAGTATTTTCCCCCAACTCAAGTGGAAAGAAGGATCTTTAGAAAGGTCGTTCAAAGATAATGAAAGGAGAAGTCTTTTCTCAAGTAAAAATTTTTAATTTTTACCATTTAACGTGAAAAAACTTTCGTACACTAGTCAAACAAACAATCGTAAGACCTTCCAATTCCCGTCTGTACGTGTTTGTTTGACGTTACGTTTACGAATAATCACGTTTTATACACGTATAAGTATTTTCAGTTAATGTAAAGTGTTATTAAAGATTTAATGGGGTATCTCAAGTCTTGGTGAAATCGACGAGTTATTTCACTCTCTTTAGGTAATTTGAGGACTCAGGACGACTCACAGGACTACTCTCTCTTGTCCTCGAATCGGTAATGTACTCCTTCTTCCTCATACACAAATTCATCCAGGAAAATTCTAGATCTGGAATCGGATCAAATGAAGTTCAGTGTACCAGAGGAAGGAAAGGAGATCGTTTACTTACTCGGTCCTAGGAGAATGATTAAACGTACGAACACGCAGGACATAACACCTCTTTTCCCACATCCACTCTTCACCAACTACTCGATTCGAGTCGAAGGGCAGTCTCCATTCCGTCCTTCGACATAGAGACATCGACACATACAGGTCTTCAAACCCCTGACACCCACCCCAGAGGCCCGTGAGGACAGGAACTTTTTTTACTTCACTTTACTTCAGCGAAGTCAGGACCGGTTGAGAAACACTGGGGTACCTGATATCGGACGGTCCGAGGAGACAGGTACCCTAAAAGGTCCGTTCTTATGACCTCACCCAACAGTAAAGGAAGAAGTTCCCTAGAAGAGTTGGGTCCCTAACTTGGACCCAGACGTAACGTCCGTCTGAGAAGTTGAAGACTCGATGGTCCCTTAGGGAATCTGGGTCCGTCTATTCCGGGTTCGGACTCCGCGTACGAAATCAAATTCTCCATTCTTCTGATACGTCGGTTCCCTGTACGGGTGGACCTCGGTTACGTGAAAGAAGATCTGGTACAAAACCTATGGGGCTTCGAACTTTGAAAGATTTGCAGGGTCGGACACAGATCTTGACCGAACCAGGATAAGAAGAACACGTCATAAACCCTCTATGTATGGTCTCAGTAGATACACCATTACACTGAACGTCCAATTTTCGGTAAACCCCTGAAGGGACCACCAGTCAACCGATTCTCAGGTACGAACGTTACATCCCTCGGACTTAAGGTAGGGACCAGTCCTTTGATCTAGGGTGTACGGTGTTGATTTTTTTGTTAGGGCATATGACGTTCTTTCTAGCTCCTAGGGTTCACGGTGATTATTTTTCAATACTGGTTGGATCTGTCGTATAATTTTTCGTCTTTGTAACGAAACGGTTGTTTCCAGGTAGATCGATTTCGATACAAAAAAGGTCATCAGTAGATATCTACACTCTCATCCTGATATTTCTTTCGACTCACGACTTCTTAACTACGAAAACTTGATACCACAACCTTTTCTGAGAACTCAGGGAACCTGACGTTCCTCTAGGTTGGTCAGGTAGGATTTCCTTTAGTCAGGACTTATAAGTAACCTTCCTGACTACGACTGCGACTTTGAGATTATGAAACCGGTAGACTACACTTCTTGACTGACTAACCTTTTCTGGGACTACGACCTTTCTAACTTCCACGTTCCTCTTCCCTATTCTACCAACCTACCGTAGTGGTTGAGTCACCTCATATGAGGCCCTCAATCACTACCTGTCCCTCCGGACCACACGACGTCAGGTACCCCCAGTGTTTCTCAATCTGTGCTGAGTGGCTGACTTGACTTGACTTCTGGAACGGGTCGGTTTATTTGCAAAAAAAAAATTCAGTAAACTACAGTTCCTATATAGAAAATAATAAAAAGTAACTCTATATTAAGTTTACGGTAGTTTAAGTGGGAAAATTTCACATTTTAAGTCAGAAAGAATAACATAGGCGTTTCAGCATGTTGGTCGTCTAGTATAATTGACACCACGAAGAGGGTCGAACAAGCGACATTTCCGGAAAAGTTTTCGTTTTACACATGAATCCTTAGGAAGAAAGATTTTACATGTTTTGGATCCTTATAAATTTTCCAAGTTTCATCTTTGTACCGTGACGCGAGTCGAAGTCAAGAAATACTGAGAGGAGAATCTTAGTGTCTGGTACTTTTGGTTTTAGAACCTTCTACTCGTGTCGTTGAATCGTCCACACCCACTTGTAAAAAAAGAGGTTTTCCTAGGAAGTGAGGATTTATCCTAGTTCTTACCCCTTTATGTCTTTGTATCTATCCCGAAGGGACTACCGAGTCACCCATTTCCTAGACGGACTTCACGTCTTCTGTGCGTCCTTTACGCCCAAGGTAGGGAGCCAACCCTTCTAATGGACCTCCTCTTTTACCGTTCGGTGAGGTCATAAGAACGGACTTTTTAGGGTAACCGTCTTCTCAGACCGTCCGATGTCAGGTTTCCCAGTTTTCTTCAGTCTGTGTTGACTCACTGGAGCGTTCGTGGGGTAGAACCAATTATTCTATACGTAGTATAAAAAATAGGAACATCTGTCGACTGAACTGATGTGAGGCTGATCGACTTTCACCTTCTAAGTCGGTGTTTCGTAGTTCAGAAAATATTTACTATTGGGTCTCAATAAAAAACATCAGAAGGGGGAAGTTTAAACAAACATCTGTACTGGTGTCAAACTTCTTGTCTTATACACGAGTCTTTACACGATGTAACTATTTAATACGGTGTCTTTTTCTCCGTCCGATATAAAAACTGAAAAGATCAACTGTCAATGTTAAACGTAAAGAATGAAAGGCACACACAGTAGTATCGAAAAAGGGATATCCAAAGAGTTACAAGAGAGGGACGAGGAAAGAACAAAAGAAGGTAAAACTGGGGTATTAAGGACTTAGTGGTAAAACGGTGAACACTAACAAAAGTTTGATTACACAAAGTGTGTATGCAAGGTCCCTATATAGGTAGTCCTCTTTTAACGTTCACGGTCATTTTTAGTAGAGAGATTAAACAATTACGTACAGACGTTTTTATGTCTTTCACACTCTACTTATGTCTTTATTGAACTTTGTCTTCCGACTCCTCACCCTTCCTCTCCTTTACATGTATTATTCATCAAACGACCAAAGGGGGGAGTATTTGATTCGGTGTACAGTGACGGACGATGTCCCAAACAGATCACGGGCGTAAAAATCGTAGGTGGTCACCTCAAGGTCCGGTGACTGAGAACCCCAAGTCCTAACAGTCAGTCACTAGTAAGTACGTAGGTCGTACAAGGAAAGGACCGTTGAGAAGATTCTCTACCTTTCGACATCGGAGTAAGATTAGTATTCCAAGGAACCCTTTTAGAGAACCTACGACATGTTTGGTGAGTCAAGATTAGAAAGTGATCCCTATTGACTTTAAATGTTCAGATGGTAATACTAGACATAAACACCAGGAACACTAAACATAATTGTTATTCGAAGGTCTCACAGTCTTTCTCAAGTGACGTATGTGTTTCCGTGGTTTCTATGACTCCTGAAAACGACGGACTTCTCGTACCACGTGTAATGGGACACATCACCTCTGCTTCTCAACGGACCGGACAAGAAAGACACGAGTCGAATCTCTTGTAATGATCCGTGTCAGGGCAAGCTCCGTGTCTCCCCGAACATCCTTAGTGAACAAGAACTTTCCGCGTTCTTTTCCTGATTCTTTTTTATTTATTCGAGCACTATTTTGTTATCTGAGTGTTCATGTACGACACCGTATTTTACACATATGTTTACGAATCTTTTACTCCTTTAGTAATCCACCTTTGTTAGACTCGTCTGAAGTAATGTCTCAATTAATAAGTCGACTGGCAACATTCTTGCTATTCTAACTCAACCCGTTTCATCTCTCTTAAGGAAGACTCGATATCGTCTTCTCAACCTCATTTTCTTATCTCTCTCCGTTTCCAGGATCGTTCCATTGGACTTTAAATTTACAATAGATGAGGTGTTTAGAAAAGATCAATTTCCGTCGGTGTACTGGATCAAGACCGGTTTTTCAATTGACTTAAGACGACCCACGGACTCACTGTTCCGAAATGAAAAAAGGTACGTCTTCGTTTGTGTCGTCGGTGTATGAAGAAAGGAGATCAAGGACAGACCTTTCTATGTTACTCAAACTACACACTTCGACGTCGACGAACGGAGGTTGTACTTCCTTTCCGGTCTCTTAGTCTCTCCGACCTGAACTGTGGAGACCGAGGAGACATGTACCCCTTTTATTGGGGAGAACCAATATTCCTTGTAAAAAATAATAAACATCGGATCGTATAAGGATCAACTATAAGAATCCACCCAAAAACCAGTCCTTCTGTAACGGGTCTAAAATCAACATGACCCTTTTCTTTAAAATTTTATTTCCACGTGTACTAGTATTCAAATAAAGTACTCTTTCACTTGTAAAATCTCGAACGTTCAAATAACTCAACTTCTTATCGTGAATTTATTAAGAGAGATATATATGTAGGTAAAGTATTAACATCGATTTTCGTCTAAAGGACTCGAAGTCGGTGTAAATCAGGTAATTCGGAGTGATCGAGTCTACTCGTACAGATTCGGGAAGACACACTGGTACTTAAATTACAGTCGATCCTAAAGTTCCCTATCTAGGAAAATGTCGCAGTAAACAAAAAGAAATCAAAGAGAGGGTTCAGGTGCTTCATTACACATAGACGGCCGTAAAAAAAAAAAAAAATTATAAACCTTTTAACAACATAGACGAGGTTTTTAGATTAGAAAAATGTCCCGAAAGAGTATAAAGTATTTTATTTTCACCGAATTCTTACGTATCAGAGGTTTGGGAAGCTCTCAATGAAAAAGTGGTTAAAATCATTGACAGTCGTCCCTATTTCCTATCGCATAGAATTTTCGTTGTTAAAAGGTGTCTGATATTTTTGACCTTCCCTGATATTCCTGATTACTTAGGGTAGTGACCAACTAGAAGTTTTAACAGAAAAATTTCTATTTTAAAGACTCTAAGTAGGGGTCTTTGAGACTAGGTTACCTAACCTTTACTTCCGGTCTTTATGGAAAGTTTTTTTTAGAGAGGTTTATGAAGGGTCGGTACGAACCTTTCGCGATTAGATCAAGTCGTAAAGAGGTCTACAGGTGTGGTGGGTCGAACCCTCGTCCAATCTTCCATCAAAGACAAAGTCAGCTAGACGTCCCCCAGACTCTACGGCAGAGAGATCAAAGAGATTGTTCGAGGATCTACTACACGTACGTCTACAGGCACTTGACGTCACACTCACTCCTCGGAGGTCCGGTGACCGGTGGAGACATGAGATCCACACTGTCGGCTCTGGGTCTCTCCAGTTTACTCAGCAGGTCCGGTGTGTCCGTACCTCGCCCACCGTCGTGGTCCCGATCTCGGGTCGAGGGACTTAGGGGTCCGACCACGAGGAGACGTGAGAAGGAGACTGAGGTCTTTTCACGGTAGACAGGTATTCTGGTCGACCACAACCACTTCCAGTCTCTTGTGCCTCAGAGAAACCGAGTGAGAGAACAAAATGATGCCTTCGATCCAGAAAACACTAGGGAAACCGATGGATAGAAGTCGAAGAGAAAGATGAAAGATACATCGGTCACCACACGACCATTTGTAAATTGATGACCGAGAGGTCTACCTCCCTCCTCTCTCCCTTCGGGACTAAACGTTGTTTATGACCAAAGATACCACATCTGAAGATCGTGTCGGTTAATGTTCTATGACTACTTTCTTTACAAGTGTATAACTCCGTATCCCTTCAATAAGACCGAAGATGTACTCAATTGAATCTAAAATAAAAATAAAAACCGACACGACCCAGAAGTGACGAAACGAACCCGAAAAGAGATCAACGTCACTCACTCCAGAGGGGAAGTAACACTACGTGTCCGAAGCGTAACATCACCGAATAGACCAACGCTTCGTGTCCGAGATTCATACACCCGGAGTTTTCCACGTCGTGCGTCCGAGTCAACAACACCGAGAGTCCGAGAGCTCACACCCGAATCATCAACGCCATGTCCTCACATCAAGGTGTACGTGTAGTACGCCTTAGAAGAACCTGGTCCCTAGTTTGGGTACAAGGGACGAAACCTTTCGTCTAAGAATAGGTGACGTGGTGCTCACTTCAGAGTCTCAATTGAATTTAAAATACGATTGGGTTTGTCGTACAAACACCGGGTAGTGTGACATGTAGACGAAACTAATAGTCTCTTTTCCCGTGTAACTGGTCTTAATTCCTTACAGGTACAATTTTTATTTCTAATTTACGGAGAGAAGGAAGCTACAGTTACGACCATGAGGAATCTACTATTTTGAGGGGAGGGACCACGACTCCGGTACGACTGAACGACACATGTACCACTGGACACACACACACACACACACACACACACACACACACACACACACACACAAAATGGAACTTCTGTACTAAGGGACTGAACAAATTATAAGAACTGTTCTATATTTTGACACGACTTTTGGGACTAAAAGGCGTCAAAGAGCCTCATTAGTCCCTTCGTCCAAAGACTCGATCAGAAGTCAAACCGAGTTTAATTTGAAAAGACGAGAATAATAACTAACGAATAACTAATGACTGATATGGGTGGACTCCAATGACTTGGACCTCGACCTATTTCTACGTGTGTTGATCGAGAGTACAGAATCTCCCTCGATTGAGGTCGGAAAGGGAGGAGACCGAGAGGAGACTGGACCTCCTCACCTCCGGTGTCCAGTCCTACCGTCAACACCAAGGTAGGTCCGACGATCCTCAACCATGGACCAATCCCCGTCCTCTTCTTTATTGTGATAACACCCAAAAAAACGAGATAAAACGAAACAAAACAGACGTTGAAAACCTTAGAGTCAAGGACGTTGGTCCCTGAGTCCCTGACTTGGACCCGTACCGTCATTTTCCGACCTTAGGGTTGCTGATCCGGTGGTCCCTTGAGGGTTTTATCGTGATAACAAAAAGTACGTTCAGTTGGAGGCCACATTGACCATTCCTACATAACTAACATACAATTGTTACCTTTACAGAATCCTCTCGATAAAGGTTCTTCTCGTCTTTCTAGTGCCCCTTTCATAGTCGAATATTTCCTTGATTTTGTAAATCTCTGACTTTTGTTTATTCATTCGTATTTACTTGATTAATTAGCGTTTAACCTGTTATATATTTACCCACGAACGAAAAGTATTTTTATCTTGGTTTTTTACCTAATTAAAAAATTGAATTACACAATTACATAAATGTAAAATTACATAAATGTAACAACACAATTAAAGACGACGTATCGTTTAACGGAGTCAAGGTGTAGGTTTACGCAAAAAGTAATATTAAATAATGTCTTATGACTTATATTAAAGGACACGATATGGTATCCTAGAACACCAACTAGGTAAGATGTATTTTGGCAAGCGTAGTCGATTAGGGTTTCAAGGTTAGGGAGGGAGGAGGTGGGGGAGAGGGAACCGTCGATGTCCAGACAAGAGTTACAGACACTCAGACGAAGACAAAGTGTCCATTCAAGCAAACACAGTATAAAGTCTAAGGTGGACATTTACTCTAGTATACTATGAACAGAAAGAGAAAGACTGAATGAAGTAAATCACACTATTAGAGATCCAGGTAAGTACAATGACGTTTACCATTTTAAACTTAAAAATTAAGTTCTGAAGTCATAACCGACTCACGGAGGTCACAAGTCTTGTAAGTCGATCCAAGAACGTCGTATCCAAAATAAAAGTACACTAGACTAACATTAAAAAAAAAAAGAAAAAGGACTATGTTTGGTGAAGACGAGCCTCAGAGTGACCTCTTCTATTCTGTTTGCCATGGACCTAGTCACGGTCCCACTGATGTGAAGTAACTGGGGACCGGTGGTCCATTAAATACTAAAAAAATTTACTTTCGAGAGATAATTTTCTCTAAACAACACAATTAGTCAAGTATGTAAGTCTCTGATGTGTATCAGTACGTCTCGTCCATGGTAACCTTAACCTAACTTGTTTTTGATCAGGTATATCGTTTTTCAGATGTAATAAATCTGGATTCAGTATGTTTTATCTCGTCTATATAATAAGAATAAGTAATTTTTCATGAATGTTCAAAGTATCCTCATAATAAAAGGGTACATTAATTACTTGTTACTTTTATTCACGTTCTTTTTCTTATTGTTTATACCCGAAAGTCGTTCTTCGACTCTATAGTATAAAGAACGTTTTTATCGGAACAAAATAGAGAATTTAAAGGTAAGAGTGGATAAGAGAGATGACTTATCTTTAAGGAAAGTGGTTGTTTTTTTTAAGAGTGTAGAAGGAGGATTTACAATAGTGGTGAGTGTTTGTGAGAGTCCCCTTTTTTACATTAAGAACGAAAGAGTAGAGTGTATAAACCATTCACGATGTATCTTAGTCTTTGTGGATATTATTCAAGTTAACGAAAAGACGACAATAGTTAGGAACTTCAAGTCACCCTGTTCGGTTTTCAGTTTCTTTTAAGTCTCCTTAAGAGGAATTTGATGTAGATCGTTTTGATTCGGTTATTTAAATCTTAGTCCTCTGATAATGATTCACTAGAACATATATGTTTTTATAATCCGTTTTGAATTATGCTTACTTAAGTTAAAAAAAATTTAAATCCCTATAGATCTGTAATTTAAGGGACTCTTTCTTTACCGTTGGATGAGGTCATAAGAATGGACCCTTTAGGACACCTGTCTCCTCGGACCCTCCTCGATGTCAGGTACCCCACCCTGTATTAAATCACTGATTTTGTTGTTGTCCGTCATTTAGCGTTTAAGAAGTTTACAAACAAAAGTTGAATGGACCACCCAAACAAAAGTACAAGTGTCTTACGGTTAAATCAAGTTCTCAGATAAAGTCATTTATACATAACTCGTGGATGATATGTGTTCCAGGACCCGTTTAGTGACTCCTATGTTGATGTTCATAATTGTCCCTTATATTTTATTTGAAGATGGAAAAAACTCGTAGTCGTGATACGATTCTTTATAAAACTAGATACTAGATTATAAATTAGGTTCTACCTTTTTAGTTCGACCAAATTCTATATTAGGTCAACTGAGATTATTTCACTTACAGAGGTAATACGTAAGGACTGTTATTGTTTAAGAATAAAACTAGTGATCTCTCTATTTACTCTCTCACATTTAGGTCGTCTTTAGGTAGGAGTTACACCTTGTGGTAGAACTCCCAGACTTGTTTTCCCGTTTTCCAAAAACGATCGGAGTATGAAATCATCCCAAGTTGAACATAGATTATCTAAAGGATACTTCTAGTCTTTTCTACTTTGTATGTTTCTTAAACACTTGAGTTTCGTGGTATGTCCATATTTCACTCTATTAATAATAATACAATCCAAAAATGTACCTTTACAGGTTCCAACTGAAAAATTTTTTAGTATCCTATTTTACACCATAAAAGAGGAAGATCTTTTGTAATTTTTTAACCAATCATAGACCGAAAAAAGAAAAGGGTGTCAATTAGACGTACATGACATTGAAGGAGAGTACCATTCTCTATACAAAATGGGAAATAAAGACTTTAGGAAAACGAAACGAACAGAAGAGAAAAACACTTTTATGTGTGAGAGGGAAGGAACTTCTCGGATTACTAGTGATAGTGGTAGTAGTAGAACTGAAAATATCGATTTTCTCTGACACGGGAGAAAGTACAAAGTTTCCTTCTTTTCTCTTGGTTTTTTCCTTTACAGTCAGTCTTTATCACCACTTCTATTCGTATGTCGGATCCAAAGATTTATGATTAGTTCATAAAAGAACCCACGTAAACCGGACTATTCTTCCTTCATTTAGGTTTAAAACTCCTAAGGATTCGAAACCCGAGTCCCTGTCCTTTCAATATAATTCGGTCTCAACTCATCCTTTTTATTGCACTTAATAAATAACTGAACCTTACTCCGTAACCACTCTCTATGTACAGTGTTATCTACAGAAGACATAGACGGAACTTTATGATTTAACAAAGACAACTTAATGTATCAATTTACGTACATAAGAAGTAAGTGAGTCGACATCTTTTTGCTTTGAGAGACTTGTGAAATGGACTTTACGAAAGTTGTGTCAACCTTGGTACGACGACGACGATTCAGTGAAGTCAGCACAGGTTGAGACACACTGGGGTATCTGCCGTCGGGTGGTCCGAGGGGGTAGGGGCCCTAAGAGGTCTGTTCTTGTGACCTCACCCAACGGTAAAGGAAGAGGTCACGGACTTTCACTTTTCACTTTCACTTCAGCGAGTCAGCACAGACTGAGAAGCGCTAGGGTACCTGACGTCGGGTGGTCCGAGGAGGCAGGTACCCCAAAAGGTCCGTTCTCATCATCCCCACAGTAGCGGAAGAGGCTTGACCTTGGTATTAAAACAAATTTACAACCCTGGTCTGACATTCAAAAAGGGACCTTTCTAGAACACATAGGTAGGAAACTAAAGATTAAAGTCTATAACATCAAGAGTCAAGATTTTAAAGGTAAACGAAGAGAAAGGTAGGAGAAGAGAAAGAAATTGATTTAAAAGTCAGGACGGAAAATTAACGAATCTGTATAATTCACCTCGTAAATTTTTATTTACTTACTATCCACGTAACGGGTATAGATATACTCAGACAGATACTTTACAAGAAATAAAACCAAAAACCAGTATACTAGACGAAAAGACAAAACAATGAAAACTGACCCAAGACCTGTAAAAAATTTCTTAAGATAAAATAAAATAATTAAAAAACCAGTATGGGGTGGGTATACCCTAGAATCAAGGGACTGGTCCTTAACTTGGGTACGGGGGACGCAACTTTCCTTTAAAGAATTGGGACTTAGTAGTCCCTTCAGGGTCAAGACCTGTAAAATATACCTCTTTAAATCTTTATTAAAATACGAGAATTACTATAGTAGAAATACATTCCTGCTAAATGACAACGAAGATCGTTCATCGATCTGAACTCCATGAACGATAGACTTTTATAACATTTATACCTAATCTTACTAAGTTTCTACCACAAGTCGGAGATATTACCGAATAGACAATTACTTTAACCGTTAGTAAAGTCCCCTTTCACCGAGGGTTTATGGTCTGATATAAGAGATCGTAACAAGGAGAAGGTTAGAAAAAGGGTGTTATGAAAAAACGAAAGGAATCTCAGGTTGAGAGTGTAGGTATGTACTGATGACCTTTTGGTCTCGAAACTGATCTACCTGGAAACAACCGTTTCATTACAGAGACAAAAAATTATACGACAGATCCAACCAGTATTGAAAAGAAGGTTCCTCGTTCACAGAAAATTAAAGTACCGACGTCAGTGGTAGACGTCACTAAAACCTCGGGGGGTTTTATTTCAGACAGTGACAAAGGTAACAAAGAGGTAGATAAACTGTACTTGACTACCCTGACCTACGGTACTAGAATCAAAAGACTTCCAACTATAAATTCGGTTAAAAAAGCGAGAGGAGAAAGTGAAAGTAGTTCTCCGAGAAATCAAGGAGAAACGAAAAACGGTATTCCCACCACAGTAGACGTATAGACTCTAATAACGATAAAGACGGTCGTTAGAACTAAGGTCGGACACGAAGTGGGTCGGGTCGTAAAGTGTATTACATGAGACGTATATCCAATTTTTTCGTCCCTCTATTATATGTCGGAACTATATAAGGAAAGGGCTAATCCTTGGTCAGACAACAAGGTGCAGACCAAGATTGACAACGAAGAACTGGACTTATGTCTAAAGAGTCCTCCGTCCAGTCCACCAGACCATAAGGGTAGAGAAAGTCTTAAAAGGTCAAACAACACTAGGTGTGTTAGTTTCCGAAACCGTATCAGTTATTTCGTCTTCATCTACAAAAAGACCTTGAGAGAACGAAAAAGGTACTAGGTCGTCCACAACCGTTAAACTAGAGACCAAGGAGACGGAAAAGATTTTGGTCGAACTTATAGACTTTTAAGTACCAAGTGCATGACAACTTCAGACAGAACCTCTTAAACTCCGTAATGAAACAATCACACACTCTACTCATGTTAACACACCATCAAACTTGTAAGAAACCGTAACGGAAAGAAACCCTAACCTTACTTTTGACTGGAAAAGGTCAGGACACCGGTGACGACTCAAAAGGTTGAAACGACCGTATAACTCACGTCGTGAAAGTGTCGTAGTAGAAAGTCCTAAACTTTATCGAGATGATCTTAAGGTAGTGGAGGTGATCGAAACAAGTATCACTACGGAGGATTCCGGGTGAACTGAAGTGTAAGGTCCTACAGACGGATATCCACTCACTAGTGTGGTAGCACAAGTAGACCTAGTACTTCTAGAAAAAACATATCAAAGAAAAAAACATACCTTGGTAATTACCACCAACAAATCAGTGATTCAACACAGGTTGAGAACGTTTAGGTACCTGACATCGGACGGTCCGAGGAGACCGGTACCCTAAGAGATCCTTCTTATGACCTCACCCAACGGTAAAGGAAGAGGTCCCCTAGAAGGGTTGGGTCCTTAGTTTGGGTCCAGAGGACGTAACGTCCGTCTACTAAAAGGTTGACTCGATACTCCCTTCGGGTATCTTGGTTATGATGGGGTCTTATTTTGGTCATTCAAGAAATTTTTAGAAAAGTCACGAGTATTAAAGCACACGAATCAAATCATAGTTCGTAATGTATTTTGTCTAAATTTGACTATCTAAATTACACTAAAGACTTTGTAGAGTTCGGTACATTAAGTTTTCTCATTGAACCTATCCTATCTGTTTCAAGATCGAAAGATGTAAAAGGAGACTATTATAAGTTGTCAAAGTATAGACGGTTTGGACTCTGTTAAGAAGTACTTTAAAGTTTCGGAAAGTCAGAAAACTTCACAGTCACTGGAGATACTTGGACGATTGAACTAGAATATAGGGTAGATGAGTCCGAGGCAGAGATAGAAGAAAAGCGAAGAAATAGTACTAAGACGAGTCAAGTCAAGTCACTAGGACGAATCCGTACCTTCATTGATCTGTTCCTTCGAGGGACTTATAAAAACCTCCGTAATTAGTGGTGTGAAATAATTAAGAGATAACCGTATGTACGTCAAGTAAGATGTTATTTTCTTGTGAAATACTAAGTAGTGTCTGAACGAGGTCTTGCCAACTTTATCTAAAGATTCAAAATATAATGTTTAATTTTTCATCTATGTCTAAAAATTGGACTAGTCCTTCGTTTTTATACTTCCTTTCTTTACCGTTCTAAAATTGGTCTAGTTACCGTTTTGACCGTCATCGTCCGTCCGGAGGACTAAAAATCAAATCTTAACATTGGACTTCTCCATCTATACAAATTCACTTTATTGGTTATTCTAATAGTCGTTCAATATAGTAAGAAAAAAAAAAAAAAAAGTTCTCGTCGAAAATTATAACAAGGTCAATGAAACCTCTGGTGTCGAACAGGGGAAATACGTTTGTGTCCGTCTTTGTCGCTCATGAAGGTAAAACGGAGATTACGATTTGACATCGAGACACTCGAACGTTGACTTTGGGTCAAGAGAGAGATTTAGGGATCAAGGGCGACGTCACTGACCGTCACTGTGGCTATTCGTATACTTCCTCCGTGTAAAAGAATTGATTTAATTTATAAAATAAATAAAATTACCATTGAACATTCAAAATATATTAGGAATGTTCTATTGTTCTTTCGAGAAAACCCCCTTCCCTCATATTAGGAGGAAACATGACTAAAAATGGGTATAGGAGAGGACGGTCGTGGGAGAGTGGAGAGAGATCGGGAGGGAAGGGAAGGTGGGGACAAAATCTTTAGGTCAATTGGACTAATATTCGGTTATATTTTCCCTCCAGTAAAATTACTTCATAATAAAAACTACGAAACGGAATAAAGTCTTAAACGTCGTTACGGTTCTAAGAATTATCTCCGTCGTTGACGACGTACATAAAGCTTTCCCCTTTGTGAGTTCGGTTTCTTATCGAAAATGGCACCTCTTTCCGATCTCCCCTCTTGTCGGGAGATTAGGTGTGGTAGTTGTCATCATGTCTTACGCCTGATTTGAGACTCTCGCATATAACACAGTCATAAATTCACGGTCAGTATGGACACCCATAGTCTCCAGTGAAGAAGTAAACATCGACTTCTCACTTTCTACTGAGAACACAGAAACGATGACTACACTTATCTTATCGTACCCACCGGGAAACCCCTCTACCTCTTCCCTGACTCATCCCACCACGTCCTTATTAGAAGGGTGGGAGAAAGGAGAAGGGTGAACACGTGTTTGACTCGAAACATTCCACGGGTTCCTGTAGCTGAATCAGGTATTGTCCATGGTGACTTTGTCCGACCCTGGACCCCGGGGAAACCGGGGGGAGTGTCTAGGTGGGGGATGGGAGTGGTGTAATTTCCTTCGTCGAGGAGGGATGAAGGTCGTTACCGTTCCTATGGACTACAAACAACAGCGAGGGAGGACGACGTCGGATTCAGGGCTATTTCGGAACGAACTTAGGAAGTAGACCGGAGAATAGTTAAAGATAACTAATTTCTCAGGTTCTTGAGACCAGTTATTGTGTTTGTAAGTTCTAATGTCACTCAAAACTGAAATTAATCGAATCCATGGTTATATTTAAGGTGTTAGACAGTTGGACTGGAACAGGAAAGAAACCCACAAACATATGAGGACCTTTCTTTTATTAAGGTACTGTATTTCCTTTAATGTTTTTATTATACGGGTTCGGGATGTCTCATTACTGTTATAACTTAGTGAAGACGTCATCAATTTGTTAAAGTTTAGTCGTACTTTATAACCGGTCCCTGTCCTTACCTATTTAGAATTTACACTTGTAAAACCTAGAAATTAAATCAATTTGGGTAACTTTTAGAAATACGGGAATCACGAACAATCCGTGTAGTAGTAATATACATACAACCCTCAACTGAAGGTTCTCTTTCTATACATTTTCTTTAGAAAGTTAGGTCGACACTGTAAGAATATCCCCGAAGGGACGACCGAGTCGCCTATTTCTTAGGTGGACGTTACGTCCTGAGCACCCAAGTTAGGGACCCAGCTCTTCTATGGCACTTCCTCCTTTACCGTTGGGCGTGATTATAAGAACGGACTTTTTAGCGTACCTGTCTCCTCGGACCACCTAATGTCCGGTTTTCCAGTGTTTCTCAGTCTATGTTGACTCGCTAGCTCGTGTGTGTGGACTGTAAGGATATCCATGACTTTAAAACATCTAGAAAACACTGTTGACTAAAGACGAGATAGACCGGACATCCTACCCCATTCAATAAAGATTTTCGTGTAGACAATAGACATTAAAGTTGGATTAAACCTAAAAATTCAAAGAGACATTCTTAACGGAAAGCAAGTCCGAGTATAGATCGGATTGACGACAATGTAGACATTATCTTCCTATCTTAAAATTTCCGTTCTAACAATGTACTCTTATATACCTACGAGGGACACCGAACGGTAAAGAAACTTCTATCCTCTCACCACACTCTACTGGAGAGTAAAAGTTTTCCAAGAGACTCTTCTCGACAGTAAGTGTCAATGGACCTGTGACCTCGTTCTGTGTGTGTCACACTGTTTCTGTGTCCTCTCTTAGTGACCCCGACTTGTTCCGCAACGGTGGTGAAGTCTATAAGGGTCGACAGTTGTGAAAGCACTTCTCTTTGAATAAAAAGTCGTTAACACGACGAGAGCAAAACGAAAAACTTTGATCGGTAACAACCACGGGTAAAGACTTGTTGCGTATTGAATGACATTTACCGGTGTCCGAATCAGTGAGTCGAGTGGGGAGGAAACTTAGACGTAAAGTACTCATGTTCCCCGCTCCGACGCCACAAACGATCACTCAGTGACGTCAGGAATGTGAGACCACGAGAGTCACTACTTACTGGTCCTTCTACTGACGTAGGGTAGTAACAACACCAAAAGTCTTCGATCATTTGTGACTGTAAAACAAAATCGCTGTTTACTTTTGTTTGGAAAGAAATGTAAAAAACACACATATACACCTCCATTTACATGAGTATATTCGTGTGTATGTGGACCTTTAAATTTGTCTATACCCCTCTACGCTCTCCTTACAGGAGAATTCTAGATTCATCCTTATTCATCATTAACAGTCTATTCCAGGTAATGGTTCCTTTGGATTCCTCCTTTATCTACTTTTTAACGGGCTACCACCGAAACGGGGTGGAAATCAAACGAGTAAAGTGAATTTCCTACGGGGTATCGGAATAGTAGAGAATCAGAATGGAGAAGTTTATATTATAAAAACTTTTAAGTGTGTTAAAATATCCGACAACTTCACTCTCCATATTCATATTTTGAATCTAGATGTTTTTAATGTGCCTTGAAAAGACGTGTCCCCTAAGTAGATAAGAGAGGATAAACGAATTAATAAATTAGTCAATAAATTTAGGTATACCTGTACATCGATAAGTATGAAACTTAATATTAGATTATGACTAACTAACTGTAGACAGGAATCATATTAGAGACATATAATTAAAACAATTAATTAATTGATTGAAAGGATGTTGAAATGGTTTAAGTAACTACTCGAGATCTTCAAAACATCGTCACGGAAATCCCAAAAGATACATATCACAGGACAGTAGACGTTTCTCCCCATCAAACTGAAGAAGGCAAAGTTAAACCTAAGGAAAATAAAGAAAACGAAGAGGCTAACGACACCGATCCTAAATTTTCAATACAACCTTTTTTCACCACTATCACTCGTAGGAACAGAAGAAGGAGTAGAATCTCCTTTACGAAAGTCGAAAAGTGGTAGCATAATACAATCAACACCCAAACAATACACACACAACACGATTAAATGAAATCAACCCAGGTCGAGAAACACTAGGATACCTGACATCGGGTGGTCCGTGGAGACAGGTACCCTAAGAGGTCCGTACTTATGACCTCACCCAACGGTACGGGAGGAGGTTCCCTAGAAGGGTTGGGTCGTTACCTTGAGGGCAGAGAATACAGAAGACGTATCCGTCCGTCCAAGAAATGGTGATCGTGGTGGACCCTTCGGGTCTAAATGGTATATACCGGAAATAATACAACCCCATCAAAGGGAGATACGGGCGAAAGACCTCTAAAAATAGTATTCAGTTACAACTAGATTCATAAGAGCTACTTCTACGGGAAAATGGGAGGTCTTTCTAAAACATGTGTAATTCCTAGTGAAAAACACGACCATTCAAGATAGAAACGAGTTCCTCGACTGTATTGATTGAGAGTGGGGTAATTCGTCCTTGACATGGTCACCAAAGGAAGATCTCCCACGTCGTGCCTGTTCCACCCATCCTCTCAATGGGATGTCACCTCTTGGACTGGTTGCGGTGGAACCGGTCCACCAGTCCCAATTGTAGTGGTCAGAATATAGGATAACTATTGTCCATGGGAGTTATACCCCTGTACTACTCTTACCTTTAATGAACACACTAGAAGGAGGGGTTTTGATTATTGAAGTCAGATTAGTATTCTTTTTGTAGGTTCTTTGGGGTTTACTTCCTGTACGATGTTTTATAGACTGGTTTAACAGGAGTTATGACAGTTTGAGTACTTTTTTTGTACCCTTCAGACTCTTTGACAGGGTAAGAAGTCATAGGATTCCTCTATTTTACTGATTTACATTACACCATAGGACACATTCTAGGACCTTATCTTTATCCTGTAGTCTTTTTCCGATACCCATAGACTTATGTGATATAATTATAACCGAGTGATTACCAATGTTTCCCGAAGGGACCACCGAGTCTCCAATTTCGCAGACGGAGGTTACGCCCTCTGGGCCCAAGCTAGGAACCCAGACTTTCTAGGGGACCTCTTCCTTTACCATTGGGTGAGGTCATAAGAACGGACCTCTTAGGGCATCTACCTCTTCGGATCATCCAATGTCAGGTGCCCCAGCGTCTCTCAGTCTGTGCTGACTCGCTGAAGTGAAAGTGGAAGTCACCAATGTTTACATGGTATTATTACAATTGTTATCCCCTTTACTCATATGTCACGTACCTTGGTTAGAAGATTTACAAAGATGTTTAGATTTTGACAAGCTTTTAATTTGCAAATAAAATTTTTTGTTTTTTATTTCGTCTTTTTTAATCTAGACAACGGCATTCCCTTTTTTTCCTGAACATTCAAACTCTTTTCTCTGACGACCCCGCTACAACGAAGTAAAGTGAATATTTCGCACAAAAGGGACGATTCTTTAGAACGTCCCACAAACTGAAAAAACATAAAAACAAAAATGTAAATTTTCATCCCGTAACGGATACTTAGATCGGTCATCCTTACTGGGTCTCCCTGAGTAGAGACTTCTACATAAATCTAACACAAAGAATGGAACTCTTACTTGACTACTGGGTTTTTGGATAAAGTTTACGATTAGTCGTAGATAATTTGTCTTTCAACAATATAAGATCCTATTTTATACCCAGGATATTAACCATAAACCTCACATTCAAGTATAGATGAAGAGAAATCATAAAAATGAAATTTGTGTTCATAAAATGAAATTTTGTGTTTCCCGATAAAAAAGTCCCACTTTTGATACCCAATGAGTTACGATAAAACACAAGTTTTGGATACTTTACCCAAAAAAAGAAAAAGGAAATAACACCATCTTGCACATATTGTATTTTAAAAGGTAAACTTGATGGAAAGTCATATGTTAAGTCACTGTAACTAATGAAAGTCCTACAACATATCGTTAGTGACGATAGTTAAACGTTATAAAAAAGTAGTGTTGTCATTGAGACCTGGGTAATTTGTTAGTGTAGGGTAAGGAGGAGGACGGTCGGAGACCATTACAGATTAGATGAAAGACACAGATTTAAACGGAGGGGATCTGCGAATCATTTTCATCTTGGTATGCTATAGACAGGTAATTAAAGACCGAATAAAGTGAATCGTGTTACAAAAGTTCCGAACAGGTGTAATATCATGCAGTCTACAGGTAAGAAAAAATTATCGACTTGTTACGAGTATTACCCAAAGACTCCACCGTGTCAACGTTTCTTAGGTGGATTGTTACGTTCTCTGTGTCCTCTGAGTCTTAGTTAGGGACCCAGTCCTTCTAGGGGATCTCTTCCTTTATCGTTAGGTAAGGTCATAAAAACGGACCTTTTGGGGTATCTGTCTCCTCGGACCACCCGATATGTCAGACACGTCAGGGTTTGTAACCTGTGTGTGTGTGTGTGTGTGAGTTACAGACTGTACACACTCGTGCGTTACAAGAATAACGTGTAAAACAAGTATAGGTATAAAACAAATAGTTAAGCAGACAATACCTGCAATCACAGTAACGATAGAAAACCGATAAGATATGTTATCCGAAACATTCGTATTCAGAATCTTTTTTTTTTTTAAACAACTTGAAAGGACCTTAAGTTTTGAACCGAATTAACATCAATGACGGTTATGGAAAGTAAACTACGGTTTCCTTATTTATGTTATCTTTACTTTGTCACTTAAAACACAGTGACCGTAACCGTCTCCACTGAGATCTCCGGGGTCCGGTTGCAGTAGTGACTTGTCCATTGTAAGAAGGTCTTTCTGAAGGAAGACAACAGACAAGAAAATACAAACCAAACCGTGTTGAAAAAACTCCCATCCCCGTTGGTAAAATTTACAACACAAGAACGAAAAAGGGAAAAGAAAGAAGGAAAATTGTGCCGACACAATAGTGGTCATTTGAACCCATTAAGTGAAAAGTTATCTTCATACAACTAATAATTAATCGTATGGTTGGTGGTGGCATCGAATATTTAGTTTAAGAAGACCGACCGGATTAATTGATCCGGCATACCCACTGTCCTTATACTTGAATTCTCCAACTCTAGTTGTATTAGATGAACACTTTAAACATGTGGGGCATACATCAAGGACCAAAAAGGATTTCATCTAAGAGATTTAAAACAGGGAGCCAATGGTTATAATGATAAGTGGAGTGGTAGGTTCTGGGGTTCCTTAACAAGAGTTGTGGGAGGAGAAAGAGTGGGGTATGATATTTAGGATGTATAAAAACGTCACACATTTATAAATAGTTTAAAGGGTGAGGAGAGATAAGGAACTAAAGATGAACGAGTCGATGTTATCTCCGGGAGTATTGAGGAGTCTCAAGTTGAACCTATGAATCTGTTCTCTCCGGGAAGAGGACTGCGACACGACATCTTTCTGGTCTTATAGTGTTTGTGTTTTTCGACAACTACTTGTACGTCACTGATAGTGAATCCTGCACTACGAGTCGTGACTTTATCAGTCGGGTATTGAGGTTTGTGGATGAAAGTTCTGATTGTGACAAGTTCGGGGTTCCTTTGGGAAGAGGTTAGAGAATAGGTGTACAGAGGGGAATACAAGGACTTTGTTTTACGTTGGTTGGGACACTTACGGCAATTTCCACTGTAAACACAGTAATAGATCTATTCTCTTTTTTGTGACGAGGGAAGTACAACGGTTCCTTAAATTCACCCGTTCACAAATCCACTTTTCTTTCCGTTTAATTATTTTAACGACACTACTTGACACAGGCGGGGTTCAAGGACGCAACTTCAGGATATGGGGTCATGGAGTCTTATACTGACATAAACCTTTCTTTCAGAAATTTCTCATTAATGCAATTTTTCTCCAGTAGTGGCACCTGGGATTACGTTATGTTGACTACAAGAGTATTCTTGTCCTTTCAACTTGTATCTACGTGTGTCTCCCTTCTGACACTCCTATGTCCCTCTTCCGTCGGTAGAAGAAGTTCCTCCTTCGAGGGTCCACCGAGTCACCATTTCTGAGGTTGACGGTTTCGTCCTCTTCTTGTGTCCTCTCCACCCAACCAGGGACCCAGTCCTTGTAGGGGACCTCCTCTTTTACCCTTGGGTGAGGTCATAAGAACGTCCCTATTAGGGTACCTGTCTCTTCGGATCGACTGATATCAGGTACTTAAGTGTTTCTCAGTCTGTCTCGTTGACTCGTACACGCGTACTTGGTTCCCCTCTCCGGAGTCTCCCTTGGTTGAGACGGTTGAGGAACTAAAACCTGAAAATCGTGGGTGTTGATTCCTTTATTTAAAGAGAACAAATTCGATGGATCAGACGTCATGAAATAATAACACCGTCGAGATCTTTCGATTATGTAAACAGTTTCATGAAGGAGAATCTATCGTTTTGACTTGGAAACAAGGGTCCTACGTAACAAAAGGAAGAGAAACACGAGGTCAAATACCAAGACTGATCGTGGGAGTCCCAAATCGGGACTCTAACATGAAATTTCTCGAGGAAACCGGTACACATAGGAGTGTCCGAATCCTCATATCTCCAGTGTTACAAGGTTGGACTTCAGAAGTCGAGTCAAGTCAGTGAGTCAGTACAGGCTGAGAAAGACTGGGGTACTTAGCGTCGCAAGGTCCGGAGGGACAGGTAGTGGTCAAGGGCCTCAAGTGAGTTTGAGTGCAGGTAGCTTAGTCACTATGGTAGGTCGGTAGAGTAGGAGACAGTAGGGGAAGAGGAGGACGGAGGTTAAGGAGGGTCGTAGTCTCAGAAAAGGTTACTCAGTTGAGAAGCGTACTCCACCGGTTTCATGACCTCAAAGTCGAAATCGTAGTCAGGAAGGTTACTTGTGGGTCCTGACTAGAGTAAATATTACCTGACCAACCTATAGGAACGTCAGGTTCCCTGAGAATTCTCAGAAGAGGTTTGGTGTCAAGTTTTCGTAGTTAAGAAACCACGAGTCGAAAGAAGTGTCAGGTTGAGAGTGTAGGTATGTACTGGTGACCTTTTTGGCATCGGAACTGATCTACCTTGAAACAACCGTTTCATTACAGAGATGAAAACTTATACGATAGATCCAACCAGTTTTGAAAGGAAGGTTCCTCATTCGTAGAAAATTAAAGTACCGACGTCAATGGTAGACGTCACTAAAACCTCGGGGTTTTTTATTTCAGACTGTGACAAAGGGGTAGATAAATGGTACTTTACTTTAATTTTCTGCGAATGAGGAACCTTCTTTTCAATACTGGTTGGATCTATCATATAAGTTTTCGTCCCTGTAGTGAAACGGCTGATTCCTGGCAGATCAGTTCCGATACCAAAAGGGTCACCAGTACATACCTACACTCTCAACCTGACACTTCTTCCGACTCGTGACTTCTTAACTACGAAAACTTGACACCACAACCTCTTCTGAGAACTCTCAGGGAACCTGTCTACACATATTCTCTGTCCTGGACCTCCTCACCTCCGGTGTCCAGTCCTACCGTCAACACCAAGGTAGGTCCGACGATCCTCAACCATGGACCAATCCCCGTCCTCTTCTTTATTGTGATAACACCCAAAAAAACGAGATAAAACGAAACAAAACAGACGTTGAAAACCTTAGAGTCAAGGACGTTGGTCCCTGAGTCCCTGACTTGGACCCGTACNCTCAACCACTACCCGTCCCTCCGGACCGCACGACGCTAAGTACCCCAGCGTTTCTCAGCCTGTGCTGACTCGCTGACTTGACTTGACTTGACTACCCCGGTCTACGGTACTAGAAGTAAAGGACTTACAACTCGAAATTCGGTCGAAAAAGTGAGAGGCGAAAATGAAAGTAGTTCTCCGAAAAATCAAGGAGAAGTGAAAGACGGTATTCTCACCACAGTAGACGTATAGACTCCAATAACTATAAAGAGGGTCGTTAGAACTAAGGTCGAACACAAAGAAGGTCGGGTCGCAAAGAGTACAACATGAGACGTATCTTCAATTTATTCGTCCCACTGTTATATGTCGGAACTGCATGAGGAAAAGGATAAACCTTCGTCAGACAACAAGGTACAGGTCAAGATTGACAACGAAGGACTGGACGTATGTCCAAAGAGTTCTCCGTCCAGTCCACCAGACCATAAAGGTAGAGAAAGTCTTCAAAGGTGTCAAATGACACTAGGTGTGTCAGTTTCCGAAACCGTATCAGTTGTTCCGTTATTATCTATAAAAAGACCTTGAGAGAACGAAAAAGGTACTAGGTGGCCTACAACCGTTAAACTGGAGAGCAAGGAGACGGAAAAGATTTTGGTGGAACTTGTAGACCTTCAAGTGCCAAGTATAACGATTTCGGACCAAACCTTTTAAAACTCGTAATGAAATGATGGTACACTTTACTCACGTTAACACGTCGTCAAACTCGCAAGAAACCGTAACGGAAAGAAACCCTAACCTTACTTTTGACTGGAAAAGGTCAGGACTCCGGTGACGACTCAAAAGACTTAAACGACCGTACAACTTACGTCGTGAAAGTGTCGTAGTAGAAGGTCCTAAACTTTTTCGAGTTGACTTTAAGGTAGTGAAGGTGATCGAAACAAGTATCGCTACGAAAGATTCGGGGTGAACTGAAGTGTAAGGTCCTACAGACCGAGATCCACTCACTAGTGTGGTAGCACTAATAGACCCAGTACTTCGAGAAAAAACATGTCAAGAAGACACATAAGAACGGTGGAGAAGAATTATAGAAGACGAAGACAATCCAGGTCTGGTAAAGACAGGAAATAGTTCGGGTAGAAACGTACTTTACAAGGGAACAATAGAGATTAAAAGAACTTCTCTAGAGATCAGAAAGGGTAAGACAACAAAAGGAGCTAAAGAAACGTAACTAGAGACTCCTTCCGAAAGAATAGAGAGGAACGATAAGAAACCTTGAGACGTAAGTCTACGAATATAGAAAGAAAAAGAGGAAACGAAAAGTAAAGAGAAGAAAAGTGTCGATAAACATTCCCGAGGGGTCTGTCGGTAAAACGGAAAAACGTAAAGAAAAGGAACCCCTACCAGAACTAGGGATAGAGGACATGTCACAGTGCTTGGACTCAGGTATCAAGTAGTCCGTGAGATAGATAGTCTAGATCCGGGAATTTAGATAAAGAGTGAAGGTGACATATTAGTATTCCTTAAACTAAATCCAGTATGGAGTTACCAGATCACCAAAAGGGGTGAAAGAAGTTAAATTCAGACTTAAACCACTATTCCTTAAGTACTAGACTCGGTGTCAGTCGAGGGCCAGAACAAAAACGACTGACACATCTCGAAGAGGTCGAAACCGACGTTTCTTATCTTAGTTAGACTAAAGCCACAACTGGTAGACCACTACAGGTACACATCTCAGAAGAGAACACAACAACCTTCTCCCACAAACGATACTGGTCACGTAAGAGAACCGTTTTGACATAACCGGAAACGGGACGAAGTAAGGTATGAGGTTCCGGTTTAAACAGACAATGGGGTCCACAAAGAACTGAAGGATGAAAACGTAAGGTCAGGGGATATTACTTTTCCTGTAGGAAAAACCCACAATCAAAATTTTCTAGAACATCCAGAAGTATCTTGGTAAGTTGAAGTCGAAGAAGCCGTAATGACCAACCCCGTATCCGAACCTAATGACACTATAACGGAACTTTTGCTTGTCTCTAGTAAGACAGGAAAACTCTAATGTAGGTTCATGACGTAAGCCTGAGAAAACAACTGGTACTACCGATGAAGTAAAGAAGATTCCCTAAGGACGGGCGTCATCATCTATATTACCAGTAGACTCAATTTAAGTGGGTAAGGTTAGGTAAAATCAAGCGACTAAGGATCTTACAGCTGGAAGTGAGAGGACAAACTGGTGAAGGTTAAACGGAACGAAGTACCTGGACTGTAAGGTCCAAGGATACGTTATAACGAGAAATGTCGTAGCCTGGGACGAAGATAATGGTCAGTGTGGGTGTTGACCCATAACAAAAACGAAACCGAGGTAGGGAAGAAATAAAGACCTCAATAAAGAGGTGACTAGAGGTCATCGTATAACCCGTGGATGGATGGACCCCTCAAGGAGAAAGCCATAGGATAGTAAAACGGAAAAGCATGACAAGTACCCCAAGAGTTTCGTTCTTATGACTTCACCAAACGGTAAGGGAAGAGGTCACCTGGTGTAAGACAGTCTGGAGAGGTGGTACTGGGCGGACAGAACCCACCGGGGTGTGCCGTACCAAATCAAAGTGACTCAATCTGTTCCGACACCAGCCACACTAGTCTAACTGATCAAAGGACACTAATGCCCCGCGTCGACGTCGAGGAACCTGTACCTCGTTGGACTTCAGGATAGAGAAGGGTAAGGTCTTAAGAACCAGGGATATAGGGACTCGACAGTGGTCCCTGATACGACCGGGGAGGGTTTAGGAAGAAGTCCTTCTACCTGACTTGGTGACGACACATATGTGGATTCGTACTCTCTGTGGGTCTCGTCGACAAACACCCACTGTACCAACCTCTCACCTGTGTGCCTGACCTTACAGGTGTACGTTCACACGTTCTAGGCGCACCATACGTTACCTCGTTCTTCCACAGTTCTCTTCCCACACTTCACACCCCGACTTCAAAGTCCTGTCAAAACGAAAACGACACTGGAAGACTGTACCAGGAGACTTTTCGGGTCCTCGAGAATTAACCTAAGACTGAAAGTCCAGGTATTCTTCTATATAAGTAGTTGTTAGTCCCTTATCGTGTATAAAATATCATACCTCAAAAAAAATATCCCGTTTCTAATTCCTGATTTTTGAAAAAAGATTAATTAATTAATTAATTATAAACCGACGTGACACAGAAACAACGATACGGACCCGAAAGAGGTTAACGTCACTCGCCCTCGATAACAGATCAACACCACGTCCCTAAAGAGTGACGTCAACGAAGAGAACAACACGGACGTCCGAGATCCGTGATCTCAAATACCCGAGTCATAAACACCACTACCTGAATCAACCCTAGAAGGGTCTGGTTCCTAACTTGGGGACGGGGGACGTAACGTTCCTAAGAATTGATGACCTGGTGGTTCCTTCGGGATACTACAATGATTCTAAATATTGGAAATATATAAATCTATATACTGTGGACTCAGAAGTATAGGACAAAGTTTAGGATGTTTATAATCCTAATCCGAACCACCAAGATCTACCTGAGTTTTTAACCTTGCTATGAACGGTGAGAATGTGTATCTTAGACCCCTTGTTAAACGTCACAATTTATTAAGTAAGTTGAGAATTTAAACATATATTCGTATAGATAGATCTATCTCGTACACACTGTGTACTATAGTTAAAATTATAATCGTTACTCCACCTATAATTATAATTTTAACATTATGAACATAAAAATATTTGTAAGTTACGTTAAAGTAACAAAAATTATAGAACATGTAAATTCAAAAATTTTTTAAGTTGTTTTTAAAACAGAACAAATTTATTAAAATTCAGAATGACATGAAATAGTAATCATGAAACCAAATGTAAAATTACTTAATATACAAAGTTTTATTTTTATACGAAATTTGGTCTCCATTGTAAAATAAAAGAAATGTGACAATATTGTATTAAAGACTGTTATGTAATTTTAGAACAATTAAAAAGTTTCTTAAGTACGTAGAACTAATATTAATGTAAAAGAAAAAATAAGGAAATCTTATTCGTTTTTAACACTAATATTATCTTTACCTTTCACGTTGTTACCTCACGTCACTTCTATATTTTTCCCTTTTTTTATCTTTTAGAAGGTTCTCCGTTTAGACGAATTTAAAAATCTTTGACCCGAGTCAATTTCACTAATCCAAAAATGACTCACACAGAAGGTGTTTTTAAAACTGATTGTGTACTGTTTAAGAAATAAATTACTCCTAAATTAATAACTAGTTTTGTTACTATTACTTGTTCTTATGATAAAATTATCTTAGATTTTGAACCCTTCTCCGGGTCACGTTAGGGACGTTCAAGTTTAAGAAATAATTTATTTCTCAATTAAAGACTGACCTTGTCATTTCTGGAGACACCAGGAGAGACTGTAAACGGGATCACGGGACGTAATAAGGGTTTCTGTCGGAGGAGTGTCTGGAGACATTCCCAGGAGGGATGGGAGTAGGACAGAATGTACGACGACAATCTTATTCGACGGACTGCAGAGAGAGGAAGGGGAGATGACTTTCCGGGAACGCGTTGGGACATCTCATCTTGAGGGAGTCCCATACAGGGTACCCACTAACTACTGTGACCCCGGTCACTTCCCAAGACACCAATGTGTTCAACCTCTTTGTCATATATCACGTTGGTGAGAAGAGAACCTTTTGAAATTATTTAATTAACGAACAAACTTAGAGGTCTTCTCTAGAGATAATCCGTCTATTACGTTCACAAAAGTAACTCTCCAAACGTCTTGACCGTCAGAACCTATTCAAGTCAAGTCAGTCAAGTCAGCAAGTCAGTACAGGCTGAGAAACTCTGGGGTACTTAGCGTCGTGCGGTCCGGAGGGACGGGTAGTGGTTGAGGGCCTCAAGTGAGTTTTAGTGCAGGTAGCTCAACCACTACGGTAGGTCGGTAGAGTAGGAGATAGCAGAGGAAGAGGAGGACGGGGGTTAGGGAGGGTCGTAGTCTCAGAAAAGGTCACTCAGTTGAGGAGCGTACTCCACCGGTTTCATGACCTCGAAGTCGAAATCATAGTAAGGAAGGTTTCTTTAGGGTCCCGACTAGAGGAAGTCTTACCTGACCAACCTAGAGGAACGTCAGGTTCCCTGAGAGTTCTCAGAAGAGGTTGTGGTGTCAAATTTTCGTAGTTAAGAAGCCGTGAGTCGGAAGAAGTGTCAGGTTGAGAGTGTAGGTATGGACTGGTGTCCTTTTTGGTATCGGAACTGATCTGCCAGGAATCAGCCGTTTCATTACAGAGACGAAAACTTATATGATAGATCCAACCAGTGTTGAAAAGAAGGTTCCTATCATACTTTTCTGTGAACCTATTCAATCAGATCTCGTAAGGGTGTACACCATCGGTGATCGATACCTACTGATCGTTCGTGAACTTTACACCGAACATAGCTAATTCTGTGTAAGATCCTTATTTTGTGTAACATAAAGTTTCTGAATTTTGTTTTCTCTCTTACGTTTGACGGAGCTATTAGTAAAAATGTAACTTATATACAAATTTACTATTGTTCAGTAATTATTGTATATAGTGAATTGTAGTTGTTGTCTTTCGTTTGAGTTTCCATTTCTCTTGTCTAACCGCCAACGGTCTCCACCTCCAACTCCCACACGTTTTACCCATTTCTACCAGTTTTTCTTTTTTTGAAGGGTAAATTTTGTTCATTCAATACGTTTATATTAGACACCGTAACACTCATATTAATTGTTGTGAGATGATATATAAACTCTCAACGAATCTCTCATCTAGAATTTTCAAAAGTAACGTTCTTTTTTTTGACATTGACACACCATTCACTACAAGTGATTCGAATGATACCACTAGTGAAACGTTACATATGTTTATAACTTAGTAATACAACATGTGGACTTTGATTATAGAGTTAACGTATGGTGAAATTTTTGTTTGTTTGTTTTCATATATATATATATATCTCTCTCTCTCTTTATCTAACGTTTATAATTAAAATGGACCAAGATAAAGTTGTAAGTCTTTTGATTCTAGTTCCGTAGACCAGGGTAGTGAAGTACCGTTTATCCACTCCTTTGTCACCTTTGTCACTCTCTGAAATAAAACCACCCGAGGTTTTAGTGACGTCTACCACTGACGTCGGTACTTTATTTTTATGCCAATGAGGAACCTTCTTTTCAATGCTGGTTGGATCTGTCGTATAATTTTTCGTCTCTGTAATGAAACGGTTGTTTCTAGGTAGATCAGTTCCGATACCAAAACATACCTATCAGTATATACCTACACTCTTAACCTGATATTTCTTTCGACTCACGGTTTCTTAACTACGAAAACTTGATACCACAATCTCTTCTGAGAACTCTCAGGGAACCTGTCGTTCCTCTAGGTTGGTCAGTTAGGATTTCCTCTAGTCAGGACTTATTAACCTTCCTGACTACGATTTCGACTTTGAGGTTATGAAACCGGTGGACTACGGTTCTTGACTGAGTAAACTTTTCTGGGAGTACGACCCTTTCTAACTTCCGTCCTCCTCTTCTGTTGTCTCCTACTCCACCAACCTACTATAGTGACTGAGTTACCTGTACTCAAACGCATTCGAGGCCCTCAACCACTACCTGTTCCCCCGGACCGCACGACGTCAGGTACCCCAGTTTTTCTCAGCCTGTACTGACTCGTTGACTTGACTTGACTAAAATTAAAAATTACGGAAATGATCTATCAAATTTTAAGGTGGGTACCAAACGTAAAATAAAGACAACCTGTCGTTACTGGACAACCTGTTGTATTATGCATTCTGACGGGTCTTAGAGAGGTCTAGAAAGAGAGTTACGACAAAGGGAAACCCGAGATTAACGACGTATGAGAAATTTCTTTAAGGAGGGATAAGGATGGTTAGTACTGGTAATCGTCACAGTTCACAACATTGTGAAGGTAAACAAGTAAAGTTGAGGACTTTGATGTAGTCCGATTAAGGATAATTCGGGAATCCAAAGTTCGTAGTTAGTGAGTATGTCCTTCGGATAGGACTTTAGGTCAGTATGGATAGGGAATCGGACCAATCCACTGGAAGGAGGTTCGTGGTGATTAAAGGACAGATTTGGAAAATGGGCATGAGTGATGAACACAAATATTCGTAGATGAATGTATAGAGCACCCGAAAGGTCCACCACGATCACCATTTCTTGGACGGACGGTTACGTCCTCTGACTTCTCTACACTCAAACCAGGGACCCAACCCTTCTAGGACACCTTCTCCGGTACCGTTGTGAGAGGTCATAAGAACGGGTCTCTTGAGGGACCTGTCTCCTCGGACACAATTTCAGAGAGTCAACACAGGCTGAGAAACACTGAGGTACCTGACAGGTACCTAAGAGGTCCGGTCTTATGACCTCACCCATCGGAAAGGAAAGAGGCACCCTAGAAGGGTTGGGTCCCTAGCTTGGTCCAGAGGACGTAACGTCCACCTAAGAAATGGTCGACTCGGTTCGGACCGTACGATATTAGGTATCCCAGTGTGTCTCAGTCCGTGCTGACTTCGTTGAATCTTGTCGTGTACATAGAGTGAGAAGAAGTAATTCGTAGAACTCTCGTTTCTATGTAGAAAAGGAAAAAAAAAAAACTGACACGGTGTACCGTGCTCCCTAGAATCAAGGAACTGATCCCTATTCTTGACATGGGGACTTCATCTTCGTACCTCGGGATTGGTGACCTGGTGTCCTTTAAGGGAAAAAGAAAATATAAAGATCGTAGATAGTGTTATCTACTTACTTACTTATTAAGTTCTTACTTCGTTTATACCAGCGAAGGGATTACCTCACGTAAGGATTTCTCCTTTGTCTATCCACTTATCTATTAAGTTTATACAACGAAAGTTCTTACGGTAATTACTATAACTCTTAATTCCCTTTAAGACTCGTCTTGTAAATTGACTCCAGTCGAAATAGCTACCTGTTGGACATGACAACGTGTCCCGAGACGTGGGTAGTCTGTAAGTTCAAGTCTCTACCCTATCCCTTACCTATCTTACTTCGACCTGTCCTAAATCCCCACCGTGGTCCTTCTTAAAGTAAAGTTCCTCGAGGTAACAAAGTGTTTCCGTTAAAATATTGAGTCCGATATATCGGTGACTAAACACAAATAGGGTCTATTTGAATGGGTGGATGATAACCTATAGTTCAGTGATATTCTAATTTTTATAATCTGTGAAAAAAGGTTACAGAGATAATTTTTTGATCAATTTTCACTTTAACAGTCAAGAAACCTTCTTACTTCTATCAATAATATTACTTAACTTTCCATATTAAAAGACAAGACAAATAACAAAGTCAAGTCAAGTCAACGAGTCAGTACAGGTCGAGAGACACTGGGGTACCTGACGTTTGTGTAGTCCGAAAGGACAGGTAGTGGTTGAGGATCTCGAACGAGTTTACGTACAGGTAGCTCAACCACTACGGTAGGTTGGTAGAGTAGGAGACAATAGGGGAAGAGGATGGAAGTTAGAAAATAAGAAATGGAAATTAATTAATTTTGATCAGCTACACGTATATATTTTAAATTTGAATTTATGAGGACATCACAAGTGCTAACGAAAGGGGTGACGTTCAATATACAATACACAGTAGTGGAGAGGGTTTAATAATTAAAATCCGGAGTCAGAGATTTAATATCATACCTACAAAGGGGAAGGAGTCAAATTTTACTCGTACTAAAAGAAAGTACATCCTTATGGACAACCATAAACTTTAATTCAAGACAAAAACAGTTTCTTAATTTCAAGAGATGACCTGAAGGGTCCACCGAGCCTCCATTTCTGAGAAGGACGGTTATATCCTCTGAGGCCAAACTAGGGACCCATTCCTTCTAGGGGACCTCCTCCCGTACCGTTACGTGAGGTCATAAGAACGGACCTTTTAGGGTACCAGCCTCTTCGGACCACCCGATATCAGGTATCCCAGTGTTTTCTCAGTCTGTACTAAATCGTGGATTTATTGTTGTTCCAAAAGATGACAGATGTATGTTTCCGTAAGAACGAAGGTCAAACTGACGACTGGGAACTTACAACACAGTTTCGTATGTCACGACTACCCAATCTTAAAGGAAGGTATTTTACTCCCAAAAGTGTGTAGAATTCTTAAGAGTTTGTCCCTGAGACATTGTTGGATCTCTCCACCCTTCTCCTCCCCCTACCCTTCATCCAAGTTCTCCCTCCCCTGTATATATGTGGATACTGACTAAGTACAACTACAAACCGTCTTTTATTGTTTTAGGACATTTCGTTAATAGGAAGTTAATTTTTTTATTTAGTTAAAATTTTTTAAGAGACTTACTAAGTAAGTTGTAACGAGATCGTTATTTTATGTTACACCGTAAAATTCAAAGGAAGAATCACGAATGTTACATGATTAGAAATATTGTCAGAAGAGGGATTCTAATACCGGTATAAAATAGAAGATGTCAAGAATCGTAATCTTCTTCCTTTTCTTTACCATTTTAATAGGAGGTTTTATAATCGACTTGTACCCGAAGACATTGGTTGTCACTTTTTAATTTAAGTTGTTCAACAAAACAAATATGATATGACAAATTTCAATAAAAGAGGATTTTTTATTTTAAGAATAAAAAATATTTTAAGTAAGTAAGTTTTGATGGACGGTGACAAAAAGATCCGAGGACCGTGTGTCGTCCCTCGTTCTGTGGTACTAGGAGTCGGGTTTCCTCAACTAATAGAGTACGTCTTTTATCTTTTATTAACCATGTATTTTTTTAGAGTCTACTACTAGACTTTCTTACTTACAACACTCCTTTACTCTGATACCTTTCCACTAGACTGTTTTTCCCAGTCCTTCTACGTGGGCGGAACTCACAACATACCGATTCTAAGTGAACTGACGTAACATTGTCAATTAGAGTAGAACGGGTTCAAAAACGACTAAGTCATCAGTAAATTACTTTTAAGATTGAGAAGATGAGAACGGTAGGGGAACAAAGAATCCGTGTCATAAATGACAAAGATAAGAAAAAGTCAGTGGAAATACTGGTGTATTTACTATCCGTTTCCTTCTTTCGAGTCTTTATAAACCACTTCTATCAGACAAGTCAAAAAGAACCAAATTAGGGAACTCCGTTTTCAGTAAACTACCTTTCTCTTTTCTTGTACTTCAGTCTTTGGACCGAAACTTGGAGAAGAAAAGATGAATAATCGTGTATAAATTGGACTCAGTACTAAAAGAACAGAGACTTATACCCCCCTTTTTTACTGTACTACGGTGACACTCTACAATTAATTCTTCATTATGCAAGTAGTAGGTCGGTTCGTCTCCCGCGGACGGTTCATGACTGAAAGGTTGTCCGTCGACCATTGAGACGGTTTTTACATTCTGGGTGAGACAAGAGATTTTCTAATACTGTTTTAAGGATAATTATATTTGTAAGTTCAAGATCTCTGTTGTGTTTCTAGAACGAAGTCACTTCGTTATTGAGTCCTTATATGCTATTCGTAAATCTATACACTCCAGAAAAGAACAAGGTAACCGTTCTTCCATTTACTTCTTGTTTAGGTTCATATCCTTTTTTTCTTGGTGGAACTGAGTGACCCTAGACCCTCAATAGGAACTGAAGAGAATGGAGAGTATAGATACCTAAGGGTCATAACGGAGGAATTTCAGAGAAGAGATAAAGGTATGACACAAGAGTCGAGTGTGACCGTCGTCGTAGAGTGGACCCGATTCTCGAAGAAGGGAAAAGTGGATGTAGAACGGATTGGGAATATTATAGAAAACACGAACACGACGCGAGCCAAAGCGAAGCCAGTACAGACTGAGACGTTGGGGCACCTGACATCGGACGGTCCGAGGAGACAGATACCCTAAAAAGTCCGTTCTTATGTCTTCACCTAACGGTACGCGAGGAGGTGCCCTAGAAGGGTTGGGTCCCTAGTTTGGACGTTCAGGAAACAGAGGACGTAGCGTCCGTCTAAGAAATGGTGACTCGGTGGTCCTTTCGGGAATATTACTGAGAACTTCATGGGTGTAAAGATACTGAAGGAAGGGTATCTACTCCTTTGACTTCGGGTCTCACCAATGTACTAATCATTCTTCACTCAGGGTCTAAGTTTAAATGGACCCGACAGAGGGTTCAGGTACGAGTTTGGGGTCCTGAGTGGTCAAACCTATTATAATTAAGACATAGACACTCAGGAGTGAGAGACTTGAAGACAAAGACAAAAAAATTTAGAGAAACACATAGGAAAGAAAAAACTACGATCCACTAAAAGTAGTTTATGATCTTAATGAAAATTTGTATAGAAGGAAGGATCTGAAATTTTATTGAGTACTAAACGGGACCTAAACTAAGTAGAACTTCAGACTTTTCAAGTCTTAACACTGAATGTATATAGTCCTGAATTTATTAGAAGAACGTATTTTCCTACTTATACTCATTTATTTATTCTCTCACCTAAAGAGACCATCAGGTCACCGATTCTAAGGTAAAAGGGTTACGTCCCAGGACTCAAGTTAGGGACTAGTCCCTTGATCTAAAGTGTACGGTGTTGATTCTGGACAATGTCGGTTTATTTATTTATAAAAAATTTTTCACCTATCGTTCAAGATTTGTCAGGTAAATTTTTCTCATAGTGGTGGACCGCTCGACCCTTGATAGATATAAGTATAAATCAGTTGTTATAGAGTATTTAGTAAGTAGTGTCTAGTTGAAGGGAGTTTGGACAGTCATAGATTTTACAACGGACAATTCTTAAGGAAGAACCTATTTTGATATAATCCTTTATAACAATTATATAATTGGTATCATCTTCTTTTTAAGGAGTTTAAAAGTAAACCGTCTGAGAAGTTTGTGTATTTGTTGACCACGGATATTGTTAACAGTCTAAGTAAAAGGAGTAAGATGAAACGTCAAATTATGTTTATCAGTAAAGAAAGACGTTTTCAACAGAAGGTACAGTAGAGAAAGGGAAACCCCTCTAATTTGTAGTTTATAAGTAAGAAGTACTGAAAACAAGTGTGTGAACGGATGAGAAAGTGGACATAAAATATCAGTCTTCTCCTCTCCTGACATTTACATCCTTGTTCTCCTGTGTTGGGTCGGGTAGGGAAGGGGTGGGTGTAAGTGGTCGTACAGGAGATAGAGGAGAAGGAGTCTGTACTGGTATTTGGACAGATTGGTGAAAAAGAGTAAAGGGAAAAGGACCTCGGAGGGTTATAATTTCCACCGGTGAGATGGTCTTTTTATAGTTGGGACAAAGGTAGACTCCCCAGCCACGTCTGTTGATCTGTTGGTGGAAGGACTAACTGAGTATAGTGTCCAGTGAGTGACTGAGTACTGGAAGTAGCAGTACTTTCAGATTAGATTAAATGTCTGGTACTTTGTAAGACATGTAGACCAGTCTCTCGGTCTCTCCACTAATTATACCCAACAACGACAACCATCACGAAAAAAGGGGTGTTTTTGTTTGTGAGATAGAGAAAGTAAAAGGTTACCTTACACTCTGGAGTCAACGACTCTTGAAAGGGGTGACGCTAACTCTTTAAAAGGTAGACCATCCTTTAAGTCCAGCACTACTTCTTCACAAATCATTATCAATAAAAACGAAGAAAAATCAAGTGTCGTGAACCTCTAATATGACGGAGTCCCAAATAGACATAACTTAAAATTCGTATTAACCCTTTACTAGAATTTGAGAGTCCAAGTCTAGACTAAAAAGAAACTGGACATTCCGTTACCTTACTCTTTCACCCTCTGTCTCCACCTTTCTCTTACCTGTATTTAAAAGGGACACTTTTCATTGAGACTAAGGTAATTTCAAAGTCTTGTTTAGACTATACAATTTTCATCGGACTCTACAAAGAAATTAGTGATCCTATAACCTGTTTGATGACATTGTTAAGGAAAACGAAATCACTTCTCGTAATAGTGTGGTCAAATCATTCAGTTGAGGAAACTAAAAGAGACCCAACTCATGAACCTACAGAAAATCTGACGACTTCACTTCACTTCAGCGAGTCAATACAGGCTGAGAAACGCTGGGGTACCTGACATCGGGTGGTCCGAGGAGACAGGTACCCTAAGAGGTCCGTTCTTATGACCTCATCCATCATCTATCCTTTTTACATACAGACGTAGTATGATAATAAAAGGAAGAAAGGGTCTAGGAAAATAAATAAATCCTCTACTATTGAACTTAGAACTACGTATCTTCTTAAACTTCGTGGTAGTATTTTTATATATAGGAGTGAAGTACCAGGTTCACAACATGATCCATACGACCTCCTATCTTTCTAGGACAGAAAACTCTGATGTTACATCGTAGTCACTCTCTTGTCTGTGTAATTTTTTTTTTTACATCTACTTTTTCAACTACCAGAAGTAAGGGTACTGTGTGGGTGAGTAATTCTACTCTCTACCGTGTCCACTGTACTTCAGACTGAGAAGATGAAGTAGGAGTTCAGACAAATAAATGACTGAGATCCTTTCTAGTCGATTCTATAGTAACAGTATAGACACGTCAAGAGTGACGGTTTTCGTCTAGGACTCGGTTCTCCTTCTATTTTTTATTAAAAGAAGAACTCTTAACTTAGGAAGACAGAAATGTCAAGACATTCAAAAAGGACGATTCCTACTTTTCAAGTCCGGACCCCTGTCGACTATCTTCTTTCACACCACCAAAATCACCTCTTTCACTACCTTTCACTCCAACATAGGTCCAAGAATACAGTCCGTCTCAGACCCAGTAGGGTTTTCAGTTCCTCTCGGTATGTAGAGACTCGTCCATTTCAAAACTCGAACCTCTGACCATATGTAACCCTCCTTGAGTGATCGAGATTGGACTTGAGTCACTGTAACAGAATTTACTCGACAATACTGGACCGGACCAGACCTCTACAGAAGTAGTAAATGTCGTAACAAAGATAACTTTTTATAAAATTTTTAAAGTTTGTCGGTCGTCCGTTTGTTTGAAAACCTTTTGTTAAACAAGTATTTTACTCCATACTCCAAGAGACCATCGTATACCCCAGTACTCCGTGACTCCCCCTTTCCGGTTGTATTAGAGACTTCATAACTCTTCTTGTTTATTTCGTTGTAACAGAATAAAGACTTCGCGAGTTTTCTAGTTAGTCTTTGCAACGGGAATTCAGAAGACAATAAATCCAAGTAAAGGTATACGGTAGGAGTTTACTACTTTAATTGTACCATGACAGTAAGTAAGACTCTCGACAAGTCGGTTGTATATATCTACTTCGATGCACGGTTCGTGATACGATTTAAGAATTACGTATAATAACTTAAATCGAAAATGTTGGGATTTTTTATACATAATGGTAGAGGGAAAAGTCTCCTCCTTTAAGATCGAGTCTCACAATCGATTAAAATGGTCGCTGTGTGTTGATTCGTCTTGGTCTACACTTGGATTTTGGTCCCGTAAGTTGTGGAAGGGACATGGGGACACACCTAGTTAGATGGGAATTTTGTAAAAATGGACTAGAGATTTTTGAACCAGAGAAATTTCGGAAATTTTTTTGTTCAGGGAAAATTATCTTGTTGACCGAACACATTGTCCACGTAAAAAATTAGACACAATAAATAGGTTTGACAAGGGTGGAGAAGGTGAGTTTAGGATAACTTCATGAGTTTGTATTGTTATAACAGACGAACGAAGAGTTCACATAGTAAAATGTACAAGTTTTTGAAGTGTTATGATAAGTCATTCTTCACTTGTAATTACAGATAGGTAGTTTCTAACAAGTCGACTCGATCTTTCCGTTACTTCCGTGTAAGACCCTATATCGTCTCCACCCTCCATAGAGTCGTTTGGTTGTTTCAAGTCACCTGAGTACTTTTGGGTCCTTCTTGAGAGGATAGACGTCGCCGTCGGTCCTACACCTCTGGAGTCCCACGAACAAACCGATTACTTAAACTGAGGAGGAGAGAGGAAAATTTTGGTTTAGTATTTGTGTGTCTAATAGAGCAACTGCTCGGTCGTCGAAACATTATTGACTAAGTGTTAGAAAAGGGCCCTGAGGAAACCATTGTGTATAGTCTTAGTGGTGGTTGTTCACACAAAAGATCTAGTCTTGTTGTGGGCATATAGGTTAATCCTATAACCAAGTAAGAGAGTCAACACAGGTTGATAAACATTGGAGGACCTGACGTCCTGCGGTCCGTAGGGACAGGAAGTGATAGTTGACCTCAACTGAGTTTGAGTTCAGGTGATTCAGTCAGTACAGTGGGTCGGTAGAGTAGGAAACAACGGGGGAAGAGGAGAACGAAAGTTAGAAAGGGTCGTAGCCCCAGAAAAGGTTACTCAACCGAGAAACGTAGTCTACTGGTTTCATAACCTCGAAATCAAAGTCGTAGTTAGGAAGGTTACTTATAAGTCCTGACTAAAGGAAATCCTGACTGACCAAACTAGAGGAACGACAGGTTCCCTGAGAGTTCTCAGAAGAAGTCGTGGCGTCAAGTTTTCGTAATTAAATAACCGTGGGTCGGAAGAAATACCCGGTTAAGAGTGTAGGTATGTACTGGTGACCTTTTTGGTATCGGAACTGATCTACCTGGAAACAATTGTTTCATTACAGAGACGAAAAGAAAAAAAAACAGAGACGAAAAGTTATACGTTAGATCTAACCAGTATCGAAAAGAAGGTTCCTCGTTTGTAGAAAATTAAAGTACCGACGTCAGTGACAGGTGTCACTAAACCCTCGGGGTCGACCTTAAGGGGAGTCCTGGTACTTCACATCGATGGGTCCGTTCATCCCTCTAACGTCTGTCTTGCCTAATTACTCCTTCTATCTGACTCATGACCCACGAACGGATCCAGACAGAAGACTTCACACCCATTTTCCGTCGGGAAAATCGTTTAGATATACTCCCGGGGTCCGAGACCTCTGAAGACAGAACTCCACAAAGACGAGATAATGTTCTTTGTCGGACATTTTCCGTATTTCTTTGTTGGTTTAAGGTAACTTTGTGTCTACGGAACGAGACATCGTAAAAAATGTACGTAAAATTTCTTTAAGTCACTGGAACACTCATAATGAATTTCGTCGTCTGAGGTTTTTCCTCAGACGACCTCAAACCAGGGAAAAACCGTGGTCCCTGCGTCAAACACCTCCTGTTAAAAAGGTGTCTGACCCCTCTCCACCTATCAAAGTTCCACTAAGATCACGTAATATCAATAACACATGAAAAAAGACAATAATGATGTAGTCGAGGTGGAGTCGAGTAGTCCGTAATCTAGGGTTTCCAATCCCCGAGGACGAGAGTTACCGAAGTTTAACTACAAATTGATGTCTTAGGTAAATTTTTACGTGTGTCCATTCATGTATTCATCTTACACATGTTTGTACATAGATAAAGTTACCTAAAGAAATAAAAATCTTATTACCCAAAGATTGTATCGCAAATAGTGAACGGTCTACGACACGATTGACGGTATTTACACAATGAGATCGATTTGGAGTGTTGTGTGATCCTATATCCACCACAGGAATAAGGGTAAAACGTGTATTTGATTGACTCCATCCCCACTTAACAGTTCACGTCGAGTCTTTATGGTCCCAAAATCGGACTGAGTAAGAATTAGTAGTGTGAGATGACTACCGTCAGTGACACTTCTACTGATTGAGAAACTATTTTAGAGACATTTTTTTTTTTTTTAAAAACTGGACTAAAGCCGAAAGAATGATTGGTTTAATCTAACGAAGAAATCGACTAGATGAACTAGAAGGTGCTCCTCGGAGTATTCCTCATCCACTTTCGTTCCATTCACTAAGGACCTTTTCGTGGGAACTGGTTTAATAGAAGTTATGGATTAAGTCCGACTACAGGTCTTAAGGTGGTAATATTGAAGTCAAGACACACTATTAAGAAGAAGAAAGGAAAAATAATAAGGAATTGTTATGTTTTCTTGTTTACGTTATTTTGACTACAGGTTCATTCTCGATTGTTCACTAGTGCACTTTTTCGTTTTCATATAAAGTTGATATTATAAGTATGACTATTGTTAACGTAGACTAATTACGGGTCCCATTCGAATGTGAAGTCACCGTTATTCGAAAAGATGAAAACGTGTCAAGAAAAAGGAGAGGAAAGATGACTTCTAAGGTGTTGATAAACCTTAAGGATTGAGGGGGACGAGGGGAGGACGGACAAGAAGAAGGTTAGGAGGTTCATCTGTATTTTAAGATTCCGGAGTCTCTCCTCGTCGGAAACGACATCAGAAGGTACAAGAGTTTTCTAGGTGACTACATCTTGAACAAAACCAAAAAAAAAGGGACGCGTCTTAGATTCTCTTTCTCCTTTCTGTCTTCACTCATTCTTTCTTCGACAATCTTAGGGAAAAGATAAGGGAAGATCACCGTCTATAATCCGCACACACACACACACACACACACACTCAATGAGTCAACACAGATTGAGGAACACCGGGGAACCAGACATCGGGTGGTCCGGGGTGACAGGTACCCTAAGAGGTCCGTTCTTACGATCTCACCCATCGGTAAGCGAAGAGGTCTCCTATAAGGGTTGGGTACCCACCTTGGACCCAGAGGACGTAAGGTCCGTCTAAGAAATGACAGACTCGGAGGTCCATTTGGGTCTATTACCAAAATCTTCCCAATTTTAGTGTCGAGGTAGAGAAAGGTTGAGATACAGGAAGTAAATAGAGTCGGACACACAGGATACAAGTTTTGTTTTTTCATAAGAATCAAGTAGTTGGACGTAAGTGACTTTATTATGTACACTCACGAATTAAGCAATATAAAGATCTTTAGGGTTGTGAAGTTTTCCTAACTTGTGAACGAGTTTCCTCTCAGAAACGAGTCTCTTCAATTCGTTGTTCAACTCCGATCTAAGAGAGACGTCTGTTCCTCATTTCTGTCACGAGGATCAACCTGTGTCATCTCTCCTCTCTCTCAAGATGGTGGTCCTTTAGGACGTAAACTGTACAAACATAGGTCACGACAGACTAGAAACTCATCTCTTACTGGCCGAACTTCCATAAGTGTCCACTCGTAAGTAGACCACTCCTTAGACGGAAAGGGAAACTCGACCTTTTTCATTCGTTTTACCCCAGTCTACGGGTATAAATTAATTCTTCTTTGAGGTAGGGTCTAACGGAGTAAGAGATCGGGTCAATCACCGACTCGGTTGGGTCGTCCCTCTAAGGACTAAGCCGAATCGTGTCCCTGAAACGACGTGTAGTGTCACGTTCCGGGACCCTTCGTCTCCACCCTACTTTTTACCCCAGTGTCGTTCGACATAGGTAGACGACAGAGGTACGTCGTCGTTGGAACGGTCCGTCACCGTTATACTCCGATTAGCCCAATATGGTCATCGTAGGATCTTTTACGTTTGGAATCTCTCTGTCGTCTTTCGTCCACTGTCGTCCACGTCCCTTTAATTTCCGTGACGTCTTGGGGACTTGTGTATGACTAGTACATCCGTAGTCGAAACAGAAACGATACCTTGTAAAACTATTTAATAATTACTTACCAAACACGTTCACCACTCCTTTTCCCTCGATAAAAACGGATTGTTTGAATTCGTTTACCCTCCATTCCCCGAAAAGTCAGACTTGACATTTTTATGTGATTTTCGGTTACACATTCACCACAGACACGAGAAGTATTTATTTTACTCCCCTTCTTGTTTCCAATCTAGATTCGTTTGTAGAGACTCATTTCATTCGAATCTTCCCACTACAAGAATTATATGTACGACATTTGGATATAGGGGCTATTTGACATCGGGGTTAACTGAAGTCAAGACCTTCTATTTACAATGTAAAGTTCTGATCTTTATCAAGTAAATTACCTAGAGAAATCAAAATCTTATTACCTGAAAGTCAGAATCTAAGTGACTGTACCTGAGTGTCTCTGTCTGCTGTACTATAAATAATATCAGTCACTAAAAAATTCACAAAAATAAAATACAATAAAATAAAGTTGACACAAAATAAACCAGGAAATGAAAAATTACTACTTGTTACTTTTGAATTTAAAATCTAGGAGTTAAAAATTTAATTAAATAAAAAATACCTTCCTATTGACGAAATGTCTTTAAACGAGAAAAGACGGTTTGGAGTTGTACTGAGTCGGTATCCCTATATATATATATATGGGAGAGAAAACTTGGAGGGAGGGTAGAAAGAGGGAGAGGTAGGGTGGGGAGATCTAACTATGTCTCGGGGACAAACTCAAAGGACTCGGTATGTCGTTTAAGGGTGACCGATAGATAAAATGTATAGTGTCACATTCAAAGGTACAATGAAAAAGGTATGTAGAGTGGGAGACGAGGGGAGAGGGGTACAGGTATTCAAATAAGAGATACAGACTAAGAGGTAACAAAGGGACATTTATTTAAGAAGTCATGGTAAAAAGACCTAAGAGAGAGAGAGATATATATATATATATACGTAATGTTATGTTATAAGTAGAAAGAGGAAGACTGAGTGAAGTGAGACATATTATCCAAGATCCAAATAGGTGGAGTAATCCCGACTGAGTTTACACAAGGAAAATTACCGACTCATTATAAGGTAACACATATACATGGTGTCGAAGAAATAGGTAAGTAGAGAGTTACCTGTAGATCCAACGAAGGTAGAAGATCGATAACGTTTATCACGACGTTACTTGTTACCCTACGTACAGAGAGAAGGTTAAAACCAAAGGAGTCACATATACGGATCCTTACCCTATCGACCCAGTATACCACTAAAATCAGGATCAAAACATTCCTTAGAGGTATGGTAGAAGGTATCACCAATATAATTAAATGTAAGGGTACAAGGGAAAAGAGGTGTGAGAGATGTCGTAAATGACAGACACCTGAAAAACCACTACCGGTAAGACTGGTCACACTCCACTATGGAGTAACATCAAAACTGAACGCAAAAAGATTATTACTCGTTACAACCCGTAGAAAAGTACATAAAGAATCGGTAGACATACAGAAAAAACCTCTTTACAGACAATCCAGAAAAGGGGTGAAAAATTAACCCAACAAACAAAAAGACCAGAAGTCAACATACTAGACGAACATATAAAGTCTTTAATTAGAAAACAGTCAACAAAATAAACGATTATAAAAGAGGGTAAAACTCACAACAGAAAAGTGGAACGAATATCAAAGGAAACGACACTTTTTCGAAAATTCAAATTAGTACAGGGTGAACAAATGAAAACAAAAATAAAGGTAAGGAGATCCTCCACCCAGTATCTCCTAGAACGAAACTAAATTCAGTAGCTCACAAGACGGATACAAAAGGAGATTCTCAAAATATCGAAGACTAGAATGTACATCCAGAAATTAGGAAAACTCAAATAGAAACACATACTACAATCCTTCACAAGATTAAAGTAAGAAAATGTACATCGACAGGTCAAAAAGGTCGTGGTAAACAACTTCTCCGACAGAAACGGGGTAACATATGAGAACGGAGGAAACAGTTTTTATTCCATGGGTATCCACGTACCCAAATAAAGACCCGAAAGATAGAACAAGGTAACCAGATATAAAGACAAAAACACGGTCGTGGTATGACAGAACTATTGACATCGAAATATCATATTAGACTTCAGTCCTTCCAACTAAGGAAATCGAGGTTAGAAGAAAGAGTTCTGACGAAATCTATAAACCTCAGAACACAAAGGTATACTTAACACTTTAAAAAACCAGATCAAGACGCTTTTTACGGTAACCATTAAACTATCCCTAGCGTAACTTAGATCTAACGCAAATCATCATATCAACAAAAGTGTTATAACTAAGAAGGATGGGTCCTAGTACCTTATAGAGAGGTAGACAAATACAGTAAAAAATAAAGAAAGTAATCGTAGAATATTAAATGACACATGTCAAGAAAACAGAGGAATCCATTCAAATAAGGATCTATAAATTAAGAAAAACAACGTTACCACTTACCCTAACTAAGGAATTAAAGAGAAAGACTAAAAAGTAACAATTATATATCTTTACGTCCACTAAAAACATATAACTAAAACATAGGACGTTGAAACGATTTAAGTGACTAATCGAGATCATTAAAAGACTATGATAAAAATCCCAAAAGATACATGTGATAGTACAGCAGACGTTTGTCACTCTCGAAATGAAGAAAAGGTTAGACCTAAGGAAAATAAAGAAAAGGAAGAGACTAACGACATCGATTCTGAAAGTCTTGATACAACTTATTATCACCACTTGCACCTGTGGAAACAGAACAAGGACTAAAATCCCCCTTACGAAAGTCAAAAATTGGAAACTCTCATTACAAACGACATCTGAATAGTATACACCGGAAATAATACAATTCCATTCAAGGAAGATACAGGAAAAAACTTCTCAAAAGTTGTATTTATCCACGACTTAAAACAGTTTCTGAAAAAGACGTAGACAACTCTAATAGTATACCAAAAATAGAAAGTTAAACAATTATACCAAATAGTGTAACTAAACACATATAACTTCTTAGGAGTGTAGGGACCTTATTTGGGTTGAACTGGTACCATATACTCGTAAAACTACATAACAACTTAAAGACAAGTGATTTTAAAACAACTCCTAAAAACGTAGATACAAGTAGTCATTATAACCAGACATCAAAAGAAAAAACCACAAAAGAAACAGACCAAAACCATAGTCCACTACCTCCGGATCATTTCATTACGAGTTTTAAGAGGTTCGGTCCGAAGTCGTTATACACTTGACACTTGAGGGACTACAAGTTCGACCAAAATCTTTTCCGTCTCCTTGGTCTCTAGTTTAACGGTTGTAGGCGACCTAGTACCTTTTTCGTTCTTTCAAGGTCTTTTTGTAGATAAAGACGAAATAACTGATACGGTTTCAGAAACTGACACACCTAGTGTTATTTGACACCTTTTAAGACTTTCTCTATCCTTATGGTCTGGTGGACTGGACGGAGAACTCTTTAGACATACGTCCAGTCCTTCGTTCAATCTTGACCTGTACCTTGTTGTCTGATCAAGGTTTATCCTTTTCCTCATACAGTTCCGACATATAACAGGGGACGAATAAATTGGATATACGTCTCATGTAGTACTCTTTGCGACCTGACGTTCTTTGTGTTCGACCTTAGTTTTAACGGTCCTCTTTATAGTTATTGGAGTCTATACGTCTACTATGGTAGGAATACCGTCTTTCACTTCTCCTCGATTTTTCGGAGAACTACTTTCACTTTCTCCTCTCACTTTTTCAACCGAATTTCGAGTTGTAAGTCTTTTGCTTCTAGTACCGTAGGTCAGGGTAGTGAAGTACCCTTTATCTACCCCTTTGTCACCTTTGTCACAGTCTGAAATAAACCCCCCCGAGGTTTTAGTGACGTCTACCACTAACGTCGGTACTTTAAGTTTCTGCGAATGAGGAACCTTCTTTTCAATACTGGTTAGATCTATCGTATAAGTTTACGTCTCTGTAATGAAACGGTTGTTTCCAGGTAGATCAGTTCCGATACCGAAAAGGATACCAGTACATACCTACACTCTCAACCTGACACTTCTTCCGACTCGTGGCTTCTTAACTACGAAAACTTGACACCACAACCTCTTCTGAGAACTCTCAGGGAGCCTGATGTTCCTCTAGGTTGGTCTGGTAAGACTTCCTCTAGTCGGGACCCTAAAGAAACCTTACTACGATTTCGACTTTGAGGTCATGAAACCGGTGTAGTACGCTTCTCAACTGAGTAACCCTTTCTGAGACTACAACCCTCCCTAACCCCCGTCCTCCTCTTCCCCTGCTGTCTCCTACTCTACCGACCTACCGTAGTGACTGAACTACCTGTACTCAGACTCACTTGAGGTCCCCAACCACTATCGGTCCCTCCGGACCGTATGACACTAAGTACCCCAACGCTTCTCAGTCTGTGCTGACTCGGTGACTTGACGTGACTTGACTACCTCCGGACCATCTTACTCAAACCTTCAGAAGGAAGGAGACGTTGAAAAACTTTGTCAAAATCTTCCTATCCGTAATTGAGAAAAGATTTACAAACTATCTTAAGAGGACACTTCGGTAGATCAGGACCCGAAAACAAAAAACCCTCTAAAAAATTTTAGTGTCGAAGTCAAAGTCACGAACATTAATCCAACAAGTATTAAAGACAAAGAAGGACCAAGTCAGAACCTTCTAACGTAAAAAGATTCTTAGACAGGTAAAGAAGGTCCAATAGGTAAAATAACGGTATATCAACAAGTATTATCAGAGAATATTAGGAAACATAAAGACGTGACAGACAACATTGGAGAGGAAAAAGTAAAGATTAAAACAACTAAACTAAGGAGAGAGAAAAAAAGGACTACTCGGATCGGTTTCCAAACAGGTAAAACAAATAGAAAAGTTTCTTGGTCGAAAATCGAAATAATTAGAAATGATAATAAAGAAAGTAAAAGTAAACAAAGACGAGACTAGAAATCCTAAAGAAAGGAAGATGATTAAAACCCCCCAAAACAAGAAGAAAAAGGTCAACAAAATACACATTTCAATCCAACGATAAGTTACAAAGAGAACAAAGAAGTCCATCCTAACATAACGATATTTGAAGGGAGAATCCTGACGAAAACGACGTAGGGTATCCAAAACTCAACAACACAAAAGTAACGGTAAACAAGGATCTTTAAAAAACTAAAGGGAAAACTAAAGAAGTCATTTAATACAATAAAACTTTGTGTAACAAATTAGAGGTATACGAACACAAGAATGTCAAAAAAAAAAGAACATTAACTATCGATCAGAGTATCGGAACACCAGTCTCTTCCACGAACTATACTAAAGTTAAAAGAATTTAAATAACTCTAAACTAAACACTGGGTTCTACACCAGATAAAACCTCTTACAAGGTACGCGTGAACTCTTCTTCTACATAAGACGTGAACCTATTTTACAGGACTTCTATAGGTACTCTAGATAGAGTAGATTATATAGTAAATTCTACACAAAGAATAATTAAAAGACAAAACTACTAGACAGGTAACCACACTCACCCGACAATCGCAGAGGATGATAATAAAACAATGACAATTAAAGAGGAAAATACAGACAATCACAAACAGAATACATAACTCCACGAGGTCAACTCATGTATTTATAAATGTTAACAATACAGAAGGAAAACCTAACTAGGGAACTAGTAATACATCACAGGAAGGAATAGAGAACGTTATAAGAAATAAAGTTCCAGATAAAACAGACTTTACTCCTAACGATGAGGTCGAAAGAAAACGAAGAGTAAACGTACCTTATATAAAAAGGTAGGAGAGTGAAAGTCAGATATACACAGAACTCCAAGACTTCACCCAAAAAACATCTGTCGTATATATACCCAGAACAAAAACAAAGGTAAGTCGGTCAGACACAGAAAACCAACCTCGCAAAGTAGGTAAATGTAAATTTCATTAATGACTATATATAGGGTACCTTTCTCCTCGAACCATCCGATGTCAGGTACCCCAGCGTTTCTCAGTCTGTGCTGACTCGCTGAAGTGAAGTGAAGTGACTATATATACGAGGATAACGGTATAAGAATTAACAAACCCCAACTAAAATATCTAAAAGAAAAGAGGAAAACATAAAGAACTGATATATTCAGGGAAATTGTAAACAACATTTCGACCAAACCACCATGTCTTAAGAAAATTTAAAACGAACAGACTTTTGGAAAAATAAAGAGGTAGTTAAAACTCACTCTAGGAACGGTCCATGTCATACCAACATCTAAAAAGGGAAAGTCATGAAATTTATGTAGGACGGAAAGGGAAGACCGGACATCTCAAAGACGACTTTCTAGTCGACAATTCACATACCTCAAAAGGAACATACAATGAACAACGAAGAGGAACGACGAAAATTATAAGAAAGAAACACAAATCAAAAACAATCAAACTAATCATACACAGAACCACACAAAGAGGAACCCAAATAGAACATACCCTGAGAAACACGGAGAACCTCAACTAACTGATAAAGGAAAAGGTACAACCCCTTTAAAAGTTGATATTAGAGAAGTTTTTAAAAGAGTATGGGAAAGAAAATGAGAAGAAGAAGACCCTGGGGATATTAAACTTACAACCACGTAAACTATCCCAGGGTCGTCAGAGACTCTGAGAGGAGTCAAGAAAAGTAAGAAAAATGAAATACGATAGGAAACCTTCAATAAAGGTGGTAAAATGGAAGGTCGAGTGACTAAGTAAGAAGACGAAGTCTATAAGACGATAACTCAGGAAGATCTCATAAAAATTAAAGTCATTAACACAACAAACAAGAAAATAATACAGAGACATACAAATAAGAAATTAAGAAGATCCAGAAACAATTAACTAAGAACTTAAAAGAGGTAAAACAAAAGTTCCAAAAACTAGTCGAAATGATAGTAATAAGACTTGAGTCCATCAAACGGATAAAGGAGAGGTAAATACACCTAAAGACACAAAGATCAAACAAGGAAGTAAACATATCATAAAGAGACAGAAAAGAAAGAAAGAAAAAAAAAAAAAAATTGAATAACACAAACTCCAGAGCAAAAGGGTCCGAAGTTCCTTTCAACTTAAGAAAGGAACTTCTTCCAACTTAAGAAAGAAGGAAAACCAAAGACGGGAGGATTCCAACCAGGTCCCCAAACACATTCGAAGTATATCCCGTTCTAAACACGACTCGAAAACAAACAAAAAGGAGACTACCCGTTCGGACTCACACCACCATTAGGACAGACGATCACTAACCCAAACATAAAAACAAAACAAACAACAAATCCACTCCGTAGGACATGTCCCACGATGACCACCAACCCACTACGAGACAGAACATAAGATCACCAAAGGAAACACATTCGGGAGTGATAAACTATGAGGTATCCCAATCAAGAGACCATCAGATCCCAGAATCTCAGTCCCAAAGATGAGGTATTCCGAGTCCCGAACTAGAGACCAGTCCTTTCTTCCAAAGTGTTCACCAAACAAATTTTGTTTATAGGTTTTTACGCTTTAGTTTCTACTTCAGGTCTGTTTACCGTCAATGGTTTAGTCCGTTTATTATTAATTTTATACCTTATATGTGTATATGTATGTGTACTCATTTCAGTTTTGTCGGGTTGTTTTTATTTGATGTCATCTAACTGGTACCCCAGCGATCCTCAACCTGTGCTGACTCGTTGAAGTGAAAATGAAAAGTGAAAGTACGTGACCTCTTCCTTTACCGTTGGGTGAGGTGACAAGAACGGACCTCTTAGGGTCTCTACCCCCTCGGACCACCCGACGGCAGATACCCCAGCGTGTCTCAGTCTGTGCTGACCTCGCTGAATCGTCGTCGTCGTCGCCGTCGTTTGACTGGATCGTTTGTTACCTTTAGTTTTTAATACAAATGGTCAATTCTTGTTTTGATTGATTTCCTGTTTGACCTTTTGTTTGATTTGGTTCCACGGTCCCCTTATTTTTCTACTTTTGTTTTGATTGTTTATACAACTCTTTTTTCCTTTCTTTCTTTCTTATCTATACGTTTCAATTTGTCTCAATCTACTTCTAAATATATGTAATTCCTAATTGACGTTCCCCTTTTCCTGTCATCCTTTCCGTTTGTTTCCTTATTTACATCCTTTTATATTATCCAAATTTTTTAATTTTTAACTTTAATATTTTTTCTTTTTTTTTGTCCATTTTTTCTTTTTTCCCTTTTGTGGTGTCTTGACTTCTTCGAGTTGTATCTCAGTGTCCGAATATTGTTGTTATTTTTCACACTGACTTATATGTGTATATGTATATGTGGGTATTCGTTTTAGTTTTGTCAGGTTGTTTTTATTTCATGTTATCTAACTGTACCACTTATTTCCTTTGATTTTTAATACAGATGGTCTTGTTTCGATTGAATTTCGTGTTTGATCTTTTTTTTTTTTTTTGATTTCGTTTCACGGTTAACCTTCTATTTCGTTATTTTTATTTTGATTGTTTATACAACTCTCCTTTCCTCTCTTTCTCTTTTTCTTTCTTATCTATACGTTTCAATTTATCTCCATTTACTTCTTATAAATATATACAATCTTTAATTGACGTTCCTCCCTTTTTTCATCTTTTCCTTTGGTTTACTTATTTACATATTTTTTATTATTATTATCCAAATTTTTTAATTTTAAATTTTTTTTCCTTCTGAGGTGTCTTCGTTTTCGGGTTACATCTTCGTCTCCAAACATTGTTGTTGTTTTTTACACTGACTCCCCCTTTTTTTTTGAAGTTTTCGAATTAACCTAAAGAATGACGGTTATTTTAGTTGTTGATGTTGTCTCCCTCATCCCCTTCCCTAATTTTGTTTTTTTTCCTTTTTTTTTGGTTTTCTTAGATGTCTTGTTCAGTTTTTTATTGTTATTATTTACAAAAAGAACTCAGTGACGAGAGTCTCAGGAAAGGAAGCGACCCTCAGTGTCAGGTGGAGTGGAGGGATCCTACGGGAGGTTGTGACACGACTAGAGACCTGGACGACACCCCCGTCGAGTCTAAGATTAGACCAGGATGAGGACACACAAGAACAGAGGTTACAAGTGTCGATAGTTTTGATCACGAAAAAGAAAACACCCTCTAGAGTCACCGGAAAATATATAAGGTATCCGTGTCTCAGACGGATCAACTAACACACCTAAATTAGACGTCGAACATGTCAACCACCCCTCCAAAACCCAGAAGAAGGAATCGGTGTGACGGGGATCCAAAGTTAACACCAAAATAAAGGTGGAGATGTACCCCCAGCAGGTGACCCCAAACGAGGACTCCGACGGGACCTCCTGAACCCAAACTGGGACTCTCCCGGTCCACACCTCCACCACGTCGACGAACCCAGCGTCCCCAAGACCGTCGTGGTCCATGAGTCCCCCCAACCGCCGATCCCACCGTCCTTTATATCATACCGTTAGTCACAACCGGTTATGTGAGGTCATAGGAACGAACCCGAAGGGACCACCGAGTCTACGATTTCGCAGACGGTCGTTACACCCTCTGGACCCAAGCTAAGGACCCAACCCTTCTAGGGGACCTCTTCCTTTACCGTTAGGTGAGGTCGTGAAAACGGACCTTTTAGGGTACCTACCTCCTAGGACTATCCGATGTCAGGTACCCCAGCGTTTCTCAGCCTGTACTGACTCACTGAAGTGAAAGTCAAAGTAGGAACGAACCTCTTCGGGGAGGGACTACCTCTTCGGACCGTCCGATGTCAGATGTCCCAGCGTCTCAACCTGTGCTGGTTTCGTTGGTACACACGTATCTGCGTTCTGAAAAAAACGGACACCATCGAGACGGGATCACTCTCAACTCATAATTCCACCACGTCGACGAACGAACGTCCCTGGGACCTCCACGGTTCTCACGTCCCTGTACCTGACGGAAGTGTCGTCCTCAATACCGGGATAGTCTCAGAAAAAAGACTCGGAGAACATGGACTGCTAGTCTTCCGGAGAAACCGGTCAGAAAGAGGTATCGAGGTGGGTAAGTCCTCGCCTGAATCTCCTGAGGGAACGGACCCCAGGAATAGACAAGAAACCGCACAGTCCGTGTATCTCCCCGTGGGGGACCAACCCCAGGATAAGACATCTGACCGTGTAGTCCGTGAATGTCCCCGTGGGACCAACCCCAGGATGAGACATCTACTCACGTAGTCCACAAACTACCCGGTCGGAAAGATGACAAGTCGACGGTGACGACCGTACACTCCTCTGTCTCCGATACCACTACCGAGGTGGGGTGTGCGCACTGGGCCGTTGTAGAGGAACGAAGGTTCCGACGGACCAAAAGGAGGTGGCCGTAAAGGGTGGTACTAGAGAAGGGAGTGTAGGGAAGTTAGGGAAAAAGGTGTCAGTCGTCGTCGGGAGTGGGACCCTAATGAGGTGTTAAGGATTTGAGGTCGAAGGTCGGCGACTCGGAAGGTCCCCTGGTCGTAAGGTCAGGTCCAATATATACCGACGTCGTTCCTGACAGACTAAGAGTAAGGTAAATCCGACGGTATCTAGTCGACAAAGTGAGAGTCGGAATTTACAAAGAGGAGACCGAGTCTGCTAACGGGCTACATCCCTAGTCTGGGGACGAAGTCAAGGGGGTCAACGGCTCCCATCCAGGTCAGGATGATCGCGCGTACAAAAAGAGGGATCAAGGAAGTAAGATGGTTCAAAACGCTCCAACACACATATATATATGTATATACATATATAAGAAAAAGTGACCAGTCCATGAGGACAGGCGATAGGCGACCACCAAACGTACGTGACGCCACAGACTTTCACATAAGGACTACATGGATGGGTACCTCTCTCTACAGAGGGTGCAGTTGGATGAGGAGGCGGTAGAACAAGATTGGATCTAGGAGTCAAAAATTGTCTTTGATCTTTCTAGCTCCAGGTGTATTGATTTGACGTTTCTTAGTTGAGTCAGTTCTCGTCGACGGGGATACCTACCCCATCCGCGAAAGGGTGATGGAAACCCGAGGATGTGAGGACACCAGGATTCAAGAGAAGGATGGGTGGGACGAGGAGAAGGGACGAGACAGAGACCTCTATAAATTCACACAAAATTTATAAAGGAGAAGGAAGTTCTCTCAAATCGATTTAGTAAAAAGAGTTGGGTAGAGAGGAACGACTGGAATTTCGTACCGTCTTTCCAGTATCCGTCTGTCTTCCGTGTAACGACTTGTCGTACAAAGACTTGAAGATGTTAATGTAAACTAAAAATTTTTGTACGAGTGTAGAAATCGACAAGTGACAAGTTACAACACTTCCTTTTTAGTAAAACGTTCAAGAAGGAAGTAGATACGTAGAGAAGTGAAGACACGAATAGAGTCTTACCTTTTATTTTCTATATATCGTAGAAGATAGATTCTCACAGTTTTGTTAGTCGTTCGTAGTTAATTAAATAAAGCTCTGCATAACCACAGTATTCACAGTGTTCACAATAATAAATGTGCCTATAACACTTCGGACGGATATTCGGCATGTGTATTTTCACAAACCATTTATTGCTGCCTGCCAACTACTCAAACTCCGCTTCAATATGTTACTAACTGTCGTTCCCACCCTCACGGAAGTCTTCTTCCGTCGTACAAAATTATCTACGGACAAGACAAACGACAAAGAATATCTGGGGTTTCTTATATACATATAAGACTTCAGACTCGACCACTTAATCTCGTGTACGATACATACTTTTCACCTAGAAAGGACTTGTTGAAATGTGGGGAATATTGGTGGTGGTGAAAGACGACGTCGTAGAGTCTTCGTATGGTACACTTTGAGAGGAGGATCGATGACTTCAGAGGTCCTACTCGTCTATGTACTTTATACCTTCTGAAAAATCAAAAGGCCCCTTCATAGGAGGAAGAGAAGACGGGGAAAGTAGATCACCTACGTTTGGGTTGTACTAAAACTTGGAGTTGAGACTTGTAATCGGTACAATTACGTCACCTCCCATGGGTCAAGGAGTCTCGGTATTCCACTCTTCTCGCCCCAAAGGATTCTCCCGACTATACTCCGAGACACACCGGGAACTTTTGAATATGTCCGGGGAGGTCTAAGTACGTAACGAACTCGTCACGGGACCCTCCGACCGGGTGTACGTGACATAGGTGTTCGAGGTACCGGTGAACTAAAGGACCCTCAACCCGGGACCTGTTGTGATCGGGTCCTGGTGTACACCCTCCCCTCCCTTTTGGTCCATAGTGGAGGGGGTCTAGGCAGGGACGACCCATCAAAACCCAGCCGGTAAAGGGTATAGTCTCTTCTGTTACCTGTCTCCTCGGACCATCCGACGTCAGGTACCCCAGCGATTCTCAACCTGTTCTGACTCGTTGAAGTGAAAGTGAAAAGTGAAAGTACGTAACCTCTTTCTTTACCGTTGGGTGAGGTCACAAGAACGGACCTCTTAGGGTCCCTGCCCCCTCGGACCACCCGACGGCAGATACCCCAGCGTGTCTCAGCCTGTACTGACTTCGCTGAATCGTCGTCGTCGTCGTCGTCGTAAAGGGTATGTCTTCAGTGTCGACGATAATCCGTCGGAAGAGGTTTGTCGATAGGACACTCAAGGTCGTCACCTCAGGATGAGAAGGGTTAGAGTCCCTTGATGTGGTAGGAGGTACCAAAGGAATTTGAGGTGGGTGTGGAGTATTCAGTAAACAAGTAATTTGAGAGGAGTTTGATGGGTCACCGTGACACCGTAGGGAAAGGATGGTCCTGAGTCTCATTACCAGTACACTTACGGACCGATGTCTGCTCTCTGAGTCATCGCCACTACTACAAGGGACTGAGACAATATACTTTTATAAGACACTTTTATTCTAAGACGTAGATACTGATGTCTTACCAAGTCTTTACTCTACGTACCCACCTAAGTGAATTTATAGGTGAGATATTTTTACCGAAGGTAACCCGATCTATACTGGAGTATTTGACTTTGGCTAGGACCTTTTCAGTCTCCGGGACCCTAGTGTTTAGTCAGAACGAAGGACCTCCTTTCCCTGTCGAACTACAGATTTTATCGGTCTTCGGATTAATGGTCTTGACCATTAGTTCTGGTTCTGGACTCTTCGTACAACTTACTGAGTTATCCACCCTGTACACACAGACTCGTTCCGAAAGATTCATGGAACACAGAATTTATCCTGGTTGGTGGAGATTTTCGGTTCCATTGACAAAGAAGACCACTGGTGACTTTCGAACCGACGTCCCTCCCCCACTTAGGTTACCGGACTAGAAGTCCCCCCGGACTGATGGTGGTAGGTGTGGTCGGTGAGTGACCGGTCGACCGAAAGACTACGTCGACTAGTAGAAAGTGTGACTACGGTGTGACACACGTCGAGACATCAAAAGTCCGAAGTCACATACTGACCTATTAAACGACTCTACAATGAGACAAAACAAGAGACACAAACGGGGAACGGAACAAGGATCTTCAATCGGTCCGAGGACCTTACAAGAACGGAGCTACTGAAAACATCCCGGCTCTCGTTTTCTGTCGTAGAACTATGGGCCCCTTCGACTGCAAATAACTTCCTGTCTCTCTCCCGTCTCTTCTACCTTTCACCCCTACAACCCGTCACCCGTCCTGGAAGCATTCGTTGTTCTTCCCTCCCTCTCTTACACCGTCTCAATCCGTCAGTAGTCGTCTCGAGGATGACCTCACGGTCTTTCCTCCGTCCTGGGGTTCTCCTTCCGGACTACGTGAGTCACTGGTGATGTGGAAGTCCGAAACCCCAAGAGTCGGAGACCTCTCTCAGAACACAGGATATCAGACGGGTTCTTCGTTTCGTTATCTTCGGAGTTCACTAGACATTCGAAGAGAGTCCGTATTATTTTAGAAGAGTGTAAGACTTTCAATCTGAGGATCCTAGGTGAGGTTTGGACGACTAAGTTATCCTAGAGACTCCTCCCTGAGTCCGTAGGTATGATATTGTCTAGAAGATTACTCCACAAACACGTACGAGTTAACACGTTATGGTACCTGACCTCTGGAAAAGACAGGTACCCTAAGAGGTCCGTTCTTATGACCTCACCCAGCGGTAAAGGAGGAAGTTCCCTAGAAGGGTTGAGTCTCTGGTCTGGGTACAGAGAACGTAGAGTACGTAACAGTCCGTCCAAGAAATGGTGACACGGTTGTCCCTTCGGGAAGACTACTTCCAGAGGCAAGTCTTTGTAACCTTTTCTTTTTCGTTTTAGACGTCGTAAAACGTGTATTGATGTCCTCTCAGAATAGGAACGTTTCTTCGGGTTATCCGTGATAGAAGGATTTTTATTCATTAGGATCAAGAAACGTAGAAAGTCAAGTCAAGTCAAGTCAAGTCAGCGAGTCAGTACAGGCTGAGAAACGCTGGGGTACTTAGCGTCGTGCGGTCGGGAGGGACAGGTAGTGGTTGAAGGCCTCAAGTGAGTCTGAGTGCAGGTAGTTCAGTCACTACGGTAGGTCGGTAGAGTAGGAGACAGGAGGGGAAGAGGAGGACGGGGGTTAGGGAGGGTCGTAGTCTCAGAAAAGGTTACTCAGTTGAGAAGGGTACTCCACCGGTTTCATGACCTCAAAGTCGAAATCGGAGTAAGGAAGGTCTCTTTAGGGTTCCAACTAGAGGAAATCTTACCTGACCAACCTAGAGGAACGTCAGGTTCCCTGAGAGTTCTCAGAAGAAGTTGTCGTGTCAAGTTTTCGTAGTTAAAAAGTCGCGAGTCGGAAGAAGTGTCAGGTTGAGAGTGTAGGTATGTACTGGTGTCCTTTTCGGTATCGGAACTGATCTGTCTGGAATCAACCGTTTCATTACAGAGACGAAAACTTATACGATAGATCCAACCAGTATTGAAAAGAAGGTTCCTCATTCGCAGAAAATTAAAGTACCGACGTTAGTGGTAGACGTCACTAAAACCTCGGGGGTTTTTATTTCAGACTGTGACAAAGGTGACAAAGGGGTAGATAAAGGGTACTTCACTACCCTGACCTACGGTACTAGAAGTAAAAGACTTACAACTCGAAATTCGGTTGAAAAAGTGAGAGGAGAAAGTGAAAGTAGTTCTCCGAAAAATCAAGGAGAAGTGAAAGACGGTATTCCCACCACAGTAGACGTATAGACTCCAATAACTATAAAGAGGACCGTTAAAACTAAGGTCGAACACAAAGAACGTCAGGTCGCAAAGAGTACTACATGAAACGTATATCCAATTTATTCGTCCCACTGTTATATGTCGGAACTGCATGAGGAAAAGGATAAATCTTGGTCAGACAACAAGGTACAGGTCAAGATTGACAACGAAGAATTGGACGTATGTCTAAAGAGTTCTCCGTCCAGTCCACCAGACCAAAAGGGTAGAGAGAGTCTTACCGAATCGTTGAGTTCAGGATTCTCTTTTCGACTCTTTAAAAGAAGACAACGAGAGTCTCAGGTGTTATAGAGAGAGGTGAGAAATGATACTTTTTTTACATATTGACTACTTCAAAAGTCATTTAGATTGTTAAAGTGTCAAGTACGTTTGGTAGTCAGTTACCGTATTGTAGAATTACTTATTACGATGATGGGAGAGGTACAATCTTTATAAAAATTTCACTCAAAAGTAACACAGGAGAACATGTACATTGATAATTCGCCCTATCATAAACCAACTCAGTCGACACCTGTATGGTGAAACGAATGGTCTACACTTAGGTGTATCGTAAGGATGGTACCTGTGAACCAGATGTCAGATTTGTGTCAGTGGTAGGTTGAAACACCAACGTAGTAGATACACATTGTAAACAAACGTATTTTCTCTTGTCTTATTGTTTGTGTGACGTTGGGGTATCCAATGGAGAGATCAAACAGTCCTAGGTGCTTGGAAGTCGGATTCACCCACCTTTGCGATTACTAAATATTGTCCCAAATTGTTTGATCCCGGACTCCTAGTTCAGACCTAGTGGTGAAAACAAACAAGTTACTCGATTCTTACCAAAAATAAAAAATTTAACAACCCCCTTTTTTTAGTTTTCTTTTTATAGAAAACTTGTAGTTGTAATATACTTCAACTTTACAGTCAAAAAGTCTCTTCCTCTTTATAGGGCCCTATAGGGAATATACACCTTGGATTCATTTTGTCTTTCTGAGTGTCTGCATCTCCTACTGGAATACCGACCGACATGTGTGACGATATAAATTTTATCTATTGTTCCTGGATGACATTTCGTGTACCTTGAGATGAGTCACAACACACAGTCCGACCTACCCTCCCCTCAAACCCTCTCTTAGCTACGTACATATACATGCCGACTTTGATAGTGGTGTAACAATTAGTCGATATAAGGTTATTTTTTATTTTTAAAGTTTCGTATTCTTTTTTTCTTTACAGTCACAGGTAATTTTCGTAATAATCGTGGGTGGATGGGAATAAGGGACCGAAATTAAACAAAACAAAATTAAACTAAACGTGTGTTGTGTATCTCAAATAACAAAAATTTGAATACTACTTGTTAACCGACACAAAACGAAAACGAAAAAATGTGAGAGGAATCGTCGAAAGTAAAGACCATTTGTCTGGTCCTACAACTGCCTAAACCAAACCAGTGTAAACAGTGTAAGGTAAAGAGTTAAGTAAAGTAGTCAAAGTGTACGGTGTAACTAGTCGGTGGCCGTTTTGGTTCTTACTTTGATACCATGTGGTTCTTTGATTGTGGTCCGTTGTGACTATAGACAGAGGATTATTTATTGGACGGGGTCCAATCACCAAATTTTCTTAATATTCTAGAATTGTAGATAAGATAATATCCAACTCGACTTACTCACATGATTTACCAATTTTTTCCATCGGGGTGTCGGTACGCCTGCTACTTCACCAACCTTTATATTCTCTTAGGTGAGAAGAATATTTCTCTATGGGAAAAAGTCAACTACGAGTACGGAGACGGTTTGTAAAAGTACAACACCTAGTGGAGCGAGATATAGGTGAGGGGGTCCAGAAAGTCCCAAATGGACCACCGAGTCTGCTATTTCCCGGACGGACGTTACGTCCTCTGAGTCCAAGTTAGGGACCTAGTCCTTTTAGGGGACCTCTTTCCTTACCGAGAGGTGAGGTCATAAGAACGGACCCTCTAGGATACTCGTCTCCTCGGATCACCCATCAGGTACCCCAACGTTTCTCAGTCTGTGTTACCTCGATGATTGTGAAAGTCCGGGGAAATTCCCAGGACTTCGATTTTTTCGATTTGTGTGTAAAAGGTTTGTACCAAATGTCACGGCAAGATATACTCTACATCCACGGAGGTTTATCTACGTGAGTGTGTTCTGAAACTAAATCTTGATTGACTGTACTCTCCTTTCTGTCTCATGGCTCCCGAGTGACACACCCACGTCCCTTCAGACCTAGACGGGGACCGTCGACTCCACCACTGAAGAACTAAACTATCGAAGGACTAGTCACCTCTCCCCTGTCGGTGTGAATTACCGGACCAAGTTGTTACACCGAACCCAGAGTAAGGAAAATTGAGTCGGATCTAACACAGAAGCGTAGAAGGTTGTTAAACGTTTAATCATAGTTATAAGACATCATTTATAGTAAGACGAAGTGATCGGTCTCAACTAAGACACACGAATCAGAGAGCCAACACAGGCTGAGAAACATTGGGGTCCCCGACATCAGGTCTGACGAGACAGGTACCCTAAAAGATCCGTTTTAATGACCTCACCTAATGGTAAAGGAGGAAGTCCCCTATAAGGGTTAGGTCCCTAGTTTGGGTTCAGAGGACTTGACCATCCACGTAAAAATGGTGACTCGGTGGACCCTTCGGGTCTTCATCTAAGACAAGAAACGTTATTTTTATGACCAATTATGTAACTTAACGGATAAAATTTGAAAAAATTTCAGGTACCGAAATTTTTAATAATTACAATCTCTTCACCTATTATTTTGTAAAGAAGACTTTAAGGGATGTCGGGTACGAATTTGTTTCCCCGATTCCTTTCCTTTCCCAATTTTTAACAAGTTTTATTATTTCGAACCTAACAACCAATTGGGTACTATTACAGAGTAAAAGACTAAAAAGAAGAATCCCTAATGACTAACTTACAGGGAGAAGGGAGGATCTGACATTTGTGGTGCTCATGTCCCCCGGTACAAACAGATCAGTTGTGACATACACACTATTACCGTCGGGTGAGGTCACAAGAACGGACCTCTTAGGGTCCCTGCCCCCTCGGACCACCCGACGGTAGAGACCCCAGCGTGTCTCAGCCTGTGCTGACTTCACTGAATCGTCGTGTAAAGACCGAATATCATCGACGTGTTATTTATGACACACTGACAGACTTATTCATTTCGTCTATTCCTTGTAAAGTTCCATCCTATACATAGACAAGTTATTACAGCTACCAATGCGAATAGTTGGTTGATGATTCTCTTGCCATAACACGACTAGTAAAATGTACATAATAAAGTGGAAAGATATCTCATCTAAAATAATGGACGTGAAATGTGTACTTCCTTTAACTCCGAGTTTATCCAGTTCATTCTCAATATTGATCACTAACACAAAAATGAGTTTGGGGTTTTAAGACTAAAATTTCGGGTATTACACCAAAGATAATATGGAATACACAAATTAAATCCTTAAGTTACGGAAAAGTCCGTCGATACTAAGGAATGTCACCGGGTTAGTATATCCTTTGGTCTCGAAAATACTGTGAAAGAAGACAGGTATCCTTTAGGAAAATTTTCCTAAGAACCGTAAACTTGACGAAGACACCTACTTTTATGAGGAAGTACATTCCCCGAAAAAAGGTGAGCATCTCAGTATAGACCTTTACTCCTCTGGGTGGGTGTGTACTAATAGACCTCCGATTCTCTACCCAACAGAAATAAGAGTCCTAACAAATCACCAAGGCGGTTGGTTTAAGATTTCTGTGTCTGAGATTAAGAGATACGTCCTTAAGAGAGGCTCTTTTGAATGAAACGGGCTCCTAACAAAGACATTATGTCAGTATAAGTGGGACTCTTACGAAAAACCTGAGTTAAATTTTTAAGGAAAATGTTTCTGTATCTTTTATTTGTCCCAATGGTTTCCCCTTTCCCCACCCCCTATTTGACCCTTTTATTCTAATTCTCTCTATGTGATGATATATATTTTATCTATTCGTCGTTCCTGGATATTCCGTCCTTTAATATAAGTTATAGAACATTATTTTATATCACTTTTTCTTCAGGGACCACCAGGTCACTAATCCTGAACCACGAGGTCATCAATCCTGAGTCCCGGATGAACGGTCCCCGGACCCAGGCTAGGACCCAGTCCTCTTAATTTTAGGGTGTTCGACGGACACCACCCGTTACTTTTTTCTTAGACTTTTTCTATATTTATGTACATATGTGGAGAGTTGTATACATATGTGTGTGTGTGTGTGTATATATATTGACCTAGTAAAACGACATGTGGACTTCGTAACATTTAGTTGATATAAAGTTAAAATTTTTTCTTCCTTTTAGGGGTAAATTTTCGGTCATACTGTGTCTTCCTTGAACCAACTAAGACAGTGTGAAATAATAAGTAAATATAAAAGTAAGAAATTGAGTCGTTTATAAATGTATCGGAACTGATGTACATTCTGTACCTCGAAGTAAATTTACATCATCAAAATAGAGAGGTTAGTGGTGTCATTTTGATCCTTCTAATTTTGTACAACAAAACTTCATTTATAAAACCCACCAATGTAGAAACATGGTTCTACATGATATTCTTTCGTCAAAGAAGGAACATTTTTGTAAACCTACTTCGAATCAGTATCCTTATGTATAAGGAACTTGAACCTGTACTGAGTAGTCGTAGGATTAACTATACATTCACAGGGAACCGATATATAGTTTAGTATGATCAAGTTTGTGTACGGGTGTCATAGACTGTATTTTAGATTATAAAGTTTACATTATTTGACGGAGAAACGAAAGACTCCAAAGAATCTAGGATTACGGGTTAATATAATTGTTTTAAAACGAAGAGAGGACGAGACGAGTAGTCTCACGTCCGTGACTCTATTTCCACTTTTTTACTTTCACGGTTGAAGGTCGTCTAAAATTTACTCTATAAAAACGACCCTGGTGAAATTTGTTTCTGGTCAAGAGGGACTGGAAAAGTGGGTCGACAGGAGGACTCTCCCGACGAACCTTTAGTCGAGTACTAAGTAATATCTAAGCTTAAGTCCACCTTTTACGTGAGTTTGTTCTCGACTTTCGAGTAATGTCAATATGGACGTTCCTAGTCAGTGACGTCAAGTTTCAGATAATCTTTCCAATATTGAACGGATATTTTTAAATCGAAACCCGAGTTTATGTCGTATACTCAAAGATCGGGTATTCATGGAATTTTAGTCTTTTGAGTTAATCCATGAGGATTTGATTTTCCGACCATTAACCGTCTCTTAACTTAAAACTACAAAATTTTGAAGAACGGTTTTCGAACTCTCTGTAAAATTACAAACTTTTATATCACATCATTAATCTCATTCTTTAGACTCTTCAGTTAAATTTGGACCGAAGGTAGATAGGGAGTGAGGGGGGAGAGACTGTTACCCTCTGTAAAGAAGTTATAAAGACGTGATCACAAGGATATTTACTTTTTTGATATTACTATAAATGGAAAAGGGTCTCCACAGTTCCTCGATTAAATTACTGACATTAGGAGAAAAGTTCAAGTTGTTACGTGAAAAGATTCCTTTCAGAAAGTGAAGAGTCCAGGAGGCTCCATTGACTCGTGTCTGGGTAGGTTACGGAGTCTTTCCATCCCAAAGGAAACGAAGACTCAATGAGAAGTAAGGGTAGACAGACCTCGTTCTTTTCCTAAAAAGGAAAACGATTAAGGGTCGTCTCTTCCCACTCATAGAGTCTCTCCTCTTTCCTAAATTATCACAACGGGTGAGTCCGAACTTTTGTATCGAGGGTGAAAGATCTACACACCCAAAAAAGAACAAACACTTCATTTTGTACGAGAAACACTCCGTACTTGTTCCATTGTCTACTTTTCACGGGTCATGTGTCCCTTACAGGAAGGGGTCACCGCGTCACCATTTCTTAGGTGGACGGTTACGTCTTCGGTGTTCTGTGAGTCCAAGTTAGAGACCCAACCCTTCTAGGGAACCTCATCCTTTGTCGCTGGGTGAGGTCATAAGAACGGACCTTTTAAGGTACTTGTCTCCTCGGACCTCTCGATGTCAGGTACCCCAACGGTTCTCAGTCTGTCGACTCGTGTGCGTGTGTGTGTCCTCTGTTAGGTTAGGTGTCATCGATGTTGAAACTCGTGAGTCTCAGGTTGAGATATGGTTGAAGGGAGAGTCGGGACCCCCGGGGAGGATTCGGTCCGTCTAGTTCAGATACGTCCGTCCAGTTCAGATACGTCCGTCTCCGAAGAAGAGTGGGAGAACGTCTCTTCGTTTTCTCTTCTGCACCTAATCCCTTTGTGTGAGTCTGTAACGAACCCCTTTCCACGAGGTCGTTCCTTCCCATAAAAGTATAAAACCTTATATTACAGTCCTAAAGGGTCGGTCATCGTACCGAAACGAAAAGGATTTATTAATGAAAAGTATTACTAAGGATTATACTTAAATGAATAAATTACCCTTATGTTATACGTTAAGACATAAAGAATAATTATGAGATTCCTCGTTATTACTAGTTTCGAGTCTTTCGAATAATTGCACCAATTTACGTAATTTTTCGGAATCATTTCTGATACGTGATAACTAGGGCGAGTATCAGAACCGAAAACGTCTCCCAGGTAATTCCGTGTCGTACAATAGTTACGTTTAATCAGGGGTCGCTCGACAAGAGGAGACAGAATTTTACTCCACCGTACTTTGACTTCGACTTTATAAGACTTTTAATGACTTATTAATATCGGAAAAGGGGGTACAAAATATATTAGATGAACATGTCGTAAAAATTATAAATCACAGAGTGCGTTTATCGTCAAAGGTTTAACCTATTATCCCATATTATTTTCTCTGAAAAGGTATTATAGAGTTTTATAATAAAATAGAAGGAGGGTTCCCAGGGTTACTTCTATTTATTATCTGTGGCCCGGTACAAAGTATGTTTAATTCAAATATAATAACTTAGGAACATTAGGTTGTAAAACAACTAGTTTTAAGAAGATTTGATAAGTGGATATATTTCCGAGGGGAGTATTAATAATATTAAAAAAAGGGACTACTCGTTGGGTAGTTTTTATAAAATTCATAAAAGACGAGCTCTCCTAATTTATTCCAAACAAAAAAGAAAAGAGTCATTCACAAAATTTAACACCACTTTAAACGTATTATATTTTAATCGTAACATTTTGTATGTTAAGGTGCCATAAATCACGGAAGTGTCACAATACGTTAACGGTGGAGACCACGGTTTTATCAGAGTAGTAAAGAGTTTTCTTTTGAAGGTATGTGAAATTCGTCAATAAGGGATAAGACGGGTTGGGGATGGGACAGGGGTCGGGGAACACTGGTGGTTCCAAACTACTGAAATTTCGACGAACGTTGGGTAATCTCTTTCCTTAAAGACAAAAATGGGACCCTCGACCTTCACTGGACCTCATGAGTAACTTATGCCTCTAAGGAATCGGAGATATGTTTCTAAGGTTGTGTTCGTCAGGACTTCGGTAAAGAACTCAGGAGAGTTGGGTGGTCCCTCAAAAGCGATGAGGATTATTTATGTCAGTCGGATTGTCCCACTACCTCCACACTTCTCGGGAAACTGTTGACAGAAGACTACCTTTACGGTGCCGTCCCACGTCCCCCACGTCCGGTCCCGTCCCCTCCCAAACCTCTCGTTACGTCCTACAGATGTGTCGACAGGAAGTCATAGGTTCTCCTAGTCAAGGACCTGGGGGTACCTCTGGTAGGTACCTACGGGTCTAGAGAGTTTATTTTACTACATCACGTCGGTCGGGAGACGTAAGTGTCTATGGGTCTCAGTTGATACACGGCCTCATCTCTGAACGCATCACTCCTTCGAAGATGACCTGACAGGATGACTCTTCTTTTCAATAAACCTTCTCCCTCCTTCTCCTCTTCTTCCTTCCTTCCTTCCCTTATTACTCCGTCCATTCCTCCATAGATACCGGAAGTCCCATGGACACTAGTCAAAAACTGTGTTCTACTCGACAACGAGAGAAAAGTAGTCCCTCCTTCAAATATGGCCAAACAGAAGTCCACATTTGTGTCCGTCACACACGTAAACCACCACCCCTAGTTGTCGCGAAGAAGTGACTACAAAAATCGAAAGAGCGGTGTCGGAATATGTACTAAGTAGTGACTCTCACCCACCTCCCACACACCCTCACACGCAGAGGAGGAATCTCTTCCCTTTTCCGTACTTCAGCGTCTCTTACTCTCGTTCGAAAGACCTCTTCGCCTCGTCCAAACGTCCCGACACGACTCCCGACACTAATACTTACACGTCACTAAGGTCAAGACGACCAACAACGTAAAAGAGTCGTCCCGGTAGAGGGGTCACAGTAGTTCCGTTTCGTTCACATCTTCAAATAGACGCCAAGTCCAAACGGACCTTCTCTCCCCCCACTCCCGTACTTCCATAAACGTCCCCTTTTGTTAAGGTTGATAGAGTTCTTATGTCTCTTGAATTTTCTTTTACTAAAAGTAGTACCTACTTTTACGATCCTTGACTATTTTATAAAAGGGACAGGAGTGGACACCGAGAAAGAGATGAAACAAGGGACGGTCTGTATAGTGTTTATAAGGAAAGGGTCTCCCGTTTTAGAACTACTGGAAATTCTTTATATGAATAGTACTTTTCTGTTAAATACATTCTCGATTTCGTTAAACTATTGTACTATTTACGAAGTTTGAGTGATTGTTTCTTTACTGTTAAATAAACGTTGATCGGAACACAGAATGTTGTCTCTACATAAACCAAAAGTTACAGGTCGGAGGGCTAGTGTGTAAAATATTACACACTTGGGAGAAAGGAAGGGCCATCCGTCCTTCTTGAAGGTAAAAGGAACTAAGTCCAAAGGTGTCCCTCTGTCACGGTGGTCCTGATAAAGACTAAAAAGAAGGATGGAGGAGGGAGAGGAGGGATTCGTCCCCCAGTTGACTGAATAAACTACTTTGACTTGAAAGAGTGGAAGTCTGAGAAAAAAAGAGAACGGACAAAAAAACGCTCTGTTGGATAGACTTTTTAAGCATACAGGAGTAGACAAAACACAGAATACCGTTATCCAGACGGGGACCACCCCTGGTCCTCATCGGATCGACATAGGACTCCAGTTCAGTTATATAGACACATTGAGTCCAGAGTGCTTAATCGTTTAGGTCAACCGGTGACTACATTTTGGTATAAAAGATTTACATATTTTTTCTTTCATTCATTACCCAATTTAATTTTTTAAATTTTTACTTTGTGGATTTCATGAAATCGAACAACGGGTCTTATCTCCAAGGGTTCATAGACAAGTACCTCGGACAATCACAGAGTCACTAAAGAAGGACTGTACGGACTCGGGTCTTTTTATGGAATAATTTAAGATAAATAATTCATCAATCCAGGTTTGTTGACGCATTCAGGAATACAGGATTGTTAAGTGATCTACAAATCCCCCTTTTCTCGTATTAAACTCTCCTCTTTATTATTAATAAAGGAAGAATTTGTCAGTGTTGATGAATGACTATCCTACACACACGGATGAACAACCCGGGATGTGTCGAAGACTTTAGAATCTTAGTCTATTTTAGGGAAAATAGAGTTGTTAGAGATTTTTTCTCGAAACGTGTCTATACCGTACTTTTCTTCACATTACACTAGAGTAAAACTTCGGCACTTGAGGGAACTCGGTAACCAAGTACACGATAAACCGTCTACAACTCACAACGACAAAAGGAGTCTTTAAACGTAGTAAGGAACCGTAGAGACACTTAAACAACCCCACAGGGTCCCTCGACAGCATATCTCAAACCTTGGTGTCTGGACCTCTACTCTTAGAACAAAGTTCAAACCGTGAGTGTGATAACACGGGAGGACGAGGGGGTGGGAGTAGTAGTACCTTTTTTACTACGACTATAACTTGTGTCTGTTTCCAGTGTCCTTCATTTTGTCCGGGTCGTAGAGTCAGTCTTTCTGTCTCTTGAAGTTTGAATACTTCTACTATTCGTTCCTGATCGTAGTGTAGGGTCTGGTCTGACACTCCCGGTTCTTACTACACCCTACTTGTTTTTCTCTCAGCGTGATTCAATCTTAATAGCCAAGTTCCAGGGGCTAATGTTCACAACAGGTCAAGGAATCTCTCCGTTTCTTCTGAGACAAGGGAACTTATGGAAACATGTGAGTAGACTATATTTAGGCTTCCCGTTCTGGTAACTTTCCTTTCTTACACTCACAACGTCTATTTACCTGGTCCAAAGATTTCAAAAGAGTGAATGTTCAAACATCAGAACTCGTTCGTCAACAACAACGCAAACCACTCTTTCAATACTATGGTAGACGGAGTTATCTTCGACTCCTAACTTACGTCATTATATACTTCAGACAGAGTGTGTAAGTTGAGAATAACGTACCACCAATAAGACTATAATAACAATAACGAAAAGACTTCCTTTGTATTTTTCTTTTATGAAGAACCTGTTTCAATTGATAATTCTCTTTATTTTTACTAGTGATTAAAAGTACTCTTTTTCTTATATCCATATATCCATATTGTATATACACATACATATTGACTTAGTGAAACGATATGTGGACTTTGTAACATTTGGTCAATATGAAGTTAAAAAAAAAAAAAAATTTCCGACCCCGGGTCCTCAACATAGTCATATACTTACAAAGGATACCGTGAATCGTAGTGTCACATGGTTGTTACCTCCTCTTTTCTAAAAACTTTGTACACTTTGGTCTTGATCATTTACCTTTTAAGAGGTTAGTCCCCTGTAAATTTTAACATTCACCTTCTAAACGAAGAGTACTGTAGATTAGTGTAACCTTTAAGAGAGGACAGTTCTTGTACGAACTTTGAGTCGGTATACATACTGACTCGGCGAAGTGACAAGTGAACTTTACTAGTATTATAAACAATTATTTAATATGGGGTTAAGTTTTTTTATTCTTCAAATTTCGAATTTTTTTCTCTTTTTTTATTTATTTTAAGTATACTTTTAAGTTTTTCATTTAAACGTTATTATTTACTTTGTATAAAAAAACGAAAAAAACATTATCAATACTCTTTATCTTAATTAGTCTTAAGGAAGATATTTTGTGTTTATAAATCGTTATAATGTCTTTTGAAGACACTCTTCAACTCACAGACTAAGTAGGGTTAGTAGTTATTATTCTTTATTTAAAGTTAGTTTGTATCATCGTCTGATAAAAGAAGTACTTTTTAATAAAAATTTTCGATAATAGTGTACTTCTCTTTTCAGTCCTTATGTGTCGGTATTATATTCTATTATAATTTCTCCACACGGTGTCGTTAAGTAATTAACACTTATAATGTAACAAAGAGACCTAATACACTACAAATACCATATACTATATAAAAAATTCACATTAAACAACTCTAAAAAAAATATTAAGTTTTATTTACGAATTAAGTATTGGTGACAACATATGAAAAAGAATTTCTACTATATGATTTAAACATGTTAGATTAATAAATGGTTTTGCACCTAGGTAGGGGTTCCACTTTTTAAAGGAATCTTTTTGTAGAAATGATGATTCAGAGGAGGGTCTTCCCATTTATTTTACCTTTGGTTGTGGAGTTAGAGACCGTTGGAAATGAGGTTTTGTTACACGTTTGTACAATACTTTAGTGAAAGGTCTCCTCAGTGGTGGGTACCGGGTGGTTCACTTGGTCTGGGTTCGTCTCCGGAGTCCCTGTGATCCTCCTTCACTATATCGGGTCTAAGTCCCGCCCACGAACGGGGTTCCTGGGTCGTAAGGGTGTTCGTTGTGACTAAAAAGTGAGAGGGATTTGATTCGTTGAGTCTTCCATTAAAATTCTGACAAAGAATTTTTTTTCTTTGTTCAAGTGAAGGAACTTTATACGAAAGATACATTTTTGTTTCTTGGCGTCAACAGATCGTCGATAATGGATCACTATCCATTCATCCATCCACACTGATTGTTTACATTTTTACATTATACATCCATCCAACCCCTACCTACCCACCAACCTACCTATCTGCCTACCGATCTACTTTCTTTTTTCCTCTCCCTCCCTCCTTCATTCTCCTCTTCCCTTCTTCCCTCCTTCTTTCCTTCGTTCCCTCTTTTCCTTTCTTTTCTTTCTTCACCTTACTCTCTCTTAAACCCGTCTACAATTTACAGAAACAGAAATTTACACCTTAAGTTATAAAAGGGGTTTATGTAGGATTAAGAGATCCAGAAGACTATCCGGAAGACTAATATGGTACACGGGGGTTATGAAGGAGGAAGTAATCGACTGAAACCCCAATCTCTTTAAGTGAATCTACGAAAGTCTTGTGTTCACTTTCAGTGAGTCAACACAGGTTGAGAAACTCTGGGGTACCTGATATCTAACGTTCCAAGAAGACAGGTACCTTAACAGGTCCGTTCTTATGACCTCACCCATCGGTAAGGGAAGAGGTCCCTTGAAGGGTTGAGTCCCCAACTTGGACCCAGAGGGTATGACTTCCGCCCAAGAAATGGTAGACTCGGAGGTCCCTTCAGGGAGTCTTGTGTTTGATGACGAGATTTGGAAACGGATGAAATGTTTTACTATTTTTCGGACATCCTGACTCAGTGAAGGGTCTTCAATGACGCTGACAGTGAGTTGACTGTGTTCATTTTCGAAACCTTTCTCTTCCCTCTTTTCCAAGTACCCTCTCCCACCTTTCTACACTTCTCGTTTCTCCGCACTGTCTCCGTCTCTTTCCGTTTCTGTCACTCGTGTCAGTTTTCTCGGTACCGACTCAGACCGCTTCAGGACCCCCCTACGACCACTTTATTGACCCTACTCACCGGTGACCGTTGGATTTGAGGCTCCGATCCTGGGGTTCCTTAAGGTAGAACTGAAGTGTACCTCAACGAGGGTCTTCCTCGTTGAGTTGGGTATGGTAGTAGCTCTCTTAAAGATCTTCGACTCCGATCTCCGTCATACCTTGTTAGACAGAGTCACGAGAGACTAAATCCCATAAAATTAATGGACCCACTTTCTTACACTAATCATGTGTAACTGGAGTGTCTATTCATTCGTCTGAAACCCCAAAGTAAGAGGCAAAGTAAGAGAAGAGATACGAGTCAAAGGACTTCCTAGAAAGTTGACCACCTTAGGTCCGCCTTCAGTCGTCCATTCCCACGGGCGAGTACATTAGGTATGTCGACTCAGAACGTCCCGGGTCCCGTCTGTCTCTTTCCGTCTCCCACCTAGACTGCCTTATTAACTTTTACAGGTTGTGTGGTTGAAAAAATTCGGTCGTTCCTTCCGTCGGATTCTAACTTCTGCCGAGACATCTTCAGTCTAGTCTCTGTTTCTGTCTAGTCTGGACCGCTGACTACTGTTCGTCGAGACTTCAGGCAGGACAGAGACCCTAAAGACGAGACATTCTGTTCAAAGGTGTAACAAGTTTGGACAACTTGAGTATGCTCGACATTGAACGGTGTCTTTGATAGAACTGAGTCACGAAAATGTTTGATGTTCACCATTGGGCAATCGTCCACCACCTTAGTCAAATCATCCAATTTTTGTGGCGAAAATTTTTTACCTTTCTTTTTGTCTTACCGATCTAATCTTGTATGTGTGTCATTTTCTTGTTCATAGAAAAGTACTTTGAATAAAGTCAGTACCACGACCTTTTCTGAGAACTTTCAGAGAACCTGACGTTCCTCTAGGTCGGTCAGGTAGGACTTCCTTTAGCCAGGACTTATAAGTGACCTTCCTGACTACGACTTCGACTTCGAGGTTATGAAACCGGTGGACTACGCTTATTGACTGAGTAATCTTCTGGGACTACGACCCTTTCTGACTTCCGGCTTCCTCTTGCCCTACTGTCTCCTACTCTACCAACCTACCGTAGTGGTTGAGTTACCTGTACTCAAACTCATTCGAGACCCTCAACCACTACCTGCGCGACGTCATGTACCCAGTGTTTCTCAGTCTGTATTGACTCACTAACTTGACTAAAGTCAGCCCATACACAAGTATGTGTATACATGAAATACGATCTGTAGATTTTACATATAGAGACAGCACAGGTCGAGAAACACTAGGGTACCTGACATCGAGTGGCCCGAGGAGACAGGTACCCTAAGAGGTCCGTTCTTATGACCTCACCCAACGTAAAGGAGGAGGTCTCCTAGAAGGGTTGGGTCCCTAGTCTGGGCATAGAGGACGTAGAGGACGAAGCGTCTGTCTAAGAAATGATGACTCGGTCGACCCTTCGAGTATAGAACACTCAGTACCAAATTTTTTGCAAACTTTCAGTGGGACGATTGACTTTTTTGTTCAAAAAAAGGGAGTCTTCAAAGAAGAGTCCGTGTAATACGTAAGTCCTTTAACGGAGTTGTAACTTTTGGACGTCCCGTAGAAGTTCTCGTGTCGTCAGAAACACTCCTGTCGAAGATCTTAAGAGATAGACACTTTTTATCCGGTACCCCAAGTTCTCCGATGTCAAGAGGGATATCATTATGTTGTGACGAGAGAATAAAAATAAAAAATTATAGACTGTACAAAAGTTTCAAAACGATGAAAGATACGTTTGCTTACGGGGTGAGGATTAAAGATATCTATGACTTCTCACGAAACGTAAGGTCCAATAGTCATTGACTAAAGAAAATAGGACTAAGATTTTAAGAGAGATTCTGTCCTGTTGACTCTTAAAAGGAATGTCCAGGGTAAGTGTTAGGGAATAACATTCTAACAGATCGATTGATTTGAACGATATGACCTTCCATGAATGAGACTCTCAACATCGTTTACGTTTGTTAGGGGGGTGAGGGGAAGATGAGGGGGGGTAAGGGCTCTGTAGACGATCATTTTGTGACTGGTCTTAAAGATCGAGTAAACACTCTCTATTTTTACGTCCTTAAAGGTCCCAGAGAAGAGAGATAACAGTCTGTTACTAGGAAAACAGACCACTATATTTCGTAAATTTTGGTTCCCCAAATCTTTTCCACATATTCACACTTACGGGCATCTTTACGAAAGTCGATGTTCATTCTCTTTTCATTCCTTCTGTAAGTCACTAGAGTCAATTGTTCAACAGGTCCCCATGTGTCAGACCGAAGGTAAAACCCTCGTCACCGATTTTTACTGTAGTTCACAAGTCCGAGAAAAATATAAAGGTGAGACGGTAAAAATCATATAACCGAAAAATGGGTCAATAGAGCAGTGAAGTACCAATGTCCTTTTACCTATATCGATATTCCTTCAGTAGGAGTGAATCGATGAAAGTTCTGTTCTTCTTTCCGAATTTCCAGTTTTCCAAAGAGTGTTCAGAGATGTAAAAAATTGGTCCTTTTTTGAGAAAAGATCTTCGAGGAAGAGAGTTGTCTAAGGGAATGTGGAAAAGTCGGTCTTCAACCAGTGTACGTTTTGTGATCTGGTTGATGGCCGTTTGCCCTTGGTTTAATGGTACTTGCCGATTCTACGTGCTCTAAGTAAACGACCTCTAGTGGTGAACGGAACTCTAAATCCTTAGACTTACTTTAATCCTAAGACAATCGATAGTTTCTCCTTACCAACAACCTATTCACGGAAAGTGTTGTGGAAGGAGGAGAGTAAGAGGATCGTCTTAACCTGACGGAGTACTCTCGTCCGATTTACCGAAAACATTACGGTCAAGTAACCCTTCCGAGAACCCTTTTCGTCAGTGACCACGTGAAAGGGGTACTCATTTTAAAACTTTGACACCTTTGTATTTTTTTACTGGACTGTGAGAATTTGAAGTCGAAGTCGTCTTCTTCGAAATCGATTTCTAAAAGATACGGTTTACGGTTGATCTTACTCTAATTACAACATATTAGGATTTACAAGTCCATGTACTCAGTTAATTTTACTTATCGACTCCAATAGAGTCTAAACCAAAAGTAAGAGATATATAGATATAAGATGTTTTAGAATTCTTGTTCAGGTCAACCGAGATAATACATGCGTTTATGTGTAGCCACGATTGTATGTATATGTCACTTCTGATTTAATCAATAAGGGAATCAACTATATGTAGACTTTTATGGAGGAATGATCTAGTGAAGTAATAAATTTCGTTTTAACCATTTCTTAGGTTGACGTTACGTCTTCTGGCGAACGTCACGTCCTCTGGACTCAAGCTAGGGACCCAGTCCTTTTAAGGACCTCTTCCTTTGCCGTTGGGTGAGGTCATAAGGACGAACTTTTAGGGTACTTGTCTCCTCCGACCGTCCGATGTCAGGTACCCCAGTGTTCTCTTCCTGTGCTGAATCGATGAAGTGGTGGTGGTGGTGTTATTTAAAGATTCCCTTTAATTTTGACGAGTGAACGTACCACTTTTATAACTAATCTACGAAAATATCTTTGACCAAGGAAAAAAAAAAAAAGTCTAGTTTAGATAAATAATTTTGACTTATGGTCTAGTCATAAGGTGATCCGGTTATCTATCTCTAGTGAATGAGATTCTCCACGACACGATCTGTAAAAGGTCCGTGCAAGGGCAAATTAGAAGTGTTCAGAACGTTTATCCGTAAGAAAAGAAGAGAGAGAAAAAAGAAAGAAAGAAAAGAAAAGGGACCGACACGGTGGTCCGTACACCCTAGAATCAAGGGGTTGGTCTCTAGTTTATGTTTAGGGGACGTAACCTTCGTGTCTCAAAATTGGTGACTTGGCGGTTCCTTCAGGGTCAAAAGTTTTAAAATGTGTGTTTCATTGAAGAATCCTTCTACTACATTTATAAGGTGTCAATGGTTTTATACAAAAATCATAACAGTTCATACAACTCCAGTAATAATATTTAGACAACATTATCTAAATCGATATCCAACTTGATCTATAAAACGGAAACGACTTTACATACCTCTAATCTCAATACGAAATGAATTAAACAAATCTGATAAGTTCAAGAAACAACTTAGGTCCTTTTTGTCTAAGACCAATTGAACTCATTTTGACTTTGTATGACCTTCTCGTACCTCATAGAGTGTCTTAGTTCCCTCTTGTTTATTGACCGAGTAACCTTCTTATTCTTTGTATTTTTAAAGGTTGTAGATCCATCGTCCTTGATTGTCTAGTGAAGGAAGTCCTTTTGGTGGTAGTCAAGTCAAGTCAAGTCAAGTCAACGAGTCAGCACAGGTTGAGAAACGATGGGGTACTTAGCGTCGTGCGGTCCGGAGGGACAGGTAGTGGTAGAGGGCCTCAAGTGAGTCTGGTTACAGGTAGTTCAGGCACTACGGTAGGTCGGTAGAGTAGGAGACAGCAGGGGAAGAGGAGGACGGGGGTTAGAGGGTCGTAGTCTCAGAAAAGGTTACTCAGTTGAGAAGCGTACTCCACCGGTTTCATGACCTCGAAGTCGAAATCGTAGTAAGGAAGGTTTCTTTAGGGTCCCGACTAGAGGAAGTCTTACCTGACCAACCTAGAGGAACGTCAGGTTCCCTGAGAGTTCTCAGAAGAGGTTGTGGTATCAAGTTTTCGTAGTTAAGAAGCCACGAGTCAGAAGAAGTGTCAGGTTGAGTGTGTAGGTGTGTACTGGTGTCCTTTTTGGTATCGGAACTGATCTGTCTGGAATCAGCCGTTTCATTACAGAGACGAAAATGATCATATAATCATTTATATGATTGAAAAGAAGGTTCCTCATTCGCAGGAATTAAAGTACCGATGTTAGTGGTAGACGTCACTAAAACCTCGGGGTTTTTTATTTCAGACTGTGACAAAGATGACAAAGGGGTAGATAAAGGGTACTTCACTACCCTGGTCTACGGTACTAGAAACAAAAGACTTACAACTCGAAATTCGGTTGAAAAGTGAGAGGAGAAAGTGAAAGTAGTTCTCCGAAAAATCGAGGAGAAGTGAAAGACGGTATTCCCACCGCAGTAGACGTATAGACTCCACTAACTATAAAGAGGACCGTTAGAACTAAGGTCGAACACAAAGAACGTCAGGTCGCAAAGAGTACTACATGAGACGTATATCCAATTTATTCGTCCCACTGTTATATGTCGGAACTGCATGAGGAAAAGGATAAACCTTGGTCAGACAACAAGGTACAGGTCAAGATTGACAACGAAGGATTGGACGTATGTCTAAAGAGTTCTCCGTCCAATCCACCACACCATAAGGGTAGAGAAAGTCTTAAAGGGTGTCAAATAACACTAGGTGTGTCAGTTTCCGAAACCGTATCAGTTATTTCGTCTTTATCTACAAAAAGACCTTGAGAGAACGAAAAAGTTCCTAGGTCGCCTACAACCGTTAAACTAGAGACCAAGGAGACGGAAAAGATTTTGGTCGAACTTGTAGTCCCTCAAGTGTCAAGTGTATAGCGACTTCAAACCGAACCTCTTAAAACTCGTAATGAAATGATCGTAGACTCTACTCACGTTAACACGCCATCAAACTCGTAAGAAACCGTAACGGAAAGAAACCTTAACCTTACTTTTGACTGGAAAAGGTAAGGACACCGGTGACGACTCAAAAGGTTTAAACGACCGTATAACTCACGTCGTGAAAGTGTCGTAACAGAAAGTCCTAAACTTTGTTGAGTTGACCTTAAGATAGTGGAGGTGATCGAAACAAGCATCACTACGAAAGATTCCGGGTGAACTGAAGTGTAAGGTTCTACAGACCGAGATCTAATCACTAGTGTAGTAGTACTAATAGACCCAACACTTCTAGAAAAAACATGTCAAGAAGACACATAAGAACGGTGGAGAAGAATTATAGAAGACGAAGACAATCCAGGTATGGTAAAGACAGGAAATAGCTCGGGTAAAAACGTACTTTACAAGGGAACCATAGAGACTAAAAGAACTTCTCTAGAGATCAGAAAGGGTAAGACAAAAAAAGGAGATAAAGAAACGTGACTAGCGACTTCTTCCGAAAGAATAGAGAAGAACGATAAGAAACCTAACTAGATAAGACGAGTGAAGGAAACCTGTACCGGAATAAAGACCCTTCAACTTAGACTAACCATTGTACGGAATCCATTCCGAACCCATTGTACGGAATGACAAAAAGTTCTCCTCCCGTCTCTAGAACTAATAACTGTGTTGTATTCTTTTCTTTCCGTTTTTCTTTCACTGAAAAGGTTTTCTACTTCCATCCCTAGGTCTCAACCGTTTTTGTTCATGTAACGTCTCGACCGTAAGTTTGGTACGGTTTGGAAAACGAGAATTGGTAAAGGACATGAATAAAAAAGTTAGTAAGTAATCATTTTATCAGAGTCACTTCATTTGACTCTATTTATATACCATTAATACCGTAAGGACATATATTCAAGTTACTAATTATGGTCGTGAGTGTCTTTTCTAAGTTTCCTTAGGTTACCGTTCAGAACGACTACTAAAACCGTAGAACAGACAACTAGAAAACCGATACCGGACGAACATTCCTTTGAGACAATCACCGGTCTGAGTAGATGAGTTGGCCTCGACCGTAGTAACTCAACGGAATCAAGTTAAGTTAACGTCTTCACACATGAAGGAAAAAGGTAGAAAGACTGTAGTCTTTTAAATCGTAATAATGATGAGAATCACAGTTAATCGTCAAAGTGAACACCAAATGACAAGGACATAGTCGAGAACCTTTGTTTTATTGTTGAGTATAAAATTTTAAAGGTTCAAGAGAAAAGTGTATTTCTAAACAAAAAGGTGTTTTAAAGGTGTCAAAAGTATTTACACATTTCTCTGTTGAGTCCAATATTTTAAAACGAAAAATTCAGAGGTTCAAAACAAAAAATTCCAAAGTCTAATATTTTAACGGTAGACTTTCAGGGAAGTTATAAAAATTTAAGAGTGGTAAGTCATAGAAATAAGAAGTTTCGACATTGTACATAATGAATTTTACGGGTTTCTAAAGTAAACCTTACTACTTTCGTCCGAAGAAAAAAGAGTATTTTATGACATACATAAAATCCCATCGAAGCAGGACCATTCATTTTGGTTTATCGATTTTGGATCGTTTCTTTATTTCTTACCCCCTTTTTTCCTTCTTTCCTTCCTTCCTTCCTCTTCTCCTCTCTTCTCCCCTTTCATCCCCTCTTTAACTTTTCTATTAGATATATTGTTAATAAAAAGAGATGGTAAATAACTTAAACAGTCCTACACCCTATCCCATGTGTAGATGTGTGTCAGAGTTAACTACTATTTCTATTAATTATGATTTTTATTTATATTCGAACACTTCCTCTGCTTTCCTATTTCGTTTTTTTTCCTTGGTACTGTGACTCGGTATTTTTACCTGACACCGACACGATGTAACTTCTTAAATTACTTTTAGATAGACGATAAGAATTTTCCTGAGGACTTCGAGGTCACTCTGAATGACTCATTTCCCTGATTCCTACAACGAGATTTAGATATGAGACTCTCACGGTCAGGATTGAGACAGTAACTTTCTGTACATTAGGTTTAGTTTATTGTGGTGTGATAAAGACACCCGGGGGGTAAAGAGTATATTTCACTTCTATTATTTTAGTGAATGATTTAAAACACAAACACACTCTATTGCAACGGTTCCACGAATCTTACACCGGAAGTCAAATGTAACAATACAGATACACATCCTATAATCCCTTGAAACTTTTCATATAACATCTTTGTTATAGGTAACCGTACTCCTTTGTAAACAATATTTTATCAAATGTGTCGTACTCAGATAAAAATTACTCGATATATACAAGTAACAGTCACCTTCGTATATTATGCACTTATCACCGATAGAGACTCACCATCCCAATAGAAACTCACTATCCTAATACTCACCATAAGTAAACAAGTGACACAAGAAGGTATAAAAGGTTTAAAATGGTTCACTTGGACTGACTAAGATATTAGTCCCCCTTTTTTAGTGATCTTTATGTCGATCATAAAAACAAACAAAATTACCAATATTGACACACACACGCACACACGCACACACGAATCAAGGATTCAGCACAGACTGAGACTTTGGAGTGCCTGGCATCGGGTGGTCCGAGGAGACAGGTACCCTAAAGGGTCCGTTCTTATGATCTCACCCAACGGTAAAGGGAGAGGTCCCCTAGAAGGTCTGAGTCCTTATCTTGGGTATAAAGGGTATAAACGTCCGTCCAAGAAATGGTCCCTTCTGGTTACCAACCTTCATCCTTTCTACTTTAGTTCAATTCTTTTTTTTTTTTTCAAAAAGGTAAGACTACCAGTTCTAGTTTCCTTTTGAATGATCCATTCTCTCTTCATTTTTTATGGAACCTCCCTTTTCTTTTATTACGCCCTAAGTCTAAGTGCACACACAAATCTAGAATTGACGTTTTGTTATTAGGAGACTGGAATGTATTCGTTGAATTACAGATACTGGAAGTCAAAGGGTAAATATTTAATTCCGACCAAGTACGGACAACACCTCTGAAATACTTGATACACTTCTCAATCTGTGTATCACACGTAAGTTATTACAATGGAAATAGAGTGTATCTCCGGTTAGATAGTAGAGGTCATGAGTAATTTACTTTTTTCATTCTTATAAAAATATATCGAAGGACGGTATTTGACCTTAAATTCATTCGAGTACTTACATTATTTATTGAGTTATTAGACATAAGGAGAATAATCATAAACTCAGGTTTCTCGTTCTGACCCGAAGTAACAAAATTTCTTCGATAAATAAAGATGGACTAAAACCAGTATAGATGATAGATGTACTAAAATTTTTTACTACTCGATTGACTTAGAGTCAAATAAATCCTTTTTGTTATCGAAGAATTTTTGCTTTATTATCATTAAGATAATAAATAAGACCCGGAGGTACGGTCAGTAGAACTGTATAACCCGTAATAAAGGTAACAAAACTCCAAAGTTCATATAAATGGAAGTACCGGTCTACTCGAGATTTCGTTTCCTCCACCCCCCTTCCTTTCTTTTTAGGGAGATAATAATAGATCAGGGTTTGAAGTAATGGGAGTATTCTGTACAAAAAGTTTAAAATCACATATACACTTAGAAGACCCGTGGACTGAGTCACCGAGACCTTATCAAAGACCCTATGACAATGATTGTTCGAGGTCCTATTACTACGATGACCAGGTACCTGGTTAGAAACTCATCGTTCGAGATTTTCCCGAGATCAATTGTCACATTGGCCGTATTTACGAGGGACATAATGTCCCCTGTGTCAACTCCTTTTACCTTTAAAGAGTACTAAGGAGGTCGTGGGTTATAACAATAATTACAAAGATTCGAACACGAGTGAAACGAGGACGACTGAACGAACGAAGGTTTCAGGAGTAAGTAAACCACTCAACACTGAATAGGAAATTCAAAGTACAAGATTCGATACAGACGACCGTATACTGGACGGGTCATCGGTTCAAGGATTGTTCAGGGATACCCGACTTCCCCTGTGAAGACGTGAAGACAGATTGGAGTATCTGTTTTACTCTTACAGAGAGGAGTGACTGAGTAGAGTCTCAGGAAGCTTCCGGGTGTCTCTCTGAGAACCATACTTGTCCCACGGGAAGATCCGCGTCAGGAGGACGTCGGGAAGGTTGATCCATAAAAGGATTTGAGTCGGTAGAAAGTTCTGTAGATCAGGTGAACTGGTCCTTACCAGGTACCCAAAAATTGAGAAGTTGAAAACGTACCAGAAAACTCAAGAAACTCCCCTTCTATGAATATTTTTTATGTTTCACTATATGTTTATGGGTTCATTGTGTCACCCTAATTATTCTAGACAAAAGAAATTTTGTAGTTTTATAAAGATACGGGGACTCGGATAAGAGATAAACCGTTCCCTTTTGTGTTTGAAGAACACCGTACTGACTTACTTCCACCAGTCAGTCCCTGTCCCAGAACCGTTCAGGCACTGAGAAGACTCGGCGTGTCGTAGGGCGGTGCGAGGGTGTACCCTTATGGTGAGTCTCAACGGTCTAAAGGGTCTACGGTCTTTAGATCTAAAAATATACTTTAGAGGGTATAGTTGTTTAGGTCAAACCCCAAAATAAATTTGTGATACTTTCGGTTTGGTTTGTTTAGATACCTGGTCTACGTCGACCAACTCCCCTTCTGCTCCTCCTTGTGCACTAAAAAACGTAAACTAAATTTCACTGAGACGAAACTTTTGTTGAAAGTGAAGATCGGACTACTTTAGGTAGTCTCGACCCACATTTGGAATGGTCACGGACTGGATCGACACGAACGCTGTCGAAGGGAGAATTTGACTTCATACTCGTTATTACAGTTCAGAACGAGTTCTATAAGAATCGGAGAAAGGTATATTTGAATATGTGCATCAGTCGTTGTGGGTCTTAGTAGACCTTTCAGACCAAAGATACAGACGTAAGTGACTATGTCATAAAAGAAAAGAGACCCGGAAGAAACGTCTTTTCTCGATGGTACATTGTATTCTTTAGTTCTCCCGACCTACTTGAGTAGACAAAGACTGGTTTCAGCTATACCCGTCACACCGTGGGCTAAGGTTTAGACAACCACGACGTCGAAGAGTTCAGACTGTCCATTTTCAGAGATCTATAAATTCGAATCTTTCGGTCTTTCTTTTGATGTTTTGAACGGGTCCAACTGGTAGTGTATCTTTCCTCTTTTAATCACCAACCCAATCGTCATGTAAGGTATAAGTTGGTTGTCGTAGGGTCCACCGAGTGACCATTTCTTAGGAAATGGCTACGTTCGTTGGGTTCAAACTAAGGACCCAACCCTTCTAGACGACCTCTTCCTTTACCGTTGAGTGAGGTTATAAGAACGGCCCTCGTGGGGTACCTGTCTCCTCGGACTACCCGATGTCAGGCACCCCAACGTTTTCTCAGCTTATACTGAATCACCGATTTTTTGTTGTTAGGACGTTTAGTTTACTGATGTGGACATTCTTATAATATGAATTCCACGGTTTTTGTGATGAAATTTTTTATAAATAAAACCGACGTGTCCCAAAACCGACGTCGTACACCCTAGACGAAGGGGTTGGTCCCTGGTTTGGACCCGAGGACGTAATCCTCATACCTCAAAATCGGTGACCTGGTGGTCCCTTTAGGGGATTTTCGCGATAAAAATAACGAAAGTCAAAACTCCCAAAAAAAAGAGTAAAAATAAAAAGTCTATCCTTTTGTTGGTAGGGGTATTGGTTTCATTACTGAAGTACAGAATGTATGGAACCTTGAGAGGAACGTTAAACAGTTGAGTTGTTTACCCACTTATATAATAGAATCTAGTGTCTCCGATCTTGTTACTGGAAAAAATGAGACAGAATACATGTTCCACTGTTTAGTGTCCACGAGTAAATAATGTGTATTGTTACTTACTTATCGTCACTTACTTATTACTACTTATTCGTTCTCTGAACGTTTGAGGAAGACTGGTGATTACCCGTCACATCATAAAGGTCACATTATTAATAGTATTTTCATAATTATATACCTTAATATTCTGATATATTATCCAAAACTGAATCCCCATAGTCACTTCAAAGGGAACCCCTTCTCTATTTCGCATATATCCCGACAAGTAATCCTTTTTCCCATCTTTCTTGTAAGACCCGAACCCCAGCCGTTTAATTTCCGGTACCCCGTTTAGGTCGAGTAGTGTATATAAATATTTATATATAAAATAGTCGACTATCGGTGCGGGTGAGTAAATGTATCACAGACGTCGACGGAAACCTATTCTACTGTCTAAAGTCATCAACCCTTTCTTTAATATACTAAACGTTTCAGATTTTATAAATAATAGACGTAGAAGTGTCCGTTGTACAATAACTGGATATAAGATCCGTCTTCCTTATCCTATATGTTTTCGGGACACCGGTCTCTCTCTTACTCATCTTTGTTCACTCTTTTCCGGATACATTAGTTTTACTCCTCTCATTCCCCTCTCTACTATTCTCTACCATTTGTTCCACTCTCTACTTTGGTCTTTCTATCCACCCGGTTTTGGTCTATTTCAGAACTCCCGGTGTAATTCCTCAAACACGAAATAGGACTTCCGTTAGACTTCAACAACCTTAGAGAATCCGTACTCCCCCTCTCTGAACTTTACTAATCAAATATACCCTTCCGGTGGCTTCGATGTGACACCGTTTACCTAACTTCCTTCTGCTTGACCTCCGTTCATGTTGTGCTGTCTGAAAACTTCCTCTGGTTGTTGCACGAGACCTATTCGTTTGATGATGTTTTGAAACTTTAAAGTAACTGAATAGTATTGTTTCCTCCTAAGGAATGAAGTGTCATGTTTACCTCCTCTACCTGAGAGGGAGGACTCTTAGTAGTCTCAAGAGAGATAAGTCGGTCGTCGTACACACCCTTCTCTCCAAATATACTCGTCCTGACCTTCTTTGTGTTAGTGGAGGTGAGTGTAGGAACCGTTTTTAAGTCAGTATACTAGTGTGGATTGACAGTCTCTTTGTCTCTTTGTACCTATGACTACCCAGAAACGTCCTTCATTGATCATCGAGGACCGGATTCGGAGGTAGTTATAGATACTTTTCGCTAGATATAACAACGATTAAAATTCGTTTATAAGTGACATCTCGACGAAGTAATATTGTACCGAACAACTATAAACAATATATATATATTCGAACTATCGTATAATCGAAGTTTGTGATAAAAAGTTTGACATCCAGTGATGGGTAATCACCTAGTACTTAGTTAAATCACTTAATATTGGTATTAAATTTTTTTATTATTTTCTCTGACAAATTTTATAGTCTCGTGTAGTGTGTATCATTCTTTTTATACAATCATTTTGAAAAGAAGTCTATGTATGTATATATGACCTAGTATCATTTTTTATGTATAACGTCTAGTACCAGTTTCTAAAACTTTTTTGTGACTGAGTATTCTATTTACCTATCAGGATAAATTACGGTCAGAATCTCAAGATTCTATCAAAAAATTTAGTCATCTATTAGATACGTAACTGAGTTGACTACATACAAACAATCCTAGTTATAACGCGGAAACTTCTACTTACAAATTCCCGTAAGTGACCAATAAGTGAGTCTCTTAAAAAATTTTTTTGTATAAGTCACGTATTAGATGTTGATATGAATCACTTACTATTGAGGATTTAAATTTTGGTCTTGTTGTTGTTATTTTGTGGAGTTTTCTTTTAGTTAATCTTCTTCTTTAAGTTGTTGTCCTGTGTTTGGTCATCTGTTTCTTAGACAGTGGTTTGAGTGACAGGAGAACACACACATCACTGGTCCCCGTGACTCTCTTTAATTTTCTGGACTGGACTGTAAAAACATGACTTTTTTCTCAAAGGTTATTATGGGACTACTATCAGTCAAACTAAACCCCATTTCTTTTGTCAGATAAGTCGTTTGTCAAAACAAGGATGTGTACCAAATAAGGGGTGAATTCACTGAGAGGTCTGTGTGTGTGTCTGATGTCCACGGATACTTACAAATTTTTCGTTCGTTGGTCTCTGAACTAGAACGGTCGGGAGGGACCCTAGGTTAAGTGGATTGTCAGATGGTTCCAGTGTTCTCAATAGTTTCTAAAACGAATAAATTATTAATCTTATTTATGATTCATCAATCAATTGGTTCAACAGTAGTCCCCATTAAAGAGTGACAATATAGTACTAATAAGGTAGTACCATCTCACTTTTTCAGACTCGACACAACAAACTTCGGTCGTCAAACATTTCGGTGTCGACTCTACTCGGACTATACATATAAAGATCTTACAATATCCGTTATGTAACGTCTCAAAATAATTATCCAGACCTTCCCTGGATACATACCCAGTACATGTAGAGTAGTATAACTACTCTTTTTATACACGACTTCACTAGGTGACCCTAAGTTGGGTCCAAAAGTAGGTAGTCAAGTAGAATGAAATGACGATGGGAAACTTTTGTGGGTACAAACGTACCCCCGTCGGGGACTCAAGGTATCCCAGATGTCGACTAAGAGACCGTCTGCCTCCCTTCTGTATACTTGTCGACCCCGAGACGTAACGTGGTCCAGACGAAGAGACCCTACCTGACTCGTCGACGAAATCCGTTGTGTGAGACATAAAGTCTTCGTTGTGACTTCCGGCGCTCCGTCCACTTGGCTTGTCTACCAGAATTGTAGGATGTGAGGAGTTTCCCGTCAGACTTAGAGGTACGGACGTAGAGTTCCTCTGCGCCAGGTAGGCAACATGTACGGCACACAAGGAGATGTTCGGACATACAGAAGTAAATAGAGACTTTGTAAATACTATACGACTCCTGTACAATACACCGTCCAGGTATTGTTCTTTTGTTATCGTTACTTTTTGTCCCACTTTATAAGATTCACTGTGGGATTTCCATATATGCGAAGGGTCCACCGAGTCGTCATTTCTTAAGAGGACTGTTACGTCCTCTGCGTCTAAACTAGGGACCCAGTCTCTCTAGTGGACCTGCTCTTTTACCGGTTGGGTGAGGTCATAAGAACGGATCCTTTATGGTGCCTATTTCCTCAGACCTCCCGCTACCGGGTACCCTAGTGTTTCTCATCCTGTACTGTCACTGACTTATCGTTGTTATTTTCATGTGTTCGTCCCAATTTTGATTCAATATAAATAACCTAGGCACGTATATCCTGAACTTCAATCTAAATTTCTGCAGTCCAGGTGTCTGTTTAGCAAAGGCACCGAAAGTGTAAAAGACCACTAGTCGTGATAAGACTGAATCAAAAGGACCCTTGTGGTCATAGACAACACGTTATAACTACTTGAACTCAAACCTCGAGGATCGTCAGATAGAGAGAAATACTTATTATCCCTTGTGTATTTACTAATTTTGTTCCGTTGGTCTTTGGACTAGAACGGTCAGGAGGAACCATAGTTTAAGGAAATAGTCGGGTGGTTCCAATGGCTGGAGTTAAGGGATCTCGGATCGATGATTTTACTAATTGACCAGGTAAGAGAAGAAAGTAAGTAAATTAAACTTCCTCTTTTTTCACTTTTATAAAAATTACTTAACTGGACATGTGTTAATGTAAATCGAACGACGTAGGAGATTTTATACATGATTACCATAACTCTTCGTAGTTATGTATGGGGTTGTCTCTATTCTCACTTGTTTCTTTGATATCGAAAATAACGTATAGAAGAAGTATAATTAATTGAACAATAGGGTCCAAATCAGGAGAGAGATGTTAAGAGGTCTGATAAAATTGGAGTTTACGTATACTTAATTTTCTTATGTGACCATCTATATTTCTAGATTAACCTAAAGAGATCTTCTTTATTTGTAAATTCCCCAAAAATTTTACATAAATGTAAACATCACTAATTACCTCTTAGGATTAAAACTCATTTCGTATCAAAGGAGTTTGGAGTCCCGTTTTAATCAGACAATCTGCAAAGTACTTTTATAGTGAAAGAAGTACCTTATTATTCGTGTCTCTTTTACTATTGTCGTATACACATCTAAATAAATAAAAGTAACGTTACTGGTTTATTAGTTTCCTAGTTAAGAAAGATTCGTGGACATGTCGTAATTCATCATAAAATTTTACTAATTCCACCTAATATGAGTTGACACATAACCAGTTATAAATTGTTGGCCAATCCCACACTCCCGGGACTAAACGTCACACAACCATAGATACACTATTTATGTGTGTGGTACTGACTACAGTTCGGAAGTTATATTTAATTGACCTGTCCCTCATTTCTTCTTTACACAATATTACGTAGTAATATATCATAAAAGAGGTATGTCTTAGACGGTCTAAATCATTTAATTTTTCGGTTTTACAGGTCAATTTTGACTTAAAGTCTATTGGTTATGTACTAATAAAATCACATTCTTAAAGATACACTATAAACTCTGTACGAATCTTTAAATAAGTAAAAAAAAAGACTTTAAATATAAATTGACCCGTAGGACCTAAAATAGACCGTAAGGATTATAGTTGTGGTATCTGTATTGGAGTTCCCGTATTTATTATCATTTTACCTTACTCAGCTCCTAAAAAAATGAAAAGAAAACTTTTATTAAATTTCAAATATATTAAACTAAAAAATTATTACCGACACAAACTTTTGACCGAGTGTTTTAAGGATTGTTAAATTGGTAAACGACAACGTTCAGTCACGATCGTATGGAGACTATAATATAAATTCATATTATGTAGATTCGGTCTCTCAATCTGAAACCTTTACGTTACTATCATGTTTAAAATTTCACATCGAAAAAATAAGTCTTATAGTGATACTTAAATTTTGTCGAGTATTTGTACCGAAGTAAGTGAAAGGTAACTTTATTTAAAGTCACCTTAACTGGAGAGGGTTGGGGATGTGGTGGGGTATTGAGGGTGAGGACCTTTTTGAAGAGACATCGTTCCTTTTTACGTGAAAGTCTGAAGAAGGAAAGGTAAAAATCTCTAAACACAGTACTGGTCGGTAGAAAACTTAACCCACTAGAATTCTTTTTCGAGATTGAAGTTTCGAAGACGGTGAAGAGATACCCGACTTCCTATCTCTAACTCTCATCCACCAGGAAAATAAAGGTACAAATCGACTCGTGAAACTAGTCTATAACCATTACATTTCTATTCGGACCTTAAGACAAACCCCATGTCCACTTTTTAGACATGGTCAAGTGTCTCATTAACCTAATCCTCATACATCCGAACGTCTATTCTTCTTTTACCCTAATTCTACTCGAGATCTCTTGACCCACACCTCCTCCGGACTTGCTGGCAAATGGACTAAAACTTTTATTAAAATTTTTATTCTATTTTATTTATTTCGTTCATAGGAAGTGAATCAGTTTGAATTGTGAGTTTTTACAAAAGAGAAAAACTGTATTCCCATAAAGATAAAGTACCATTTTCGAACGTAACACTTAAGAAAGAGACACACACACACACACATATGTATATATATGTGTGTGTATGTCAAAACAAAAAAATCTAATTCGAAATAAAATCCAAAAGAGGTTCACTACTTATGGGTCATGTGTAAGATAAAGTATAATGTTCAAATACATGATAGATCAAATTAAAAATCAGTTGTAAACGGGATATACAACTAAAGTTTTGTGGGTCACGTCGTAATTTTGTCATACATAAAATACAGTCTTGGACATGGACTGTTTCTGTAGATCTACTTTTTATGGTTTAAAACTATAGTTATGATCAAGACATTAGATCGAATAAAAGAATTAAAAGAGTAAAGAACATAATCCTTTAACACAGTGTTTTTCTGGGAGTACAACCCTTACTAATTACCGTTTTCCTCTTCTTCCGTCGTCTACTATTCTACCAATCTATCATACTGACTGAACCTGTACTTAAACTCGTTTGAAGTCCTCTATCACTTCCTGTCCCTTCGGACCGCACGACGTCAGGTACCCCAGTGTTTGTCAGTCTTCGTTGAATCGCTGACTGACTTATGGTTGTTGTAGTGTTTATCCTACCGACTTCAGAAAAGATAAACTTCAGAAGTTGTACAAACTTTAGAAAAGACAATTAAGTTTATAATTGAGTCGTTTTATGAGAAGATTCAAGGAGTCTCTATAAATGTCTGAAATCAATGGTTTGAACTCAAAATTAATATGGTCTTTAGATATAATAACCATCGTTAACTTTTTCTGTCTTAACTTGGTAAAATGATCATATTGTTCCAGAATTTTAGAAGAAGACCTGAGGGGACCACCTCGTCACCTATCCTCAAGTGAACGGTCACGTCGTCTGTCCTCAAGCTAGGGACCAGTCTCTTCTAAGGTGTACGACACCCCCGTTGATTCGAATACATTCGGTGTCGATGACTTCGAGTGAGTGGATCTCGGACGTGAGGAGTTGGTCTCTTCGGTGACGTTCCTCGCGGGAACGTGACGTCACTTCTCATCGGGACGGTCCTCGTTGATCTCTTTCGGGAACACGTCGTTGTTTCTGAGTCGTGTCGGTTTTTACTTACTTACTTACTTAAAAATTTTCGATGTATAAGGAGATTTTATCGAATAGTTCCCTTAAGGGACCGCCCGGTCACCAATCCAGAGGTAAAGGTGACGTCCTTCGGACCCAAGTTAGGGTCCCAAACTACACACTAGCCCCTTGATTCTAGGGTGTACGACACCGGGTTTTCATTTATTTAATTAATTAAAAATTTTATTTTCTTTAATCGAATAGTTATAAGGTTGGTATTGGTCGATTTTTCACCTTACCTGTTTTATATTCACTTACTCTTATTATAAAGACTGAAGGAAAAAGGTGATGAGTAAAGTAAAAACAACAACGACAATAAGAATAGGTCTTTGAGGTCCACAGAAATGGGTCACCTTACCAGGTTAAGGTAAGGATTTCGAATACTTAGGACGCCGAGACTGAACAAACCCACGACATTAAAAGATAGTCGAAATGAAAACCTGGACTTTTATGACTTTCTGTCTGGTCTCTTAGGGGACCGAAAGTGTATATCCGGAGGTTAACAAATCGTCGTTGAGTTAAAGGAGAACCATTAATCTTACTTAGTACAATCGGCCACCTAATTAGGGGAAGAAAAAGGAGAGACGAGTCACCGTACTCCTAAGGTTTGACCGTTCCACCATCACAGTAGAAGGTTAAGTTGTCTTGATGATAACATAAGGGTCTCCTCATAAGGTGAGAACCCTTTATTCTTGAGATTCGGTTTTCTACCTACCCGAAGGGACCACCGCGATGTCAATTTCTTAGACGAACGTTTTTCCTCTGTAGACTCTACGTCAAAACTAGGGGCGTAACTCTTCTAGGGAACCTCCTCCTTTACTGTTGGGTGAGGTCATGCGAGCGGACTTTTGAGGGTGCCTGTCTCCTCGGATTGTGTCAGGTTTTCCAGAGTTTCTCAGTCTGTGTTGACTCGCTGGATTGTGTTCGGACGTCTAGGGAGTCATATCCCTGTCTTTCGTTTTGAAGACGTTCAATTTTTGACTCTTTGATATTGAATTTTTGACCGTGTTAACAATTTACTTGTTTTTCTTATTTCATATGTATGTAGAATTACCCGAAGGGACCCGCGAGTCGGACTTTACGTCCTCTGGGATAAAGTTAGGGACCGAGTCCTTCCAAGGGACCTCCTCCTTTACCGTTGGGTAGGACATGAGAACGGACCTCTTAAAGTACCTGTCTCCTCGGACCTCCCGATATCAGGGACCCCAGTGTCTCAACTTGTACTGGTCCACTGATTGTGTGTGTGTGTGTGTGTGTGTGTGTGTGTGTGTGTGAGAGATTAATTGTATGATCTCTTTGTTTTAATATTGGTACTTTACTTTAGTCTTATAATATATTTTCCTTATGAGTTTCTTATGAATCCTTTCTCTAGAATCTTTAATTTGTACATTATCGTCTTGAAAAATTAAATTATATTCTCCTACTCTTATTTCGAGACCCTTACAGTGTCTTTAAAAATTTTAATTAATTTTCTATCTTTTATTTTCTCTTTTCTATATTTTCAATCTCCTAGTCAGGTTTTTCAAGTAGTAGGTTAACTGTTATAAAGTCTTTTTCTCTTTTTTTATCTGTTTCCTCCTATAAATTGGTTTGTGACTCCCTCAAAAGGTCTTAAGTTCTTACACTCAAAAAATTATTTTTACGGGTATTGTCATCTGACTTGTATCTGGGTGTGATTCCAAGTAACAGTGACTAGTGTATGTGAATCTTGTCTCTTTTCTAGAATGTTCAAAGATCTCTCTCTCTTTTTGCAATATATGTTTCCCGGTCCATTTTCCTAGGGTGATCGTTATGACGTTCCTCGACAACGAAGATGTCAGATATACCGTCTGGAGCAAGGGTGGAACTCCTTTCGAAACAAGTCAGTCTGGAACACGTCCTCACGTAACATAAATGTATTTTCTATCTTCTACTTATTTCTATTCCCATCTCTACGAGACCAAATTAGTCCGTCTCCCTCGGGCCGCGGTAGAGACGTAGAAGACAAGAAACTTGTGTCATGTAACCATCCTTTGGTGACAGGACTGTTTGAATTGTAACACAATAGTAGAGTCCCACTCCCCTACCATCACAGAGTCGTCACTTTCCTGAGTCAAAGTTATTTAGGGTCCTTCTACAGACGGATAGTAAGAACAAAACTTGAAAGTCTCTTAATAGATATAATAATTCAAACCTTATCAAATCGAAATAGTAGGTAAGTTATTTATTCACGGAAGACATCCATTTCGTGACTCCTATGTCATATTTCTCAGGAATGGTCCTTCTACCCGAAAATTGTCGATTAATATGGTAGTTAATAAATAATGTTAACACAACTCACGATACTTCTCTTTCATGTCCTACGAAACTGTCACAGCCCGACACTTCTGAAGGAACTCCTTTACTGTAAATATTTCTAGTGACCAAGTAATCACCCTTAATTAATCAGGTTCTCTAACGTTTAGGTTTGAGGAAGACCCACCGTTCGTCGATTGTGGTTACACATGGACCGTCCCCATTCTGACTTTCTTTTTGTTTTCCGGGATTCCGTGTAACCTCCTTCAGATGACCGGAATTCCGTAAGTTTAAGTTCGAAATTTTTAGAGACCTGACCGGTTTGTTTTCTCCAGACGTCGGTTTCTGTCGTCTTCCGGACCGCACGACGAGTCCAAGAGTCTAGGTCCGTCTTCCTTTTCGTCTTTGTTACCGGGACTCCGCCCTTCTCGACAGACAAAACTACTCGGTCTTTTGTCGTTGGAACTTCCTACTTCCTCTCTTACCTAGGTGGGACCGTCTACTACCTCTCCTCGGTACAGTGAGTTCCGGAGTATGTGAATCTCCTCTCCCGAATCCAGAAGTAGGGTTCATAGAAACCTACATGACTCCCAAAATTCGTCTCTTCACTTGATTAAGTTCAACATAAAATTTTTAGATTGACCCGTTGTTAATTTTTTAGAGTGACCCTTCGTAGTCAAGCCTTCGGTAACCTCACCAAGGTAGAGAGGGAATCAAAAAGTAGATGTAATACATTTATTGACACACACCGAAGTTCGTCGGAATGTGGACATAAGGAGTGGGATCCACGGGTTTAAACTACAAAGGAAGAATCGGGGTTACGACTGTTTTTTTCTTTTTTTAACGGCAATAGTCACGAAACCTCACCTTAGAAGGTACACGACCGACTATGCCGTCACCCAGGTGAATGACTTTGGCCCTACCGATTCTATCAGTTCGGTGTTCTTTAAGTACAGTCACCCCTTTCTCTATGAATTCGGTTATTTATATTTCACAATACCACGATCGTCACGATTACATTTAGACTTCATAATGTTTTCGTTCTCTTGTACACGGATTGCATAGTCTCCTCCCCGTTTAGTTCGTTTACATTTTTGACAAAGACCTAACTAGTGAACGAGGTCCTAAGATTTTTGTTAAGGAGAAAGTTCTGCTAGAGTACGTCTGGAACGGTTAATTGTCTATATTTACATATACTAATAGACTAAACCACATACTTATTGAACGTAGTAAACAAACAAGTGAGAGAACCACTACGGTAAGAACCAAGAATATCTCGGTTCTTCTTCCCTTCACGACACTCAGTCGTTCAGAGGGATGACAAATAAATTTCTACTTTTGAACTTCAACCCCCCTTTTACTCATTCGGTCTGTGTAAACGAAGGAGCAAATTTTTTACCTTTACTGTTCGAGAACGTTGAAAGTATGAGACTGGTTGTACTATCTAAACACAAAAACAACAAGAACATATTCTGTTTAACCCACTCGGAAGACTATAATTACCTCTTCCGCTACCGTGGGGTGAGGTCGTGAGAACGGATATTTTAGTAGAAAAAAGTTGAACAAATAAGTAGCCATATAAATCCGAGTTTTAATTAAAGAAGAGAGAAAAAGAGACGGATGGGGAAACGTATTTTGTATGAGTATACTATAATTACGATGTTTATTTTTGTGACCATAATTTGCAGTAAAGGAATCATTTTACATGGAAGAAATTACATCATTAGAAAGGAAAAATACTACAGACATTTAGATCTAAGTCTTGAGAGATCCGAACACAATTCTAAAGTGAAATATCGATAAAACAGGAACCTATTGAGTGTGTTTTAGAACACCACGACCTTTTAGTTAAAAATACGGTTCTGGTAAATAAAGACGAGAGCTAGTTCCCTTTCCAAGATACGATGTTAGAGATCCCACCTCCCTCTAAAGGTAACGAGACTTATCCCTTGTCTTCTGAACCCCAAAGAAATTGTGCTCCTAAAAGTAGGTGTAAGGTTACTTATCGTACCGTCATGTCGACACCCTACCCGTCTAGTCAGGTCTTCACTCGGTATGTGCCAACCGTAGTAGCACGAATGACTAAGTAAAAGTCTTACGACAAGGTTACAGAGTCTGTATTCGGGTTTGTGGAGGATTTGGACAAAAAGGGAGGTTTACTGGTTTGATTTCCTCTTATTTTACTATCAACAGTGTAAAGAGAAAAATGAAACTAAATATGTCAGGAGCCGTTAGTCTCACCTCTTCCGTTACCGTGGGGTGAGGTCATGAGAACGGACCTTTTAGGGTACCTCTCTCCTCGGACCACCCGACGTCAGGTACCCCAACGATTCTCAGCCTGTGCTGACTCACGGAAGTGAAAGTGAAAAGTGAAAGTACGTAACCTCTTCCTTTACCGTTGGGTGAGGTCACAGGAACGGACCTATTAGCGTCTCCACCCCCTCGGACCACCCGACGACAGATACCCCAGCGCATCTCAGTCTGTGCTGACTTCACTGAGTCGTCGTCGTCGTCATCGTTGGTCTCAGGGATGTAATCCCAACAGTATTGAGTTCTTTGTTTTAAAGACTAGAAAAGTTCTTTCCACACAGTTAAAAAACTACCAATTTTCTAAATTTTGGACTTTGACTCTCCGTTTTATGTAGTAGAAGGTGATTTTTGAAAAACTCGATCTATCAAGTGTACCTTATCTCAATTATTACCATTATTATTGATCCATTACTGATGACACGTGGTACACAATTCTGATATAATATATATCAGAATAATATAATATCATTCAGATATGATATAATAAAGTAAATGAGAACGTTGATATTTACCATTATATTCCTCTGACACAAGACAAAACTACATTTTGTATAAAAAAACGAAGTGAACCATAAGGGACCACCGAGTCTACCATTTCGCAGACGGACGTTACGTCCTCTGGGTCCAAGTTAGGGACCTACCCCTTCTAGGGGACCTCTTCCTTTACCGTTGGGTGAGGTCATAAGAACGGACCTTTTGAGGTACCTGACTCCTCTGACCATCCGATGTCAGGTACCCCAGCGTTTCTCAACCTGTGCTGACTCGCTGAAGTGAAAGTATGAAACGAAGTAAAATGGATTTTCAACAATAAATCAAATCGTGTCATAGATAGTATATCCTTCGTAAGTAACATAAGTGAATAAGTTTGTTCATAAGTACTCACTTACGGAATTTTCACAGAAAGTTTACCATCAAGACTATACCGATAAATCTACAGAGATTTGGTTTTTCGTTAAAAACTCTTCGTGATGGTTCTACTTCCAATGGGAAGGAAGAGAATCTCCGTATGTGTAAATATACTGTTTGTGTAGTAATCATTTCATTTTGTACCCTCCGTCTACACCATCTCACCTTTCTTGGTCTTCGTGACCGAAACTTGCGGGGTGGACGCAAGACGAGATCTCAGATCGGGAGGGGTCGAACGTCGACCATAACCCGTGTCCTCTCACCTGTTCTGAAGGGGGGGTGGTTGGGCACCCTCTCCACTTGTCTACGAATCCCAGTGTAAGGGCACCTGACTCCCACTCCCGTCCCGACGTCTGATCTGTCACTTACACCCACAGACACGTCTACACTGAGTCCTGTTGGTCCACAAGCCTCGAGGGGTGTCTGTGTGGTCCACGTCCAACCCCTCCCGGTTCCGACGGTCCCATTAGGAAGGAGACCCTCCTGAGTCTAAGCACAGAGAGACTTGGGTCCGTTGACTTGACCATTTCAAGGTTGAGGAATCGAACGGTGGTTTCACAAGAGTCCCAGAGCGAGATCGTCTTAAATGAAGAGTGGTGGAAGTCGGACAAGACACAGTGTTGGGTTGTCGATCAAATACCGCGACCTTTCACGAGTTATAAAAGGATCCCGATCCGTAACGGGGGCGATAAAGGTGATGGGCCCCGTGGCGTAGAGGTGGGTGGTGCTGAACAGGTTTAGGGACTGAGGGAGTCTTGGGTCGTGGTTTTCGGAGGGGACCTATCTTATGAGAGACTGGGAGGCTGGGAGAGGTCTGGGTTCAGTCTGTAATTGAATAAGAGAAGTCGTCTGAATGTCGTGAAAGAGTCATAAAGTGTCAACGGTGAAAGAAAAAACTCAATCAGTAAACACAGACACCGAATTAGCGGAAATGATCTTATCTTCGGGGACCCTCTCCTAAATTTAGTTTGTAAAAACATGAGTGGGGGTTCTGGACCCGAGTCACGGAATTTACTTCGACAATAGGTTATTTGTGAATAACTCAATTATTAATAGATATAACGACGGAACGGACCATACGACTCACTTATTTATTAGTATCAAATTACCAAGTATATACATGTGTTCAATAACCTCTTCTTACCGTTGTACCTCTTTCGTCTAGTGTAATATTCTGTTTTGTATTTACCACTGTACACACAAATTTACCTATGTTTTTATATACAGGAGTTTATTATGACGAGAATCACTCTCCATTGTTATTTAGTTAAGCCATAATTGATGTTTGTCGTGTCCGAAAGACTGTTAGAGTTTCCTTATTTTCCTTACTCCACTTGTCTCCCAAACTTCTGTAATTAAAGTCTGAACGGGACCCTCCCCCGTGTGTCTCTCCTTTCTTTCGGACTGAGGGTGGACGTCCCCTTTACACAGACACAATTGATAGGTTTGTACTTTACGTGACAAAATACTGAAGTCAGTAAGGACGAAATGACTCTCGTTTACTCACTTGCTATTGCTATTGCTCCTCCGGACGACGGACAGAGGGGGAGAGGACCCCGGAGGTGGACGGTGTCGTCCTGATGGAGAGGGTGGGGGCGGAGGGAGACACAAAGGAATGGTCGAGTCTTTCGAGACGACGTGAAGGAAGAAGGTTCCCTTTGTGGTTCCGGTTCCCTACGAGGTTCCATTCAGGACTCCTTAAGTAGTCGGATCGATCAGTACTCGAAATTAATCGACCAAGGTAAACAGACCCAAACCCTCTATTTCATAGCACAACTTGACGTTCTGACTAAAAGTAAGACCTTTAATTGCAAATCAAGGATAGGCTAGACAACGTTTCAGGGGTACCGAAAACGGGAACCCTTACTAATCCACGGGAACTCTCCGACACAGGAGGTCGTGCCATCGCGGCCGAGGGTATCGATGGTTTTGGGGGTCTCCTAGTCTTACACCTCCGAAGTGACGTTGACCTCTCTCTGGATCCGTTGTAATCTCGTAAAGTCCAGGGAAAGCCTCGAGTGTAAGATACTGAGTTGGTTGTGACGTAACTTTCTCTAACAGAAGTGGTCCTGGACCCAGGATTGGAAGTCAGGACCGACTTTCATTACCATGTCGTGTCGGAACTTCTTCACTTCTCTGAAGGTAATAAAATATAATCCTTTTGAAACGGAAGAACCATTTCCGGTTCCTAAACTGTATATTTACCTTTACGTCTGTTAAATTTACTCTACTAGATTTCAAAATTGACTTAATCTACTTAGTTTAGTAAGTGAAAGTAAGATTTTGAGATAAAGGTAAGTTAGGTTAATGAAGAGATATTCTGAAACCGAAATTTACCTACAGTCGTTGCTAACGTAACCTAAGGACGAGGGGCTGGAGGTGGAGGGGTCAAAAGTACCATTTCCACGTCCCTAATTCATTAACGTCGTCGGTTTACGTGAACGGAGGGTCCCCGTCTGTGATCGATTCCTGTGGTAGATTTGCCTATTGACCAAAGGATCTCTAGCAATGTGATTCCCGTCAACTCAGTCTCTCTCTTTCTGTTTATAGTATGTTATAACGAATATGCACCTTAGATTTTGCATTATTTACCTTATTTACTTGGATAAATGTTTTTTCTTTATCTCAGTGTCTGCCTCTTTCGTTTGAATACAAATAGTTTCATCTCCTCCCTATTTGACTCTATAACCCTAACTGTCTATGGGTAAGTCAAGTCAAGTCAAGTCAAGTCAGCGAGTCAGCACAGGCTGAGAAACGCTGGGGTGCTTAGTGTCTTGCGGTCCGGAGGGACAGGTAGTGGTTGAGGGGAGGACCTCAAGTGAGTCTAAGTGTAGGTAGCTCAGTTACTACGGTAGGTCGGTAGAGTAGGAGACAGCCGGGGAAGAGGAGGACGGGGGTTAGGGAGGATCGTAGTCTCAGAAGAGGTCACTCAGTTGAGAAGTGTACTCCACCGGTTTCATGACCTCAAAGTCGAAGTCGTAGTAAGGAAGGTTTCTTTAGGGTCCCGACTAGAGGAAGTCTTACCTGACCAACCTAGAGGAACGTCAGGTTCCCTGAGAGTTCTCAGAAGAGGTTGTGGTGTCAAGTTTTCGTAGTTAAGAAGACACGAGTCGGAAGAAGTGTCAGGTTGAGAGTGTAGGTATGTACTGGTGACCTTTTTGGTATCGGAACTGATCTGCCTGGAATCAGCCGTTTCATTACAGAGACGAAAACTTATACGATAGATCCAACCAGTATTGAAAAGAAGGTTCCTCATTCGCAGAAAATTAAAGTACCGACGTCTATGTGTAATGATATATAATTTATCTATTGATTATTCTTACGATGACATATCGTGTCACTTAAGATAAATCATGAGTCATTATTGGAGATGTCTTGTCTGAAATTCTCACCCATCTACATATTTGACTACATATTTGTACATATTTGACTACGTGAGACGACATGTCGTCTTTGATTGTGTTATAACATTTCGTTGATATGAGGTTATTTTTAATTAAAATTTTTTATGATCAAAGAAAACAAAAAACATGGGAGAACAAGAGAAACGGGGGAGTGGGAGATATCTTTCAATTCTATACACACGAGGAGGAGTTCCCGAATCGTTGAATCGAGAGTATTTAAGAAATGTTAATAGAAAGTGGTTGTAATTTCCGGTCGTCAAGTCGAGTGTTTAACTCCCCACACATGAAGGGAGTACCGTGTCACCTACTGTTAAACGGACGGTCACGTGTCTGTACCCAAGTCAGGGACCAGGTCCTTCTAAGGTGTACGACGTCTCGTTGATTCGGGTACGGCGTGTTGATTACTCGGTGCACGACGTTGATGCCTTCGAGTGTGTGAACCTCGGACCCGAACCGTTTTCACTTCGGTGGTGTTACTCTTCGGGAACGAGCCGGTGCTCTCTCATCGGGACTGAGAGACGTTAATCTCTTTCGGCCGTGTCGTTACTTCTGGGTCGAGTCGACTTTTATGTATTTATTTATATCGTCAGACATGTACGGTTTAGCTCCCCACACTGTAGTCCATCTTTCCCGTGTGTTGACGAAGGAGTCGACAACCCTTCCACAGGTCCCTGGAAGGGTGTAGATCACCTGGACCACCTTCGTAATAGAGTCCATTAATGACAGGAATTTTGGGTTTGGTTGGAGCAGGATCGGACGAGAGTGAGAGTACTTTCAATAATTGAACCGAATACCCACCTGTATCGGTATACACCGTTTTACTTCAAAAGTGTCGTAACTGACCGAGGGACTTGTGTCTAATCGAGCTCTGATTTCACGGGGTTTAGTTAATTTACATTCGATTGACGTTTTGGAAAGGTCAACTAAAACAATGTGTATAACCCGAAGTATCTCCAATTTAAGAGAGTTCAAAACTCCAACCTTTAAAATACCTGTTTGACTCTTTTGTTCGAAAACAATCGTTATAATAACTGACTTAAAGAACGACTTAAGACGAAGGTTTGTCATGTGTTTATACTTATAACAACGAAAATCAGTGATTCAACACAGACTGACAAAACGTTGGGGTACCTGACATCGGACGGTCCACGGAGACAGGTACCCTAAAGGGACCGTTTTTGTGACCTCACTGAACAGTAAAGGAAGAGGTCTCCTACAAGGACTGGATTCCTAGTTTGGGCACAAAGAACGTAACCGTCCACCTAAGAAATGGTGACTCGGTGCTCCCTTAGGGGTGTTTATACTTGTCCGCTATACAATAATGACGAAGTAGTAACACATTATCTTATAAAGACGGACATAAAAACCTCAAGACTTAGGACCTTAATTTGAGAACGGTGAATTTAACACTTTCCATCAGTTTAAGGGTCTTATTACAGACGTATTTGATAACTTGGTAATTTCACACCAGTTTAGTTTTCAAAACAACAGCTACCACCAACTAAAGTATATTAACTGAAAACATTCATAGTACAGTATTTTGTATGTGAATCTTAGTGGACCTTCGAAACTTTTTACACAACGAGTCTTGGAGGGAATCTACCTTAGTTTGAGAAAGAACATTACCCCGGACCCACAATCTTAAGTAAGTAAAGTCAAGTCAAGTCAGTGAGTCAGTACAGGCTGAGAAACGCTGGGGTACTTAGCGTCGTGAGGTCCGGAGGGACAGGTAGTGGTAGAGGGCCTCAAGTGAGTCTAAGTGCAGGTAGCTCAGTCACTATGGTAGGTCGGTAGAGTAGGAGCCAGCAGGGGAAGAGGAGGACGGGGGTTAGGAAGGGTCGTAGTCTCAGAAAAGGTTACTCAGTTGAGAAGGGTATTCCACCGGTTTCATGGCCTCGAAGTCGAAATCGTAGTAAGGAAGGTTTCTTTAGGATCCCGACTAGAGGAAGTCTTACCTGACCAACCTAGAGGAACATCAGGTTCCCTGAGAGTTCTCAGAAGAGGTTGTGGTGTCAAGTTTTTGTAGTTAAGAAACCACGAGTCGAAAGAAGTGTCAGGTTGAGAGTGTAGGTATGTACTGGTGACCTTTTTGGTCTCGGAACTGATCTGATCTGAACTGGTCTGATCTAAAGTAATTTCGTGGGATTTACTGAGATTATACGTCATTCTTAACTTTTAGTGATTCGAGATCGGATTTTACGTTTAAGTTTCCGTGGGATGAGGTCATGAGAACGGACCTTTTAGGGTACCTACCTCCTCGGACCTTCCGACGTCAGGTACCCCAGCGACTCCCAGCCTGTGCTGACTCGCTGAAGTGAAAGTGAAAAGTGAAAGTACGTAACCTCTCCCTTTACCGTTGGGTGAGGTCACAAGAACGGACCTCTTAGGGTCCCTGCCCCTTCGGACCACCCGACGACAGATACCCCAGCGTGTCTCAGCCTGTGTTGACTTCACTGAACCGTCGTACAGACCTTTTGTTTGGTTTTGTTATGACATTATTAATATTAACAATAATTGTCTTATTGTTTTAATTGTCTTGATTAGAGGACTAATTGATTTGACGGGTAATGGGAGCCATGAATTTAAGGATCTTCAGGTTTAGAGGTAGGTATAACGGTAAACTCCCTGTTTATTATATAATAAACAAGTCTGATGTACCACATCGTGCCATCTGGAACCTCGTTTCCCTGAATTCTAGTGAAAAGGTTTCCATCGAACCTGAGTTTTGATCCCTTCGGACCGTCTTTTACTCCACCCCTTACAACTGAGTTCCACCAAGGTCATCCTCCCGACGGGAAGGGGGAGTAGGTGTGAGTCTTGTCCAACCCCAGAGACCCGTGTACAAGGTACTTTCAAGAAGTGATCAACGGTCCCTTCCTTACCCGGAAGGGAATCGGGACGTCCTCATTTAAAAAGTCTCTCGATTTAATATGGTTCTTCTGTGATAAGGAAATAGGTAGTAGAAGAAAGGTAACAAACGTCCCGAGTTGATTAGTTGTCCTTAATGTTGTGAAACGACTGTTCTGGTTCCGAAGGGGAAGTGGACCCTACTGAGGTGAAAACCTTCGATGCCACAGGTCGACCCAATGTCAGGGACTACTCTCGAAGTAGACGAAGGTCCTTTACTAACTTAATGTAAGCATTCTAATTCGACTCGTCAATCACAATAAAAAAGTAAAGGTTCCTTAAGAAAAATTTCAATTAGAAATAACGGTGTTGATATTTGTGACTAAAACTCTTTACTATTCGAAAGACTTTCAATTGACTGTAATCGCTACACGCATACACGTACATTACAGAGTAATAATTCCGTAAAAGAGCTCATTAAGTTTGAAATGACACATCAGGACGGTCTGCCCTTTACCCGGGATAAGTCCGGGTTCCAGGTCTTCTGTCGCCAAGAGCTTGAGATTCTGTATAACGTCAATAAACACCCTAAACTTAGACGTAAACTTTCGGTGTAAGGTTCACGGAGACTACACAATGATCATCTGTCAGGAGTCTGAAGTCTGTACCCTCTACTCATGTCTCTGGGATAAATACACAAAACTTGTGTCTTATCATAACAAATGGAGACTGCTACTAGAAGACTTTTATTTCTTCTAAGAAAATCGATATGTACAATTGTTATGCTTAAACAAAGACTCCGTAATGTCGGGTCGAATAAAGAGATTTCTTTTGTCATTCTTTTAGTAATAGATTGATTCCCAATGGGTCCTCCGGGAAAGTAGTGGTGACATTCAAGGGAAGAGACACAAGGTTGAGAAACGGAAGGGGGTTTGTCCAAGATACAGTCGGAGGACCCTTCATATCGTTACAGACCACGACGACTACAAACTTAGCGAGAAAGTGCTCGGATGTATGTACGGTGTTTGTGTAACGAACCTGTAAGACATTATACGTAAAATTTTTGGACACAGATCCCTGAAGCACCATCAGGTCACCAATTCTTAGACGGGACGTTACGTCCCTTCGGCCCAAGTTAAAGAACAACCCCTTGATTCTAGGGTGTATACGGACTGAGAAACGGCGGGGCACCTGACATTGAACGGTCCGAGGAGACAGGTACCTTAATAGGTTCGTTCTTAGGACCCCACCCATCGGTAAGGGAAGAGATCCCCTAGAAAGGTTGAGTCCCTAGCTTGAGTCCAGAGGATGTAACCTCCACCTAAAAAATAGTAGTCTCGGTGGACCCTTCGGGGTACGACGTTGATAACTTCGGGTTCGGGAGACCGCGGTCGTGCGGTTTTGATCTCTCGGACACTCGCAGTTGTTTCTAGGGGGTACGGTCTTGATTCTAGACTGTGTCAGATTATTTAATTAATTGATTTAAATTTTTTGGACACAGATGTACATTTGGTCGAATTGAATGACCTCTAGTAATAACGATAACAATAGTAGTACCGACTGAATTAAAAAATTAATAATAATAAAAACAAACACGACCCAAAAGTAACGATACGTCTCCAAGTGGGATCAACGTTGCTCACCCCTTATGAGAGAGGAACGCCACAAACCCGAAGACTAGCGTAACCGAAGAGAACAACGTCTCGTACCCGAGATCTCACGTACGACCCGAGTCGTCAACACCGAGAATCCGAATCAACGAGTCTCCGTACACCCTACAAGGACCTGTTCCTTAACTTGAGTGCAGGGGAAGTGACCGCCCGTCTAAAGATTGGTGACCTGATAGTTCCTTAGGGGTATCGACTAAAATTTACGAACAAAATATTTCTTCTCATGTCCAAAACCACCGAACTAGGATACCTGTGCTTGTATTTATAGACACCTAACTAACGAACAGTTCTCTCACTAAACTGATTTACAAAGTGGACCGTAGACTTCTTTGACCTAGATATGGTCTCCTGTCGTCTACTTCAAGTCCCGGGATAACATCTTTTCCAATCTCTCCCGTTCTTTTTTATATCACGACCACTTCTTTGACAAGTATTTCCTTCGTCAATAGGCACTGCATCCCTCTACGTTTGACCTACGGTTCCCACAAGGTATTTGTTTCTTCCGACGAAAAGTATTATCTCTCCTTCGTCTTACCCCAACTACTTTCGGTGGGTTCCAGTGACAGTCCTGTCCTCCTTCTGGAGAAAAGAGTCGTGTAGGCACCAGACTCCCTTTATCTAAACCTTTTTCTTTATCTCTTAACTCCGTCTCTGTCTCTCTCTCTCTCTCTTTCTTCCTACCGTCTATTTTATTTCAAAGATCCCTCTATATCGATTTACATAACTAGAGAATGATACCCGTGATTGTCTTATACAACGTTTTTGATTAAGACAGACGTGAAATTCTATTCCGTATTTTTCCAATTCATTAGACGAGCTTCTGAATGACTCGACTCTAAGATTATGTGTTCCTTTAAACTGAGATCTTTGACGTACGTAGTGTTGAGACGAAATCTTGACTTCTTTTCTATCGAGTGTTGTATCCTTCCAGGATAAAATACATGTAGAACGACATGGGAACGATAGTTTAAGTATTAGTATGGATTCCGTGTTTATTTACCTCTTCTGAATCTTCGTTACTATCCGATCAAAAATTTCACACATCTAACCATCTTAGACCGTCGACTTTTAGTGTATTTTGTTTCATTTTGTTCTATTCTTCCGACGAATGGTGTAGGATTATTAAATTTTATTCTTTTGACTCTAGTTTTGGTCTTTACTACTCAGAAACAAATTGGTCGGTAGTGGTTCTCTCAATTTTGACCGGGCCTTGAGAGACGTGAACTTACAAGAGATGTAAATGTTGTTTACCTATGATTGTCTGGAACGAGAAAGTGAGATTTTTTCAATAGGTGTCACGAACTAAAGACACTAAAAAAAAGATTTATAAAATAACATCTTCAAAAGATTATGTGTCGTTTCAACTTTTAAAAGTTACTTGTGTGTCATATGAGCCGTGGATCTAAAGTCATGGTTAAATAAGTTGTAAATGAAAGTTTTGTCGGAAGAACTAACTATAAATCGAAGTAGAGACTCAGTAGAGTGGTACGGGTCGTTCTACGAACAATAATCAACTCAGTAAACCTACCTACGATAGTAGGTGACACGGAATCCGTCCCTATTCACTACTCGTTGATTAGTTCCCGTGTTAGGTTCTTCGTTTTGTCAGGAGACATACGACACGTACAATAATGATCATCTAAGAGGTACGTATCAACACCAGTTATTAGTGAGTCACCATTTTCACAACTTTTTTATAGTCCCAATATTGTAAACACGTAGTTCAAAAGAATCTTAAGAAACAAAGGGAATTAAAGTGAGAAAGGGAACGAAAGTGGGTATACTCATTGCCTTAAACTACCCTGAGTATACTATGTATTCCCTCGTAAATGAGAGTGTTCGTCACCGGACCATTAGGGTTTACGTGAACTTGAAGACAAAGTCGTTATGAGAGGGGACGTTGTTGGGAAACTTTACCTCTGGTGTAAATGTCTGTGGAGTTGGAAAGAGAGAAATCTTTTGGTTGTAGTGGTTAGAGTAACTTTATGGATCTGTATACTGTTCCTTCTGTGTGTGGTACTTGTTGTCTACACTCTCGTAACGAGGAAGTATCACTAATAACTGACCCATATTTATTCCTAGCAATTCCCAATTTGATACGGGGGGGGGGGTGGTGTTTGTTTTCAACACAATTTCAGGATTAAAGGTCGTAGAGTCTTACATGGGATAACCTTTTATGCCAGAAAAATCTAAATTTGTCAATTCACTCCAGTAATTTCCTTCGGGATGAGGTTATACCGTAGAAATATTTTTTTTTTTTTTTCCACCCCCTCCCTTAAATTTGTATTTCTGTCTGTCCCTCTTACGGCAACTTCTACTTCCGTCTTTAGTCCACTGCACAGTTGAGACTTATAAGTAACCTTCCTGTCTACAACTTCGACTTCGAGGTTATGAAACCGGTGGACTAAGTTTCTCGACTGAGTAACCTTTTCTGGACCTACGACCTTTTCTAACTTCCGTCCTGCTCTTCCTCTACTGTCTCCAACTCTACTAACCTACCGTAGTGACTGAGTTACCTGTACTCAAATTCGTTTGGGGTCCTTTACCACTTCCTGTCCCTTCGGACCACACGACGTCTGCTACCCTAGTGTTTCTCACTGACTTGGTTGTTAGTCGTCTGATAGACTTCGATCCGTTCTCTGGACCTTGTCTATCAAGAGTGTCGAAAGTCTTCCTTGGTCGTACGGTTGTGGAACTAAAACTTGAAGATTGGAGGTCTTTACATTCTTCTATTTAAAGAAAACTCAGTGGGGTAAACATTATGAAACAATGATATCGTCCTTGAACTTCTGGTAACGGAAACTCCTATGGTGTATTTTCCGATCTTCGTCACCACTCCTTTTCTTGACTAACCTCTTTTATACTAATATGTTTAAAGGAAACTTAGTTATATTGTCGTAAGGTTTCTAGAGGAAATTTTCCATTTTACAAATTTTTATGTAAAATTTCACTCAAAATGTCAGGTATAGACTAGTAACAAAACAATGGTGAAACCATAAACTAATACTGAATAAAGGTAGAATAACACTTACATGTTACAAAAAGTCCTCCTATTTTCTCATACAAGGTGTTTTATGTTTATATATTATCCACTCATCTAGACCTACTCTTTAACATGTAAGAAAGAACAGTTGAGTCGTTACAGTCATAAGGCAGGAAGGATGTCAATACGAATCCTCGTACATCCTTCATTCTCCCATCCTTAACGAACCACCAGGTCACCAATTCTGAACCACGAAAGTGGTTCGACGGTACTCGTACTCAAACTAGGGACCAGTTCCTTGATTCTAGAGTGTTCACTACACCCCCCATCCTTTATTCTTCCATCATAAAAAATTGTCTGTTAAAAAGTGGTTTTAAAAGTCTCCTGTTATCTTAAATTAAAGAATTCAGACCTTTAGGTCATTTTCCCTTTTTAAGGTAAGAGAGTCTTGACGTTACCGGTTAAGAAGTCTTAACCTTCCGGAGAACCCAAACTTAATGACGGTTGGTAAAGTCTTCTTTGTGTGAGGGAGTTCCTACCGGGTCTATGAAACCCAAGTAGGAAGTAAGGAAGGTGGTCTTGATTAACAACAGGTCGGAGGAAGTGGATTAAGAACACACGGGATCGGGAACTTATGACCTTCAAGTGAGTTCCGTGGGTCGAACACTTTATCCTATACCGAGACTGAGGTACCCGACAGGATTCTACCGGTCTAATAAGTGACACCGGGTCATTGGACCCTTCGTCCAGTGACGTCCACGACTACGACACGACTGGTAGTAGTGTTCCTCCTGTACAGGATCCCTACCAATCTGGGAGACCAGGAGTCTTGGCTCTGACATAGTGTACGAATATCCCTCAGGAAGGAGGGGTTGACCAGTATTTGACCCAGTCTTAAGTGACTCGTAGACAACTGAGAAGATGTTGTCACTTCAATTAAGGTCATTAATAAATGGAAATGAATACAGAAAGAAGTCGTTTATATTTTCATAAAAGGTAAACGTACAGATATAGATATAGATATATAAACTAGAAATGTTTATGCAACTTGTGAAAGAACTAACGGTACACTAATAATAGTTATCTAATATTATATATAAATAATTCGGTAAATAGGTCGTGTCCCTATTCGTACCACTCCTTAGATTTCCTTCTTATTCGTTTCTAGAGACGGGATTTCCACGTAAATGTAATTAGCTTATTTCTTTTGTTTCCGAGGACAGTGTGAACTTCATGTTAATAACGGTTTTAGATACCGTTCATGACACATTCTTATAAATCGAAGTTGATATTGTACTCGGTTTTCTTTCTGTAACCGAACTGAATTTGTCGGTCATATTCGAAAAAGTTCCCATGACCTACAATCTACGAAATTTTCTCTTTTAATGTTTCTGTCCGTCTTCTAGTCCCAGACTACATAATCTAACACGTCTCTTGTCTTTGTTTCGGTGCCTTTACCCTGGTCTATACTAGAAAGAACCCCTTTAATTGTGTAGACTGGCTTCTTCCGACGTCTAGACTTACCTCCGTTCTCCCTTGTCCATGGAGGAGTTGTATACACAAAGAGAAAAAAAGAAATATACAAGAAAGAATGGTTACAACTAACTTCCAGACAATCCACTGACTGTGAGGAGATCAATGACTCCCCTTCTCTGTTGTAACCGACTAGGATACAACGTCAGTCCATCTGTTTTTTCTCACCAACTTCCCCCCGTACACCCTGTTTTAAGACCTTAGAGTTTCTTTTAATTCTTTCACTTTACTAAACCTTAACCGACGTTCTTAACTCTTCGTCGATGAGGTAGGAGCCCGGGTCCCTATGTGTTCCATACCTTCTTTGGTGGGGATGTACCCTCCCTACGTGTTCTTAGTTCCAGAGGTTCCCTTTCGTTTCAAAATCAACCCAGATCTTCTACTTCACGTATAGAACTTTTCTCCAGTCTCTATGTTCCACATGTTCCACAAAACAACTACTTTCTGTACTAGATATTTCGTGGTTCATCTTCACAAATCTTTGTTCCTTCCCTTTCTCAAACGCAGTTGGAGTAACACAACTTGGTGTATCCTTTTATTTTAAGACACACGTACACAAGTGATCAGTCAAGTTTAAACCGAAGCCATTTTTTTTTAGATTAAACACCAGTTCGACATAAGGAATTTACACAGAGAACGAACAATAGAAAGACGTCTTCCTGACCGAGAGGTCCATTGAAAATTCTACCATAGACAGAGGGAAGTTGAAAGTGGTAATAATATAGACGGTTGTTATTTCCGGAGTAAGACTCACGGGAGTCAAGACGATCTTACTTTAAGAGAAAGGAGAAACCCTTAGGGGAGTCAAAGACCTTCAAAGGACGTAGACATTTTTTTAGAGGTGGGCTCTATATGGGTTTCCGGGTCACGAGCGGTCCTATGTACAATGAAGCGTTCTGACGTTTATTCAAGGTTTTGGAAAATTCAGGAGAGGATTGACCGAGGTGGTTTGAAAAATAAAACCCCCCGAGACCTAACGACTCTTACCCATTAAAAAAAAATGTTTTAATTTTATATGGGGGTATTATCTTAATGATAAGGTAGATAACTTGAGAAGTTTTGTGAGAAACTAAACTGTTATTTGACTCCGAACATGGTTCATTGGATTTTTGGTTTATTCAAGTAAAAAAAGTCCGATAGTATATGTGAATAGAATAAACCAGGAGGGTTATTAAGTCACTTTATCTGTCTATGTCTTTGACTCCAGTCTCTCAATTCAGTAAACGGGTGTAAGTGTAGTCTAGTATCCACTAAGTGGTATTTCGATTGCTTCCAATTTGTAGTCCCGAGTAGAGAATGCACCCGAGGAAGATTCTACGACCTTCCCTTTTTCCGGAGGATTACACAAGTGTGACAGTATTCAAAGATATTTTAGACATTCTCACTCTGTAAAATCAGTTTTAATATTTTTAGTGATAAAGAACGGTGAGGTTAAAGGGGAGGTAGTCTAAAGTGGAGTACAAACTACCGGGACTTGTACTTCTTCACTAACTACTCGTGCGTCGGTTTTTTTGCACTTTTTCTCTTATAAGATCTTCGCACAGTCCGATTATATTTATGACACAACAAAATATCTGAAACATTATATATACCGAAAACGGTGGGAAAATTTTAAACCATTAGGAATCATAAAGAAAAGAGTAATATCTGTCTATAAATAAAAGTACGGATTAAAACATAAAGATTAGACATAAGAAAAAGAATTTCTCGAAACGGTTCAACATATTTGGGAGTTTTGTAAACGTTTCCTTGACTTACAAAATTGATCGATCTGATTGGGACGTCGGAGAGTCTAGATGGGTCGAGTCTTCAATGTCACCTCTTAGACTGGTCACCGTTAAAGGTGATTGTCATTCAGAAAAAAAAAAAAAAGGGGAAAAAGGATTACTGTATAGGTACAGCTCGTAAAATTCGGTACTTTTATAACTCTTTAAGGTGAAAGGGGTGGGGTTTGGAGGTGGGGTCATTAAAAGGAAAAGTGTGTACGGAGAAGTAAAGGACTAAGACCAGACCAGACCCGCACTTCGTTTTTTCATGGACTCAGGTCCGTTTTTTCGACAAAAATTCTATCAAAACCGGATTGTCCCCGTCCTTTACGGTTACTGAAATACGTTTGACGAAGAGTTACTTCTAGGTTGGACTTACGTATTATACCCTGGGAACGTATTAAGTCTACTACGAGTCTATTCCAGGTTTGTTAATCTTTGTGGAAGGTTCTTTGGAGAACCTCCGGTGACCCATGCATACCTAAAAAGGGTGTTACTTTAAGACTTTATTCTCTGTTCTTCGTGTTAAAAAAATTTCACGCTTGGGGGGGTTTTATTGTTTATTGGAAAGATAACCCTTATAACGAGGTTTATGAGTGAACTGACAACTTGTCACACCCCCCCCCCGCCCCCCTTTCTAACGGTTGTTTTGGTGTTTTCTACTCCAAAATAAGGAACTCTTTTTTTCTAATAAACTAAGTGAGAAGTCAGGAACGGGTTGATGTGCACAAGTGAAGTTAGTTCGGGACTCCATTTTGTTTTACCTCAAGGAAAATTTCTTTTCCTTTTTCTTTTCTCTTTTTTACTCTAATAGGTCCGTCTCACGGACTAGGAGGGTGTTTCTGATATTCGGTTAAATTTTTTGTGTATTTCGTGTAAGTTGTACCTACTATAAAATGCAGTGGATGTTTAACCGTAAGTGGTGACCGTGAACAGTAGATGGAGACATTCCTAATTTAATGCTTGTTGACACCCACGACTGAGAGTTATGGAGAACTTTCGTCAAGTCCCACCTATACTCCTTTCTTCGTGAGTCAGGAGACTCTTTTAGACTGTCTTATCAATCAATCTATGAGAGTCCTCTTCTGAAATACGTGGGTTAAGAACGTAAAGGAGTATAGATCTTTTTTCGTGATTTTAGGAGGTACCACTGGTGACAAGGACCACTGATCATATTTAGAAGACGTTTTTTATACGTGAACTGACGTACTTGAGGGGGAAGTGGTTTTAGTGTCCATATGACTGGAAGGGGGATGGAGAAACCTCCTTAAAGAGTCTCGATAGACCTTACGCCAGAGGGTCCGATATCAGGAGTAAAACGGGGTTTATTTTGAATTGAGTCGAGAGTGTAACACGAAAAAAAATTTGTTCGTAAATACATAAACAGACATGTTCCAGAATCCACACCACGTGTCCTAGTAATTAGAAGAAACACTGTATATCGTAGAAGTCGACACAGTACACCCTAGACGAAGAGACTGGTCCCTAGATTGAGTCCGCGAGACGCAACCCTCGAGTCTCAGGGTCAGTGACCTGGTGGTTCCTTAAGGGTGTAACACGAAGAAAAAAAAATCAGCTGTATATGTAGAAAGTCACTTTGTACTGTACTTGTTTGACTACAATTGTTATAGACCCAAAGTTTCAAACTTTGACTTAGCAGAAGAAGTTGACATGGAATTTAGGAATTTGAATCCACAAGTACTATTAGAGATAGGATAAAGGTGGTATCCACGAAAACTTTAACAATAACGACAAACGTCAGTACCAACATCAGGACAAATGATACGACCTTTATCGTAAGTTCTCTTTGTTTGTAAAATCTTAAACGTAACCGGAACAAAACTGGACGGACTACTTAGTGGAAGTCGGCCACCAAAGGGTCGTGATGGTGTTCTGACAAAAGGAGGTAATAACGTCTTGCGAGAAATACGGTTAAGTTTAAGTACAGGTCCGTCCCAACAAACTTGACGAAGTCCTTTCTCGTGATTCCGTTCCGGATATTCATCGATTGGAGAAAGGTATTTCAGATCTACCATCCTCTCTCATACTTTACTCTGAAAGTTTTATTGAGGGAAAGGTCTTTCGGACTCCAAAACAAAAGAAACCTATCGACTAAGACTCGTATTAAGGTACTGTATTTTTTTATATATATATATAAATGAACCGACGTGGTCCAGAATCAACACCGTACTACCTAGATCAAGGGACTGGTCCCTACCTTGGACCCTGGGGACGTGACTCCCTTGTGGTGGTTCCTTCAGGGTTATTGAGGTACTGAAAATTAACGAAACGAGGGTTTATCAAATACCGACAACTCTTACCAGTGTTTTGTCTGCCACCCTGACCCACCTTCCTACGAACTACTGATCTTCTATGGGTCGTTAACATATAGAAGACGTTTCAGGACGTGGGTCTTATTTGCGAGACCAGACACAGACAGTTATCTATTAGTTTACTTACTTGTGTATTTCCTTACTCGTCTTTGTCTTATGAATCGATTTGAAATGTTCCTTACTCTGGGACGTTTGGTATCTTCGAATAACCCGTTCCCGGACGATTAAGATTTGTGTAATGTCAACCTACCCAAAGGACCGTGACTAGTTCGGGGTGGTTTGTTGGGTCCAGTCTCCAATTCCTACACTGGGAAGAAGTGACATGACGACGATTTAGTCGTACGCATACCTACTGAAAGTTAAGGTGACTTTAGAGATAAAATGTTTAATAGGACCGAGGTCCGGTAACAAGGAGGTGGGTGGACGATGGATGGATTTTCGGAAATTGATAAGTAAAGTTAGAGGAGGGTTTAATTTTCCTAATCCTTCGTCTGAATTTTGGTCAAAAAGAAACTTAATTTGTGAGAGTACTTTTACTCTGGTCCTTTATCCCCGCTCCGTTTACCATTTCTCTTCTCCAACGTTTCGTCAAGGCGATACACTGGCTAATTTAGGGTCAGGATGATACTCTCACTTCTTTCACTTCAGCGAGTCAGTACAGGATGATATTGATTGTGACATTTAGACTGCTACGACCTCCTCCCCGTTTTACCTTACATTTGTTATTGTTTACTTCACATCAAGTTTGTTTGTTACTTTGGTGTGACTTCCTCTACCCTCTCGTTTCTTAATTGGACTCATTGATACCCTTTATCATAAAACACATATATGATTGTTCGATTTGTCTATTATTCTTGACATGAGTTTATTGTGAGTTCATGTGATGTGAGAATACCCACACCCGATCGTTAAGACTTTGATAGAGCATACCCTCATGGTCTACTGGAATAAACGGAGGACCCTTTAGACATACGTCCAGTTCTTCGTTGTCAATCTTGGCCTTTACCTTGTTGCCTGACCGACATTTAATCCTTTCCTCATGTAGTTTCGACATATAACAGTGGGACAATTAAATTGAATATACGTCTCATGTAGTACTTTTTACGACCCGATCTACTTTGTGTTCGACCTTAGTTCTAACGGTCCTCTTTATAATTATTGGAGTCTATACGTCTACTGTGGTGGGAATACCGTCTTTTTCTTCTCCTTGACTTCTCGAAGAACTACTTTCACTTTCTCCTCTCACTTTTTCAACCGAATTTTGAGTTGTAAGTTTTTTGATTCTAGTACAGTAGACCAGGGTAGTGAAGTACCGTAGATAATCTACCCCTTTGTTACCTTTGTCATAGTCTGAAATAAAAGAACCCGAGGTTTTAGTGACGTCTACTACTGACGTCCGTACTTTAATTTTCTACGAACGAGGAACATTCTTTTCGATACTGGTTGGACCTATCTCTGTAATGAAACGGCTGTTTCCGGGTAGATCAGTTTCGAGACGAAAAAGGTTATCAGTGCATACCTACACTCTCAACCTGATATTTCTTTCGACTCGTGGTTTCTTATCTACGAAAACTTGACACCACAACCTCTTCTGAGAACTCTCAGGGAACCTGACGTTCCTCTAGGTTTGTCAGGTAGGATCTCCTTTAGTCAGGACTTATAAGTACCCTTCCTGTCTACGACTTCGACTTCGAGGTTATGAAGCCGGTGGACTATGCTTCTTGACTGAGTAACCTTTTCTGAGATTACGACCCCTTCTAACTTCCGTCCCCCTCTTCCCCTACTCTGCCAACCTACCGTAGTGATTGAGTTACCTGTACTCAAACTCATTCGAAGTCTGTCCCTTCGGACGTCAGGTACCCTAGCGTTTCTCAACCTGTACCGACTCACTGACTTGATTTGACTTGACAACGACAACAAATCAGCGGTTCGACACAGACTGAGAAAACTCTGAGGCAACTGACACCGGGTGGTCCGAGGAGAAGGTACCTAAAGGGTCCGTTCTTATGACCTCACCCTCCTAGGAGGAGTGGATCCCTAACTTGAACTCAGGAGACGTAACCGTCCGACTAAGAAATGGTGACTTGGTGGTCCTTTCGGAGACACACATATAATCCTAACTTGTTTTTCTTTTAGATAGTACCTATCACTTTCTTTCTAGAGAGTTGACAACCTTTTTCCTCAGTGTTTAGTCCTTTCCCCTTTCAATCCATCTTATGTAGGACGTAAAGTGGATATCACATCCTAGTCTTTATCTCCATAGTCATATTTGGGTACTTAAATTTACACACATGTATCCACACAAAGAATTGTCACTACTGAATCTTAAGTAGGGGAGAGGAAAAAAAATCTCCCGAGGACATTCCAGGAATATCTGTCTTCCTTTTATATAAATAAGACAGTCATAAAAATTCTCTTCATTTATGGTCCAAGTGTGATTCTTTACCGAAAGGTTTACTCCTTTACTCCCACAATAATTACTTTTCGTCTCGGAATCCCGTCATGACTTATTATCCCAGGTCCTCTTCAATTCTTTTATGATGATTGTCATTCTTCCTGGTGATAAAAGTTCTACAGAATTAGATCCTCGGTACATGATTCATGACGTTTGAGGTAAATGAGGTATATTACGAGTATTTTATCAGTGTGTAAATCTCTGGTGACGAATTGAATTTAGAGAACTAGACGTCTTAAACAAATTTCCGATCAGTGTGTAAATCTCTGTTGACGAATTAAATTTATTTTAGAGAACTAGACGTCTTAAACAAATTTCCGTCTTCAGGAGACCAAATTTTAAAAGTCTTTTCGTTTAGATTTGAAAATCCTGTGAAAATTTGGTAAAAGTTTAATTGTCATAGGCTAGTTTTACTTTTCGTGTTGTTAAGTTCTCGACTAGACTCTAAGAAGTCTGAGAGTCTAATTTCTTTAAATTATGTCGTTGTTTGAGTGAAAGAGGTCTTTTGAAAGGGTAGATAATCAGTGAACGTGTTGAACTTACTCTGTAGTCAGTTTGTTTCTCCGAACTATGGTGTGCCTTACTTAGTGAGGGTTAAGTCTCTTCCACGACTCCCCTATGACTGTTCATTAGATGGAGAGACAAAGGCTCCTTTCCCAATAAACACACTCTAGTTCTTCCTCTCTCCTACTGACATTGTGAAGTGTAGTGTACTTCTGTACTTAGTCTCTTAATCGTCCATAGGTTTTTGAATCCAAACCCCTTTCATGCTACCGTCCGTGAGAGGTGTTGTGACAGACTGGATCCTAAAAGAACAAAAACAAAATGGTGACTGACACAACAGAAGGGTAACAGACATCTTTTGAAGTCAAGTCAAGTCAACGAGTCAACACAGCTTGAGAAACGCTGGGGTACTTGACGTCGTACGGTCCGGAGGGACAGGTAGTGGTTGAGGATCTCAGGTGGGTTTGGATACAGGTGACTCAGCCACTACGGTAGGTCGGTAGAGTAGGAGACAGTAGGGGAAGAGGAGGACGGGAGTTAGGGAGGGTCGTAGTCCCAGAAAAGGTTACTCAGTCGAGAAGTGTAGTCCACCGGTTTTATAACCTCAAAGTCGAAGTTCTAGTCAGGAAGGTTACTTGTGGGTCCTGACTAGAGGAAATCCTACCTGACCAACCTAGAGACTCTTCAGGTTCCCTGAGAGTTCTCAGAAGAGGTTGTGGTGTCAAGTTTTCGTAGTTAAGAAGCCACGAGTCGAAAGAAATGTCAGGTTGAGAGTGTAGGTATGTACTGGTGACCTTTTTGGTATCGGAACTGGTCTACCTAGAAACAACTGTTTCATTACAGAGACGAAAATTTATACGACAAATCCAACCAGTATTGGAAGGAAGGTTCTTCATTCGTAGAAAATTAAAGTACCGACGTTAGTGGTAGACGTCACTAAAACCTCGGGTCTTTTTATTTCAATCGGTCAAAGGGGTAGATAAACGGTACTTCACTACTCTGGCCTACGGTACTAGAATCAAAAGACTTACAACTCGAAATTCGGTTGAAAAAGTGAGAGGAGAGAGTGAAAGTAGTTCTCCGAGAATCAAGAAGAAGTGAAAGACGGTATTCCCACCACAGTAGACGTATAGACTCCAATAACTATACTTTTAACATCTTTTGAACATGGGATGATTTAGACGGACACGACGTGGTTTGTTTTCGGGGTTCTCTGGTTTTATCAAATTTAGCTTGAAGTTGACAAACGAATGAAACGAACTAACTAGAAAGACTCTTCAAATGTTATCCTTTTAGTTCCTTTAGACTTTCTATAAACAACAACAACAACAAGTCAGTGGTTCAACATAGGTTGAGAAACACTGGGGTTCCTGACGTCTTGAGGTCCGAAGGGATAGAGAGTGGTAGAGGGTCTCAAACGGGTTCAAGTACAGGTAACTTAGTCACTACGGTAAGTTGCTAATATAACTTTCTATATTAGTATTTATTAATATCTGGGTCGGTCCTCGATAATTATTTTACTAACACGAGTCAGGAAGAAACTTAAAGTTTCGATCCCTGGATCTTTCTAATGGTGATACATACTTCAAATATAATGTCAAGTCGACTCTCAAGTCCAAAAAACTTTAAATAACTTATTACATAAAATTAACTTATTTAATTGTACACAACTTATAACTCATTAACGATGGGGATTTTAGATCTTAAGTAAACACGTTGTCTATTACTAACAAATACTACATAGTCCCTCTTCCTTTGCCGTTGGGTGAGGTCATAAGAACGGATCTCTTAGGACACCTGTCTCCTCGGACCACCCGACGGTAGATACCCCAGCGTGTCTCAACCTGTACTGACTTCTCTGAATCGTCGTCGTCGTCGTACTACATAGTCTCCGAGACAGATGAATGACTCCTTTATCTCTGTTTAGGTGACCTATGAAGAGAGTACTTCGAATACTTACCTTTTCCGATATATTTGTTTAATTCGTTAAACTACGTTATAGTTCACACTTTTCCTACGTCTTTATCTTTTTCCTCTCTCTAAAATTAGGACCTTCACAGTCCTCAGAACTTCTCTCTCAGGACGTCTTTGACTGTAAAGTCGACCAAGACTTCTCTTTATCCTTCACTGGTCTGTTAGTAATCCTCTTTCCTTTCACCTCCTTCTTTCCCCCGTCCCAAAAATACCTTCGTTTCTTGTGTTCATCCATGTCTTCTTTGGTACTCTATCACAGAGTAGGATATTTTCAATTTTATCGTAATAACTACTAATTTACACACTCCACTATCCCTCGTTCGTCCAGGGACCCTGCTGTCCTCGTCTGGGATATCCTCCAGAAGTCGTCCAGTCTCGGTGGACGTTGTGTTTGTGAGAGTCCGGGTCGGAACTTGATTGTCGGTTACCCTACGGTTCCTCTCCAGAAACCTCCTCTGTGCCAGTCTGAACGTAAGCATACTTACAGAGACCGAAGGGTCCACCGAATCACCATTTCTTAGGTGGACGGTTACGTCCTCTGCGTTCTCTACGTCCAAACTAGGGAACCAGTTTTTCTAGTGGACCTCCTCCTTTGCCGTTGGGTGAGGTCATAAGAACGGGTCTTTTAGGGTGTCTGTTTCCTCGGATCGTCCAATGTCAGGTATATATGTCAGACCAATCTTTACAAAGAGGGGTCACAATTAGAAAATTCGTACAACATCGACAAGAATAGATTAACCTCCGCGAGTTTAGGACAGAACGTTGCGGAAACAATGTACGGGTGTGACATGTAATACTTCAATCAAACCCCCTCAATACAGTGAGCTTCAAAATTAAGTGAGTCTAGAAGTGACCCAACCATACACAGAGACAGAAAAGTCAACTCCCAGGGAAACATTAGTTGACTGATTAAGTTGGGACACTGGGGTGAATAGTCATGTGTAAAGTTTCAAGAAAGTTTGTTCTGGACGATATTTTCTACTTCATCTTTTACATGGATCGTTCACTTACTTACTTACTTCAAGGACGACGAAAAACATCTGTAGGGTAATCTACCTTGTTACGATGGAAGTGGTGGTCTCTCTTTTTCATGTCCATCAAATATGGACGGTAGTCGAGTAGGTGAGTTGTACGAGACCTTCTTAGTTAGGAAATCTCTTTGAGTCTAAGTAGGTACAACTCTCGTTATACAACCTACCGTGAGAATCCCTCGTCAAAACAGTCGGTATATAGTGTCTGTTCTAGAGTCTTTCCGTACCCTGTCCGAGGTTCGATTGGTACTCGACTCTAACGAGGTGGTCGAGAATGTAATAGTGGTTATTTTTTAAACAAAAGTATCCTTTGACAGTGATGGTTTTCTCGTTCGTTTTTTGATTCGAAGACCGAAACTGAAATTTCCTTTCTACGGTCGAAGATTCGAGTAGGAAATTAACGGAATCTGCATTATCTTCACCAACAATCACATCACTCGTTCGGTCTTGTTTCTGTACCTGCGGGTGCCAAGGGATAAGGGTGATACCTTTCAAGTGACCCGACACACTAGACTTCATTTGGTCTCCTGCGTCCTCTAACCTCTTCTCGAGGGAAAGGAAAGTCTGTGTTTCACTTCATCCTACGGAGAAGAAACGTTTCGTTGGTGGTTCAGGAAGAGTCTTTCTACGATGTTTCTACGAAGTTGGATCTTGTTCTCACTCAGTATCAAACATGTTGAGTCACCACGACGGTTGGGCGGAGACGAGAGGGAGTGTCAAAAACAAAAGAACCATACTATTAATCAACAACCGTAATACTTACACAGAAGACTCCCCTTTTTTTTTACACCCGTGCACAATAAAGACCTTACTCCTACAATACGTGGGATGACTCCATTCGATAGGTGAGTCTCCGGTTCAGGACCGGTTGTACACCAGTGGATTGGGTCTCGTGGTGAAGGGAGTGCACTAGAAAATGGTACCTTGTACTAAAGGTCAATATGACTGACCGAACACGACTCAATGTGTCTTTTGTTTGAGACAAGTCTTCGTCGTCGTCAAGATGTCAATGGGGTTTATACTTTCAACAATAGACCACCAAAGGTTAGAGTTCTGTGTGATCTTAGTGGAACTCTCGAAAACACTTTTATGGTAACGACCCCCGGAGGAGACTCGTTCAATCTTTCTTAAAGACCCTGACCCCAGTTGGTCCCGTACCCACAAGAAAGTTTCAAGAAGTTTCACGAAGACTTCCTTTCGGTTCCAGCTCTTGGTGACTATAGTAGGTACTTTTGGGAAGGTTTACTTTGACTCTAGGTCTCTCCGACTACCCAACAGGATTCCGGGTATTGTACCAAACAACCAATCGCACGGGAGTAGACACACAGACAGAGGAAGTCCTAATACTTTCGGAAGTCGTAAACTTGGTGTCTTTAAATAGACTTGGTATATTTAGGCTCACGGGGTGTCATTTACAACCTACTCCCGTCTCGGTCCTTCCTTTTCTTCCTGGTTTTAGACAGGACGGAAACCAGAGTGTCGGAGATTCTTTTTGACAATGATTATATTTACTGGTCCTTGTAAAATCGGGGGTTTACTTTAGTAATTTATAGTCAAAGGGGTCTGAATATTGAATGAGTAAAGACCTTTTTAGGACTCAGTCTAGTGGGGATTTTAAAGTTCGACTTATTAAAATGGAGTCGTTCAGGTCGACAATTTCGATTCCCGAGTTGGAATAAGTTATGGAGTTCGAAGTGATTTAAGAATAAAACACCTCAAAGTAAATAAAGGGACCAATCCGAACTGTGAAAAGTCGATTATGGGTGAGTTTTGCCGTATAACAGGAAGTCATGGTTCTGAGGTCTCCCGTCTCTTAATACCCTGTATTCACGACACTAATTCCTCTGTATCCGGATCTTAGACTCTCAACGACTCCTGAGTCGTCTCCGAAGTTCTCACGAGATACTGAAATGACCGTGATGTGTGACGGTCGATGTGTAGAAAGCGGAAGGTCAGTAGTTAAGTTCGCTTTAGGTCAGATACTCCGTACCACACTCCTGAGTCTTAACCTGGTGTCTACAGCCCCTGGGACCTTGACACGTAGTCTATAATGGAACAACCCAACGCAGGAGGGTGAACTTTAAGACTGTAGACTGTGTGAGACTGGTCAAAGGTCTACGGACGTAGGAAACAGACTCCCACAAGAAACCTGGACTTTGGGTGAAATGGGTGAGTACATTATGTGACCTTCACGGTCTCTTCCTTTTAGAGGGGAGTGGGGGTGGTACCGAAAACTGGGGTTTGACCGTCCTTGACCCTACTGACCGAGGGTAGGGAGAGTCCACGTCCTTGAGGTTCCACACACACTCAAAAGAGGTCCCTAATTCCGGCTCAACGGGTCACCAATAGACACACAATTACGTGGAAAGTGGTCGTCGGAAGAGAAGAACGGAGGGAAAGGTCAAGGAACGACCACAAAGGAGAAGAACACAACACAATCAGTGAGTTAATCAGTGAGTCAGCACAGACTGAAAAACACTGGGGTACTTGGTATCGAGTGGTCCGGGGAGACAGGTACCTTAAGAGGTCCGTTCTTATGACCTTACCTAACGATAAGGAAAGAGGTCCCTTGAAAGGTTGGGTCCTTAGCATGGACCCCAAGGACGTAATGTCCGTCTAAGAAATGGTTCACTTGGTGGTCCCTTCGGGTGGGTTGATTACTTTAAGACACAGTTCCAGACTAAGACCCCCTTGGGTTTCTTCTGTGTGACCGGAACAGTTATGTACCAGTAAACTAAAATCTTTTCGGTGAATTTGAAAGACTCGTAGGGACCGAAGTTTACATTTTATTCCTCTCCTAAAATTCATGATGAACCAGTATCGTCGTCGGTTTCCGGCGAAGTAAACTGACGGTTTCAGGAGGGATTGATCGGGACCAGACGAAAGACGAGGGAAAGGGGTAGAGATTCACATGGGTAGGAGGTACACAGAGAGGTCAGTGTCTCTCAAAGAAACTTAAGAATGTTCACCATGTAAAGGGTGAACGGAATCCTGAGAATGAGTACGACAGGGAGACGGACCTTATGAGGAGAAGGAAGACAAATAAACCGAGTGAGGATGTATAGGAGGTCGAGAATCGACTTTACAGTGAAGGACGTCCTTTCGGAAAAGACTGCGGGGCAGATCCTAGGACGAGAATGTACGATGATTTATATCATAAGGAAGGCAGTACAGACCGTACGAAATATCATTAAGAATAAAAGAAGAGCCTCAGGTGAAGGGAGGGGTAATTGGTGGTAGTGACCGAAAATTCGAGGAAGGTCTGTCTTTGGGTCAAATAGACCGAGCGGTGACATAGGGACTATGGGTCAGGTCGTCGACGTGTACCTTCCATGAACTATTTATTATCAGAGTGTTTTTCGTAGGAACAAATCTTTGTAATCTCAACGGACCTCCTAGGGCACCTGCCTCCTCGGACCCCCCGACGTCAGGTACCCCAACGATTCTCAGCCTGTTCTGACTCACTGAAGTGAAAATGAAAAGTGAAAGTACGTAGTCTCTTCCTTCACCGTTGGGTGAGGTCACAAGAACGGACCTCTTAGGGTCCCTGCCCCCTCTGACTACCCGACGACAGAGACCCCAGAGTGTCTCAGCCTGTGCTGACTTCGCTGAATCGTCGTCGTCGTCGTCTCAACTACTTATTCTAAAACCTTATCTTCAGTTCCGTTTCAAGGGGTTGGTCTCCCAGTTCCATGACGGAGTTTACCAAACGTCGGTTCTATGTTGCAAAGGAAGTCGGGAAGATGAACTTCTTCCCCACATACTCAACCTCGAGGGATATGAGTCTACTCTTGTCGAATTAGAAAAATAGAATCACTTCCGACAGTGATAAAAATTGTACTTTTTAAAATTTCAACCTTTCGTGAAAGAATTTTATTAGGTCGGGTTATGAAAAATTTTTCACCTCAACTTTAAACCTTTTCTTTTAAATCATCACCTCCCTCCTTATTTAATCCTCCAATCCTAATTACATATATGTGACGACGACGATTCGACGAAGTTAGCACAGGCAGAGACACACTGGGGTATCTGTCGTCGGGTGATCCGAGGGGGCAGGGACCCTAAGAGGTCCGTTCCTATGACCTCACCCAACGGTAAAGGAAGAGGTTACGTACTTTCACTTTTCACTTTCACTTTCACTTCAACGAGTCAGCACAGACTGAGGATCGCTGGGGTACCTGACGTCGGGTGGTCCGAAAATTATATTTTATCTATTAGTTGTTCTCGGATGACATATAGTGTCCCTTGATATGAGTTATGAAATACTATTGGATCCTTTACTGTCGGTTGAGGTCATAAGAACGGACCTCTTAAAGTCCCTGTCTACTCGGACCGTCCGAGTACCCTAACGTTTCTTAGCCTGTACTGACTCGTTGATTGTGAATGAATTGGTTATACCCTTTTCTTTGACTTTTTCTTATCTATATACATACTGATTTAGTGAAACGATATTTGGACTTTGATTATGTTGTAACATTTAGTTGATAACAACAGGTGAGTCAGGGCAGTCTGAGACGCTGAGGTACCTGACTTCGTACGGTCCAAAAAGACAGGAAGTGGTAGAGGATTTAGTTGATATGAGGTTGTATTTTAAAATTTTTCTTTTAAATCATCGTTCGTAACATGGACTCTCTACAGACCTTCGTCTTCCGTAACGTAAGTAGTCGACAATTCCAGTTATGTCGGAAGTATCCACCCCGGAAAGACTGTAAGGAACTCCGAACCACCGGACCACCCCCAATAGAGTTTTTAAGGACCTAGGAGGTCCCTACCCTGGTTCATAACTATGTTTCTCGGTGCGGGTTGGAAAAGGTTGGCGGTAGACAGGACTCATGTCAGGTTTAAGGATCTTACGGATCTCCGGAGGTCCCTGGGTTGAAACGAACGGAAGGGAGGTACGAGTAGCAGGAGACATAGGAAGGAAGGTGAACGGAATAGACATAAATAAAGGTCCGTGTTACGACACGTGGAGAGCCACGACAAGCGGAACGAGAAGAAGGGGTCAGTATCTGAGAAGGGAGAGTCAAGGGCGGGTGAGTAATGAGGATAAGTAGGAGACTCTACGGTGAGTTCGCCTAACCGTCAAGGTGAGGTCCGAAGGAGACGGATTGAGGGAGGGTGGGGATGGGTGGGGTGGGTGGTCGCAAAAGAAGGTCACCCAAATGTTTACCTAAAGGACACTGGATGGATGAGGTGGGAGTTGGTCTGCTTTCCGTAAACTCCTGTCCTGGGTGTAATAAAGGTAAAGATAGACGAGTCTCAGTGTCACGGACACTGATTCATCCATAAGTTAATTTTAAACGAGTTTACATGATTTATAATACAAAGCACGTACACACACACACACTCTCTCTCTCTCTCTCTCTAAATTGGGAACAGACCGATTGTTAGCTGGGTGAAATTTAATTGACTTCTATTGAACTAATGAAGGTTTAACATTATCTCACACGGTACACGTCAACTTCATGATAAATTATTAAACGTGTCTACCCGTTTTCATTTGTAGAACCGAATTCCGGTTTCGTCTTGTTTTTCTGTTCAAGGATATTCCAGATGTCCAGAGGGTAAAACTCACGACTCTACCGTCTGTTGTCGGGCCCACACTTTGTGGACCCCTTTCCTTGTCGTAAGACCGTGACTTGACGGTTCTTATTGACCGATAAGAAGTCCCAAGAGTGTGCTCGTTTACCCACCGTGGACCCTGAGATGTAACTATTAAGGTTTCTTCAGACAAAAGACAAAATTAGTTCGACTTATCTTCAACAGGAAACAATTCTACTTACTTTAGACGTCAATACATAACCTTAAGTAAAGGTGCCCTCCCCAATTGGATCTTCGGAACGAGGTAGATCGTGGTGGGACCGCGGACGGGATTCGTGGTCCGGTCGACAGGTGTGGGACCGGTCCTTTCCCGTCCCGGCGGACGTGCCTACAGGTCTGGGACCCTACCCCCTGGCGGTGGGGTGACAGGACAGGGTCCGAAAGTCGAGTCGGACTCCAGAACTCTCCAACCCAAACATACCTAGACCGAACAAATCTGAAAACCGTATGAGGGGTGTAGGGGACATTTGGTGTTATAACGATAAATAACTCGTCAACAGTCTATTACACGACGTTTAAACGTATTCTGGATAGGAGGAGAGTGTACACCTCATTGACTTTATTAAAAACTTTAGTCAAAAGGTTTCGACCTCTTATCTTCACAACCCAATTGGTGACCCCCCGTCCCTCCATCCCCACTACATAATTTTGACACTATTATCAATATCAAAGAAACAAAAAAGTGTATATAGTCGAGTAAAATAGGGGTGTTTTCAGGAAAATTCGTTTCTCATAGGAGGAGAATGACTACTCTGTCCTTTAACTCTGTCTCCAATTCGTTTCCTACCTCTTTACGTGACCATTCGTGCATTACGCCCACCCCTTCTTCTGGTGAAGAACAGAAGACAAAGTCTCGACATGGATTCGGGAATTGTGTGTGTGTGTGTGTGTGTGTGAATGTGTATATACATGTGTGTGTGTGTGTGTGTCTTACCAAAGTGAAGACCCTTTTTCCTCGGTCCACCCTTTTCTCAACCTCTTTCGGTCTACACATTAAATGTATTGTGTCCAAGAAGCCATGGTACTCTTTATTTAATATTCTAGTGAGTACCTATTAAATTCATGTTCGATCCTCCAGACCATCTGAAGTTTTAACCGAGTGTCATTCCTATCGACAGACTGACAAACGTTGGATACCTGATATGTCAAATACCTTAAGAGATCCGGTCTTTTGACCTCACCCATCGGAAAGGGAAAAGGTCCCCTAGAAGGGTTGGGTCTCCAGCTTGGGTCCAGAGGGCGTGACGTCCACCTAAGAAATGGTCGACTCGGTGTTCCCTTCGGGTTCCTATTGACTCAAGACGGGACCAAAGATAGATGGAAACGAGTTTTCTTCTCTAATTTTACTACTTTTCTACTTACAAAAACGTTAAATTGAGGTGGTTCTTTTCGTAAGTTTGATTTAAGGTACTATCGTCGTTCTTAAGTTGAAGTTTACTTCTGTCTAACAGAGAGTGATACTTCACGTTATGCCGCGGAGATCTAAGACTCCTAGTGTTTGGTAGGGAATCAGACTTCCGGATCTAACTCCTACTCTTATGTCCCACTTTTATCGGGAATATTTCTACTCGATAACCAGAATACTCTCGACGGTCCCTCATTTCATGAAATTTCCTACTTATTTGGAACGTCAGCTTTCACAGTGAAAACAGGTACTTTGTTGTTACAACCAAGGATGGTGAACGGGACCAGGTTATCAATGAGAAGGATCTAATTGTAGTGCAACCGATTATTACTGTTCGGTTTGATACGACTCACAGTTGGAGGTACTTTCTGACGTTTTGATACATTTAGATTTCCCCCTGTAGTTCCTTCCACGTACTGTGTCTTTTATCAAAGGAACAATGAGACTACTAATTTCCAACTGGAATCTTACTCCAGTTCGGTACTGGTAAAAACAAAATCAAACAGTCATCCGTTAGCCCTAACATCAGTGACTGACGGTAGTAGTGGTTGAAAGATCCACGGTCACAATCTCTTTGACGGTTAGGACGACCCTACTGAATTATGAGATAAAGGTTTCTTCTTGTATTATGATATAATTCTTTAATCCAGTTATAAATAGAATTCGTAGTAAACAGTCATCTACTAAAATTCGTTTCCCGTCCACATTTAAATGAAACTGGTTTTTCGAGTAGTACATATTAAACGACAATGTTTAGGTACCTTTATAATTTGGTAACCTTAAGACCTTTGAAGGCAAAGGACATGGTGTTATCGGAAGTACATAGAATTTGAACGAATCCCGAAACGGGAAAGACCAAGGGAGCGGCCGAACAAAGGGAAACGGGTGTCCCGAATAAGGTACCCGAGGAAATTCGGAAGTAAACTTCAGTGGAAGGGTCTTTCGAAGGGACCACCGAGTCTCCAATTTCGTAGACGGACCTTACTCCCTCTGGACCCAAGTTAGGGACCCAACCCTTCTAAAGGGACCTCTTCGTTTACCGTTGGGTAAGGTCATGAGAAAGGACCTCTGAGGGTACCTCCCTCCTCGGACCATCCGATGGCAGGTACCCCAGTGTTTCTCAGTCTGTACTGACTCGTTGAAGTGAGGATCTTTCCTGAAGGGACAACAAGAAAGATAAAATGTAAAGATAAAAACCGACACGACCCAGAAGTAACACCACGTACTCGAAAGAGATCAACACCTCGTGTCCGACATGTTACGTACCCGAGTCATCAACCGCCGCGGACCTGAATCTACGCGACTCCGTACACCCGAGAATCAAGGGGTTGGTCCTTAACTTAGGTGTAGGGGACGTGACCTTCCGTCTAAGAGTTGATAAGGTGGTAGTCCCTTCAGACGGACGACAAGAATGTAAATTCGGAAGGAAGGTACTCGGGACCGTGAAGTATACCGGGATAGGGTAAAAGAAAAAGAGATACTAGACGAAGTAAATAACGAACAGAAAGACAGGGGTGATTTATATTCGTGGTTCATGAAAACAGAGGTGACGATTTTAAGGAAGAGAATCTACTTAAAGATCATTTATCATCGGTAAGTCAACCTATCTGTCTACTCACCTACCTACCTACCTACCTACCTACCTACCTACTTATCTAACCCATCCACCTACCTATTAATAACCTGGGTACTTAAGAAAGTCAATTGACCGTAGGTTGTGTCTCTTGTGTCCAGACATTCGTTCTTTTCCTGTTCGACTAAAGAGTGAAGAAGAGAACCATTACAACAACCGTTACAATTTGATAGACAGTACATTCAGTTAATAAGTTAAGAAGGGACAGTCAGGACTTTGGGACATAACTAATATAACGATGTACCATTAAAAAAGTGAATAGGTTCTCTCGGTACACTATTATTAGTAAACTCAGTTAGGATTGTCTTGTCGTAAAATAACAAACCAATTTTCCTCCCTAATTTCACCAATAACTTCTACACAGATACCTTCCTAAAGTTCAGGAGTACACTCAACCTACATCATATTGTGTCTGGAGTATCCGGTCTGAGACGTATATTCAATTATCCGGTGAACAGTCACGGTCAAACATACGTGAATTATTAATAAGTTTAACTAAATAAGATTTACGTAACCCGAAGGGACCATCGAGTCGACCATTTCTTAGACGGACGTTACGTCCTCTAGGGCGAAGCTAAATACCCAACCCTTCTAAGGGACCTTTTCCCTATCCGATGGGTAAGGTCATAAGAACGAACCCCTTAGGGGTCCCTGTCTCGTCGAACCACCCGACGTCAGGTACCCGGCTTTTCTCAGTCTGTGTGGACTCTCTTTTTCGTGTCGTTTACGTAATCTACGATCAAGGATATGGGCAAGAAAAGACAATGTATAATCCCTAGAACGTCGGTGATTACACGAGTGACTTTCCCCTTAAAGAATAACCAAACCACCCAGGATTAAACTAGACTCCCAAGACAGAAAGAGTATTCCACAGACACGGGGAGAGTAGAGACAACCTCCACTTCATCTTTTACCTAAACGTCCTCCAATCAATCGTGGATTTCTACCACCTAGGAGGTCAGTTCCTCGTCCTCCCCTTTCTCCTCCGGTAGTAAGTTTCCGAGACTTCCCTGGAGTAATCTGTTATTAGACGGTCCAGACGAAGAAGAGACAAGGGATCAGAATTTCTACCTTCTAAGAAGAGAAGGAGAGGTCAAAGACACCGTTTAATCAGGAGAGGAGAGGGAAGAAGTCTAGATCAAACAAAAAAAAAAAAGTGTTCTCCCTCATTTTGGGACGAGGGACGTGTTATTATTCGAGGGTGAATTCTCTCTTCAAAGACACTCCGAACAAAACTGAAGTGACACCGACCTCCACCCCACCCCAATCCCCTCTTGTCGGCCTACTTTCTTATGTGGTCTTTTTACACGTGTAATTATAAAGTTCTATATTAGGAAAAAAATTTTATATATAAAATTTAAGTCAAGAACAAAACAGAAAGACACATAAATCGAGGAATCCTCGTTTCTTTTAAAAACTTCTATAAAATGTTTGACGACACGGAATGTGTGTCTTCTATAAGTCATTTTTAGACGATTACCCAAGAAACTTCCTCGGGGTTAGACCTTCGTGGACACTCCTTGTGTACGGATTCTCTCTTGCCTTCGATCACTTGTACTTCACCATAATGGGTAGAAAAAGAGAAAAAAATTATGAATAAATAAACTGGTACGGTTCAGAATCAACACTGTAGACCCTAGATCAAGGGACTGGTCGCTAGCTTGGGTCCGGTGTACGTGACCCTTGTGTCTAAGAATCGGTAATCTGGTGGTCTCTTCTGGGTCGCACTGCTTAGAAACTACATTTGTGAGGATAGGACTATAGTACCTCCAGGACTGTGTTTTACGTTCCATTCTCAGTGTGTCGGGTTTCTTTATTATACTGTTTTTGACATCTCGTTTCAAATATAATTACCACTACTATACTACTACTATTTCTAAAATGAAAATTGATACAAGGTCCGTGACAAGATCCAGAAAATGTATATACTTGATTAACTTAGGAATATTATTTATCAGATACACTAGATACAAGAACATCCTTTGTAAATACATACTGTATTCTGTTAACTGAGTTATACTTTATCGTTTTATCTTTAACTTTTTCTAATTCCAAAACTCAGTCACAGTGAAAGGGTAATTTTCAGAATTATGAGTGGGGTCCCTTCGTCGCATAACGTCCTATAATATCTGTAAACGTAAAAAAACAACACGAGATCTCGAGAGGTAATGGTGTCTTTTCCTAAAGGTGAGTTAATCTAGTACTTCGTCTTCTAATACGTTCAACTCAGGGTTCTACATTTTCTGAATCTCTCTGACACACATCCCTTTTTGATTGACTTCCGTTCTTCTCGACATGACCTTACACGCAAGCGTGACATCATCGCAGACGACACTCGTCAGTTCATAAATAGGGAGAAGGAAACAAGGAAGTAGACGCATGGAACTTACCACGGTGAGGTCATCTTTACTTAGTACGGAGGAGTTTGACCTACACCGATCGACTCCGATCTCCCAAAGTCAGGAACTCAGAGTGGGACAGGTTACAGTCGTGACAAATAAATCTTCCGTTTAATTTAAAGACTCGACCCTGTTTGGTCCTCTCTCTGTCGGGGACTTAAACGACACCATCCTTACTCATTTTATAGGAGCTTTTTATATAATTTCTACGTTTAATCCCATTATTTTTACAATGGTAAAAATAGTCAATAATTTACAACAATAAATTAGACCACAAAGTCCTATAACTTTACATACCTCAATATCCTGAGGTGCCTTATTCTTTTTCGACTTCCTTCATTTGATTCAACCTCTTTCTGTTTATGGCGAATATACACCTTAGATGTTTTTGCCACGTTTACTGTGTTTACTGAATAAATGTTTCGTCTTTGTCTGAGTCTGTATCTTTTGTTTAAAAACCGTTAGGTTCCCTTTCTGTCCCTTTATATTTAACCATCATACTCTAATTTTACGTCGTATATGCGATGATATATATTTTATCTATTGGTTGTTCCTGGATGACATAACGTGATTCTTGATATGAGTTATAGAACATTATTGGACATTATCTTTTTATATGTTTTCTCTTATATATATGTCTGAGTCACTGACTCGTTGTTCGTTGATATATATATATATAAGCATACACACACTCTGAGACCCACAATCAGTGAGTCAGCACAGACTGAGAAACGTTGGGGTACCTGACATCGGACGGTCCGAGGAGAGAGGAACCTGAGGAGGTCCGTTCTTATGACCTCACCCATCGGTAAGGGTAGAGGTCCCCTAGAAGGGTTGGTTCCCTTCTCTAGTTTGAACCCAGAGACGTAACGTCCATCCAAGAAATAATAGATTCGGTGATCCCTTCGGGTCTATTTATATATATACATGACATAAAGTTATTAAAAAAATTGACTTCCTTCATCATAATTTAAGAGTTAGACGAACCACCGACTAAAGAAAAATTTACATTACTGGAGCACCACCAGTAAAATAAAAGATGAACTTACTGTCATTATTTTACTACCAGTCAAAACCATAAATCAAAAGACTTACTCCAAAACAACTAACCTAGTAAACTATTTCGGGACTTGAACACTCTAGTTTCAAAGTACGGGACTTTAAGTAGACTCGAGTAAATGTAAATGACGGGAGGAGACTTGGGGTTGTATTAACATGACGAACAGTAGTGTTCCTCCTAGTCTACCTTCTCGCACTGATCCCATCTCACATCAACTACGAGTTCTTTATCAACATCTTACTTACGAGCAACTTTAATGTCGGAGTTTACAATGTAAACCGTCGTCAATAGTTATTCACAGTAGGGAAAATCGATGTAAACCAAGAAGGTATAACATCTCATACAGACTCCTACTTCGTTATCCTCAGACCTTCTATGATTTTTATCAGTAAGGTACCCATCGGTTACTCAGTAAGGGACTGTGAATTTCACGTTATTTACAGTGGTAGACATCCTGTAAGTTCTCGTCGGGGGATGTGTGTGTGTGTGTAAGTCTCCCCCAGGTCCAGATCCCCCGTGGGGTGGGGTCTGATGCGATACACTGTATCGATCGGTCGGATGTGGAAGGGTCGTGGGTCTGGACTCTTTTGGCGTCGGGAAAGCTTTAACAGAAGGACCTCGGGTCGTTGGAGAAAGAAGGAGGGAGAAAAACCACCCCTTGTACTTTCTTTTACCAAAATATATAGGTGATTCCGTTATCTCTTGGATCTTCACCGGTGTTTCCCGATCTAGGTCGGATATCTATTTAAAAACAAAGTATCTCTCAAAAAGTTTTAATCTTTTAAAAGGTTTTTATACACCAACACGTTGAAGATATTTTACAGTCTGTTGGGCTGTGGTGGTCTGATTACAAAGACACCCACTATTAAGTGACCGTGACTCATCGTCGTTGGGAAAAGTGTCCCGGGGTAAGTAGAGTCAAGGACTGTCAAAGTAAGTAAAGGATTCGGGTGGACCGGCGATTGTTCACAATTCAAAAACTGAACCAGACCTCTAGGTTAGTTAGGTAAGACTTTCTCTAGTTGGGACCTTAAAGAAATCTGCCTTACTACGACTTCGACTTTGAGGTCATGAGACCGGTGGACTACGCCTCTCAACTGAGTAACCTTTTCTGAGACTAGGACCCTCCCTAACCCCCGTCCCTCTTCTTCCCCGGCTGTCTCCTACTCTACCGACCTACCGTAGTGACTGAAGTACCTCCACTCAGACTCACTTGAGGCCATCAACCACTACCTGTCTCTCCGGACCGCACGACGCTGAGTACCCCAGTGTTTCTCAGCCTGTGCTGACTCGCTGACTTGACTTGACTTGACTTTGTAACCACCGCTCCACCCTACAGATATTGTCACTCTCTTTAAAGTTTTTATAGTCAAGTAACTAGTTGTACTAACATCGTTGTCAAGGAACTCACAAACGTGTGTATCGAAGGGAGAGAAAGTTGAACGGTATCGTTGTTCGTTTATTAACGTGTTTTGAAGAGTACCCGTACCTTTATAAAGTTTTAAGTATATTATTGAGTAAAGTTAGAAGAGTCTTTGAAAGACTCCATTCATATAAAAATCGAGATAAAAATCTACTCCTTTGATACCCCGCCTTCAATTCATTGAAAGAGTTACAGTACAACGATCTTGTGTCACGTCTCATTTCTTGTTTTGGGTTCGTCAGACTGTAGTCTCAGAAACAAAATCAGTATTAGACGAAGGTACAGGACGTAGGTAAGTCAATTTTTAAGACAAGAAGTTTTGTAGAGGAGTATAGATACTTTACCCGAAAGGGTTACCCAGTCTCTACTTCGTAAGTGGACGTCACGTTCTCTGGACCAGGTTAGGAACCCAACCTTTCTAAGGAACCTCTTCCCTTACCGTTGGGTGAGATCATAAGTACGACCTCTTAGGGTACCTGTCTCCTCGGATCGCCCAGGTACCCCAGTGTTTGACAACCTGTGTTGACTCCCTGATTGTGAAGAATGAAGAGGAATATTTCACGGATTGGGTCACAGACCGTCAATTTTTCGGAAGTGTTAGATCACAACATCTATGATGATCTTATAAAGTAAATCGTAGGAAAAACATTTCCGTATTGGTCCAGGTTGAATTTGAGGACGGAGGTCGGACGTACACTGAAGAAAGAGTAGAAGGGGAACACAAAGAGGTAGACCGTTGTTCCTGTCTCACGGTCTTCGGTGTCTTTTTCATCCAGAGTCGGGGGTTCTTTTCTTTAATATGAACTCCTGAACATCACGTTCCACTTTCTCCGTATAATGAGAATATGATTATGGATATTCGTATATAATACATTATATTATGTTTTAACTGTACATAAAAAGTTTTCTATTTTACACTGAATTTCTTTTAGAAATGAACGTCCACTAACGAAACTCAATTATAGGAGTCTGGGGAGATTTTTGATGCAGGTATCAGGACACTTTCATAACAGGTCGAGGACTGTCTTGTGAGTGAGGTTTACGAAAGACGGAAGGTACGAGACTTACGAGGAAATATCGGTGACCAAAGTTACTGTAGAAGAAGATCCTTACAAAAGTCCATTGTTCTCGTTGTCGTCGGTATAGAACGTCACACGGTTCTTGGGACGATTTGTTGAGTGTATATAGAGAGTTAATAAGATTCTTGAGTTTCTCTATCCATGATGACAACAGAGTAGAACTTTTTGGTCTTTGTTCGAACCTTCCGAATTTAGTGCACAAAGTTTAACGTATCGTTTCTTTACTACTTCTGTAAGTTTGGGACCGTAAAAATGATAATCGGTAATCTGGGGTGACTGAGATCATGTTGTTGGGTAACAAAGTGATAAGGAGACACCAACTAAGTTTATAACCTTTTCTGGGACTGTGACCCTTTCTGACTTCCGTCCTTCTCTTCCTCTGTTGTCTTCTACTCTACCAACCTACCGTAGTGACTGAGTTACGTGTACTCAGACTCGTTCGAGACCCTCAACCACTACCTGTCCCTTCGGACCGTACGACGTCGGGTACCCCAGCGTTTCTCAACCTGTGCTGACTCACTGACTTGAGTTGACTTGACTAAATTTATACGTATGACTTAGTTACTCTATTTCTTCACTTTGAGTGACAGGAAATAAATCTGGTATAAAGGAAGAAGTGGGTTATATCATAACTATATATAGATCATCTGATGTATTTATATCAAATCGTATATCTGTGAATTTTAATCTCTCCAGAATAAAAAGTATTCTAACAGTAAATGGATCTTGCGGACCATTGTTTTGTCTAAATATAATGTAAAATTTCGAAAAGTTACCAGGTGAAATAATATTTTTATCGTGTGTGTCCCATTTTTATTTTCATAAGGTGACTTTCATGTGAAATTCGGGAAAGTCTTTTTAATTTATAATCATAAAACAAGTCGGTTTCGACTCTTCCCTTAGTTCCGTCTTGAGAGGTCACTTTGGGATATAATTTTTAATTTTTATCTTTGTATTTTACTATCCGATCTATTCCTCAAACATAAAAATTTTATATTTATTTATTTTCCTCTTAAAAATTTCTTATATGACCAGAAAGGGGTGAGGTAAGTTATCGAAGACAAGTTTACAGTTCGGACATGTAGTCACTGTTCTATCACATCTTCCTTTCCGGTTTAGATTTCTCTTTGTATCAGTGATTTTACAAATTGGTAAATATTATCTACTGGAAAGTGTCAGGTCAGGTTCACTAAAACTACCGTGTATTGAAGGGGTTTATCGATCGAAGAGAAGTCTTACACGATAATATAAAACTTTATTTGTAATAAAAAGGGTAGGATAGATTTTTTTTAGATTTGGAAGGTAAGTTTAAGAATATCGAGAGAACTGAAATCCTTGAACCTCTTTCAAAGTACTTTTGGAATACTACGTTTAAGTTAATTTAAGAGTCAGTGAATGGTCTTAGGACAAACAGACTCGAATAGAGAAAACTAATTCTTCCAATGAATATCCCTCTCCAACAAACTAAAACATTAGTCATTTTTTTTTTTTTTTTTTCTTTCTTTTTCTTATCAGTTATTTTCTTCCTCTATGGTGACAAGTACGTCTAAAATAATTTCTCCGACAATTTTTCTTATTCCTAACCGTCGGTTTCGGACCTAGATCCCTTTTTACTCAGCATAGGATTTCTTTACACTGACTATAAATCAGGACTTGGCACACGGATTCTTTACTAACTTAGTAGTTGTTTATGAACGACAGGATAACGAACTACCTATGTAAAATGATATAAAAAATAAGAGAGAATTTTTTTTAATAAATAAACTGACGTGTTCCAGAATCAACGTTGTGTACCCTAGAAATCAACGTCGAACACCATAGATCGAGGGACTGGTCCCTAGTTTCGATCCGGAGGGACGTAATCCTCGTCCCACAGAACCGGTGACCTGGTGGTTCCTTGAGGGAGAGAAGAGAAAACATATCTAAAGTATATAAGGACACTGACCGATCTAAGTTTACCCTTTCAGTGATTGACACTAATTGAAACCCGTTCAGTCAGAGAGAGGTCCGGAGGGATAATAGTAGGTATGTACCTCCCAAACTGACTTTCTAGAGATCCCAGGAAACGTCGACATACAATGTGAGATGTTAAGATCCTTGACCGACACTAGTTTATGATAAGAAACATTTACAGGTTTGTGATTCGTAACGTGGATTTTAGATACTCCATATATCAGTCTCTACTTATAGTAAAACAATACGAGTGTTTACGATAGAGACGAGGTGTTTCGGACTCTCGAGTCGACTTTTTAGAGTTTGTCGACTCTACTAAGTTTGTGAAGTCCCGACCTAAATGGACTTTGTAATAGAGTATACAGACCAAGGACCCGACCCAACTGAACTTTCGACCCGAATTAACTCCGGTAGTTGGTCTCGTGGATGAGGACCGGAAAAGTACGTCGAACTCCAAGGAGTGTTGTAACACCAGAAATCCGGTGTTTGGAGAATGTGCCACCGAGTCCTGAGGTTCATTCTGTCAACGTTACTTGTTTTATTTCGTTAAACTGGAAAATACTGGATTTGAGTCTTCAGTGTATTATCGTGAAAGTGACACAATATAACTAACTTCTTCTGTGTTCGGATTAGTCTAAGTTTCGTTCCCCAGTAGTTGGTCTAGGTTGAACAGTTACTCTCGTTTAACTTCATAATCGTTGGTACAAAATTTTAACAGTATCCGTCTATATTTGTGTATCTATATCTTTATACATGTGTACACATATAGAGGAAATTACAAGTGTTAGTTAGTCAATCCATCATAATACAGATAAAAATCGAACGGACCTTAGTGTATTGATCATTCAAAGTCTCCGTCTCAAGGTCAGGTAGATATGTTTCGGTACGATTAAGATGATTTGGTATAATTGACCTTCCCTCTGGTGTAAGTAAAGTTACAAATAATAACGGTGAGATTATCAAAGCTCAACTGGAATACATATGTACCACAGACTAAAGGGAACTTTTCTTTTATTCGGTTTAATCTACTTTATCACAAGTTAAATTTATTCGTATTAAATGTTTTGTCTATTTGGGGTCAATTTGAGACTCTCTCAAAGTTTAACTTCGGTTAGGGTAAGTCCCTAGTTAAGTGGGATTCCGTGTTGTTAAAGATCCTATGATTCTATACTCCGAGGACCAAGAAACAGAGAAGACCCCGGTGAAGGTGGTAACCTGGATAGATGGGTCTAGTGAATGGGAAAACTAAACTTAAAAGACTCTTTGACTAAGTTAAAAAGTGACGTACCCGGAGAATCTTTATTTCGGTTTCTAACACGGACCTTTTACCTCCTGGGTATTGAGACAATATCCGACGATTAAAGGGAGATCGTAGAAGAGTTAGTTATGGTTAGGGTCATCGGATAACGTAGTACATGTCTCGTACCGCTCTACTTACTGTTCTCGTCGGGAGGTTCGGTCACAAGTAAACACGAGAGGTATCTCTTTATCAATTACTTGTAGAAAACCTGTTTAGTTTAACTTTTATGTTGAAGACTGGAGTAAAAATCCTCAGTATAACTTGAACTATCGTTTCCAACTTACAACTCTCTTTTTCCTATCTGTAACGATTTTTATAAGGGGGTGACGGGTTTTGACGTAGATTATTATTCCGATATTTTAGGTAATGGTAGATCTCAAAGATTAAGTAAAGAGTTTCAGTAAGTCTTCCGTTAGATTAAGTGTCTACTATTACTGGAAATATCTTACGAGAGGACTGGACGAGATAGGTAAGGGTGACTCACCCATGTGCACACACGTGTGTCCTCAGACTTAAACATACAAGAGGTCCAAAGGTGGTTACTCTGAATATGTTACCGTTTCAGAACGACGGACAACTTTCGTAGGACTGAGTCCTTTTTTCTCTAGTGACATTATTCCTACCAGTTCAGATTTCCCTCAAGTTTCCTTATATAGAAAAAATTTTATTTATTCGAAACATCCGAGATTTAGGGACCATGCTAAATTCACTCCCTTGTCTTTATCTACGTATTTACACTTTAGACCGTCTCGACGTTTAAGTGACAAATACAACTTACTTAATAGTGATTATAAGTTTACTCGTCAATGATTGTTTAACTAAACAGGGGAACCCGATGTACAATAGTGTAACAGTGTTCTTTCTCGGTTAAAAAATTTATGGAAGTACGGTCTTTTCCGATACAGTATTTATACAAACTATAGAAATAATACACCTTTGTTACTTTCTTTTTTGTTTCCTTCTCTCCAGTTACACACACACCCAAGGACACCCCCCCTCGTCCGGGTCCAATTTTCGTTTATTGTCTCTTTACATCCCTCCACAGAACTTAAAAATTAGTCAACGATGTCCCAGAGAACTCGATTCCTTGATTTAAAACGGTAAGATAGATTTTTAGAAAGTCCATTATCTCTATTTATTTTCAGGTCAAATAAACCACTAGACCGATTTTGGTATGGTACTTTTTTTACAGTTCACGGAATTTACACTTAAGTTATAATAGTAATCCATTCTAAACGATTCTGTTTATGTCTAGAAACATAATCTAACAAGAAAAAGAATATTACTGGTCGTATATGAACTGTAAGTTATCTATTAGTTTAGTCTATTGTAACTTTTATATAAACGGTAAAATCTAGAAAAACGGTTAATCTTCTTATATCAATTATTTATAATAGAGACTCTCCTTCGACATATAGATACTTAACGTACTGAAAAAAAGAAAACATTTACATCAATCTTACTTTTGGTTGACATTCCGACATCATGAACTCGGAATGAATCAGAGAGTAGATGTTTTCCCTACGGTATCAATGACCGTAGAAAAGACGTTTCAAGGTACTTGGGTAAGACCATAACTAAGAAGAATACATGTATTAAGAAAGAGAGTTTCTTTTTATAGTATTTGAATATAAGTTCCGAACTAAAAAGAAAACATTGAATAGGAAACTATGTACGTACTTAATTTGTTTTTGATTAAACCACTTTGGTTTCTTAAGATTAATTTTCTTTCTAAGAAAGGATGTATATTTTTATTTAGGTATTAAGGGTCACCCGAGAGGATTGAGGATTGACGTATACATGGTGACACCGACCTCAAAATTCGTTTCCTAGGTCAGTAAACCCAGTTTGTCCTTACATTTTGTAAAGAGTAGTACGCCAGATAACCACGGAAAAAGAGGAGTCCCTGTAAACAGTGATCTGTCTAGAAAACAACAAATAGTAAAAAATACAAAAGGTCCAACGAGACCCCTTTTTTTTCTTAAGTGTAAGGTAAATCGTTGATTCGCATACTGTGTGTTTTTTAAACTAGATACCTTCCACTTGAAAGATTTTTCATGATGTCGTCATATGGACAGAATGAAGTCATTTTGGTTTTTACATCTCAATCGATAATAAAATGTTTCGGAAAAATAATTATGTATAATAAACTATGAAAACGACGTTGTACCTACCTGGATCTTTAATTGTATAATTCATTTCCTTCAGTCTTTCTCTTTCTCTCTACAGTATACTATAGTTAATATACACTTTAGATTTTTTTTTTTTCTATCTTTACGTGAATATGTGTTTTATCTTTGTCTGAGTGTCTGTATCTTTTGTTTGAATACCAATGGTTTCCTCTTTCGTCTTCTTCCTATTTAATGCTCAAACCCTAATCTTATATGTGTGAAAATATATATTTTACCTATTGGTTGTTTCTGAATGACATATCGTGTCCCTTGATATAAGTAACAGAACGTTATCGGATATTACCTTGTCTTATACTTTTTCTTATACACATATATACGTATCGACTTAGTGAAACGACATGTGGACTTTGATTGTATTGTAACATTTAGTTAATAGATAATTACTTTAAATAAAAAACGTAACTATGACTGTTGACGGAATACTCAATCTGTCTTACGTAAAACAATAATAAAATGTCTACTCCTTTGACTCCAAGTCACTTAACTTCCCTGAATAAGTTCCAGTATGTTAATCCCCTCCCTCTAATCATTGGTCTAGAAGGTTTAGTTGTATCGGAGCGAGGTACAGAAAATATATAACCATCAGTCAGGATGGATAAACGAAATAAAATAAGAAACACAATATCAGATTTGTAATATGAACTCTCCTTTTCATTTATATAAGGTTTTTCGTTTATCTCCTAATTCTCTAAGAAAAGTTACACTCTCGAAAAAATTATTTTTTCTACACAGTAGGGTCCCAGAGTTTCAGTAACTTAGAATTTCTTGATCCTTCTTAATTCCCAGTAACCCAGATTAATCTCGAGTCGTGTAATTATTACTACCCTCAAATGAAATACCAAATTCTCAAAGTCTTTATAACTTGTCAAGAATGATTACCGGACCACTGTCTCAGTGACTACAATCGAAATGTGTCACAAAAACAAAAAAAGTTAAGTAATTTTTTCGTAAGTAACTCACGGATCGTACCAGGTCCGTGATATGACATACGACTTCGATGTCTTTACTTACTCGTACAGGTTATCCTTTTTTTTTTTTTCATTCTTTTATTTAATTAATTCAACTTTGTTCAAATTATACATTCGTCCTACAACACTCTCAGGTCCTCAATAAAAGACAAGATGGTATTCTCCATCAGATACCAGGAAACATCTATGATTACTCGAACCGTTTTCTCTTTAAATATTTCTCGTCAGTGAGACTCGGATGGACGTCCGTCAAAATAAATACTTTTCTCTTCATTATCTACTCTCTACGAACGAAAAGGGACTCTTCGGTTGTGTCATGTCAATTTGTGTAACTAGATAATAATGTCACTAGTTTTATAGTAGAGTTTATTACCCGATCTGGACTAGACCAGTCTTGGGGACGGGAAACGAAGAGGAAGACTGGTCCCTCTTTCTCTGGTTGGAGACTGGTTGGAGGTGAACAAGAAATTTCACTCGACTTGATTGAAACTCCTTTTGAAGGGTCCGGAAGGAGAGATTTGGTGAGTCGGTGGGGAAGTTTGGTTCCACTTCAATTGTGAACATGTATATCTTAGTATATGTTATATATAGTAAGAATAATATATTGTATATTTCCGTCTTTCTTCTACCGTTGTCCCCTATTTTACCAACCTACCATAGTGACTAAGTTACCTGTACTTGAACCCATTTGAGACTCTCTACCACTCCCTGTCCCTCCGGACCGCACGACGTCAGGTACCCCAGTGTTTCACGGTCTGTACTGAACCACTGACTTTTTGTTATCATATATAACATATACAATAAAGACTTTATGTGTTATATAGTAAGAAAGTTACTATACACAAAGAAACCATCCGACACTGAAGTAATCCTTGTATTTGATAACTATAAACGTAAGTGTCCCGGATGGTGTCCTATATTGTATCTGAGTCACTTCACATCGTCGAGGTTGCCCACCGTATATCGCCACTCCTCCCTATCCTAAATCGAAATAGGAGTGGAGGAGGAGATACCAAAGATAATTAGAAGGGAAGAAGTGAGGTTTATTTACATGTCACGTGACTTTTGGCCATACACACGACATAGTCACACCTTAATTCCGTTTCAGGGATCAAGGGTGAAGGTTATCCTACGAATCTCTCCGAAGAAAACGTATAATAAGTTTAAGTTAATTATAGAGAATTTTATGAAAATTCCTTCCCCGTCATACTCTTTGTCCTTTCTTAAACTTACCGGTACTAAATAAAATTAGTCCAAATAATTTGACATTAAATGTATCTCATTTTAAAAGGAGGAAGTATATATTTCAGACTATTTAAAACTGTTTACGTATATTAGTGTATTAGGTGGGGTAGTAGTACTATTTCCTGTAAAGATGGACGGAGTTATTAAGAGAAACCCCTCAAGGGACCAACGAATCGCCAATCCTAAAACACGAAAGTGACGGTACCGGACCCAAATCAGGGACCACCCCCTTGACTCCAGGATGTTTGGCGGCTTACCCCTGTTTTTTTAAGAGAAGTTTGATGGTCTCAAAATTACTTGAGAAATCTTCTTGGGGTTTTCGATAGTGACGACCTCAAATTTATTGTATGAGGAACGTAGAGCGTGTTGAATTGTATAGAGAGGTTTTATTTCGTAAATAAAAAGAAGTCAATATTATGGTAATACACCAACACGATGTAAAAGAAAACCTTCAGAGTTCCGTAAATCGATTGTTCTAAAGTAACAATAAAGGGTGGTTTGGACCAGGTCGAGATTTCTACATATAAGGTTAAGTTACTTTAGTCACGTAGAGAAAGGGTCAATTGGAACGGCGTCTGACAGAATATTTATACAATTGTTACAATCCGTATAGCGAAAATTACTCGACCAGTAAGTAAAATAGTTCATCTGTAACACGGAAAGGGAGTAAATAATTGATATAAGGAAACACCACTGTAACTTTTCCGAGATGTAGGACCCCTGTGAACGAGGTAAACCCGTATATCTATGTACCTTACTGGGTCGTTTGTTCACTTACTGATTCAGTTATTTACTCACTTACTTTCTCACTCATTGACAGAGGTAAAGTACCTACTCCGTGGAAGACTCTCCGTGGCACTCCAGTCAGCTGACCGTCTTTCGGTGTGTGACTGCAGCATCGTCACGGGTTAACCTACGGTTCTAACAAAAGAAACGACAGAGATAAATCGATAGTTGAAACAATTTTTAGGGGTATTTTATAGCTGTCCTTTTTCATTTGTACCTTTTTAACCGGTGTGTGTTTGATGTACCGAGAAGTTTTGCTTAAATTACACGTTTCTTATTGTACTCATTTTTTACTCCTTCCAACCTAAAAGTGAACTACCCCTTTTTTTGCGAAAGGGGAGAATAAGTAAAACTCAGTAGGAAAGACGATTTACCTAAGTCACTGTGAAAAACCATTACGGGAAACATAAAAAACGTATTCTGTGAAACCTATATACGGGTAACACAAGAAAAAAATTTGTCTGAGGAAATCACCTTTTATGTGTGTGTGTGTGTGTGTGTGTGTTTATAAGTGTCAACGGATAATATAATACTGTTCATCCTTCTCCTGTGATCGTTCCAACATGTATTACTCTCTAGTAGATAACAATGTGAAATAAACAGAGGTGTAAACCTGTCTAGCCCTTATTTAAACTAATTTAAAGGTAACTCTTGGCAGGGGCGGGGCGGGGGTCCTTGTACATGGTTGTCTTAAAGTTACTCGTGTTTTAATTTTGTAAGACGTACAATATTCTTTTAGACTAAATTTCCTAGGATTGTTGTTTTTCTTTTCCCTTTTTTCGATAATTTCATTTGGAGGGCTTCCCTCAGTTGACGAAAAGTCACGTAGGGCGCGACTACGGCTGAGAGGTAGGCGCGACGAGCTATAAGTACTTGGTGACATAGAAGGTCGTGACGAAAGGGAGAGGGAGACGAAAAGACCGCGCCGAGAGGGAGGGGGAGGGGGGGTGGGGGGAAAGGAGACCGAAGACGAGAAAGAATGAGGAAGAGAGTCGACGAATTGATGTCGAGGGTGACCTTGAACGTGTTAGTTTTTGTCGAGAGGAGAGGCCGTCGGAGGTGTTCGCGTAGTGGACCTCGTCTCGCTGAGAGGGTCACGTGTGCGGCGTCTCGTCGGTCCATCGACCCCCGCGCGTCCCCCACGGGAAGAGGACGCCCCGTCGTCGGTCTCGGAGAGGAGCCTTAGGCCCCGTAGGACCCCAGGACAACGCCACTACGGACGAAAAGCCTCGTCACTACCTTTCTCTTCTCGGCGACAGCCACCTTTGACTCTCGCCTCCAACGCCGTCGTCGGCCACGACGTCTTACACACTCACTTTTGGATTCGGCGTGACGTAAGAGGTAGGGCGAGCCAGAAGCAGTCGATCAGGTCCTCCGTTCAGCCCTTGGTCTACGTAACTGGTCCACCCCCGGTGGGACCTAGACAATTGGCATTTGAGGGGTGACACCTTTTACCATTTGTTTCTGTACTTACCTAAGGGTCAGTTCTTTACGAGTCGGAAGGTTAAAAAATTCTTTGCCCATTCCTGCCCAAAACAAACGAAGAAAACAAAAGACGAGAACAGACTTTACGGAAACTAACGAACGGCCTCCATTCGGGCTCAAAGCCACCGTTTCGGGGTTTACCTTCAGCACATACAGACCAGCGTCACCGGGTCGACCCTTTATCTGGACAGAACTACGTCTAAACTCCCACTCCCGTGGATCCGTCTCAACGAAACCCTCCTCCCCCAACCCGACTCTACAGGATTCCTACCAAATCTCGACCCTTACCCTTAAAGGGTTGGTTTCGGTGTTCTAATGTTTGTCAAAGTTTCTCTTAATCGGACCCATGTCAATAACCGATCAATTAAACCAACCCCTGATTAAGGCACCACGCGAGAACGAGAGAGAATAGAAACTTCCGAAGTTGAAAAGGGTGTGGAAAGTAAGTGAGTCAGAGTTCATGTCGAAATAGTAGAAGGACGGAGTCTTCGTCGTCGAAGGTCGAAGGGTCTAAGTAGACCGGTTATTGAACGACTCAGAGATAGATACCATTTTTATCGATTCCTGATTTTACTGGAAAGTCTCTTGACTACCCTCAGGTCGTAAAATTTAGGAGATAAAGTCCAACGGAGTTAAAATGAACCATGTTGGTGGAAAGTACCCGTCACATTTAAGTTCACTATTATACCCCAATACGACGACATATGAAAATAAAGAATTTAAGAACAAGAAGACAAGTCCTGTAATTACCATGTAACGAACATTTACTCGTTTCTTTTCCCTCGCCCAAAAGGAACATAAAGTGTCATTTGAGTCAAGTGACATTACCAGGGTGACCACCAGACGCATTTAGACGTTTAAATATGTATTCACTCTCCATTCTTTACTTACTAACAATTCGTTGACTACTGACTGTAAGAACACCTCGCAAAGAATTCGTTGTCGTCGAAGGAGGTCGGGGGTCGACGGGACCAGATAAACTATGGGATCCCGTTAAGGTAGTTTTACTAAGAGAAGTAAGTAAGAGCCAAGGAAGTGAGTCCAGAAAGGACACGACGAGGCCTTTGTGTCGGGAAGTGAATTTGGTGGTTGTCTTGTGACACTTGATGTGTGACCCGACCTGATGCAGGACGTGGGTCACCCGTTCGACCCTTCCGTCCCGACCCTTGTCGTACAGTCAGGTCCAGTCTCCCGATTGTGTCAAAGGGTATGTGGACACTGACTTAAGGGTAGTCAGCTCGTTCTGGAAGGGATTTCAGGTACCCAGTTTTGTATAAGTAATTTTGGTTTCGTTTTGGGTGCAACAGGACCGAAGACGTGGCCTCCGGAGTCGTGAACCGTTCCTCCAGAGGGCGACCTCCTCTGAGTTCAACTTAACCTCGTTCCGTCACGGTGAAGAGTCTCAGGTGGTACAAAGAAGTAAAAAGGACATCGGTTCTATAAAGAAAGGTTCCTTTTTCGTGAAACATTTTATTGTTAAAGGTTGTGTCATTTGTTTACAAAACTATTATTTATTTTTTACGGTATCGACTATTGAGTCATCAATTTGAGAAATGAGAGTAAATTAATTAACTGACCACCATGACTCCTCTGTCACTGCCACTAAAAAAAACCAACCAACCAAAAACTAAACATAAATAAATAAAATTATGAAGAGTTAGTCTATATAACTTAGTTGACTCATTGACAGATCATCTAAAATTCAAAATAAAAGAAACGATAGTTTTACACGATATTATTGACAATTAAATGATAGATCAAAGAAAAAACGAATTTTCGTCTTAAATTGTCATCGGAAGTCAACACGGAGACATCTGGAACGTAAAACGTTTCTTGATCGGTCCCATGACTACAGATTGGACTCACGAACGTCTCTCTTTCTTGCACTTTGGTTCTATACATCCTCTGGATTCTTTGTACCCAAGATAGGGAGTCAGTCCTTCTAGAGGACCTCCTCTAGGACCGTTGGGTGAGGTCATAAGAACGGACCTCTTAGGGTACCTGTCTCCTCGGACCACCCGATGTCAGGTACCCCAGGGTTTCTCAGTCTGTGCTGACTTCGCTAAATCGTACGTGTGTGCGTAGGTCGGGGCGTCGAAGTAGACGGAAACTTAGACCCAGATAGTAAAAGACCTCTATCGTAGTCTTTGGAGGGGAGAACAACAGGAATGAGAAGTTCCTGTTTTGTCGTCTTATACGGAAACACAGTTTAGTACCTCCCGGGATTCCCTATTTCAGACTAAGAACAGGTATGTATTAGAAAAGACTTTCAAGTAAAGTCAAACATGGTACTGAAACGATATCCAAAACGAAAAAATAAGGAAAGAAACAAACCCCCAGAAATTAATGTGTCGACTATAAATTCGTTTACACATTTTGTAATTCTATTATGGGTCCATTTAAGGAGACGGAAAGAATAGGTCTCCATTTACAACTGTAGATAGAAAGGGTCTAGAAGAGATACGTAGACATACGTGTAAATATATGATCTTACGGAAACAAGAGTCGATTCTTATTAGGTAAAAAGAATATAAGATAACAACTTCAAGGTGTCTAAAGACGTATAAAATAAAAATTGGATGAATCTGTCAGAATGTTTTACTTGGAAACAGGTTACGGGTGTAATTTGGTACTTATCTAGAACCTTTTTTGGGTATCTAAAAAATCCCGAATGATTTTTGTACCTCCAAACCTGGGTTTAAAACTACCGTCTTTCGAATTGATCACGAAGAATACGGAGACTCCATAAAGTGTTCTTCGGATTCTTCCAGGGGTTTTCCCTTCCGTCTTACTAGGTGGGACACTAAGTAAATCTTCTCATTCACATCGTGGTAAATAACTCTCGAACGATACAAGATCTTCAATACCCAGTTCACGAAATATCCATAATCGAGTACTTTAGGAGTCTCAGTAGGACACTTTATTCTTTTGTAATTTACACGTTTCGTGTCGAATTCTCTCTAATTCGTTGGTCGGGTTATAGTGAATTGATTTTTCATCGTCTCGGTTTTAAATTTAAAAGGAACTGGGTTTCGGGTACAAGAATTAGGTCTGAAAGATAAAAACTTAGTGTGAGGGTGGGGGAAAAAAGAAGGTATTGTCTTAGAAAAAAGAGGGGTTCATTTTAGAAATACGGTAATACGTTAAATATTTTGGATGTTCCCCTGATCAGGAGTCGACTGAGAGAGCTTCGAAGAAAGGTTGGGAGTCAGTACTGACTCCGTCGAGACCCCTTGGGTCGGAGTTCCTTGTGTTAGATTTCTTTCCGTCAGGACCACGATCAAGGGGGTTTAGGAAACCTAAATACGAACGGTGGCGGTACAGAATTTTCGAGTTGATTTAGTCGAATTAAAGTAAATCAACTCTTATCGATTCGATTTGAGTCATTCTTAAGATGAAGGTAAGACATACACAATTACTATTCAATTGTAATCTACGGACACCTAATAAGAAATAAGAATCTTAGAGACTTTTTAAGTAAATTCTATTTACCCTTTTACAGGAATAGTCAAAATAACAGTTTTAGATTCTCGAAATTTTCCATATCCCAAACGATTTCTATTAGGTAAAAGTACCTAAATTTCTAAACAAGTACCAAGTCTAAGAACGTACCTGACATCGGACGGTCCGAGGAGACAGATACCTTAAGAAGTCCATTCTTATAACCTCACCCATCGGTAAGGGAAAAAATCCCCTAGAAGGGTTGGGTCTCTAACTTGGACCCAGAGGACGTAACGTCCGTCTATGAAACGGTAGACGCGGTGGTCCTTTCGGACGCAATACTGAGTCTTTTGTGGTTTTTACTCTAATACAAGTTGAACTATTGGGTAAAACCTTTAAGGAATCCATACATTTAGTCAAGTAAAGTCAGCGAGTCAGTACAGACTGAAGCTGGGGTGTCTGAAGTCGTTCGGTCCTAAGGAATAGGAAGTGGTTGAGGGTCTTGAACGAGTTTGAGTACAGGTAGTTCAGTCATTACGGTAGGTTGGTAGAGTAGGAGACAGTAGGGGAAGAGGAGGACGGAAGTTAGGAAGGGTCGTAGTTCCATAAAAATTCTGAAGATTTCTGTCTTAGTGTAATAGAAAGTATTGTAAAGTCTCCTATTGATCCGTCCTACCTTAAAACCTAAACCTTATACGTGGAATCTTTGAGAACGTAATTGGATGGATAAAATTTCTACATCTTTGTCACGAACCGTCCACTTAGTGAATGAGTTGATTTTACCCCGATTCGGTCAGGAGTGTCCATCCTAAAAGTGACGGTCTAGTTCACAGAAATAATAATAATAATAATAATACGAGAGTTTGACCAAGTCAAGAAGTCCGGAGTAAGTAAGTAAGAAATTCTTTATGTCATCCCTGTTTTGGGTCAAGTAGAAGGATCATTATTGACGGAGCACTGGTGGTTAAAACTGTTCTGTGAAGAACAACTTGAACAAAACTGAGTCATATAGTACTAAAACACGTAAACTTGTTAGTTAGAAAACGTAACAAGAAATGATTACTGTTACAAAATATTACTGATAGTGGATACGAATGGGGCCACCGAGTCGCCATTTCTTAAGTTCAAGTTACGACTTATACGTCCTCTGGTCTTAAACTAGGGACCCAATCCTTCTAGGAGACCTCATCCTTTACCATTGGGTGAACTCATAAGAACAAACTTTTTAGAGTACGTTTCTCCTCGGACCACCCAATGTCAAGTACCCCAGTGTTTCTCAGCCTGTGCTGACTCTCTGACTGGCGGTGGTATGAATGTGTCGGGATTATAAAAACTAGTGACGAGATTCTCCGACTTCATACAATACGTAAATTAAAGAGTTTGTACTTTTCAGATACCCTCTATGATAACAATAGGACTATACCATCTACTTCTTCACAGCACCCGGCTCCATCTCCCTCATTAGGACGTAGTAGGTCGATCAAACACCCTCCCAGTCCTTCACCTAGTTTCGTATACCGACCTTTCAGAGATAGGAAGTGGTGACGTGTAGGATAGACACTACGATTTGTTAGGTGACACCAGTTTTCTTTGAACTTCTCCAGACTACCGGGATCGAAGGAGGAAAGAGATTTTTACTACCCCTTATTTCGCTTCCCAAAGTCCGATCAATACTACAAAGAAGATCGCCTCGTCCCTTTACTCTAGTTGGAGGAGACTTCACCAATAAGATGTGGTGGCAAAGATTTTGAAATAGGGAAATATAAAATGAAGGGAACTGACAAGATAAACAACGACAAGTCAGCGATTCAGCACAGACTGAGAAAAACTGAGGTACCTGACGTCGTGCGGTCCGAAGACACAGGAAGTCGAGGACTTTCGTCGACTTGACCTTACTATTATTTTCAGGAAAAGAATACCCTTCGAGAAATGCAGAAGAGTCCCCCGATCGCAAATGACTTACAAAGGATTCCCAGGTCGGAGCGATCACATTGTGAAATGACCACATTAGTAGTGTCAGTGAGGTAATACGGGTAAAGTGTCGGTTTCTTCGACTCAGTCTTCTCATTCGTCAGGTTCCACTACCACGACCTTCCTCCATATCGGTGTCAGGTTTAAGTCCGTCAGTCGAAATCGTGGTGGTCATAAGGGTAAGCTCGGTGACGTCATTTACTGTCACTCCGTTAGTGGAGGCATCCCTACATTTAAGGTAGGTCTCTCGTAATACACCCCACCTCCCTTCACCCCTCTAGTACCACCAGTGTCGACACCACTTACTACAGAGGGTGACCTGAGGACTTTACTGAAGGGTGACCTTCTGTCGTCCTTAGTCTTCAGACAGAACCTAAATAGGTTTTATATAAATTAGTATGAAGGACTTCGGGACCACCGAGTCTCCCATTTCGCAGACAGACGTTACGCCCTCTGGACCCAAACTAGGGACCCAGTCCTTCTAGGGGACCTCTTCCTTTTCCGTTGGGTGAGGCCGTGAGAACGGACCTTTTAGGGTGCTTACTTCTTCGGACCATCCGATGCCGGGTATCTCAGCGTTTCTCAGCCTGTGTTGACTCACTGAAGGGAAAGTGAAAGGACTTCGGTGTCACCTCTACAGTTACCGAAGACGACATGACAGAAGTCTTCATCGATTTCAGACTCGGTAAACTCAGTGTGGTCACACGTGAGCTCCCGTATCTTACGTTGGCGTCAGTGGGACGCGACATTGGCGTCCTGGGTGGACCTCGAGGGTATCCCGTCCTTCCAGGAATTCCTATCTCTTGGTCAATGGAACAAGAGATATAGGGGAGGACACACACGCACAATCGACGAGTCAGTACAGACTGAGGAGTACTGGGTTACCTGATATCGGACGGTCCGAGGAGACAGGTACCTGAAGAGGTCCGTTCTTATTACCCCACCCATCGGTAAGGGAAGATGTCCCCTAGAAGGGTTGGGTCCTTAGTTTGGACCCAGAGGACATGACGTCCGTCTAAGAAACGGTAGACTCGGTCAAGATATAAGGAATGATCAGTTTGGTATAAACAATTCACTTGCATACTTAGTTTATTTAGTTACTTAGGAACATAATTCACTAGGGATTCACCAACGGAACAGGAGGACAAAGACAGAACTCTATCTACTTACCGAATCCTTCCATTACGTAAAATCAAGACACCAATATACACCTATTATATTCACTCCTGAAACTTTTTATTGAATTTAGGTTGAACTTCTGTTCAACAGTGATGTGAATCGTCGACCGTCCCTTGGAACTTGAGTCGAGTAAATTACTAGTCACGGGTGTGGTGTTGAAGAAAAGACATTACTAAAAGAACAGTCCTGTTTGTTCTGTCTGCGTCAGTACTAGGTACTAGGTGATGAGAGAAAACTAAAATATAATTATATCTAGTGACTCAAGTTGTGACATGCAACAGGTGACATATAAGAGAATGGATCTTAGGAATTTCGTGGAAGGGTTAATAATACCAAAAAGGAGTAAAAAGTTACGCTAGAAGCCTCGGGGAGTCACACTTCTCTTGAAACTTCTCCAAAAAAAGACGAAACGTGTCACTCAGAATCCCCCCTACCTGACCTCGTCCCTGACCAATCCAATCCAACACGACCCCCTACTAAGAAGTCATCGTGTCATGTGTCCATTCCTCATCGTCTATAAACAGTGAAACTGTCAAGAGTTCTTTCGGGTCCTATCAATCCGAGAGTAAGACGGTGTTACGAAGCTTTTATAACACTTTCCTTTCACTCAAGGAATTTTCAAGGTGAAAAACCTATTGTTCATGTGTATTTGACAACATTCTCTGTAAGACTCGCATGGGTATAGAATACTAGATATTTACGAATTGTTCTATTTCATTTAGATTTTGTCTCGTACCGCTCAGTACCTTTGTGTACGGGAGTAAACCTCTAAAGACTAATATCTTCACATTCCCCTTCTTGACTATCCTTGACTTACCTATCTTTTCGAATTAGTCAGTAAATTCACTTCGATTTCTATCAAAAAACAATTTCCTTTATAGTACTACAATAGAAAAAATTTCACACTATATAAAAATACGTGTGATCAATTAGGTTTGTTAATTCGTTACGAAAAAAGGGTGGGGGGGTCGGCACGGAGCTTCGAACACTCTAGAATCAATGGACTGGTCCCTAACTTGGGGTCCGGTGGCGTCACTTTTACGACTCAGAATTGGCAACCCGGTGGTCCCTTAAGGACTTCAGTTACAAGAATTGTGACCGTCTATTCCTCTTCGGAGGACTGAATGTACCCTACGACAAAGGATGGACGATTGATCTTGGAACCAAGGATCGAACCTCGTATCTTAGAGGTGGTTACTACCCCATTCCTACAAATAGGGAACGTACCTCAACTTCTTCCGATTCAAGTGTCCCGTATGTCAAAGAGTTTCCCGAAATTGACCTCGTCACCGGTGATGAAGAGACCTCTCAGGGTAAGAAGTCTTCAGGTTAGGAAGGATCGTCTTTTCGTCCGACGGGTCCAGGAATCTAAGTTACGTAGACGGTCTCAACCCTCAGTAGACGGTCGGTGGAGGGGTCTAGGAACCAGTTCCCGTCCACCGGGGTCGGTAACCGGTCGAAGGAGACCGTCGGATGTGTCACTCGATCGTTTAAAACTTTCGAAGACACATCCTCCTCCTCCTCTTCCTTCGTGTTCCTCCCGCTACCTCTCTCGTCGGTCGGTCCGCCCAATCCACAACGGAACCGAAGGAAGACGTCGCCGAGGCCGTAAACGCCTGTCCTAATGATAATTACAAACAAAAGAGAGTGTGGATAAAGAAACGTCGTAAGACTTTACTAAAGTATTCATAAATGTTGTTTCTCTTTACTTTTAGTTCCGACATTGATCCTGCCGTCCTCTTAGAAGGGGAACCACTACGTTCTACGGTTTTATAATGAGATTAACGAAAGGTCTCGGACGACACTGTAAAAAGACCCTTCTCAGGCGACTCGATAAAAATATCGTACCCCCAGTGGAACCAGAGAAAACAGGAGGATTCAGTCCCGTCAGTGGGTTTTACGGAAACAAACCCCCTACTGATCAGTATTCAAAGAAAGGAAAAAGAGAAGGAGATCGGGAGGAGAAGAAAAGAGAAAAAGGAAAAGAGGGAGGTGGGGAGAGGTAGAGAGAGGACAGAGACTTTCTATCCTAGTGTAGTTCCGGTTTCTCTCCTTTCGAACTGTCTTTTATGGGAATCTGAGTACAAGGTGTCCTTTGTCCCTTGGACACAAGAAGAGTGCGTCACCGAAGTCCTTATAGAACGGTGGAGGCCCGGACCATCTCACTTTAGTCGGTCATAGTTTCTAGGACTGTCGAGGTTCTATAATCAAATATCTTTGCCGTTCCATTTTTCCCGGGGGTTTATCAATTTTGTAAAATTCTGAGTTTAAAAACACCTTGGTTTTTAGTTTAGTAAACTATACATTTTTATACATAAAAGTTACAAAGGATCAGTGTTTATAGAAAAGATATCTAACGAGAAAGACTTTTAACTTATAGGAAACTTAGGATTTAGAAAGATCTGGTCATGATTAAACCCAGTAAACCCCGCCCCCCCCCCCCNCCCCCCCCCCCCGGCCCCTTTCACAATTCTTTCTTTTGACTCATACATCGAAGACCTCATAAATTTTTCTAAGTTCATTTCGATTCATTGTTTTGTCACCTCTCCATCATACTTTCATTTCTGTAATTTTTACTCGAGAGAAATATCAGAGAATATCGAAGAGACTTTGGATCTTATATTTGAGGGACTCGGGTCTCTAAAAAAGACAAAATAAGTCTCGAAACGGATTCACAGACCATGTATTATCATATTATACATCATTTGTGTACAGTCATCACACACAAATTACCTAGTTATTTTTGTTTTCCCGACCCCCTCCCTTCTACTTTACATTAATATTATAGTTATGAACCAATTTGTCTCTCCCGTGACTATTACTCCTTCTTAAATTTCTTTTAGAATCACAGGTAAAAAGTGACGAAATTTATCACGACTGTACCGTTGGGTATTTTCACTTCTTCTTGATCTTGGGTTCCGTAATTACTTAATTTTACGAGATTGTGTCCATCACTTTGTTACAACAACAAACCAGTCCGAACCATCTTTGATCTAAACTCGTGTCTTGGACTTTGACCTAAGATAAAACTACTAACCCAATCATCAAAATACGACAATCTACATTTGTTAAAAATTTTTATAGGAACATTATTGTTCTTTCCGACTTACTTATATGACTTTCACTTCAACGAGTCAGCACAGGCTGAGAAACGCTAGGGTACCTGACATCGGATGGTCCAAGGTGGTAGGTACCCTGAAAGGTCCGTTCTTATGACCTCACCCAACGGTAAAGGAAGAGGTCCTCTAGAAGGGTTGGGTCCCTGACTTGGGTCCAGAGGGTGTAGCGTCCGTCTGTGAAATGGCAGACTCGGTGGTCCCTTCATAATCACAAAATGACTTCTTATACAAATTGCCTTAACATTCCGAATTCCTCAATTCTCTATAGTTTCTATAATCAGTCAAGTCAAATCAGCGAGTCAGTACAGACTGAGACGTTGGGGTACCTGGCGGCGTGTGGTCCGAAGGGACAGGTAATGGTTAAGGGTCTCGAACGAGTTTGAGTACCAGTAGTTCAGCCACTACGGTGGGTTGAGACAGCAGGGGAAGAAGAGGACGGAAGTTAAAAAGGGTCGTAGTCCCAGAAAAGGTCACTCAGTCAAGAAGTGTAGTCCTCCGGTTTCTTAACTTCAAAGTCGAAGTCGTAGTCAGGAAGGTTACTTATAAGTCCTGACGAAAGGAAATCTTAACTGACCAACCTAGAGGAACGTCAGGTTCCCTGAGAGTTCTCAGAAAAGTTGTGGTGTTAAGTTTTCGTAGTTAAGAAGCCATGAGTCGAAAGAAATATCAGGTTGAGAGTGGCGGTATGTGCTGATGACCTTTTTGGTATCGAAACTGATCTGCCTGGAAACAACCGTTTCATTACAGAGACGAAAAATTATACGACAGATCCAACCAGTATCGACAAAAAGGTTCCTCGTTCACAGAAAATTAGAGTACCGACGTCAGTGGTAGACGTCACTTAAACCTCGGGTTCTTTTATTTCAAACAGTGACAAAGGTAACAAAGGGGTTGATAAACGGTACTTCAGTACCCTGACCTACAGTACTAGAATCAAACGGTACTAATTTCTGTAGATACCGTGAATTAAGTACCTCCATCTAATATCTTAAAGATTAAGTAGAGACCCACTCTTTATTTTTTTCGAAGATCTTTGATAGAAACTAAAAGTAACTTTATCTTAAACATAGGTAAAGAATCACGATGGTATTGTTTGACGGTGTTTGACTCACCGAATTCGTTAGTTAAACATAACGGAGTGTCAAGGCCTTCGATTTTTAAAGTCTCCTACCCCAGTCGTTTCAACCAAGGAGGACTCCCGACGTTCCTTTCCCAGACAAGGTCCGGAGAGAAGACACGAACACCTACTGGTAGAAGAGGGATATAGAAAGGAGACATAAATGGACAGGTTTAAAAGGGAAGAACCTTCCTGTAACACACACACGAGTCAGTGAGTCAATACAGACTGAGAAACGTGGAGTACCTGACATCGGACGGTCCGAGGAGACAGGTACTTTAAAAGTTCCATCCTTGTGACCTCGCTCAACGGTAAAGGAAGGGGTCCCCTACGTAGAGGACGCAACCGTTCATCTGAGAAACGGGATCACGGTGGACCCTTCGGGAAATATTCCTGTAATCATTCAACCTAATCCCGGGTGGAATAAAATTAAACCAATGGAAACATTTCTGAGATAAAGGTTTATTTAAGTGTAAGACTTCAAGATTCCAATCTTAAAGTTATATTATTAAACCCTCGACCTGTATCAAGTTGGGTACTGGTTTCAAAAAGAAATAGTAACTTCAAAGTCAATATACGTTTTACCTCTTGTAGGGTTGTCCTACCCGAGATTCCATATTAAAAAAAAATGAAACAGTTTTAGTAAACATTTAAGATCCTTTGTTTGATAACGTCCTTTAGATAGTGTGACCTCTCATAGTCCAATATATGTCCCCAGACCATGTACTCTCATACAAAAAATTTTATATCCCTACACAATCTTCATTCATCATTAAATCTCTTTTTTTTACGACGATTTACAATACATTATTTCGAAATCCTCGAACTACCGACTATTCTACAGATTATGTCGTAGTTTCTCGAATGTTGATTTGTTATTACTAGAGATTTACTTAAAGAGACTTGTTATAGTTATATTAAGGAAAGAGAAGGTTGGTGAATTGGATTTTCTAATTTGCAATGTATCATTCTTGGTCCTGAATCGTGAAGGATATATGTCTCGGAACGAATAGTCGAAACTGTTTCGTCAGTATAGACTAAATAAACAGATAATCAGTCAAAGATGCATTTTCCCGGGTGTGGAAGAGTAGAACGGTGATTATTCTACGTCTTCGGTAACGATTATTAATCAGAAGATCCTGTTTCCTTTGTGTAATTTAGTCAGTAAACTCTCATTGGGAACCTGGATTAGAGTTAATCTACCTTAAAAAATTAGACTATAGAACTGTCGAGAATGCAATATATAAAATAAGAAAAGGTTTTTAGTCTTGTTACTTTTAAAGATCGTAACAGAAAGAAAGATTTCAGTAATAGAAAGTTTATTGTCTAAGTCTTTATCACAACTTTGATGGGGGTAAAACAAAGAATATAATAGTAGCAGTTGTCGGTTGTACTTAACTCGTGGATATACACAATCCGTAATACCATCCTTACGTCTATATTTTTAATATAGAAGGAAATTGTTCATGGATGATATATATCGTGTCCCCTGATTTGAGTTAATAGAACATTATTAGATATCCCTTTTCTTAGATTTTTTAATATATATTGACTTAGTGAAATGACATATGAATTTGTGTTATAACATTTGGTTGATATGAAGTTAATTTTTATTCTTTTTTGCTTTAATATAAATGGAAGTCAGAGGGGTAGAATGGGGTAGGGGTCCTTGAACCTAGTGCAGAGAGACCATATATGAGAAATATTATGAAACATGAAAAATAATACCGTGAACATTTAAACATTAGTGTATAACCATATCGATAAATTAATTGTAGGAATTGTAATTAATTATAGGAGGACCTGATACCGAGTTTCCCATTTTCGTAGACGAACGTTACCTCCTCAAGGTCCAAGTTAGGGATCCAACCCTTCTAGGGGACCACTTCCTTTACCGTTGGGTGAGGTCATGAGAACGGACCTTTTAGGGTACCTACCTCCTTGGAGCATCCAATGTCAGGTACCCCAGTGTTTCTCAGCCTGTACTGACTCGCTGAAATGAAAGTGAAAGTGAAAGGACTTGATACTAGAGATACTCCTGTTCCTGGAAGAGAGAGAAAACGAAGGTTAATATGGGAGTCCCGAACCGTGACCCTCCCAATAGTTATTTAGGTTAAATAAATAAGTTTTTATTTAACTTTGTTTTTCTATCCTATAATACTTTAAGACTATTACCTTCTCTCCTCAATTAGAATTTTGGGAATAACTTTACTTTTCAGGGAATATAAATTAAGACGAAACAAAATTTACCTCCGTATACACTTGTGAGGTACAGACTCTGTATAAACATAACATTTACTGTAAAGAAACCTTCGATCAAAAAAAAAAAGGGATAGTAAATGACAAGGGACACTTCTCTAGGTGTATTATTTAACGGGAATATTAAATCGTCATCCGCTTTCTGAGAAGAAAAGACTTTGTTTAGTGTCAGTCGTACTATATTAGGGTGTCCAAACGGAGTCAACGGTCCTTTGAGTTTCGATTTAAATATTCCATTTAGAGTCACTTTTTTAATCTGTTTAGAAGTCTTTACTGAAGAGTCAACGACTTCAACCAAAACTCGAACACAAAAATAAAATTAAAACAACAAAGAGTGACATTGAACGGAGATTTAGTTCTATCTACCATATATATTATATGTCTTTTTTTGTTTTTCCTGGATAGTTCCTACTCAAGGTTGATAATTTTTTCACCTATTACTAATGAGTCTACGTAGTGATACTATTATGTGTCGTATGTGTCCTCTTTTACATCAAGATTTGATACTTCACGAAGAGACGACTCAAAAAGAAGAAATGTTACGACGAACGAAGTCTGGATTACTTTAATTGGTGACCCGGTGTCTCGATTCCCCAAATAGTAGAACCGACAGGATGTATTCGGTGACCCTGAGTTTTGACATCCTTACAAATAAGAGACAGGGTGGTTTTGTCTCATATGTAAAAAAGGGGGATTTCATATGATATAAAGACAACAGATAACAACGTATTGTTTTATTGGGGGGAGTTTTTTTATGGGGTTTATCTTACGACTTTAGTAGGGGGGGGGGTAAAAAAGAAGAGAAAAAAACCGAATACTAGGATACCTAATTCTTAAGTCCAACTGAGTAATCTCAGTAAGCACCGAGGCAAGGTACTACAACCGACCCAGGAAAGGGCCCGACGCAAGTCGACCTCCGATCCGACCCGTCCTTCCAAGTTCTTTTGAAGTGAGAGCACAGATCAAGGAGCAACGAGGAGACAACCGAAGAGAGAGAGAAGTACATCGAACTGAAAGGTGTGTCGTAGTACCCGAATTGTACCAGTTTGAGGAATTTCCCGGTTACCGAAGACTCTCCTATATAAGATTCTCTTTTCATCTTAGACGGTTAGAGTATTCCGGGTCTGCACCTCCAAGATGTCACACTGAAACTAAGTAATTCTTTCGGTGTCCCGGTCAAGTCTAACCTCTGCACTTTTGTATTTGAAGTGGAGAGTCACCTTTCTCACCGTTAAATGAAAATGATGATAACTTATCGAACTAAACACGGTAACTCAGTATCACATTAAAAAGGTTTAACACAGGTTAACATAACTAAAATAGAGATTTGTAAAAAAATTTTAAATACGTAAACCGTCGTATTTCAGAATCAACGTCGTACACCCTAGAAAGTAGAAGTAACGTGTACGTCCTAGAAATCAACGTCGTACGTCCTAGATCAAGGGACACTGGTCCATAACTTGAGTCTGGGGGACGTTACCCTCGTACCTCAGACTCGGTGATCTGGTGGTCCCTTCAGGGTGAAGATTTGAAGACTTTAGTTTTGTAAGACTCAATGTGATTTTTCATCGAATCAGAGAGTCAGTACAGGCTAAGACACTGGGGTACCTGATATCGGGTGGTCCAAGGAGACAGGTACCCCTAAGGGGTCCGTTCTTAGGACCTCACCCAACGGTACGGCAAGAGGTCCCCTAGAAGGGTTGGGTCCCTAGTTTGGGTCCCGAGGGTGTAACGTCCACCTAAGAAAGGTATACTCGGTGGTCCCTTCGGGTTTTTCATCTTCTTTTTGGGTTTGAAATTATCCTGTTTTGATAATTCCGGAGGAGTATTCCTAGTCTGTTTTGGTCAATCTAAGAATCGACGTAAGAATGGTCGGAACATTATAACCGGTTTGCTACCTTCAAGATTCGGATAACTGAATAGACATTTTACCCAAAAGTACTGTTGAGAATGGAGAATCTTGACAACACTCTTAATTTACTATGTTACACACATTTCGTAAACTGGAGTTACGGATCTTACATGATTCACGAGTTTCGGACAATCTATAATAGTTCTGTCTGGAGTTTTAATACTGGATGGAAAGATCGGATGGAAAGATGTGAAAGACAATACCGCATTCAACACTAAAGTGAATATTCAGATGAACATTCGTACGACGAGTGTCTGTTGAAACGAAAACCTAAAATAACGAATTTCCAGTAAAGAGTTTTCTGAAGACGTACCAGTCATCCGAGTGCGAAAATGACTCAATAAATCCACGAAGGTCTCCGAGTTCTTGATCACTTGTGTTAATTAGATAAAAGATACCTATGAAGAGGGATCTTGTTGCCGTCACCAGGTCGAAGTAACGACTTTGCTATAAAGTAAACGGGTTCTAGAGTAATTTAGTTTACTGTGGTTTAATGAGACGAAGGAATCGGTTTACACGTGTTTCGTGACTCCTTTCTTGTCCACGGATTGGGGTATCCAGGTTACACATTAGTCAATAATTACGGTAAACTAGACTTACATTACGGTCCAAAAGGAAAGATTAGAGAACGTAACGGTTCAGTTCTGAACTATACTCAAACTTTAAGATTTAGTCTTACGTGTAACTCTACTGAGAATTTTAAGAAAAGGCTGAGGGGAAGTACTTTTATAAAGAATAATTTCCGAGTCTTTGAACCTAACGTTACTTAAAAGTAGGGAGACAAACTTGAGATTCTAGTTCGAGAAACAATAAAGAGAACAGTACACCTGTAAATAGGTAGTAGAGTTAAAGGAGAAAGAGCCGTACGGCGGGTCACCTGGTGAGAACGTACTTTTCGAGCACCGGGTCCCGACTGGTCCGACAGGAGGATGGAGACCCGATAAAGAATCAAGGTAAAGTCCGAGGAGGAGAGGTAAGATACCCTAAGACCCCCTTATACTCTCACCAAGTCCGCCGTACCAACCGATTGAACGGACAGAGAGAGAGAGTGGTAGAGAAAGAGAAAAGAGAGAGGGAGAGTAAGAGGTAGAAAGAACGAAAGGGTATGTGAGAGGAAAGAGAGGGGAAGGAGGGAGAGAACGTTGTGTGGTTAAATAAGTAAGGACACGAAATTTAAGTTAGGTATACAGAAAGAATTTAACTAGTCAAGAGATTTACGGACTAAGGATAAGGGTCAACGGATGAATTATAAGGACAAGTTTACAGAGTGTCTATTGAACTTAATTAGTACAGGTTTTTAACTTGAGAACTAAAAAGAAGGGTAGATTAAAATAAGGAAGAGGTTAAAGGGGGTCGAGTCATCGACTTTAACGGTTTCTGATTAAACAATGTCGGTCTTTGGATTTGTATAAGGAGAAAGAAAAGAAGGTTGTAGTTACGTTATTTAATTAATCGTGTATGATGACTCAAATGGAGATTTTACTGAAAACAAAAATTAGGGGAAGAGAAATAAAGGTCCCGAAACCACGTTCGGTGGGGGTAGTGGAATAGAAAACCTGAGAACTTATTTTTCAGAAAAAGTGAGAATAGAGATTTAGGTGAGGAGGAACGGAAAGTGAAGGAACTGATAGGGTAATTCTTCAGAGACGTGAAATCAGTCCAATATCACCTCTCAAAGAACTCCTTTTTTCCGTTACTTTCTCCTGTCTTGAAGAGGTCTCAGAACATCTCTTCATCGTTTGAACCGGCATCTTCGACTCAAGGAAGAAACACCGTTATTTAAGAAAGTCTATAGATGACAATATGAAACCAAAAGAGAAAAAAGAACTACATGAAAAAAAAAAAAAAATTAAGTTTCTTCATAAAATAAAACACTTCTTGACTTCATAAACCCGGGAGAACTCTTATCGACTACGATTATACGAAATCAAATTTAATGTAATAAGTAGGGGTGGATGGTGTTCCGTTTTTATTTCAGTATCAAAACGATTAGTGTTCCGATGGTCTCCGAAGTTTTGGGACAGTCTGCCTTTACCGGATTAAGAAAGAGACTTTGATCTTATTTGTCTGTATAGGTCTGTGATAAAGGTTTGACCTTTTAAAAGGTCTAACCTTTAGAAACAATAAACAGAATACTTCGTCTTCGTATTTTATTATAATCCTTGGTATAAAGACATATCCAAAATGATATTACAGTCGACTGGTGAAACCCACCAAATTCAGGAGGTGTAAACCCTGTGTAAGTCGTAGGGATTATGGAATATGGGAAATGAGGAACCGTATTGAGTAGTGGAGACAATAGAGTCCTTCTGTGTCTGATCCGGAGGTAGAACAGTCAGAATGGTCAGAAGATAGACTCTTCAGAATAACAACGGGTAGGGAGTGGGAATGGGTGTGAGTCGATTTAAGATGTGAAAAAAGGATCAGTCGATATCAAAGTACTCTAGGTATTGTGAATTGGTCTACAATCTTTAACGTACCGAATGAAAGAAGTTTATGGAGAAGTTGAGAATCATTTAAGACTGAATATTATTAATGGGAAATCACTAACTAATATAAATGATCGTGTCCATCGTAAAAATATCGTGAATTAAATCTTTTACAAGTTACTAAAGAAAGAGGGACACAGATTATTAAGTCGTTACGTCCATCCACAGAAATCGAAAAGAAATGGTTGTTCCTAAGACCCGTAGTCTTTCTAATTCATTGAAAGGGTTCCAGTGTGTCTATTCTTCCAGGTGTAGTTAACCACTGTAAACTCTTAGAGAAAGGTAATGTAGTGTAGTGAAGAGATCGTTGACGACACCAAAAAGTGGTCTGTAAAATATGAGTAGTAGATAATAACGTCCTTGAAGTCTTTTACCTTTATCTCAAGAAATAAAAGTACGATTATAAACAGTCTAAGAAACCAGACCCTAAAAAAAAAAAAAAAAAAAACCAGTTAAGATAGAAGATTTATCGAGACCGAGGGTGAAAGGAATGAAGGACTCGCGGATGTGACGGAGAAGGGATTGAGTCCAGAGGAGGTAAGAAGGGACTTCTTAACGATGGTGACAATTTGACCGAAGGATATCGATCAAAATGGGGGTGTCTTAGGAGGTTTGACGTCAGACCTTCTTGAAAGATCTTGTGTACAACCTCGAACTACATTTGCGTGAAAATTGTGAAGTTACAAAGTAGTATCGAGAGTTTTATTTAAGGATTGAAGAATCATAACGTACATTTCGAATGGTTGTGGACCGGGAACGAATAAAGAGAGTGGGGAGGACAGAAAGAGAAAAACGAAGAGGAAGGAGTAGGTGTTTAAAGTAAGAGATTCGTACAACTCATTGAATTAAAAAAGGTAGATATATAGAGTGGTAGTTAGGACCCCGAGTAGTAGACCCCAAGTGTCTCTCTATACAGAGACTAACCTTAGGTCTTTGAACCTACCTGTTTGAATACAAATAAAAGTGGTTTGATTAAGTTGAAATCATAAAGGAGGTTAATACTTACATTGGTTATTTACCGTCATCATAATAACTTCACTTCACTTCAGCGAGTCAGCACAGGCTGAGAAGCGCTGGGGAACCTGACATCGGATAGTCCGAGGAGGCAGGTACCCTAAAAGGTCCGTTCTCACGACCTCACCGAACGGTAAAGGAAGAGGTCCCCTAGAAGGGCTGAGTCCTTAGCTTGGGCCCAGAGGGTGTAACGTCCGTCTGCGAAATGGCAGACTCGGTGGTAATCCTGGACATTAAAATAGTGATTATCTTTAGTGTCCATAAAAGTATAGTGTACCGTTGACAACTTTCATGATGTTATATAATACATACTAGTAGTAATGTCTCTTTAAATATCAACAATAATAGAGAGTAGATTTGGAACCATGGATTATATCGTTCTTTCTTAGTGTATATCACGACTCATATATCATGACTTTATAAATTTTTTAAAACGACGGACGTCAAATTATATTAGTTAACGGAAACATTAGGATACATAAAATGAAATAAGTAACTTTTGAATAAGATCCTTCCCTGGGGATCCGAAGTGGTCTAACAGTCTTCCCAAGTTCCGTGTCTTTTCCGTTCTAAGGGACAGCAGTACCAAGGGAAAGGAATCTTACAAGAAAAGTTGAAGTATGAGAAGTGGACCGGTTGAGAGTGAGTAAAGGAACCTACATTAAATATGGAGAAAAAAAAAAAAGAAAGTCAAACCGATATGTCGTCCGTATGTTTTAGAATCAAGGGGTCGGTCGCTAACTTGGACACGGGGGACGTCACCTCACGTCTCTGAATCGATGATCTGGTGGTCCCTTCAGGGTTCCCACCCCACATTTCCGTCGGGAACTTCCAGAAAAGGTATTAGGAGGTTCTAACCCTCTTGAAGTACAGACAAAAAAACCGTCACTTGAAACGAGTTAATACCTGACAAAAGTGATACCATAACTAATAGAAAGTTAGTCGACTGATTGTGTGTAAGTTCGAGAAACTCCGGTCGGGTCACCGAAATAGAGACAATATAGGTGGTACAGGTTGTGTATCTCCACGAGTCACCAGGAGACAAGTTGACTAAGAGTGGGGGAAAATCGTCATACGGTAGTCACGGTAAGTAACTATGTTTGTAAATAAGACTTAGAGGATCCAGGGTCCATGAAAGATCCGTGACCTTTATTTCGTCTCTTATTATGTCTTTCTTTAAGGAGTGGATCTACGAATGTACGAGTGGTTCACTCGATCAGTTATTTGTTTTAAATACTTCATTTTGTAAGGTCAGTGTTTTCTTGTTGATACACTAAGGAGACAATGTTCCATGGATCTCATCAGTTTCAGTATCTCTGGTTCTCATCTTACCACCAACGGTCCTCGCTCCTCTCCTTTCTCCCTACGACGACGACGATTCAGTGAAGTCAGCACAGGCTGAGACACGCTGGGGTATCTGCCGTCGGGTGGTCCGAGGGGACAGGGACCCTAAGAGGTCCGTTCTTGTGACCTCACCCAACGGTAAAGGAAGAGGTTACGTACTTTCACTTTTGTCAGCACAGGTTGAGAATCACTGGGGTACCTGACGTCGGAAGGTCCGAGGAGGTAGGTACCCTAAAAGGTCCGTTCTCATGACCTCACCCCACGGTAAAGGAAGAGGTCACGTACTTTCACTTTTCACTATCACTTCAACGAGTCAGCACAGGCTGAGAAGCGCTGGGGTACCTGACGTCGGATGGTCCGAGGAGGTAGGTACCCTAAAAGGTCCGTTCTCATGATCCCACCCCACGGTAACGGAAGAGACTTCTCCCTACTCCTCAATGATAAATTGTCCATGTCGGAAAGTCAAATCCTTCTGACCAGACTTCTACCTACCACCACCAGCGTGGTGTTACACTTACTTGACGTGTGAAACTTTATCAATTATACCATTTCCAATACATATAAAGTAGTGTTAAAAAGTTTTCATTTTGTGTGATATAATCTACCCTTTATACGACCTCTTTTCATTTCTACCCTTCACCCCTCTTCCTTCGGGACTCTCTTTTCTCCGACCCTCTCCGGAGTCTCCATGCTTAAAGAACGACCAAAAACGAGTCCCAGACTCGAAGTCCGTGTCTGGTGGAGAAACCTTCTTCTAAGTCTTTCTGGACTGAGAAGATATACTAGTAGTCGTCACCTATGCTTTCATCTCCAAAAAAAAAATTGTACACAACGATTCAAGGGTTCTTGACCAACCAACGGAACGTAAGGGGATTACGGAAGACCCTTTTCGTATGCAAGATACTCACTTTAGAAATCCTTCTTATAACCGAAGAGATTAACAATGAACCTGGATGGTAAGTAGAAAGGGGAGGTGAAAAGTCAAACTGTATTCGTGAAGAGATGGCACGTAGTAGTTTCTTAATACTCTGGTAAACTCCTCCACTTATCCTAAGTAAAAACTTTTTAGTTTATTAATATAGACTAAATACAGAGAATATAGGAGTATTTAGTGGATTTATAGGTACGAAGACATTCAAACCAAAATATGATAAATAAAAAGATTGAGTGTTTCTATTAGTTACCCCTCAGGTTCAGATTAACATCAGAAAGCCACTCATCAAACTGAAGACCAAGAAAAAAATAATTTTATGTCCGAAAATAAGTTCATTTATGATAGTTTGAAACTCCAAATTTCCAAACTAAAGTTTCAAACTAGATGTTTTATAGTTTTGTTGACCGATATTTCACTTTGAAGAAAGGTCAGCTCCAACAAATACGAAACGTTATAGTTGGTGTCTCGGATCAACTAAAAAAAATCTTATAAAACTGTTTATTTATTTGTGTCTGGAGGATTATGAGAACAAACGGAGATTAGATTTTAAAGACGGTACGTCCCTGTGACACTGGTCTTTCCAGAGTACTTTATAAGATAGATGTTGAGGAAACATTACAAAAGAATCAATCAATATTTTTGACAAATCTTCAAATTTTTTAATGTTTAGTAAGAGTTACTTTATCACTCTGAAAGTATAGAATGACCTTTGACCGTTTACTACTCAGTAGAATAGAACGGATCTAGGATTTCATGTCTAATGGTCTCGACTTAAGAAATTTATAATTTTTTATAAGGAAGGGAGGAGAATGGTAGAAGTCTCTGTGAGTCTGTTTTTTGTACCTCAACTTGACTCTTGTGTTGGATCTTTGTTCGTTCAATAGATTAATATTTTTACTGTACACTGAATCTCTTATTCGAAGACACTAGTACCACGATGGTAATTAAAGGGTGAAACCTAGTAAAAATTAAGAAAGTCTATCCTTGGGAAACTGTAAAGTTAGTAACACTTCTACATAATCATGGTGAAGATTGTAAGAATCGTTTACCTTTATAAATTCACTGACGATTTTAGTCTTAGGAAATGACTTACACAATAGTCGAAGTCCCAAAATTCCGGTCGTTGCAGATCACAGTTTTTGAAAATTTTCAGTAAAAAAAAGTATTAAATCTACTTATAACTTAGGAAAAGTAAGAAAAAAGGTGAAAGATATAGATAAATTAAACTGTATTTTATTAGGGAAGAGAATGTTGTAGATTAGATAAGGACCCGAAATAAAAGTATTACTTTAAGTAAACACGTGTCATTACTTGGGGTACCAAAGTAATTTCCTTTGCTTAAATTGAATAGACTTAGAACGAAAGGAGTAGACATTTTACCGTTTTCGAGAATAGTGGAGATTCTCGTACTAAATACCTTACTAAACGAGAGCCACATTAAACATTGGTTACGTGTGTGGGTGGTGAGAGGAAGTCGTGTCTCGGGCTACTTAAGAGTAGACTCGAGAAAGGTTTCCGAGGAGTGTTCCGAGAGAGGACGGATCGAGAGAAGTGAGGTGTTTGATAGGGTGTGTACCAACTCGACGTCTCTTTGTAAAGTGTACGTTCTTCGTTCACACTTTGACCGAACGAGGTCTTAAGTAATGTTTTGGGAATTTGGGTTCCAGGAGTCGTCGTACAGTGGGGTACTTGGACGGTCCGAGGAAACAGACACCCTAAGGGGTTCGTTCTTATGACCTCACCCAACAGCAAGGGAAGAGGTCCCTAGTTTGGACTCAGGGAATTCAGAGGACGTTACCGTCCGCCAAGGAATGGTGATCGCGGTGGCATTGAGAGAAAGGGTGAACCGAAAGAAGATTAGGAGGAGGAGGAGGAGGGAGAGGGGAAGGAGACGGGAAGAAGGGGAAGGAGGAGGAGGAGAAAGAAGAAGAAGTACAAGGGACGTTAACAAGTAGACGAGTAAATTTATATAAATGACTCCTGACTAAGAGACTCGTTAAACATTCCACGATCTTCGTCACTACTCGGTTTGGTTTCTTCAAGGTCCCTCCCGTGATGAATATATTTCTGTATCGACCCTTCTTCACGCCTTAGATACTCTTCTCCACAATATCCGATTCGTCGTCCTTATCTCTCAGACTTTCATCCCCGTTCAGACACCTTATTTCACGTTATTTGTTTTTTCGTTATCTTGGAGTGTCTGAAGGAATTGCACGACACATCGACACAGTAATAAGACTCGTGTTGCTCTTTGAGGTAACCAACTTGTCTCGACGTTAAGGGACGTCAAAAGGAAGGGGGTTCAAGCACGAAGACGTCAAAGACTTCACACTTGATGTGAGAAGTAGAGAGGTTGAGTATTCGTAATAGAGCTCCTGGTTAAAGTTATCGGTAAAGAAGGTACCTTTTCAAGGAGGAGAGGGATTTGGTCTACTTGAACATAACTTCGGTAAATCCAGGAATAGAGAAAGTTCATGCTGTGCAGATCCCAGACTATACTATCGATGATCGAGGTACCTCAATAGTTTGTGGACTTTACACTGATCAGACTTAACTCTCATTCAACTGCATGTATGGTCTCCAATTTCTGAAAATACTTTTTTTATTTCTTTCTTGTATTTTATGAGGTAACTATTCAAGTATAACTGATGGAAAACTTTAATATTATAAACTAATACAACCCAATTTATTAATATACAAGTACAAGTCAGCGAAGTCAGTACAGACTGAGAAACACTGGGGTACCCGACATCGGACGGTCCGAGGAGAGAGTCACCCTAAGAGGTCCGTTCTTATGACCTCACCCAACGATACGGAAGGAGGTCCCTAAGAAGGACTGGGTACCTAGTTTGGGAGAAGAGAAGAAATGGTGGTCACGGTGGACCCTTCGGTTTATTAATATACTAACTTTAATTAAAGGAGAAAGTAAAAGGAAATAAATCACGTCAATCACCTTGTAAAATCTAATAATTATGAATACACCAAGTGTAATATAAAGATCATTTGTTGTGAGGAGATTTGACATATTAAGGACTTATCACTTACAAATAAGTTAGTACATAAACAAATAAGGGGATTCCTTGTGCGATCGAACAGGTATCATTTCTGAGTCATTTATGACAAATTTAAGTAACGGTAAGGGATTTCATAAAAAAATTTCATGAAACGCTAAAATTATGTGAACAGTAAAAATCTCTACACATCGGTTTTGAGGGGTCACTTTTATTACCCACCCCTTCCCCTTGTCCAAAAAAGGGGGACCCGGGGCTCTTCCCACTACATGTGTTGTACACCAAACTGGTACCGTCTGTGTTACCCAGTACTGCCCACTAAGTCTTCCAACGAGACAAAGGTTTTGTTCTTAAAAATAACGTCATACACCTTCCTCGTAATTCTGTTCTCCTAGGAACACCAAAGAGCGACATAGACACCTTTTTTAGACGCCAATTCCAAATTTAATTTGACTGTAATTTTCTCGGAAACATCAATGTTACGCGTAAAATTGTAGACAACGATATCGATATGGTTGTGACTTATAACACTCACTACCAAATCCTCACCACCTTATTTTTACACCAAAGGACGGATACTAAAGGATCCCAACTGAACCAGAAAAAATTACTACTCTGTAGCTGATTCCTTTTAATAATTCGCGCATCTTTTCTTTTGTCTTTCGTTTTTAATGATTCTAAGGTCCGTGAAGATCATACTTCCCTTTTCATAAATCCTGAAGGGTCGCGGTGTAGACATTAAAATACCTAAGAAAACAAAACCGGTCAAAGTCCAAATCTCGTCAAAAGGAATACCAAGTACCTCCGAGAGGGTACCGTTGGGACGTGTGTGTAAGAGGAGAAACAATTCCCTGGAAACTCCTACTTGGTTTTTGATAAAAAGTAGTATTTTATCAGCCCTTGTGGAGAATTGGTTAAACATTTTGACTGACGTTTCTATAAAACAAAATGCGGGACCTATTCTACAAAGTAAAATCTGATCAAAAGTAAGTTAACTAATACCGGTCACCCTTTTTTTAGTGTAATGACCTAAAAGGAGACTTCTTCGTCTCCCCCTCGACATAGGTCTTAATTATTTGTGGAGAGATTATACGGTAGTAGTATACATGAATACCATTACAACAAAGACAAACAAAGAGTTATTTAAACTCATTCGAGTTCCTTGAAAACGACTTTTATTAAATTAATACGGTTTGCATGATATATACTGTTTATGATCCTATTTTTCCACAAACATATAAACAACACCACCACATCATGTAAGACACCGTTCCGTCGTTTTTGCTCATCTATCCTAAGACTTTTTGTAACCTGGACTAAGACGTAGAATGAACGAGACACTGAAATCCGTTCAGTTCACCGGAGAGACTCCGAATCATAAAATATATATATATATTTTATCCCTACTACAACCGAGACACCCCGCAATACGTATTCTCCACTATTGACGTGTCACGGACCCTGTGTCGTCAAGAAGTCATTGTCTTTTGACCAAAATCACATAACTCTGTAATAACTACCTTAGTAACCATCTTTAAACTGTATTAAAAATGACTTTATCTCAAAAATGAACTTACTTACGACTTGTAAATACTCAGATCTTACCCCTTCTTTGTAGTTTGAGTCCAAGACATTGGAGTCTATAATGGAGTGAGTGTTTAGTACTGTAAAATGTATGAGTGACAATTATATACCGTGGTTTTTAAGTTACTTTTGTTTTGTTTTTGTTCGAGAGTTTATTAGTAAACTTAAAATCACATAAACTATCGTAAAAAAGGGGGATGCTTTAGATCAGAGACTCTCCTTTCGTTCTTTAAGATACTTTTGACTGAAATCTTTGTTGTCAATTATAAAAAGAAGAACAAGTAAATATACGTCATTGGTTTTAATCAGTAAATTAGTGACAAGACTCTACTACAAAAGAAATGATCCGATCATATACATCTTAAGACTTTATTCCAGACTTTTGGGTCCAATTGATCTTTTAATTACCGTTAATATGAATTCAAAATCTCATTGAAGTTTAAGGTTTACTTATTTGAAAAGAAGATCAGTTCCTGATTTTTATAAAAAAAGTGGTGTACATTTTAGACCTTTAAAAATTTATACAGACAATTATTGTAGAAGTAAAGGTCCTTTTACTCTCTTTTATTAATTCTCGTTGTACCTCTAAAATTTTCCACTTTTTATCATCACTTTGCATATAAGTTAAGATTCTAAATACTAAAGAGAAGTGTAGTTATATTTTATTATGGGAAAATCTTTAAGGAAAAATTTTATAAAGTTTCAGATGTAAGGAAACTTAATTATATTAACATAAATTAAATTACTTTATTTACTCTTGTCTTTGTTCTAATACAATTGGTGATAGTCTTATGTATGTTATAGGAAGTTCTATCGATCTGTCCCTGAAATTTGTCCGTATTAAAGACAGATTCTTGATTACTAATCTCAATTTTCCACAGAGTAAAATTTACTCTTTTAGGTAATATAAGTAGAGGTCACCATTCGCTACTAATAATATAACATTAATATAAGATATGACCGAGGTATAGAGTCGGTTTCAACGATTTCTCATCCTTTTTATTAATATCGTTCTTTAAGATACTTCATATGTAGTTCCTTACATTTTGAGCTCCCTCTTCAGAAAGTACTCTTACCCGAACGTACTACCGTAGTCCCAACCCATGTGTCCCGTGTGTAATTTATGCATAAAACGTCCGACTAAAAATTCAGTGGAGGATCGAAACTTCAATAAAAGTGTTCTAAGGTAGTTATCATAACTCTCTACGTCTGTCAACGTAATCCGTAATGTTGTAATATTACGGTAAACACGTAAAGTTTTTATCGGAAAATTTTTTAAGACATAAGATACGAATAGATATATCTTATCTTAAACAAAAAGACCTATGTGAGAGTATCTTTTTAAACACCTTTAACATGTAACGATTTCGGTAAACCGACTCTCTACAATGGATCAAACCATTCTTTTTGAGACGATGAATTCAAATATTCAAAGGATTGAAAGAGGTTCAGGACTAGACAATGTCTTACCAACCTACTGAAGACTTTTCGTAGTCGAAATATAAAACGTTTTAATCTTGGTACACTCTTCGAAATGAGTCTCCTTCTTATACGTCGATCCTCTAATTCGAATTATGTTACCAGGTGTTTAATCTTTATAATAAATTACTCGGTGTCGCTTCAGGTCTTTCTTGTCAATATTCTCGTTTATTTTAAAGTTTCTTATTATTTCTCGACATTCCTTCTCTGAGTAAATTACGGATCTTGGTTTCCTTTTTCGTAGTAAACCCGTGAAGTGTCTTACTTTCTACGAGAGGTCTTTAGGACCTCTCGTTTCAGTTCACCCGGAATCCTTTGTAGTGATGTTTGTTTCGATCACCTCCACTGTCTTAAAGTCAACTCGATAAAGTTTAGGAGTTTCTACTACGACACTTTCACGACGTGAGTTATACGGTCGTTTCAACCTTTTGAGTTGTCACCGGTGTCCTGACTTTTTCCAGTCAAAAGTAGAGTTAGAGTTTCTTTCCGTTACGGTTTCTTACAAGTTTGATGACGTGTTGACGTGAGTAGAGTGTACTATCGTTTCATTACGAGTTTTAAGAGGTTCGATCCGAAGTTGTCATACACTTGGCTCTCGAAGGTCTACAAGTTCGACTTAAATCTTTTCCGTCTCCTTGGTTTCTAGTTTAACGGTTGTAGACGACCTAGCATCCTTTTTCGTTGTCTTAAGGTCTTTTTGTAGATGAAGACGAAGTAACTGATATGGTTTCGAAAACTGACAAACCTAGTATGTTTGACACCTTTTAAGGATTTCTCTACCCTTATAGTCTGATGGAATAGACGGCGGACTCTTTAGACATACGCCTAGTCCTTGTTGACTGTACCTTGTTATCTGACCAAGGTTTATCCCTTTCCTTATGTAGTTCCGACATATGACAGTGACGCGAATAAATTGAATATACGCCTCATGTAGTACGTTTTACGGTCTGACCTACTTCGTGTTCGACCTTAATTCTAACGTCCCTCTTTATAGTTATTGGAGTCTATACGTCTACTGTAGTGGAAATACCGTCTTTCACTTCTCCTTGATTTCTCGAAGAACTACTTTCACTTTCTCTTCTCACTTTTTCGACCGAATTTTGAGTTGTAAGTTTTTGGTTTCTAGTACCGTAGACCAGGGTAGTGAAGTACCGTTTATCTACCCTTTTGTTACCTTTGTCACTCTCTAAAAACCCCAGAGGTTTTAGTGACGTCTACCACTGACGTCGGTACTTTAAGTTTCTACGAACGAGGAACCTTCTTTTCGATACTAGTTGGATTTTTTTTCACTTTCACTTCAGAGAGTCAGCACAGGCTGAGAAACACTGGGGTACCTGACACCGGATGGTCCGAAGAGGTAGGTACCCTAAAAGGTCCGTTCTCATGGCCTAACCCAACGGTAAAGGAAGAGATCCCCTAGAAGGGCTGGGTCCCTAGCTTGGACCCAGAGGACGTAACGTCCGTCTACGAAATGGGAGACTCAGTGGTTCCTTCGGGTTTGTCTTATAATTTTTCGTATCTGTAATGGTTGTTTCCAGGTAGAACAGTTTCGAGACAAAAAAGGTCATCAGCACATACCTACACTCTCCACCTAGTATTTCTTTCGACTCACGGTTTTTTGTCTACGAAAACTTGACACCACAACCTCTTTTGAGAACTCTCAGGGAACCTGTCGTTCTTATAGTTTGGTCAGTTAGGATTTTCTTTAGTTGGGACTTATAAGTAACCTTCCCGGCTACGACTTCGATTTCGAGGTTATGAAACCGGTGGACTACGTTTCTTGATTCAATAACCTTTTCTGGGACTACGACCCTTTCTAACTCCCGTCCTCCTCTTCTCCTGTTGTCTCCTACTCTACCAACCTACCGTAGTGACAGAGTCACCTGTACTCAAACTCGTTTGAGACCCTCATCTACTCCCTGTCCCTTCGGACCACACGACACCAAGTACCTCAACGCTTCTCAGTCTGCACTGACTCATTGACTTGACTTGACTTGACTATGATCATATGAGTAAAGTGTATGAATCTCCCGAGTGTACGGAAGGACAATGATAGTAAACAACAGAAGATTTAAGAATGGTGAAAAATCTATTCTAGTAATGGAGAATTACCTGCCCTTTTATGAGTTTTCATATAATCGACGAGTTTTAGTGTGAATAATTCAGGTTCTTTGTTGTGAACTTTAGTCTAGAAGATTGTCATGATTCTATCACTCTTTTTTGTAGTTTTAACTGTTTTCAATTTCGACACTTACCTATGTACCTACTTTTTCAACCTAGTTCTAGTATTTTCATACTAATACCGGAGTTAAGTTCCTTCGACCTTGTCTTTTACTCTGACACTTTAAAGGTTTTTGACTTAGGTGATAAAGTAAGTCTGGGGTGTCCCACTGTCTGTCGATGAATCGTCGATTATGTCGTTTATAAACGACTTGAACTAGGTGCTTTCTGAGACGAACCCCACTGTTCACTTTGTTTCTAGAGATTTCACTTTAGAAATCTAGTGGTTGGGGTGTGGAAAAGTACGACCGAGAATATACAAAGACCTCCTTTTACTGATCCGTCCGTTGTCGATATTACTCTTCTGTCACTATTCATTTTTATAATTTCGGATACTTATTTTTCGTGAACCACTATTTTAATATTCATTTAGTAACTAGTTAGGGATTCAGTTTATTTACAGTTTTAGTTTATTTACAACACCTTTAGTGACCGGATTCCTGGACAATCTTTAAAATCTCATCAAGAGTTCCAGAGGACGTCAGAGAATCTTTTTCCTTACCGTCGACCGTTTCTTAGTCAGAATCTCTGACTTGGGAGTCCCCTTAAGACTCATATTTACTTCAGGAGGATCAAGTATATGGGTACTGTTCAATAAGAGAGGATTGGGAAGAACACACTATAATACCACTTTTTAAGACATAAAGAGTATTAGGGTTCTCTCCTTATATGGAGTACCAGTAGTAGGTACTTTTATTTATGATCGACCTTAGAAATTTCTCACGTACTTAGTACCACGGTATGTCATATGACTGAGTGTACTCTTCAAACTGCATTTTTACACCCCAAGTTCCTCTTTCTATGAAGTACCTCAACATTACTCGGAAGTACTTCTACCAAAATCTCGGTCTAAAATTTACAACCCATTCTAAACTGGGACGTTTTAACTCTTCTCTACTTCTTATTTTCAGTGAGGATAACTGTTCTTGTATACTCTTAGGTCTTCGAGTTACCAGTTTTTTACTTCCTAGACTTCTAGTTTAGTAGACAAAACCAACCATGTACCGTCTTTCCATCCGCTTAGCACCCCTTAGTCTGTCATTTGTAATGAACCCGGTCTCGTACCTCTCTAAGGTCCATTATCGATTTGTTTCACTGAACCGGGAATAAGTCATCTTTTATTTTTCGGTAACTTCCATGATTCATTCCTTCGTTATATTAGTTGTGATACAAAATCCTTCTTCTGTGGTCGTCCTTTCACATTCCATTCAACCTTCCCCCGCTTTCTCTTTCCCTTTCCCTTTACTCATCGGATGACGTTATCACAAATTAGTGGTGAATTGGATACTGAGGACCCAAGGATTTTTTGTAAGGGATACCCTGGCTCCTCTCTTTTACAAGATAACTCGAGTGACTGACGACTGGTGTCAAGAATAAAGTGACTTGTCACAAAGGAATTATGAGTTAAGTGATCTCTGTTCGGATCTTAAGTTTAAGGAACAAAAGTATATGAAAAACAAAACAAAACAAAACCACCTAAATAATGGGTTTCATGGGTGGTTTTAGGTAAATTTTTGAAAATAAAGTACAAAAACTTTTTAATAAAGGATAAAAAACTAATTAATCCTAATTAAAGAAAATATAGTCTTACACACGAATCAACGAGTCAGTACAGGCTGAGAAACGCTGGGGTACCTGACATCGGGTGGTCCGAGGAGACAGGTACCCTTAAGAGGTCCGTTCTTATGACCTCACCCAACGGTACGGGAAGAGGTCCTCTAGAAGGGTTGGGTCCCTAACTTGGGTCCAGAGGGTGTAGTGTCCGTCTAAAAAATGGTAGACTCGATGGTCTGGTTCATAAACGGGAAATAAAGAAATACTTTACTTTCATGAATAAATAAATTAGGACCTGTACTGGTCAGTTTACTAAATTGTGAAAAATAATAGAAGACCGTGAACCACCTCCCAACTCTCTATCGACCTAATACCTTTCTTTACTTTAAAACCAGTAATAACTAAAGCCTATATTTATTTCTGGTACTTTAGGTTTGACATTCTTGTTAAACTCAAGTTCGTTAACCTGTCAAAAATACGATATACGTTAGAAGAAGTGTGTCAGACGAGACAGTAAACGTGTCTCTTATTGGGCTTAAGGTAGAAGAGAAAGGGGTTTGTTCCCGACTACAGGTCAACTGTAAGTAACCGTTCTGTATGACTAAGACTTCATGACTTTATAAAGATATTCCCAATCATATCGGTGATAGGTCTCGGAAGACTCACAGAAGAGTGAGGTTGGTTGGGTCGACAAAGACGGACGGGGTTTCCTGAGAAGTTCTTGAGAGATGTTAGATTTTCGTTTCTTCACTTTAACCTTGTCATCCTAGAGGTCTGTTTGGACGGACCCAGGATGTCTGTTACAGAACACGAGACACAGGGACGACAAGTTGACCACTTTATAAAGTTTAATATAGATAGATTTTCGTTGAAAGAAAAGGGTCCCTTAATATAAGGAACGTAGATTAATGTTAGTTTCATTTGTTTAAAAAAAAATTCGACGAATGAAATAGACCTTAGACCCACACTAGACAGAGACGGAGAGTGATCCACCTAATAATAGAGTCCGAAAAAGTACACTATTCTCTATCCGACGACCATAAAGGAGTCCTGCGAAGGGATCGTAGACGATAGGTTTTTCTTCTTTTAAGATGGAGGGTCAAAGACATACTTTTCTAACGTCTCTTCCTAAGACTAACCACGACTAATCCAGTGCACGGTTGAGAACCTGGTTAGTGGCACCGGTCTCCGTACTCTAAAATTTGTCAACAGAAACGGACTTTCAATATATACTACGAGAGGGGTATTCCGACTTTTCAAACGATAAAGGAAAACTCAAATTACGCATGGTATAATGATATTACGTAATTATACATAAAGACTTAATACATGAGGAAAGAGTTAATGAATAAAAAGGAAGTTGTTGTGTAGTCGACTACTACGTTTCATAACGATAGGTAACCGTCTAATGTCGTAAAGACCTTTCCCACCCTAGTGATCCCTATTACAACAAGCGACCTGAGAGACTAAAATTAAGAAACAAAATTATAATAATACAAAAAAAAAGTGTAGGGGTCTTAAGTAGACAGGACTTTTTTTTATACAGAAAAAGAGGAAGAGGTGAATGTGTCTAAGTATCATTACTAATAAAAGGAGACAGAGTTAACAGGACTCCAGCGTCACTCAAAAGTCTAAAGTCGTCAAAAGTATCCTGAAAGTTTGTAGACGTTAAGTAAGACTTAGGGAAGAGGGTAGAGGGTGTCAAAGTCATGGAGTGTCTTAAGAACTTGTATCATTCTCTGAATGATTTATAGATAAATAATCGAAACTGAGAGAAGAACAAAAGTCCCTTGTCAATTTAGAATCGTAAAAGAAATATTTTGTACTTCACTCCCTTTTTTATCTTATGACTTTATCTTTGGTAATGGTTACGTCGTGTTCGTAGTAAACCTCCTTTTGACAAAAACGTATTTTAACTTTGACTGACATGACACGTTAAAGAAAATATTCTTCTAAGCTCCTTCTTCGTCCTTGTAGTCCCTCATCATTATTCGGGGGTAAAACCTACAATTAGTAGGAGGGAAAGTAAGTCGTGAACGTTAAATTAATTCCTTACATGTGACAAGTTTATTACTCTGAAAGTAAGTCAGACATAGTAACGTTAAATTTACCTAAGAGATTGTTGACGGGAATTCTGGTATTCTAATAAAATCCTCGGGACACTCCAAAAAACCCAAACCTAAAAAAAAAAAAAAAGGGTCAAATAGATTACCTCCATTATATGTCAACACCTACTTACACTGACCTAACCGTTCGTCTCTCTTTTACATCGCCCATTTTTGTTTACAGTGAACTAGTACACAAGTAAGTTGTCCGATTCGTGTCGTGTGACATCTTCATCCTCAAGGTCTGACAGTATCGTCTTGGGTCACTTCTTTATCGGAACTTAGACACTACACCGACTTTCCGTAACACCCCGAATGGGCGAGGTTCGAGAAGTAAAGTGTCTATTCCCGTCACTTTAATTCACTGAACGAGTGTACTAACGTCTCGATCTTACTCTTAGGACAAGAGGATTTAGTCAAGTAAGTAAAGACATCTTTTAGTAAAAATATAAAATTTACAAGTAAGACAAGTCATTTAACACTCTTTTGGGTTTATTGAACATTTGACTGACAAAGTGAGGTCGTATTGTCCACTGAGTCGTCACTCCTTATTTAGACGGTCACGTCCTCTGCACCCGATTTGGGGACCCAGTCCTTCTAGGGGACCTCTTTATTTACCGTTGGGTGAGGTCATAAGAACGGGCCCTTTAGGGTACCTGTCTCTTCGGACCACCCGATGATGACAGGTTCCCCATCGTTCTTAGTCTGTGCTGAATCCCTGATTTGGTGGTGGCATGGATCTAATAATTCCTTAAATTGGCAACATACTTTATTATTTGGAGACTGTGATATAATATAAACCCCATCCCTTTCTCAACCCAGACTTCCTACTATTCCATCGTAAGGGTGTCGTCTACGTCTACCGTGAAGGTGAGATGCAATAGGAGTCCCTATTGGGGAGGGTCACGGAGGAGGACCCAGACGGGGTGCGGACAGTGGAGGACGGGAGGATAGGCTGTGGGGGTCTGGTGATTCCGGGGTAAGAAAAGTACGAAGTAAGTCAGAAGGGACTGGAAGTGGGCCTGTGTCTCTCGAATTTTTATTTTATAATTTAACAATTGTTAGTGACCACTTGGATTTAAAAAATTTTTCGAGGGGACCCAAATCTTTGCGTGCATCTTCTACACGGAGGGGTCTACGGGAGACATGTGTCACGAGTAAGGAGATTAGCTCCGACGGAAAGGGGTCCTACATAAGATTGGGTAGGTCAAGTCAGTGAGTCAGCACAGGTTGAGAACGCTGGGGTACCTGACGTCGTGTGGTCCGGAGGGACAGGTAGTGGTTGAGGGCCTCAAATAAGTTTGAGTACAGGTACCTCAAGCGACACACGTAAACACCAGTCAACACAGGATCAACAGGAATTACTACTGTCGATCGAAATCGTGACAAAATGTCGACAACTAAAGGGACAACTAAGAATTTCTGTTAACGAAGAATAAAAAAGAAGTGACACGGAATTTACCATAGTCCGAAATTCGGTTGTTTCTTTATAAAGAAATATTGAATGATATACAACCCTAACCAAGAGACCCCGTATTATCACTCGGAGAAAGGAACCTTCGAAGTCGAGTTTCAGTTCCGGCTGTCCTTTACCCCTCCCTCACCCTAATCCTTCTCCCTTGTGTGTTTTCTTTGAAACATTTACGATGTAATTACTTATTTCCTCTTTTGTCACAGAAAGAGGAACACTTTGAGTGTAAGAGGATCCTCTTTGTCTGTTCATTTGGTCTCCCTTACCCACAAAGGTAAACTTGTTTATTTATGGGATCACCCAGTTCCCCACCACTCTTCAGTCTGTTATCGGTTGATAGGGTTCACACACTATGAATCGTTCCGACTCGGTCTACCTGTTCCACCCAACCTCCTTTCTCAAACATATGTCAATTTCTGAATTCTTTGGTCAGAAATTCTGTAGACGTTTAACTTACTGCACCACCTACTTGACCTACGTGACCCCAGCACTACCCTTTCCTCTTAGGTCTAGAATCCCCTTAACCATAGGGTCCGGTTCCTCAAATCTGTAATGGTAAATCTACTTACAAGTAGTTAAACACACAGTGGACAATCACCCAGTACTTAACAGTCACCCAACGTAGTAAATTATGCATAAAATTTACTTATATAATCTTATCTTTTACAGTCCCGTAAAGTACATTTTTCTCATTCAAACCTCTATCTAGTTAACAAAGTCAAAATAGAGAGATGTAATAATATATACACATACACGTGTCCTAAAAGAAGAAAGGAAAAAAGAGAGAGTCGACGTGGACGTCGAACACCCTGGAGTCAAGGGGTTGGTCCCCGACTTGGGTCCAGTACCGTCACTTTCACACCTCAGGATTGGTGATCTGGTGGTCCCTGAGATCTCGTAAAAGAATGTCGTGTAGGTAGGAATGGTTTGTCCAAACTTCCGGTGACGACGGTATCACCCCTTTGGTGACTTCTCAAATTTCGACCCTGTTCTAATCGAAAACGTAAACCTTTTTACGGTACCAAAGTCATTCTTACCTAATTTCCCAGTTCCGATAAATCCCGAACCGAACTTCTTTAGTCTATTTTCTGTTATTTTAGTACAAAGAGTCTACCTCTTTTCCGACATCTGAACTCTCGACGGACTATCTCACTAAACGACTGAGTAAGGGGGAAAAGTGGACGTAACGATGAGAAGAAAAAACCGGGAATAATAAAGAAAAGATTAGTTGCTGAGGACTGAGTAGGTCTATGAACCCAGGACGACGACGACGATTCAGTGTAGTCAGCACAGGCTGAGACACGCTGGGGTATCTGTCGTCGGGTGGTCCGAGAGGGCAGGGACCCTAAAAGGTCCGTTCTTGTGACCTCACCCAACGGTAAAGGAAGAGGTTGAACACAAGATCTGACCGAGTTTAGTAGGAAGCATGACGTGACTTTCTATGTGACCTGGTACGGTGAGAGGACGAAATTCATGAAGTCACTGGTGAGTAGTGGAGTGCTGGGTTGGAAAGATAATTCGAAGTCAAGGACGGAGAGGAAAACCGGAATAAAAGTTATGTAGGACACGTCTAAGAATAGAGACACAGAAACCGAAGACAGTAGGAGAGACGACTTTCACAGGAAGAATAAAGTTAAGTGGACCGAAGGAAATTGAGTCGGAAATTCTGAGTCAAATTGGTAGTGAAGGAGGTCCTTCGGAAGGAACAAAAGAGGGTTACCCTCTTTACCCGGTTTATAGAGGGGGGGGGGAAAAAAAAAAAAAGACAGTACCGTGAAATATATTTTAAGAGAGTCCCGAACCTTGGTATTAATATTATCAATTATATCATTAGTACACAAGTGGGTCACGGTTCATGACTCAAATGAACGTAATAGAGTAAATCAGGAGTGTTTTGGGACTACTCTAACCATAATGATATAGAAGTAAAATGTCTACATCTTTGACCCGAAACTCTTCCGAGTTGGTCAACGGATTCGTCACTACGATCCGAAACGTCGGTCCTTCACACCAAGATCTCGAGTACAAAAATTGATAAACGATGTAATTGTGTAGAATACTACACTATTCGGTGTCCGAGGACCCCGTCATGGGAGACTTTACGTTCGTTGGCGTGAGTTTCCAGTGAGTTCGTTAATATAAAGAAACACAGAGGTGGTGGGTCGTATTACGGTCCGCCTCCTCAACTTGAAAACAATTTGGTAATTTACGATGTCTCAAACGGTTGGTCCAATTGATGACTCTTCCTAGGTAACATAAACCCTTACTTCAAACAACCGTAGAGTCATTTTTGAACAAAATTACCTTATTCTGAGACAGTGTAAGAAGGGAAATCAGGGTCTTTTATATTTCACTAGATATTGCGAACAAATTACCTATTAACGTTACCCAACTCCTCATTCACTTTCCATTTCTCTACCTCTACCACAAAAGTACGTCGAATCGATTCTTCCTTTCCCCGACGTCACCACCACTTTCCCAAAAATCTTGGTCCTCCAACCACCCACTTTTCCACCAGAAATACACAAAGCAATCAAACTACCGAAAAATCTCTATAACGTTCTTGTTATACGATCCTCTGTCATCGGTTCTCTCTTCATTTTTTAGGACCTTGTCCCCTGATAGTCTCCTCGGTTTCGTACACACCCACCCAATCGACACCGGTCCGATCGGTCCAAGAAAGGCCCCCTAGTCGGGTCGGAACGGTAAAAACGACTCAGAATAAAAAAGTTAAGTTTTTCGTGTACCGTGTATGACAAGAAATGTCTATAATGGACTTTATTAAGAGAAGATGAAGGAGAAAAGAAAAACAGAAATAAGAAAATTAGAAGAGTTAGGTTCTTTCTGATTGAGTTTTGATTTTAGAGTCAGGGTCTTAAATTTCCTGACTTTTTTTGAAGTGGGGGTAAAGGTTTCTTACTGAATCCAGTCACTTAAGACTCGACAAAGATAAAGATAAATTTCGAACCACCCACCCTACCCTACCCCACCCCAGGAGTTGTCCCTCCTCCTCCTTCCTCTAAATGTCTCGACTTCACATTCCTGACACAAACCACAACTTAGGAGTGTTGGAGTACGACCATCTTTCCCGTCGACCGTCGACATCGTCCTCTGCCTAGACTCCCACAACCATTGTCACATCTTGTCTTACCTCTCTACACCCGCAAGAGTAACGACGGAGAGGGGGGAGCAGGAGGGGTGGTGTGGTGGGGATCGGATCCGGACCCCTTTGTGTCCTCCTCTGGGACTCTTGGATTTTGTCCTACGTCAATGGAACCAGTCACGACTCTTCTTTCCTGGCCCTTCAGGGTTCCCACTACCGTACTTTCCTACCCCTTAAGGTCTTCGGTGAGACAGAAGAGTACCTCAGACGAGACGCTTCGACAACGGAACATTCCCTTTATCAATACGTCTCGTATACACTAACTCCTGCCATCGTTTCATCACAATTCTACATATTTCCTTATTTATATCAATGCCGGGTTTTTATTAGTTTGTTAAGGACAAAGATAACGGATGATAAACATTTAGGATTCCGACCGGAGACACCTTAGTTTTTCTTCGGACTCTACAACAGGAGGGGGAATACGAGGTCACTCTGTCTACTGTGTCCTATTGTTGGTCACTCGTAGTTTCAGGGTAAAAAAAAAATTAATTTTTCAATAAATAAATAATCCTACACGACCTAGAAGAAGTAATGGCGGACCCGAAAAGAGATCAAGGTCGCTCATCTCCAATAAGAGATCAACACTACGTGTTCGAAGAGTAATGGCACCGAAGAGAACCACACCTCGTGTCCGAGATCTCACGAGCCCGAAGTCGTCAACACCGAGGGTCCGAGTTCTCAACACTGTGTGTCCGAATCGACAAGGCTCTGTGTGCCCTAGAAGAGTCTGGACCCTAGCTTGGATGCAGAAGGAGTGACCGTTCGTCTAAGCAATGGTGACTCAGTGGTCCCTTCGTGGTCTTATGGTATCAAAATATATTCTTTATTTGTGATATCTACAAGTTTCTTTACTTTCGATCTACTACTGGTGTCTGTCGACTTCACTTCTTTAGTCTAATTATAGTGACTGGAACAGAGTGTCGGGACAATATAAAATCCTGAGTACGACACTTCGTCGGGGTCCGTGGTTTCACTCTCCTTAAATGGAAGGTCCTAGGAAGAGGACTTAATGTAATTACAGTATTGGTCGGACAACCGTCCGTGGGGAGACCTTTTCCTTAGCCACGCCTCTAGAGAAAAGTACTAGTCAACTTAATAAGTTTATTAAAATGACCTTTTAAACGAACTTATATAGACTTAACTTCCAATACCACCGTAGTATGTTTGTCAGGCAAAAGACATTATTTTTTGTGGGGAGGCATTTAACGGTTTTAGACACAGGTTGTAGTTTCAAGAGAATCTAAATTTCCTTTTTTGTTTTCCTTACTACGACGGAACACTTAAGTATCTATTCATGGACTTGCGAGATATTACCAAGACGTAGTCAACTGTAGTAATAGCCGATTTGTACCATTTAATTCTTTTTATAGACAAATGATGAAACATTACCCTTTTTTCGTGATCACCTTTTAGGTAGTTTCGACCGGTTAGAGAAATTAGGGTAGACCACTAAAAGATCAGTCCCTAATGACGAACATGTCTAAAAAAAAAAAAAAAAGTTTATTTAATTGTTTTGGTCCTGTCTGACTAAATCGATTCTTTAACCGAATTATAAAACGTATGTGTGACAAGTCGTTCTCATCGACCCTCCAATTTTCCGAAATGAGAAACTGGGACGACAGACCTCTCCATTAACGACGAAATTTTTTAGAGCGCGTCAAACCTCTTGTCCGAAGGTCTTTGGGGTTCGCTCCCTCAAGGGCTAAGCAGGTCCCAGTCTTCCTACAGAGTGGGAGTCACACACAAACAAATGTTCCGATCGGTGTTTGCCCACACACTGAGACTTATTTTGGTCCTGGTCCACCGGATCTTCGGCCCTGCCGTCGGACATAGGCCCGTAACTAAAAGGAGTGTGTGCGTCGACGAGGTCAAAAGGCTCTCGGTAACACTGTCCAGAGACTCCCCGAGGGGTTCGGTGAGCGACAGTCGCTGAGGGAGGTCGTCACGTTAAGTAGCGGACTTCCTTGTGTTATCCGGCGAACATCGACCTTCAGGGAGCCCCGGGCCCCTCTCCAAGACGTGAGTCGTCAAAACCTCCCGTGGAACGGACGCAGGTGCCGGCCTCCCTCCCGGGCACAGGAGTGGGGGCCAGGTCGGCAAGAGAGTCCGAGTTCGTGTGTAGCGGTTGGCGCAGTACCTAGTCCGGTTCTTCTGGCGACCCCTTCGGGGTCTCGTTACTTTACACATTTCCTTATCACACCTCCCTGTCCGCCTTCGGTCCTACTCCCGAATCGGTCTCCTCTATTTGGTAAAGATCTGTTTCGTCCGCTAACGACAGTCAGTGGCAGGACAATGTTTTACATAGTGAAACAGATAAAAATATTGTGGAAAAGCGGATTGCCGAGACCTCTTTCCGTTATCAATATTTGCAAGGAGAGGTGTAAGAGACACCTTTCTCTCCCTCCCAGGATCAGGGCACAGACACTCTGAGGTCCCCCAATTAAACAACATCCAGTAAACCTTAGGCTCTGGAAAGATTACTTTACAGTGGGCGAGTGAGGGACAGGGGTCCCGCTCCACAATTCAGAGTTTTGTAAGGGAGACTCTTCTGAACTCCTTTAGTATATAAGTCAATCAAATGAACTTTACCTCTTCCTTTACTGTTGGGTGAGGTCATTAGAACGGACCTCTTAGGGTACCTACCTCCTCGAACCACCCGATGTCAGGTGTCAGCGTTCCTCAGCCTGTACTGACTCGTTGAATCGAAGTGAAAGTGAAATGAACTTTATATTATCTAAGATTATTGGTTTCGGGGTCCTTATACTGCGTACGTAGCGTTCATCTAGGACCGTTCAGTGACCCGAAAAAGGGACCTTCTGAAGTCGTCTTATACCAATAACCAAAGTTCAAAGGTTGAGTAAGTCGAAATGTCGAACTTAGAAAGGGGTCTTTAGGGTATTTCAACTTTAACTCAGGAGGGTAGGGGATACTCGGACTAGTAAGAAGAGACGAAATGAAGGGGGGAATAATAAATAAATTTATTAAATAAGGGAATTATTTATTTAAATAAGAAAATCAGTATTCAGCTCGAGGTACTCCCATTCAAAACCCCCTAGACTGAACATTTAAAAGTTACTGATCTAATACGGACTGAGTATCGACCAGAGGTTGTCACTCACTCTTTGGGAACTCACCTTCAATGACCTAAGAAAAATTCAATCTTCTATGGTTTAGTAAAATAAAGATGAAGTATCGTAAAACAGGTTTGTATGAGATCAACTTTCTTATTAAAGTTCCCAGTTCGTCACTAGGAACTTCCACATCCCATATAAACTGATCCCGAAATAAACCCGTGGCAACAAACGAACCCCCAAAATAAACAAATAAACAAGTAAAAATTTTAAATTCAAATTCTTGGGAATCGTTCGTACGCGAGGATCAAACGGTGTTAGAGGTTGTGAGGGATAAAAATATGGGATCAGAATTCTGAAATGTCCAAAGGACAAGAACGGTCGGAGACTTCCGTGACTCAAACGACCGAATATAGGATCATCTTCGATCATCTTTGACTGAACGAATTCGATTCTACACAGTAAAAAGGGTGGATTGTTAAATATAACACTGAAACCTGTTTAACGATTGTAGAAACCCAGAGAAAGTTGAGAGTTTAATAGTTGGGACTTATAAACAACTTGACTACGACTTCGACTTCAAGATTATGAAACCGACGGACTACGTTTCTCAGTCGAATAACCTTTTCCGGGATTACGACCCTTTCTAAGATCCGTTCTCTTCTTCCCCCGCTGTCTCCTAGTGTACTAACCTACCGTAGTGACTGAGTTACCTGTACTCAAACTCGTTTGAGACCCTTTACCATTTTCTGTCCCTTCACACCTTGCGACGTCCCCAGCGTTTCTTACTCTGAACTAACTCGTTGACTTTTTGTTGTTGCTTACCCAACAAACTGTCGGATACGAGTCAGTAGATTTGGTAAAACCTTTAAGAATCGACGATAGTTTGTTTTACTGTCAGGAAATACACTGAGAATTAGGGATACTAAAGATTGTATGTCTTCAAGTGTCTAGTAAACATAAGAGACTTCACTCTACAGAGATTTAAGAACAGGGAAATATTTGGTGGGAGGAAAAAAAAAGACATTGAATTACTTTTCAATCTAAAGCAGTGTACCTTTAAGAAGGTGATATGTAGCTCGTTGACATTCTGGTATAACGTATTCCGAATCAGATCTATAGTACCAGGTATTTGTACTTTGAATATAAAGTTATGTGGATCTAAGAATCATTCCAGTATGTTTAAATATACTGCTATTTAGACAAATTTTAAGATAAGTATCATTGGGGATTCAATTTAGATGAACCGTTTTCTCTGTAACTTTCAGTCGGTCTTATCTGACTATAATTTTGTGTCCCAACCGTTGATTAGTCCTTGGGAATGGTTTGAAGTTCGAGTTTAGAGAGACTTCTTATTTTTTATCAAAGGTAGAGATTACTTTAAATCACGAAAAATCTAACTAGTTTTTGTGTAAACCATGATAGTAGTCTTTCTTTCAAAGATGACATCAGAAATTGAAACTCTCAAAGTAAACCTGAAAGTAATCACTTAGTTTGTTTGTGAAACTTACGTGGATGATTGTACGAATACCCCGGGGTCTCACGTTCTTTATGACTACCTTTAGAAGGGTTACAATTGTAATCCTATCATTTACATTTTTCTAATAAAATTTACCGTAAATTTTCTGATAATATGTATTTTGTTAATTTTCTATGTATACATTGGTTTCTTTCTTTATGCCACTGAAATAAACGAACTCTAAGAATATATGAAATTTTCTTTAATAAGAAATTTTTTTTCAATTTCTTGTCCTGGGACATTTTTCTTCCTCTTGATTCCGTAGGTACTAGGATTGTCCTTTGTATAGTCAAAGATAAAACGGACAATGAAAGAACGAAACAGATATCGAAACCGATATCTATCATGTACATAAAAATGTAAACGTTAATATCACTAACTTGTTAAGACATAAACCGAAAAAAGCATATTAACGCAAGATTTGTAAAAAGTACAACGGGGTCCCAGAAATGTTATAAATAAAAATCACTACCGTATTATCAGGTAGTTTAACGAATTTGTAAGAATACGATAATGTTAAAATCAAATAAGAGTCATAAAAAAATTTTTTTAAATTTTTAGATCAACAGTCGTAATGACTGATTTTAACCCATGATACTAAAATAAAAAAAGTAGGAAAATCATATGTGATAAAAGTGGTTAACAAATTGATATTTTCTTAGGAGACCTCAAAGTTTCTTGTACTTTTTCTGTATAATTTAGTCCTATTTAAAGTTCGTGAACTACTGTTCAGTATTTCATGAGGTCATGAACAATTTTGACGTACGAACATTTCGTCATTTGAGACCTAAGTTCTACGACCCAGGACGGAAACGAATTGTGGTCATAACACACAACCTCTTTGAACGAAGTAAAAAGACACGGAGACAGAAGAGTAGACGTTTTACCCTAATCATTATTATGGACAGTACATTCTGATAAGACTCCTAATTTGTTTTGAAACGGACAATTTATGTTCTTGTCACAGAAAGCATAAATTCTCTCTCTTCAGCGAGTCAGCACAGACTGAGAAACACCGGGGTACCTGACATCGGGTGGTCCGAGGAGGTAGGTACCTAAAGAGGTCCGTTCTTATGATCTCACCCAACGGTAAAGGAAGAGGTTCCCTAGAAGGGCTGGGTCCCTAGCTTGCACCCAGAGGACGTAACATCCGTCTGCGAAATGGCAGACTCGGTGGTCCCTTCAGGAAAGTATAAATTTCACGATATATTTACAATAGGAAATTTTTAAAACAAATTTAAAACTGACGTGACCCAGAAACAACGTCACGTGTCCACAAGAGATCAACACACACCGGAATCAATGGGGAACCCTACGTCCTGGAATAAAGTAGTTGGTCCCTAACTTAGGAGTAGGGGAAGTGACCCTTCCTCTAAGAATTGGTAACCTGGTAGTCCCTTTAGGGTATTTAAAATAGGAAAACTACAATCTTATCGAAATGAAAAAAAAAAGAGAGAGATGTTCTTAAGATGTACTTTGATTCCGTTCACCACTCAAAATTTTGAAATTCTTTTTTTTTCACTCTATTAAAGGATCGGTCCTCGTTAACAAATATTAGCCCAAAAATGTCATCACTTTATACATAATTAAGTAAATCGTCGTCAATCTAGGATTCGAGACCGTAATCACAAAAGAGACCAACCAATGTTATGGATCGTTAAGTGGAATCTGTAAACACTGACAGTAAGACAGTTGTATTTGTATGATCATTCTCAGTTGCATTTTAACCGTGGATGAGTTGTGACACACGGTCCGTTTTGTGAACCTGTAAAAGTTTATAAAATTGTAGACCGAGTTGTTGGAGTCTCCTTTATAATAAGGGGCTTAGAATGTCTACCCCTCTGTCAGAGTCATTCAACTTTACTAGTCGGTTTTTGGTGTGTGAGACCCATTCACTCATCGGTCGTGACTACCTAAGCCTAATTCTAGATTATCTCTTCACCTCTCTGAGGAAAGTTCTCACAGGTAGGGTGGTTTAAAGGGTGGTAACGGGGTAATCTGTAGTTTCATCCATTTTGTGTAAAAAAGAAAGGAAACGTGTAACATCCATGCTTCTACCTAGTTCTCGGGTTACCAGTCACACCTGTTCGTGGTCTCAGGGTCAGACTTCATGTGTCCGGGGAGCCACCACGTGTATGGTGGTCCCCTTGGTCTGAAACTCGGAAGGAACACAGTCTGCACGGACCCTCTGGTACGAAAGGTTTCTCCCCAAGAGAGAGTTCTCTTCCTCAGCACGAGCACCCTTTGAGTTAGGCCCACACTTCATTCAAACGACACCTAGGTAAGAGGACTTTCCTAAGATCCAGAAACACACAAAAAAACATAGACAAGGTCTCATACGAAACTTTAAATAATAAAAAAATTACGTGTAAACATTTCGAAGACTCCTCTTACATCTTAACACCGGACACAATCGAGTAACATGATCGATAAAAAAGTTTTCTGAAATGAAAAATCTCGTTAAAAGACAAGTGTCGTTATGGTTCTCCTTCCATATTTCTAAAGGGTTTGGAAGGGATTGGGGTCTGTATGTCATAGAGGGTGATCGACGAAGGGGTGGTCTCACCTTATAAACAATGTTGACTACTTGGATGTGCCTGTGTAGTAGTGGCCTTCAAGTATCGAATGTGTTCCCAAGTGAGAACTACAACGTGTAACATACCCAAACTTGTTTACATATTACTGCACATAGGTAGTAATGTCATAGTATGTCTTATCAAAGTGACGGGAATTTTGGGAGACAAGAGGTGAATTCATAGGGAGAGAAGAGGGTTAAGGACCAGTTGGTACCTATAAAAACGAGAGAGGTAACAAAACAAAAAGGGTCTATGGTAGGTAACCTTAGTAGGTTATCCATCAGAAGTAAAAAATACGATAAGGTTCTAACTATGTCGTTACAAAACCAGTTGATCTTCAACGAGGATTCAACAAACTAGTGTGTCTCTAGTTAAGAATATACTACGTCCTCTATATTGTCAGTAGATTTCAAACATTGGTGGTGACTTTATAAAAAACGAGTTGTACTAAACTGGGTATTGTCTCTTGAAATAGTTATTCAAAAGTATATATGAATATAAAATTAAAAAGATATGGTGAGGTACTCCAAAAAAAGTCCCCACCCCCACCCCCCACCATATTATTAGAGAGAATAAGTTCTTTCGGTTTATTGACTAAATAAAGTATCAAGATTCTAAAGTTTCTAAATTATAACATAAAAATTGAATTTTGAGTTAATCAGAATAGATAAAACTCAAAAATTTGGTAGTCTAATATATAAATATAATAATGATTGAATGACTGTATTTTTGGATTGTCATTCTTTTGTCCTGTACAATTATGTTTCATGTTAATTAACGTCTATTAGAAGATGATATAATAAAGTTCAATCACGTAGTATTTTACTATTTACAATTATTGAGGAGGAAGGAAAAAAAATTTCAGTCTTTAAACGTCTCTATTTATTTAGTTAAATCGACGATTTTTTATCTCTATTTTTCCGAACTTAGACTTAAGGAAAATTGGGACTCTTTCTGTTATAGAAACTTTGACAATGGAGTACTTTTTCATTCTGGGAAGAAAAATCCCAATAACCTTTATAGTCTACTCTATACACATATTATAAAGTGTAAGATACTTCACGGTACGTTTATCTTTAGTAATAACAAATACAAACGACTACATGTACAATCGATTCGGACATTTAGACATTGTGACTTAATCTGAAGGTACGCATCCAAGCTTCAAACGACTAGATGATTGTAAATAGTGTTCCGTAAATAACAAAGGGGAGTATTTCCTTTACCGTTGGGTGAGATCATAAGAACGTATTCTTTAGGATACCTGTCTCCTCGGACCACCCGATATCAGGTACCCCACCGTTTTCTTAACCTGTCCTGAATGGTTGATTTTATCGTTGTTGTTGTTTAAACAAAAAATCAATCAGTGACCAAGTTGAGGTACAATTAGTATTTTCCGTTATTTATCTAAAATTTACGTTCCTAACCGTTTGAAAAAGACATTTCTAAGTCTCTCGTTTATAAAATCCGAAACATTCGGTATGTCAGAGACAGTGAGACGAAAGCGAGACGGGAACATCCTTTTCGTCGATATCTATTGTGTGTTTACTTACCCGGACTGACACAAGCTTATTTTGAAAATAAATGTTTTTGTACACCGACCAGGTGGTCAGTATGAAACGTCTGAGAACCTGAGAATCACAGATTTTTCTCAGACGGTTGAGGAATCTCAGATTTCTTGATAAGTACTGAGTCTCCGTCTCTCTCTCGAGACGTTTAGGATGTGTCTCGGGTTTACCGATCAGGATTTACAAATGACCTCCCGGATGATTTTACGGGTCGACAACCCTCATCTCGATTCAATTACTTATTTACTTTAAGATGAGTTCTTCTTTGTTATTTGTTTCTTGACTTTCCTTAAAAATAAAACGAAGTAGGTCCTAATATCCACTGAGTCAGAGGTTAGACGTTATCTAATGGACCCAAACTGAGTCCGAAGGGACCTCCGAGTCACTATTTCTTAGACGGACGGTTACGTCCTCTGTTGTCACCCAAGTTAGGGCCTCTTCTAGTGGACCTCTTTCTTTATCGTTGAATGAGGTCATAAGAACGGACCCTTTAGGGTACCCTGTCTCCTCAGACTCCCCGACATAATAGGTACCCCTAGTGTCTTTCTCAGTTTGTATTGAATCTCTGATTTCTTGTTGTTGGACCAAGACTGATCCATCCAAAAAAAGAATTCCAGTAGTGTTTAGTTTCTCTGTGTACATAAAACTGTCAGATCTTTACTTAGGTCCATGAAGGGACCGTAAGATCACCGATTCTGGTGCGAAGGTGAGGGTCCAGGTACCCAAGTTAGGGAGCAGCCCCTTTATTCTAAGATGTTTTTTTAATTTTTCCATTTCGATATGAAACACAAGAAATCCTTAATTTGGTACTTTATCAAGAAACTCTTCAGTGGAGACAGGAAAATCCTTCACCTCTACACACGACTCCTCTGCCTCTCCGACAATCTGTGTCTCCGGACCATCACTTATAGAGGTCAACAGGGGTTGTTGAGGACTACACCTAATAAAATTCGTTCAGTAGTTAAGTAGGAAGAACGAGTTACAGGGGAGGATACTTTTGATTCTAATAAGTACGAACGGTAGTTCTAAGAAGGATCCTCAAAAAACCATGAAACGGCTACTCTACCCCAAATTTTTCAGAAGACATTTGTATTTGATATAAATGTGTATCACGAGACCTCAGTTCGTTGGGTGTAAGACGATATCGAGACGGGGTTCCAGTTATATACTTGAACTTGTACAGTGTTTTCAAGAATTTGTGACATACTAACCGGATTGGATTAATTGAGATTTCGGGAAAAATCAGACTTTAGAACACCAACCTTAAACTACTGGATATTTACTCTTTTTTTGTTACAAACTACATATTTCTATTTCGTATCTTTTACTCCACTCTTCTAAAGTTTATTTATTTCGATTGTTTCGTGTTCAGAAAATACTTATTAACACTCCCAAAAAAAAAAAGACTGAAATTTTTATCATGTCAGATTTACAATGGAAATTACCGGTTTTATAGTCATTTTATATATGACGACAATCAAACACGGTCCAGAACGGTTGACAGATCAATCATCGGAAATTTACACAGAAAAGGTACCTTCTTTGACCCTATATACATGACGGTCATTTAGTGAGTCTTTTTGTTATAGCACTACAATAATCGTCACGACAGATTTTTACCTGACAAATAATTTGTCTGGAAAGACCCTTACTCTACCCTTTTCCTGGAATTTGTATCTCGACACATACGACAATGACTTATACGTACGGTCCCCTTGATTTCAACTTCAGTAGAAAATCAAGAATTTCTCTACCTTTGGTATGATCCAAAAGTTGCCCACGTACGACTGATTCGTATCGGTATTTAAGATAAGACGTGGAAGAGAGAGTGTCGTGGAGGTTATAGGTCTAGTAGGATCGACCTTTTGTTCTTTCCTCACAAAACCAAATCAAAAAGAAAATTTAAATAAAAATAAATAAATAAAGAAACTGATACTACATAGAATTCAACACCGTACACCCTAGAAGTTAGAAGTGACGTCGTACACCCTAGATCAAGGGGTTGGTTACTAACTTGGACCTGAGGGACGTAACACTCGAATCTCAGGATCGGTGACCCGTTGGTCCTTCAGGGCTTTTTCCTCACAAACCCTCACCGTCTCCCCTTCCTTTAGACCACACTCCCTTTCGTATCCTGACCTAGTTCTACCGTCGGACTTGTAAATTACAGTAGAGAAGAAGGGAATTTGCTGTCTTTTGTACGCGCGCGCGCGCGTGTGTGTGTGTGTGTGTGTGTGTGTGTGTATGTAAAATTTAATATTATCACGATCTTTTGTTCCATACGGTAAGATACCTATTCTTAGAGACTTTTTGTCTTCCGCCATCCTAACTACTCTTTCTCCGACTACTCTTTGATGTCAGGTCTTCCTAGTGTAGTTTCTGTATGCATTGGCTAACCTCACGACATTCGAAGACATAAGTTTTCTTATGCCATACAACTTTTTTCTACCACTAGGCGTGTTCTGTATTATTTTCCTTTCGTCCCAAAGGGAGTGTCGAGACAGTCATTTCTTAGACGGACGTTGCGTCCTCTCGACCCAAGTCAAGGACTCAGTCCTTCTAGGGGATCTCTTCCTTTACCGTTAGGTGAGGTCACAAGAACGGCCCTCTTAGGGTATCAGTCTCTTCGGACCGTCCGATGTCAGGTACCCCAGTGTTCTCAGTCTGTGTTGAATCGCTGATATGGTGGTGATGTCACAATTGTTATAATTATAGTCTTTTTTCATGTTACATTCCGTTTTTTTAAAACTTTCCTTGTTTCTCCTTATAAAGTGTGACTACCTTCTATGGATAATTCTTTTCTTTTGTAAGTGGTTGGAAATACGTGAATCATTGTATTGTACCTTTATAAATTTCGATGTATATTGTCTTTTTAAGTACAGTATCTTCTTATAAAAACAGTATGAAGAGGGTCCTTAACGGTCAAGTTCTTCTGACTATTATACACTCCTATCTCCTGAAATTGTGTTGTTAATTGGTATAGACTAAATACGACTCTAATCATGGGTCATTTCTTATATGAAATAAAATTCGTGAATATTTTGTCAATGTTTTTGACTGGTTCTTAGTCTAGTGGTTCGCATAGAGTAGTTTAAGGTTTTTCGTCTTTAGTGTGTCCGGGATGACCGATTAATGTTAAACTATTTTAATCTTTGACTTTTGTTATACTCTCGACGTGACGGTAAGAGTCGGTTGGTGGGTGGACCTTAAGTGTTTGTAAGAAGGATATTGAGACCCGAATGTCACCTTTATTTTTTTCTTTTGATTTTGATTTGTGATAAAATTCACGGATGTCAAGGTGGTCCCTTTACGTTTAACTTTGTCACTTTAGGTAAACAAAAATTAGGTAGTCTAATAGTTTCCAACTTTTTAACTCTTACAGTGCCATTTTCATATCCGGTTTTGTGATCATCACCCTCCTAAAAAATCGTTACGAGCAGATAATTTTAAAAAATTTAGAACACGGAAAATTGAATCGTTTAGATATAGAGATGGTAATGGAATCTATACATGAATAAACACGACTCTCACCCCTGTCTGTATCTCTATAAGTCAATCTTTTCGTTTAATTTCTACTTATACAAATATCGTAGTAGTGTAAAAAATTTTAAATAGTAAAGAGAGAAGTACAGATACATACACATACACTTAGATACTCACATACTTACACAGATACATTTACGTTCGTTTTACTAGACCTTCATATATATAGTTTGACTTTACTACTAATGTTAAGAGGACCCTAAGTTTACCTCTCAACTCTACCCCCTCTCATTAGTTCCTCAAATCGAAACAGTTATAACCAACTTGGAGAGTCCTAGCATAATCACATAATGGACACTCAAACCTCTTGTAATACGAGTGATCTTTTGAGTAAACATCTGTCCTTCAACGTAACCAACTTTCAGTCCGTGGTAATGTTTCTACCAAAGTGTGATACTCTAGTAAGGTAATGATGTGGCGTTTCTTTCCGTAACCTCTTTTTCCTTTTGTATGTTACAAACACGAAGGTGTTATCGAACGAATAGGAAGACAGACAGTTAGTAAAGGGGGACGGGAAACATTACAAACAATCACACGTGTAGGTAAGTAAGAGAGTCGAGGGGTGTGAAAAATTTAGAATGAACAAGCAAAAGGACACAAGAGAGACCCAGAACGGAAGTATGAGCCTCAATTACACGAGAAAAAAAAGGGGGGGAGAAACGGAAATAATCGACTTTACCTTTAAAACAAGTACCTTAAAAAAATTGTACTTTTCCTCTCTGATTCTTTGACATCAGGTACGACCAATATTTAGTGAATGCAAGGTCTCTGCGACGTACGGTTCCCGAGTACTGACTAAGAGTAATTGAAGCGGGAGAGTATACCCTATCTAAACCGACTCACTCCTGAAACAATCTGAAGAGACAGACAGAAAGCTAACTTCTAGCGAGATTTCTACGAATCAGTCGCCGGTTGTTGACTTAGGTCCCGCGACACGTGTCCAAAAGTCTGGGTCACTTCAGTCAAAGGACCTTTCTCGACGGTTGAACCTCTTTAATAATTGGTGTAATGATTGGGTTCTTAATTGCAACTCGAAAACTGTACTAATTTATATTTCAGCGACGGAGAAGAAGAAGGAGTCGTTTAGTAGTGTCTGTTATTATCTTCCGTGAGAATTAATTCGGTTGAACTGTGTCAAGACCCTCCCGAAGACGGAGTACACCGAAAAAGTCGCACACCCTACGGAAGAGAGGTAGACAATCCGATAACACCGAGTCCCTCCATGTGGTAATGGAAATATAAAGAAGAGTTTTGACAACTCGACAAGGAAACTTCGAGTCCTTCGAACCATCATTTTACTAGTCGACTCCTTATCAAAGGTATGACTAAATGAAAGTGTACCAGAACTCAAAAAGACTAGAAAGAATTCTTTTCCGATATTTACTATCTGAACTCAGTCGGTCTATCGAAATATCTAAAGACCAAAGAAAGTTCAATTTATTATTTTTACCTAAAAACACTTCCGAATATCCGTTATTTCATTATCAGGAAGGTTACCGGGAGAAGGGGTAAAAAAACGAGAATCGTACTGACTAGTACCAGAGACCCCAACCCCCCCCCCCCCACCCCACAGACCGCTAAAGATTCGAATAGTGTGTGTCATCAGAAAAAGACGTGGTTTAAAATTCGGTACAGTAGAAACTCTTCTATAAATAGTGTTTATCGTTTTCTAACCTGATTCCGTCCCTGTTCTTTTACGGGATCCTACACTACCTCACCTACCGTAAGATAGACCTTGGTTTCTTCGACTTAAGAAGTACGTCGAGATGGTGACTGTCCAGTGTACTGGTAAGTGCACGTTGAACTAGAGGTCTGAGTGGATGTTTGGGACTTCTTATTTTGTTACGACGGGTGAAGTGGATCGACTACTCTCCTACCGTCTTTGAGGATTTTTTTTTTTGGAGGTATTTATCGTGAACTTTGCAACAACAACAAATCAGTGAATCAACACAGACTGATAAACGCTGAGGTCCCTGATATCGGGAGGACCGAGGAGATAGGTACCCTAAAGGACCCGTTCTTATGACCTTACCCAACGGTAAAAAAAGAGGTCTCCTAGAAGGACTACGTCTCTAGGTTGGGTACAGAGGACGTAACCGTCCGCCCAAGAAATGATGACTCAGTGGATCCTTCGGGGTCAACTTTATAACTATAATAATCAACTGTTTATGTGAATTCCTATTATTTTCGATTTTTCTGACATTTTGTTCATATAGTCAGAAAAAGAAAAAAAAAATCTATAAATAAATAAACCGACACGACCCGGAATCAACACCACGAGTCCTAGAAATCAACGACGTACACCCTAGATCAAAGACTGGTCCCTAGCTTGGACGTAACCCTCGAGTCTCAGAATCGGTGACCTGGAGGTCCCTTCAGGGTTTTAGTCACAATTCGTTTTACAAGTGTGTAAAGGTTTGAAAGGATTATTATTATTAGTATTGTTGTTGTTGTTTCTGACGATGGACCTTTTATTATACAGAGTCCTTTGTGACTTTTACTGAATCAATGGAAGAACCCTCTGAGGATACTAGTGATCCTCACTTTTCAGGATACTAGTGATAACAGTTATAAGTAGACTTATAATAACAAGATTCTGACTCCGTCTTAACCTTTTTTATTAATCAAAATCAAGGGGGGTTTTAACCTCAAACAAAAAAGGATCTTTTCGTTGAAATTTTTTTTTTTTTCTTGATAAAGTCCGTTGCCATGTATTTTATCCTCTTTGAGGCGACCAAAGAAAACTGTCAAAAAACCCCAAAAAAAAGGGGAAACAAGATGTCATGAAACCTCACAGGGTTCATTGAATGTTAAGTTCGTAAAGAGAAACCGATTCTTGGTCTCCTTTCTAACGGAACGATAGGAACGATTCTCAGTGATGAATCGACTTTAAAGGTAAAAATCTAAAATTTACAGAAAATGATATTTAGATAGAGAAAAGTCTGAAAAGGGACACTAAAAGTTTTTAATCAATTCTTAATAGTATCATTGTTATAACTTTACAAATTTGTATTAAGATTAATGAAATGTACACGGTTGAGAAAAAATAATAAAAAGACACAAGAGAAAGTCAAAAGGAGGAACCCACGGACCAAATGGGTACTAACAATAGTATCACATACATATTATCATTTCGACTGAAATAAGATGAATTGGAAATAACTTTTGTAAAAATACAACATTGTATTTAAATTATTAATAATACCAATTATAACGTAGTTTAACTATAGTAAATTACATTGGTATCTGGATGGGAACCGGAAAGTAAGAGAAAAAAAAAAGGACAAAAACTATTCGGACGTTTACAAAAAGGGGGCAGTTAGACTTACTGCAATCTTATTTAACCTGGAATCATATTTAGGTTTCGTCACCTCCTCTCAAATTTCTACTAACACTAAGAACCGTTTTATGAAAGTACTGGTTAAATCTTTTTCAGTTTATTTATTTTTACGGTGGTCGTAATATACTTATTTGGACGAGGTGTTCCCGAAATGAAGACTTCCATCACTGTACAAAATTAAAAACAAGTGAATTACTTTACTGTGAAGTCACTACACTATACGTAAAGAAAGTAATGGTTTTTTAAATTCCTGAAAAAGATTAAAAAATTAAGCAATGAACATTCAGAAGTACCCTTGACAAAACAAGATAGAAACGGAGAAATAGACAGTCTTAAGACGTAAATAAAAACAATTAAATTTACTTAATAAAGATACATCAAACTGTAAGAGGAAGTTGAAGAAGGTTCAGATAGACACCGTCTAAAAAAGGGGGTAAGATTCTTAACCAATAATATCGGTGTTTTTACTCTGTCCGAACCAAAAACATGACAATCTCTCCTCCATAGATGTAAAACAACAACAAATCAGTAGTATGTCTGAGAAAACACTGGGGTATCTTATATCGAATGGTCCGAGAAGACAGGTACCCTAAAGGGCCCGTTCTTATGACCTCACCAATCGGAGGGAGAGATTCCCTAGAAGGACTAGGTCCTTAGCTTGAGTGTAGAGACCATAACCGTCCGCCTAAGAAATAGTGACTCGGTGGTCCCTTCGGGTTATAGATACAATCGGATTTCGATTTTATTCGTGTGAGAGGAGGTAGGTTTTTCCATGTCTAGTTCCGGGACAATGGTCGCCTTCCCGTCGCGTACTTTCTGACGGTCCAGGACCACTAACACCGAAGGGCAGACACGGTGCACGTGGAAAGTACAGACCGATCTGTCGGACTATTGGTCCTGTGGCCAAAGAGGAGAAGGTCCTTATGAAGACACAAAAGTCAAATACAAAGGTCCCGAGAGTCTCGGTCCTCCGGTGGAAGTAGGTTGAGTCACTAAGGTCTCCGCTCCCGACCCTTAGACACACCCACCCCTAACCCCCCCCGACACGGCCCCCCACCCCTCCTTGCAAGACGGTCCTAACCTTATGTTCTCCTCCGTCGTACCGTAGGTCTAGTGGTCGAAAGGGGAGATCCGTGACTGGTTTCCTAACGAAAGAGGTGTCGGACCGTGTGTGAAGACGACATAAATTTCTGTACTAAATTCAGTGTTTTTAATATAAACTCTCAGTCTGAAACCTTATTTTGTTCAAATACGGACGTAAGTCTCGAGTGAAGTAAAACTAAAGGATTCGAGAGGATACTCCATGTAGGGTGGTCATACGGATGAAGGGTCCTCTAATCAGACCTTTCCTTATTCCCTTAGATAGGTCCGAGAAATCCTGTATTTTATAAGGTCCTTTCAATGAGGGACAGAAGAGATCTTTAGAGATCGGTCACAATGTGTATGGGAACCCAACCTCGTATAAAGTAACCGAGAACGACATACATTGGTTTAGATAGGACGAAGATTAATTTGAATAAGGAAAATCATATCAGGAAAGGGTCTTTGGTATACCGACAAAAGGTGATATTATTATAGGGAGGAATCATCAAAACTCTGAAATTTTAAAAATTTTCTTCCGAAAATGTTTGATGATTTTAGATGTTCGTTCTTGACTTAAATTCCCTTTCGTTCAAATTGATACGGTAAACAAAAAACACACACAGTAATAAAGAACAAGGAGTTTTAAATGTGGATATAAAAAAAGAACCTAATAAATAACTTTACTATCTTAAATTAAATAGTTCTACATAGGGAAATCACATTTGATGGGATATTTCTTGTCCGATTTGTTTTTACACTTCTTAAAATACTTGCTGAATGACTATTCAAAGAATATTACCATATGGAATTGAGATTTGCAATGGAAACCCCTGGACTTTTCTGAGAAGGATTTTTGGAAGATTTCTGTTTCCTTTACTTTTACTAATTATAGTAGAACTATAAAGGATAAGTGTGTTTCATTTAACGAAGAGTAAGTAAAAGAAATGTGTCTCTATGAACCCAGTTGTGGATTTACACGGTTCTGTGTAAACAGGTACAACAAGTGTTATTTATTCAGTAAGATAAAAGAGAACAGAAACACTCGGACATTTATTTAGTTAGATAAAGATCCGTTCTAAGATCGTTTCGAACTAAACCACTGTAGTAGAGAAATCTCTTAGTACTATTGGTTATCTTCATGTGACTATAATACATTCACTGAGTCGACACAAGGTATTCTTCTAATTTGAAAAACATAGCTGGAACTCATCGTCTGTAACCGAACTTTTGCACAATTTTTGGGGAGACTTCAGTTCGGTTTGAAATGTCGAACGATAGCTATTAAAATCACATGAAAAGGTTACAGGTAGTCGGAACTATTAATATTTATTTGTTAAGACAGGAGTTAAGTGAAAAGAACACGACTATCCACCAAAAGAAACACTTATCTAAAATAAAATAAAAAATTTGAAAAAAAAACATAACCCCCATAAAAAACATGACCCCAAATTGTTACGACACTGTCAAAGTCCACTTGTCACTTCCCTGAGTCAGTACGTATATGTACATAGGCAAAGGGGGGTCTGGGAGAGAGTAGGTTCTACCGTGTATTATAACTCGTCTCAAGGGACACGATATATCAACCAATAGGTAAAATTTATACCGTAACACATACACAGGTAGGGTTTACGGGATTGATAGGGAAGGGGAGTAGGAAGAAGGACCGTTGGTATTCAGGCTAGAGATTCAGACACTCAGAGAAAGACAAAACATTCATTCAAGTGACATAGTAAAGAAAAATCTAAGGTGCATATTCCCTACAGTATGTCATAAAGAGGAAGAGACAGGCTCAACTCAAATTTTACGGGAAAGTTCTCTAAGTAGATCTAAAGAAGTACCCCCTTTTGTGGAGACCGACCCACCGAGGGATCAATTCATTGTGTCCCTTGTCTTCAAAATTTGGAAAAATCTCATCTTTTACGATTTACGTAATTGAACCATCCTCTTTTTTTTATTCTTTTCTCTGTATACTTACTGATGAACCGAATCGTAACGGTATAGTTGTCGTGCCGTTAGTCAATAAAAAAATTTTTCATCAAACTATAATCGTACGTCCGTCTGAAAAGTCCGTCACTGACGGATTCTTCCTATGATTTTACACCTTAGAGGAGAGTCGGGTACTGTGTCAGAAACAAAAAAAGAGAGTTGATCACAAATAACTCTCGAAGATAATATCCAGTCCACTATTCATCATAAAGTGTCTTATGGAAGGTCCTCTCCCCTTTTATGATTATTAATTGGTCCGTCAATATCATGTCACTATGTACCATGGTTTCCTCTTCCATGTCTAACATGAATTCTCCCAGAGTATCAGGTAACAACTACCAGTTACTTCCGAAGTCGTCTAATCTTTACATTTGTTTTTTAACTTTCTGCCACAAGTATCGTCGTGATAGGTGTTATCGGTTCTGTACCTTCATTGGATTTACAGGTAACTATCTCTTAACCTATTTCTTCTGTACTATATATACGTACGTACACACACACACACGTACGCACACACACACACATATATATATATATGTATGTATTACCTATAACGAGTCAGTAAATTTTTTTTTACTTTATCACGGTGATCGTCGTTGTACCTACCTGGATCTTTAATAGTATAATTCAGTCTGTCTCTTATTGTTTATAGTGTACTATGGCGAATATACACCTTAAATTTATTTGCTACGTTTACTTGAATAAATGTTTTGCCTTTATCTGAGTGTCTATATCTTCTGTTTACACCAATGGTTTTCCCTTTTCACTCTCTACCCCTGTTTAATCCTTAAACCGTAATTATCAATGTGTAATATATATTTTCTCTATTTGTTCCTGAATGATGTATTGTGACCTTTAATATAAATCATATAAACTTATTAGATATTTCCTTTTCTTAGACTTTTTCTTATATATACAAAACCGAAGGGACTATCGAGTCAACCATTTCTTAGATGGATGGTACGTCCTCTGGGTCTAAGCTAGCGACCCAGCCCTTCTAGGGGACCTTTACCTTTACCGTTGGGTGAGGTCAGTAGAACGAACCCTGTAGGGTGATCGTCTCTGCGGACCGTCCGATGTCAGGTACCTCAGTGTTCTCAGCCTGTACTGAAACACTGATTTGACGGTATATATATATATATGTATATATATATATATATACATACATACACATGTGTAATTCACTAAGGCAAATATGTATTCGATATGTGGACTTTGATTGTGTAATATTTAGTAGATGCGAAGTTAATTATTTTCTTTGGGTCCGTCTACCCTGTTCAATGGTATTCGGACCTTTTGAGTTCACCGTACCATTTAAACCTCGTTCCTTTTACTTCGACTTGACCCTGTGTTTCTCAAGTATAGTAATACCGAAAAGTGTTCAGTAAAATTCATTAAATACTGATAGGAGTCCTTTGTTTCCAGGTGACTTTATAAAGGTAATGTTGTCACAATAGTATTTAGTATTTCTTACCTATCCTCTCTCAGTTTAAGGTCTTTAAGAAGGTAACCTCTAAATACCGAAACCTACTTCCAAATACCGAGACTGGGACAACACCTATTTATACGAACTCTTAATTATGTTATTCGAACAAAGAACAAAACGTTTCTTTTTGTTCCTAAGATCTAAACCTTTTCCCACGGTTCGACGGTCCAGTGAAGTCAGCACAGGCTGAGACACGCTGGGGTATCTGCCGTCGCGTGGTCCGAGACGACAGGGACTGTAATTGGTTTAATGATTTTTACAAGAGTAATAATTTTATCCCTCCTCCTATTTTTTCTTCTCAGACTTTGGTACTTACTTGAAACAGTAAACGGCTCAAACAGCAATAAATTACTGACTTTTCCTTTCTATTTTACTTCTACACCTTCTTAACTTTCAAAGTTTCAAACCATCGACCTCCCTCATCCTCTGTCTTTTGTTCTTTACCTTATGTATTATTAGTGTTCGAGATTCGGTAAAACACAAACTGAACTCCTTGGATTGACACAGAACGTCTCCGTCTCGAATGCACCTGGTCTAAATCCCTCAAGAGAGACAACCCTCACTAATATTCATTTTTCGAGATTTTCCGGTTCCTTTCACCTACAAAAATTTTACGGAGACGTGGTCGCAGTAGTCAGAAACATACCCTTCTACTGTGGCAACTGGAACATAGTTACCACTCGTACCAAGGATCGTAATTTCTGACCTAAACAGAACTAGACAAGTATGAGAGAACGGATTAGAGTGTCTTCTGATTATCTTGTTTAAAAGTCATCTGAACCTCCCAATTAGACTGACTGGAAGGGATCCGAAATTTGTTCCCGGTACCAGAATATCGTGTTACGAGATTAGTCGATGTGATTAGTCTAGGTACCAAACGTTATGTGTGCTCCTCTTTCTTTTATTATCGTAAACTTCTTCACCCCCCAAAATATCACTAAAAAATCGGTGACTTCTTACGTTTTCAAGGTTAAAAGAAGTATTACCTTTAGTATTGTCGACACCCTTGAACCGATAAATAGTTTCTACGTTCCTCCTCAGTATTCCGAAATAAAGTACCTAATTCGGATTTTCGACATACATGAAAGTACTTCAGAGTATTATCTAACCATTACCAATAATACTTCCTATTATAAATAAAGCTGTTCAGTCTTTATGGTTCATGTTTTCTACAAATTTCGTGTTTGTCGTATCTGACGAAGTGTTTACGTGTCCGACTTTAATAGATATTAAAGTCACTTACCGTATTTAACATACTGTATGTCAACCGAGACCGAAAGTAAAAGTACCATTCCTGTCGAACATTTAGTCACCGTACTGAGTACCCAGAGCCCCTACCACGTAGTTGGGTCGTGGACGAAAGGGTTAGTCAGTTCAATGTGAGTATAGTTTTGTGTTTATTGGTATCAGAATGATTGGAATCGGTGGTTTTAATTAGAAAGTCCAACTCTCCTACACGTTCAAATTCGAGTCTCCCAAGTAAAGGAGGACCACCGTATATGGTATGTGAATTAAGTAATTTTTTTTTTTTTCACGATAAAAAAAAGACATCTCGTGGTGTTCCCACTGACGGTAAGACCTAAGACACACCTAAACACACCCGGTATATATCTATGTAAAATGTTTTACGGTGTCGTGTACACTGAAACTTGACTCCGGTACACTGTTCGTCGTCGTACGGTGGGAGTGGGGTGAAACCCCTTCAGGTTCGAAGTGTTAATGGTGTGTCCTACAGAGTAGTTTCTACCTAAAAGGGGGAGAGAGACCTCCCTTGTGTAACGAAAGAAGGAGAAGAAGTTAAGACGTCATGTTTTTGAAAGAGTTTTGTCACTAAAAGGCAGTACTCACTGTCCCTTCCCCCACCCCAGTCCGCCACTCCCATCCTTTACTCCCCAATGACACATCTTTTCCGTCACTCTTGTTCTGGAGGATTCGTGAGACAAGTCGGGTGGTACAGAGACCCGTAGGACGAACTATCAGTGTCCATAAATTTTTTCTTTTTTTTTGATAGTGGTCGAGTGCAAACATAGGTCGTACCAAAATAACAGTCTAGAGTCAAGTTTCGGGTCACGACTGTGAATTGTCGACATAAGAACTCGAAGGAGTAGATATTATACCTATTATTATGTTTGACTCGTCCCAACGATATGTCAAAGTTGTTCTCTTACAACTTCTAAGACAAAGAGACAAAGGTAAGAGGGAGTTTGGGGAAGGACCAAAGGGTTCAGATTTTCTTTAAGTTATCCAGATTATCTCTTATGGTATACCACTAAAACTTAATACACAGTACTCGGGTTACACGACATAGAGAAGTGAAACATTACACGCACGTATGCGATGACGTGAATAATTAGTTTCCGATACTGTACAAAAAAACAAGTCATTTTTCTCTTAATTTTCTCCTTCATTTCCAACGTCTTGTCGATGTAATAATTTGTTAGAACACAGGTACAATGAAAAGATTTTGTTCACTAGAAAACTGATCAGTTCCATAAGACAGTTGAATAAAGATCAGAGTAAAGGTTTAAAGAACTTACCTTGACCACCCTTTTGACCTCCTTTCTAGTAGTTCCAACGAAAAGAAATCCCGTTTTAAAAATCATAAGGGTGGGGGTTAAGACTTCGGACACACGGTACGAATCAGCACAGGTTCAGAAACGTTGGGGTACCTGACATCGGTGGTCCGAGGAGACAGGTACCCCTAAGAGGTCCGCTCTTATGACCTCACCCAACGGTACGGGAGAAGGTCCCCTAAAAGGGTTGGGTCCCTATCTTGGGTCCGGAGGGGGATTGTCTGTCTACGAAATGGTAGACTCGTTGGTCCCTTCGGGTATTTATGACCTCACCCATTGTATAGGGAAAAGGTCCGCTAGAAGGGTTGGGTCCTTAGCTTAGTCCCAGAGGACATAACGTCCGTCAAGAAATGGTCAACTCGATGGATCGGGTTAAGACTTCCGATCCAGAAAGGACTTATGGATACTACCTGTTTCGATGTGTCTAATAAACGAGTTGGGCGTTACACTGGACTTTATAAGAGTGTCTTTTTATTAAAGTGACTGTCAAAAAAGGGTAACTTAACGTCGAGGAAGGTCTTTCAACCTAAAAGATGTATTAGAGTTTTAGTAGAGTTCGTCCACACAGAAATTAAGATCCTTTATTAATGACGGACCTTCTGATTTGATAATCCTGGATTTTATACTTATTTTGGTGTCGAGGATCTCAAAAATCTAACAAGAAATCTCAAAAGAGTGTAAGTCAAAATTGGAATAGTTCTGTTAAAAAGGAACGCGTATTTCCGTGTTTACGTTATCTTACAAATTTTGTATTTATTATTAATAGATATTTAATTATTCGTTGTAGGATTCGAAAGACTCTTGTTCGGTCTGTCATCTTAAAGAAACACGACCCAATTACTTATCGTATCTAATCTTTTGGTGATCGTTAAATTAAAGAAGTCCAATTTTGACATTTAATCTTACTTTTATTGTTCTGGTATTGAACTATATATTACTTAACGGGGTTAATATGAAAACATTACATGAAAATTAAACGGAGGGAAGTCCGTTAAATCTTGATTTTGAATTAGTAATCATACAATTTCTACCGTATATAAGAAATAATAAGAGTATCAGTAGGTAATAATGACTAAGATGTAAAGAATATGGTCTTCCGTTTTCGATTTATCCTTTTGCATAGTTATTGTTGTGAATTCATAAAAAAATAAACCTTCTAAGCTCTTAGAAAAATTCCTAAAAATAGTGATCAACCTTAAGTCTGACAGTGATATCTTAGATCAAATATGAGTTCCTGTCCAATGATAAAACTTTTGTTTTTTAAGATTTACAACCTTCTCGATATTTCGATGTGACCTATTTAAAGTGTATAGGTTTTATCGAGGTGGTGACCGGGTCCGGTGGATACACGGAGTGAAAATGGGGGCTAAAGTTTCAAGGTAAAGTTGTGACTCAACTTCTCTGCAGACAATTATCTAGTCGTTAGGTAGACAGACGGGAGTGTAAGGAGAGTGACGAGAGGAGGAAGTCGAGTCACTACGGACTCAGGGTCGTAGTGTCGTTTGTGAGGTCGGGAGAGTTAGGGACAGAGTCAAAAGTAGGGTGAGTAGAGACCAGACAACAAAAAGAGTGAGTCGTTGTGGTAGTTGGAGGTAGTGCAAGGAAAAGAAGTCGTAGGAGACCCTGACAACAGTCATTTCCGGTAGTATAGTAGTTAGGTGAAAAGGAGTTTTGGGAGCGAGGTGCAAGAGTGGAACAATACGTTGCACCGTTATACACGTTACATGATTTATCGCAAACAACGGTTAGCACGAAACTTTTTCGGTCCAATCTAAAGAGTAGTGGAGACAAACCTGTCACACGAGACACTTAGGGGTTCTATCTTATCGGACTCATAATAGACCTAAGTGACCTGGGTTTTTAGAGGATATTCCTTTGTAGGAATCCTCTCACGACGGAATCAACACCGAACCGAAAAATGACCTCTACTGTGTCGAAGAGGGCGTGAGAACTCGTCTTTACCGGAGAAAAGGTCGAAAAAGACGGGTCTCCGGTTCTTGACCCGTCCACGAGAGATTGTTTTGGAGACTCTTTGAAGTGGTGGAAATGAGTTGATGTCGGAATACCAGTAGTAGATGATTGGAGATCCTGTCAAGAAGGATAAGGAATTAGTGAAACCACCGACTAATTTTTAAAAGAAGAGATGAGAAAGTGTTCGTTAGTAAGAGACGACTAAGTTATAAACGAGATACTAAGTCGGTTATGATTGTTAAGTCTAGTTAAGGGAAGGAGGGTAGGGGTGATAACGAGTCAGTACGGACTAAAAACGTTGGGGTACCTGACATCGGACGGTCCGAGGAGACAGGTACCTTAAGAGGTCCATTCTTAAAAAACCTCACCCAACGGTAAGGGAAGAGGTTTTTATTGTTGCCATCATCAATATTAGTGACTATATAATAAAAACTTACAGAAGACCAGTGGTTACTCTTAGAAATTGTGGACTGTACATAATAGAATAAATTACAGGTGTTCGTAACACTCTTTTTCTGTACGGTAACGAAGGTCGAATGACTACTTCTATTGTTGTCATAACTTGTTCAGGTTCAAATGTGTCTTGTAATTCCTCGTCTTGGTCCTAAGTCTCGGTATAAATCGTCTAGGTGTTCCAATAGGGACGAAATATCGATAAGTTTAAGAAAGTAGTCTTGAGACATGGAGGTGAAGTGTAGTGGTTGTCCGTACCTGTAAACGACGTAGAATACTAATAGGATACGACAAAGAAGAGGTTTAAAATATAAGACATCAAGACAGAACTGATTCTGAAAGACATGGGAGGGGGTAGAGGAGAGAGAGAGAAAAAAAAAAAAAAAACCGGTAAGACCCAGATGTGACACCGTGTGTCCGAAAGAGATCAAACCACGTATCCAGGTCATCAACCACGGTACACCCGAATCTAAGAGGTGGAGTATACCCTAGAATCAAGGGGCTGGTCCCTAGCTTGGGTACATACGACGTAACCCTCCGTCTAAGAATTGGTGACCTGGCGGTCCCTTCGGGAAGGAGGGAGTCAAAGTGACCGACAGGAAGAGTAGTACGGGAGGTCAGTAAATATGGGAGTGAGAAGTAGTGTCTCTAGAGTAAAAATAGACGACTTTACCGTCCAGGAGAGAGATTGATGGTCTATAAGGATGTCACACAAACTACACTCCACCTGGGTTGTTCACTCCGTACTAAACATCTGTCAAATCTCGTTTCTATTGTACCGTTCTAATATTTTGTGTAAATAGTAGTAGACTCTCCAGTAGAAGCTCAAAGTGGAAGAGGGGGTCACTAGACCACGGTGATCCCTGGTTCGAGAGGGTCTTGGTCGAAGTGTACGAACGACAGTAGAGAATGAGGAGGTATCGGGGAAGAGAGACGTGGGTCTCATATCGGAGATGTTAGCGTTTGAAACCCCTACAACTTTAATCTACCCTGGTATTTTAAGTACATCGGGTTTGGGAAGTAAAATGTCTATTTCTTACCTCCGGACTTCTTCGGGTGTTTGACTATAATAGCTTTTCTTTAACGTCTTTCTAATCTATTTCCATTGTCTTACACGACTACAGGAAATTTTTTTCTCTAGACGAAGGGGTAATGTAGGGATAAAAATTAGACAGCACGACACACCAAAATCTAGATTCAGACAATACTTGGGGGTCACGTGTGTATAAAGAGAACGAGTGAGTGACCAACTCTTCGAGTATACATTAGTCTCCTTCTTCCCGGGTGACGAAAAGTGTCGTCGTGTTACTCCGAGAAAAACAACCCACCCACCCTGTGAGTCAGATCTAAAGGAAACGTGGTCTACCGACAGGGGGTCTCCGAGGTCTCGAGGACCCTAGTAATCCTAAGGTCTACACGAACGATGACGACTAGACCCCATTACATTACGGTCAAGACAAGAACGGTTCATAGAAAAGTCGACAATCTGATATAAGTCTATATAACAAACCGTAAGAGAATTACGTATACTATTAAAAGTTAAACAAAACTAGGAGTTTTTATCCGTAATAAATCATAAATTTATATAAATCTCAAATTCATCAATTGTTTGTGACGACATACTTATCGCACAAGATCTTTACATAATTACTTATAGACTCTGTTAGACTAAGGGCCTCAAGGTTCTACAGAGGAAAGAATTGTGTAGTTTGAACAAGACTTAAGTTAATATGAGAAAGGTTAAACGTTTTATTGAGTAAAACGTACAAGCAGTCATCCTACATGAAGATATAATTCCCCTTTTTCAAAAATGAAATTACACGACGTCTAACTTTTGGGAATAATTCCGACCAGACGGAATAAAGGGTCAACATGATTAATTTTCATGATTAATAAAGGTACGATCGTAGAGTTCTGGCAGAACACTACGTACTTTCAAAACTCTCATAATTTTTTTTGACTGAGTGAAACCCTTAGTATACTCTCTTGACTATAAGAAATCAGAGTTAATTTTTTTACAAAATACAGTCAGGTAAACTGAAAGCAAGAACGAAGGAACCAAAGTCCAGACAAGACCTAAAGACGATACACGGTACACCCTTCATCAACGGTCTTAGGAAAAAGAAATATATCGTCAATCACATTAATTACGACTTTCCTCTGAGTGGAGGGAGGACTTCGATTGTCCAAAGACTTTTCGTCAAAAGTATGGCTTAAGAAAAGTAAAGACTTCCTCAATTTGGTCTAAAAGTCCTAGGAAGAATGTAGATTTCAGTTACTAAGAGAATCTGGAATCCCAGTAAAAAGATTAAGAATTTAGTTGGGTAAACAATGAGAGTACTCTTTATTAGGTCCACACGAATCCGTCCTTCAGTCAATAAATGAAAAGATACGTTTTCCACCCTCTTACCTTCTTTCTAATAGAAAGGTCGACCTTCCGTTAGGAAAGGGTCTCTATATATATTAGAGAATTTTTTTAAAAAAAATCTAAGGTCTTGTTAATATGAAATTTATTAATAATTCAGTGTATTTGACTCCCTCGGAAGTATAACCCCCATTCCAAAGATAAATGTGTAACTGTCCATGGTTTAAAACACAATATACTTAAGAGATATCATACACCATACATACACGATTCAGTGAGTCAGCACAGGTCGAGAAACATTGGGACACCTGACATTGGGCGGTTCGAGGAGACAGGTACCCTAAGAGGTGCGTTCTTATGACCTCACCCAACAGTACGGAAGGAAGTCCCTTAGAAGGACTGAGTCCCTAGTTTGGGCACAAAAGACACAGAGGACGTAACCGTCCTCCCAAGAAATGGTGGTTCCGGTGGACTTTTCGGGGAATAGATGTCATATGATAAGAGTTGCCGTTCGAATAAGATAAAATTTAAGAGACCCAAACGTTTGTACAATTGAAGAAACGAGACAAGTCAGATGAAAACGAACTCTTTTCTCTTATAAACCCCCGTTCGACAAAGTCATCTAAGTCTGGTCTGTTCGTCTGTATTTTATTTCATTTTGGAAGGATTCTTCACTCACGTACCTATTGACCTTAACTCAGATAAAATATTTTTATTCCGGTTACTTTTACTTAGAGTGCTCACCTTACATGAGTGAGTTGTTACTAAAATAAATATTTATTATGTCGTCGTAATCTCTACGAACGACACCAACGAAACAACAAGTTGACGTTACTACATCCTCCATATCCCCTTTTTTGTCATCGTCACCGAAGATGGATTTAGGGTAATCGTAAACCCTCAATTATAGGAGGATTAAAAATTCCTCTTTTGACCTTGAGTTTTCCATCGTCTGGTAAGGTAAGACGTCAATCATATTAATTAGAGTTTTTGGAAATTGTAAGTGATCAATGTTATATCGATAAAGCCTATAAACTCAACGACCGTTCGATGACGTCTTATCAGTAAAGAATTACTAAAAAATTTTTACTGAATAGATTCCGATAACTATCTTTGTCGATTGAGACCCCTACTTCGTATCTTCGATAATATCCTTCTCTTTTATGGGTTAGCATACATTTTATACAACCTTGACTCAGTATACATTTTAAAAAAATTTGAAGAAAGTGAGAATTTAAGATCAAGGACCTTAGGAGAGAAGTGTTGACTGAGCGCTAAATAAAACCCTGTTTTGACGGTCATGATGTTGGGAAAGTGATATGTAATCTTAAGTGTGTCTCTTCAGTCTCTGATTACCCTATTAACCGATTCTGACTGATTCCTCGGAAAGTGTATACACCGGGACACAATGATACCTTGTAGACTGGAGGTTCAGGTCCGACTGGATTTGAAAGACACAAAAACAAAAATTAAAATGCAAAAATTTTAAAAGAAATAAATAAATCACCGGTACGTGACACCGTACACCCTAGGTTAAAGAAGGAGGACGTCACCTTCGTGTCTCAGAATTAGTGACCTGATGGTCTCTTCAGGTTGAGACAAAACTTTAATTCAAAGCAGTACCAAACAAACCTTTTTACTCAACTAATCTTCATGACTCGAGTATTAAATCCACTTTGTGAACTAGAAAATGAAATAAATGTTATCAATAACAAAAGATGAAGGAAGGACAGTTTTAGAAAGATTTGAAAAACTATTACTTAAAGTACTAAAAATTCATTAGGGAAAAGAAAAAAGATTTTCCTCAAACTTCGATGCAAAAGTAGAAATGGAATTAACAAAAGAAAGAAGAGAAACCAAATGGTACAAGTCGATTAAACCGAAGTCTCACATGTTATTGAGGGACCTAACTTCTTCTAAGAGAAGTCCCTGATCTTTGAAACAGGATCTTCCCTACACTCATACAGGGAAGGGAAGTCTTTCTCGGTTGGTTTCTTCTATGGTGTGATATTAATAAAAATACCGAGATGTCTTCTAACGGGTTGGAGTTGGACACAGAGTGAAATTGTGTCTTTATGAGAATGAGACGAAGTCAAGTCAAGTCAACGAGTCAGTATAGTCTGAGAAACGTTGGGTCACTGACGTCGCGTTGTCCGAAGGGACAGGTAGTGGTTGAGGGTCTCGAACGAGTTCGAGTACAGGTAGGTCAGTCACTATGATAGGTTGGTAGAGTAAGAGACAGTTGGGGGAAGAGGAGGACGGAAGTTATAAAGGGTCGTAGTCCCAGAAAAGGTCACTCAGTAGAGGAGTGTAGTTCGCCGTTTTCGTGACCTTGAAGTCGAAGTCATAGTCAGGAAGGTTACTTATCAGTCCTGACTAAAGGAAATCCTACCTGACCAACTTAGAGGAACGTCAGGTTCCCTGAGCGTTCTCAGAAGAGGTTGTGGTGTCAAGTTTTCGTAGTTAAGAAACCGCGAGTCAAAAGAAATATCAGGTTGAGAGTGTAGGTATATACTGATGACCTTTTTGGTATCGAAACTGATCTACCTAGAAACAGAAAGGTTGGTTCCTTAGCTTGGGTCTAGAGGGTGTAACGTCCGTCTAAAAAATGGTAGACTCGGTAGTCCCTTCCGAAATGAGACAAATTAGTTTCGGAAATATGAAGTTTGGGGCGGACAAATGAGAACAAGATACGTATTACGTCTATCGGGTGGTAGAGGATTATTTTTTCGAGAGGCATGTGGTTTTTTACACAAGTCAATGGTAGACCTGAAGAGAAGTTCTTTTACTTATTGTCAGGACAAATGAACTTAGTAGAACGAAAGAAGGACCAATAGAAAATGTATTAAAGATTCAAGAGGTTAATTCAGAGGTTTGTACCCAAGGTCCTCAATTACGAAAGTCCCAACATAATTCTAGCAGATACTGAGGAAGTGGAGTAGAGAGTAAAATGTAAATAAATGAAAATATAACCAGAAAATTTTATAGAATAATATTTTTTGTACTAAAAACTTAGATCTAAGTCTAAACGAAACTTACGTTGACTAACCAAAGTTCATACCCACAGATTCCGTTCCATTGTATGTATTTTAAATAGGTCCTTTGTAGATATCTTTAATATTGATCTCGATTTTATAGAAATGCCAAAGAGTCAAATTAAAAACAAGGGTTATAAAGAGAGGTAAATTACAACCTACTTAAAAGGTCAAGATACAAAAAGGTCATTCAAAGATCGGTTTTTTTTTTTTTTTTGGGTCTTTGATCGACGTATTATGGTCCTGTTATTGATCCGGTTAAATTAAACCGTAGTCACACTAAGACTTGTTTAAATCTCGGAAAACTTTACAAAACTCGATAAAGACGTATTTAATATAAACTTAGAGTCCAAATAACAGGGGGGGGGAAAAGAAACCTTTAGTTCGACTTTTACTAATCTCATCTACGTTCATATGTTAAACATCAGGTAATTAAAACAATTAGGGAGACTTCAAAGTCTGGAAGTATTGACCATTGGAACTGACTGTGACCGTAATAAGTCACACCCAGAAACCCTTCAAGTTATTTTACGACGGGACCGTACACATAAAAGTAAATGGAACCTTCTCTTAGTCCAGGTACCACTTTTCATCCGTTACCTTTTTTAATAAAGGTACCCCTTTCATCCGTTACCTTTATTACCTTTATTTCAGGCTCTCGAATTTCCTTTTAGAAGTCTCCCCTTGAAACTGTGGGGGGTAAGGGAAAAAGAGGTACCGTATTTTATTTGGACAGCACTTAAACACGATCTCCCGGAACAGAAACGTGTCCGGGTCTTTTTAAACTCTTGTGGTTTGATCTTCTCTTTTGATCTCCACTCCATGTGTGTGTAAGTACAAATAGTTATTGAGACACGACTTCCTTCGTACTCTAATATCGAGTTTTCCGCATAGTAAACAAGTAAATAACAAAAATATCATTGTTAAAAATAGTCCCGGAAAGAACTAGTAATTCTGTAAGTAAGGATATGATGTGAAGGATCTATCCCTGTTTCATCAAGATAAATGCAATTCTATTCGTCTATCTATCCATCTGTAAATATCTACATCTACGATCTATTAAAAATTTAATACTTCTGTTATATGATAATGTTTTTTAGTTTCTTCTTTATTTTCTTTCGTAGATATTAGGGTGACGTCATTTTGTTGTTTGTAACGAAGTACGTGACTGGACCATGTTTATGTTACAATATAACACGAAAGAAAATAAATTGTATTATATCCATTGTAAAGAGGTATAGTAGTCTTTGTAAAGTCTCCGTGGTACACTGATCACCGATACAGAAAGAAATGAGTCAGTAAAGGGGTAATTTTTAATCCAACGAAGGTCACAAGACATTAGCACTTGTTACAATTTTGTCGAAACACGTATATTAGTATACTTAATAAATAATTCCTGTTTAATGGATTTTACTTCGTTTATTTTCATAGTTCCTAGAATTTTAAGAATTTAATACTATCGAAAGTCTTTCACAATACTTTTAATTTTACTTGTCGGATACTCTTATCATCAGAAAGATTTGGGAACGGTCGTAATTTATAACGGTAATCTTTAATTAGACTTATAATAATACTTTTGTTAATAGAAAACTTTGTACTTATAAGATTGGTTTATGGTGGTAACGATTTGAACAGAAGAATGTACCCTTTCTGAGTTTATTCAAAATAACTTTTATAAACTCGTCCGTAAAAGGTGATTCGAAAGGTTACTTATCGAACTTAATAAACTCCTCACACCACTATTTGGTCACGTACCAGAAGTTAATATTAGATGAACTCATTAGGAACTCCGTCTAAAAGGTATTGAAGTTTTCGATTTCAGATTAAGTAGAGTTCCTCTCAATGTATTTGGTTACACAAGACTTACTGAAAGAAGGTCGGAATGAGTCGTCAAAATTACGTTCCAGTCTCAGACAATTAATAGTGTGGTATGAGAATACGGGACTTGATTTACGGAAAAACACATGTCTGAAGAATCACCGAATTCGATCCTTTGTTTTATGACCACTTTCTTCACAGCTCAGACCTTTCTTAACGTTTCCAAGATTCGTTTGGAAAAGGAAAAATAAACTAAAGGGGTAAAGACTGGGATTCCGGGGTAAGAACGAGAAAAGATGTCCCTCGTTTTAAATCTCTACATAAACATTCGTACGTCCATGTGTGTGTACGTGAGTGTGTGTCTTCGGTAGTAACGTTTATATATAAACACAGGTATACGGGTCTGGAAAAGACCTTCTGGGTACTCTTTGTCAAGCACCACATCCTAAACCCTGTCTATTAGTCCTCATTAGGAAGGGGAATTATTAGTTGAATCAATTCTTTACCTAGTGAAAACACTTATAGGTCTGTCTGTTAAAAAGATAACGAAAATTTTTTGATTCGTATACACTAGTTATATTTACCAGTATCTCATTTACATTCTTTCACCTCACTGAAATCGTCTAAAACTACATCGTCTGACAAGGTTAAGTAAAAAGAAATACGTGAACTTACGATATCCAAAGGAGAAGCAAAGAATTATAAAAATTTTATAAAAAACCGGTGTGGTGTGTCGTACACCCTATAATCAAGGGGTTTGTCCCTAACTTGTAACTTGGGTGTGAGGGACAAATCATCTTCGTACCTTAGTTTTGGTGCCGAGGAGGTCCCTTTAGGTCGATGTCCAAATGAGAACAATCCAATCTTATGAGTTGTCTTTTGTATTCTCTCTCAAATCCCTGGTTCAGTTCCATTGACTGTTGATGTCATATGTACTTTGGTTCGGAACAGTATTTAGATGGGGAGTTAGAGAGAGAAGACACTGAGGTCACTAAACATCGTTGGTTGGTGTCGTCCATATTCACGACTTAAAAGGAAGACAAACATTTCTCACAAACCTTAAATGGTACCCTTTGGAACCCTATGTGTCTTTTATTTCATTGTACTCGTTAATGAACATAGATAAACGGATCCTGTGTTAAGACAAAACTCGTTTTGACTCATTATTCTATACAAATTTTCATTTTGGTGTCAAATGGTAAGGAAATATATACTTCAATAGTTAACTAACGGATGATTCAAACTACGATCATACGTTAATACGATATCGGGATCTTTGAGCACTTATTAAGTCTTGTGTCAGAAAAAAGATGTCTCGAATATTGGATCATTTTAGATTTAATATTCATTGTCGTTATCTTTTTGAGGAAAAATAAGTCCTTCATATGAAAAACACGAAACAAAACGAAGGAGAGAGAGGGAAAAAACAAAGATAAAAGATATTTATCTCTGAATAGGAACGAATTAAAAAATCCTAATGAAACACTTGTCCATAGTAGAAAAAACAACAAGTCAATGATTCAGTACAGGTTGGAAGTATGGGAGCACCTGACGTCGTGTGGTCCGAGGAGACAGGAGGTGACAGAGGACCTCAAACGAGTTTAAGTACAGGCAACTCAGTCACTACAATAGATTAGTAGATTAGGAGACGACGGGGGAAGAGGAAACCGGAAGTTAGAAAGGGTCGTAGTCCCAGAAAAGGTCACTCAGTCGAAAAACGTAGTCCACCGGTTTCATAACCTCGAAGTCGAAGTCGTAGTCAGGAAAGTTACTGATAAGTTATAACTAAAAAAAATCCCATTTTGTTTACAGTAGAAATAGAGGGGTGTTGTTTGATTACTAACTTTGGTATTATATAGTAGAAACTTCTTTCATTTGTGACTACGATGACTCTTACTTAAAGTAAACAAGAAGAGAAAGTTTGTCGAATTTTTCCCTCTATATTTCGGGATTAAATTTTTTTAAGTTTAAAAGTTTATTCTAAAATAATTATATGAGTACACATTATCAATATTCAGTAAACTGAAGTTGATGGATATATAAACCTCCGTCACACCATATTGTCAATTTTACCCGAACTATTTAAATTTTACCCGAACTTTAAAAATGGAAAAGGTTCCATGGAGTCAAAGGAGTAGACATTTCACTCCCATCACTATTATTATGGAAAGAGTATTCCTACGACATTCGTATTTCGTTCAATCACATACACTTTGTGTAACTTGTGTTACGCAAAGGAGGAAACCAAATTGACATCAGAAAACAGGACCTTTCGATGTCGAATAAATAGAGGAATGTTCCGAAAGGTCGTTATAGACGGTAAAAAGACTTGACCTACCCATTAATAGCGAAACGAAGTCGGGAATGCATTGAGGGTCTGTTCAAGGTTCCCTGTATGTGAGTCGTTGGTTGTATGGTGCACTCTTGTTCCTGATTCTTACACCCAACACCCCCACCCCCTCAAGGTCGAGAAGTTCTAACAGTGATTTGACCCCACCCCCACCTCATGTCCGTCGATTTTTGTAATGTTTCGAAAAAATATTAAAAATTGAACGAGGGAGAGGGAAAAAATAACAAAAACTAACATTTGGAAACTGACAAAAGGTCTCAAAATTGTTTAAATCAACTATTAAAAACAAATGAAAAACTACAAAGACAGTCCTAGTCCTCGAATCTCCACGTACGAGACGGTAAACCGACTACTGTGGAAGGATCTATTTTAAAACTTCCAATCGAACCGGTATGAAACAAGAAAGGACGTTTTTTCTGTTCTTATGGGTCTCCAACAAGACTCCGATTTGACTCATTACTCCATTAAGTACACGGACCAGGTAACATTTGTCAGGTATAAAAAATAAAAAAAAAAATCATTAATAATATGACTTTATTTGACTGAACTTTACGAACTATAAGATTCAATTCCTTTTAAAGTTATGGTCTAACATCATTGGAAATGAAGGGAAAATTCTATCGATTCCCATCGTGATAACGAAGAAGTTATCATCAGAGAACGGAAATTTATAGACCTTACAGAAAAACTGGGAACCGGTTTGAGACCTAGGTGTTAATATAAAGTATTTATAATATCCTAGAGATATTCCTTACTATTTTATACTTGAGTTAAGTACATTCCTAAGGGATCTCGGGTGACTTCTTATTTATCTTTTCTTTTATATCTGTCTTTCTTTTTCCATTTTCATTTCGACGGACACCTTACGGACGTTTCCCTTTGTTGAGTACGTCCTAGAGGAACCTTATGAGTCTACGTGTGACAATAAGACGAATGAAGGGTCTTCAATCTCGAGTTCGCTAGACCGACCCTAGTCTTGAAACGTAGAGAATTTCAACTTTAAATCATGAGTCATTTTGATAGGTGAAGAGGTGTACAATATATCTACAAAAAGTAAGGGACCTGTAAGAGGATGAATAAAGAGGTATCCGGATTACTGGATGGGTGACTTATGGTTTCTCTACACCCTATTTCTTAGTAACAGTACTACATACTAATTGAACCGATTTGCAATTGTGTCAAAACGTTACTTTTGGAAGATAGAGACGGTAAGTTTTGAAACATTTTCTACATAAATACCACCAAAACGAATACGTTTTTGACATAAAGTATTAACAGTCCATAACAAAAATTGTACACAAAGTATAGTCTATGTTCTTTCCAGTTTACTCTCGACTTTTTTTTTTTTTTAAAACCGGCCTAGACGACACTCACTCAGAAGGTCTTGTAGACCCTTGGAGACATTTTTTAATTGTAAGACCTGAGTACCCTCCCGTTCTAATAATTGACAAAAACGTCTTCGTCAGATACATTCGGTTTCGTATATTCTTTATAAAAATCTGGACACCTGGTAATTTATGACATGTCAATCAGGTGACGTACTCTTTTTGTCACCCGCGAATTTACTTCTACAGATCAAGGCAAGTGTCTCCTTTTTTGTTATTTGACACGTAAACAACCGTCAACGTAAACTGTCAAATCTAAGATACCAATTTCACAATGATCTCTTAACTTATAGTCTGAAAAAATAATTTTCTTTTAATTTGTAATTCTCAATATCGTGTCTCGTTTAATATTAGTATAACCGGAACTTAGACTGTATCGAAGACATATCTCGTCATCTTTATAAAAAGGATCTTGGAATGTGTTTCAGATCTAGGTTTAAAGATAAAAAAGAAGGGGAGGACAGTTCATGGAAAAACCTCCATTCGAGTTCCTCTTTTAATGATTCTTTATATAAAAGTAAACGTTACTCTATAAGTTTTGTAAACAAAAGGGGTCTTTCGGATCCACACCTACAAACAAGTAGCAAATTGAAGTCAGACCCCCAGTAAGAAATACAATGGAAATCTTACATGTCACTGGAACTTTATTGGTATAAATCAAAGAAGGGACATGGGTCATCTATTTATGCTGAATTAGGTACAATAAAGACAAACCAACTTCAACCAAATTCGTACAATCTCTAGGGACCCCTCGAATTTTAATATGGCTGTGAAATCAGAGGAGAGAAGAACGGACGCCGGGACTGTGACCACAAATAAAAATTCAAGGAGGTACTGATTTTTGGTGACCTTTCGTACACGAATCTACCTCCTTTCTTTAGATTAGTTCCTGATCTGTACCTAGTCAGTACCTGTTTAGGTCTACTATATAGTCTACCTCAGACTTAGATATGTCTATCAAAACTTCTAATGAGAAAGGTTCGGTGTATCACACAATAATAGTGTCTGTTATTAGACTTTCTACTTTCGGTAAGTAATTATTAAAAAGGTTGTTTATATAAGTCATTACCTCATATCGGATGTGTTAGAAGACGTAAAAATACTTTTTTTTTTTTTTCACCAAACCTATTGTCACAGTTTTTGATTTATAGTCTAGTCGGACCCGACCCCTTGCCAAAGAAAACGAGGATTAATAAATACCCTTATAGTCGATGAGACTCAACCGGGATGAGATTTAGTAAAGTAAGGGGGTTGTGATTCTTAAGTCTTCCCTCCAACATATAACAATGGGACGAATAAATTGAAGATGCGTCTCATGTAGTACTCTTTGCGACCTGATCTTCTTTGTGTTCGACCTTAGTTCTAACGGCCCTCTTTATAGTTATTGGAGTCTATGCGTCTACTGTGGTGGGAATACCGTCTTTCACTTCTCCTTGATTTTTCGGAGAACTACTTTCACTTTCACCTCTCACTTTTTCAACCGAATTTCGAGTTGTAAGTCTTTTGATTCTAGTACCGTAGACCAGGGTAGTGAAGTACCCTTTATCTATCCCTTTCTCACCTTTGGGACAGTCTGAAATAAAAAGACCCGAGGTTTTAGTGACGTCTACCACTGACGACGATACTTTAATTTTCTGCGAATGAGGAACCTTCTTTTCAATACTGGTTGGATCTATCGTATAAGTTTTCGTCTCTGTAATGAAACGGTCGATTCCAGGCAGATCAGTTCCGATACCAAAAAGGAGATTAGTACATACCTACACTCTCAACCTGACACTTCTTTCGACTCGAGGTTTCTTAACTACGAAAACTTGACACCACAACCTCTTCTGAGAATTCTCAGGGAACCTGACGTTCCTCTAGGTTGGTCTGGTAAGACTTCCTCTAGTCGGGACCCTAAAGAAACCTTCGTTACTACGATTTCGACTTTGAGGTCATGAAGCCGGTGGAGTACACTTCTCAACTGGGTAACCTTTTCTGGGACTACGAACCTCCCTAACCCNATCAGTTCCGATACCAAAAAGGAGATTAGTACATACCTACACTCTCAACCTGACACTTCTTTCGACTCGAGGTTTCTTAACTACGAAAACTTGACACCACAACCTCTTCTGAGAATTCTCAGGGAACCTGACGTTCCTCTAGGTTGGTCTGGTAAGACTTCCTCTAGTCGGGACCCTAAAGAAACCTTCGTTACTACGATTTCGACTTTGAGGTCATGAAGCCGGTGGAGTACACTTCTCAACTGGGTAACCTTTTCTGGGACTACGAACCTCCCTAACCCCCGTCCTCCTCTTCCCCTGCTGTCTCCTACTCTACCGACCTACCGTAGTGACTGAGTTACCTGCACTCAGACTCACTTGAGGCCCTCAACCACTACCTGTCCCTCCGGACCGCACGACGCTAAGTACCCCAGCGTTTCTCAGCCTGTGCTGACTCGCTGACTTTACTTGACTTCGGGATCCTGTTTATTTCTATGCACAATTTGGAGTAATAAAACCGTAATACTGATAGAAAAATTAAACTTATCGAACTCACTATAAATATCAGGAATAAAAATTGACAAATCTCTAATTTTTGAGTTGGTAAGTCGTGCACAAACAACTTATCGATGACACACGGTTCGTTTGGAAATACTGAGTACTTCGAATTTTCTCTGGTAAAATTTTTTACTTGTGTTAATGTATATTTTACCACAATTCACGGTACCTTTTCATATTTCGTCCTTCCCCTTTCTTCAAAAGTAAAATTTGTTCCATAGTCCTTTCCGAAACGTCTCTTCCACTACACATTCGTCTTTGGACTTCCTCTAATTTCAATACATCTATAACTTCATCTCTTTCAAGGTCAAAGTCACGAGTTGTTAGTGTCGCGGATCTTTCTTTATAAAAGTGAAAACGGTTATAATAAACATGTATCCATTAAGTCAATTGTCTCATTTGAAGAAGATAGTTTTCTAAAAGAGAAGGTGGGAGGTAAAATTGTACTATAAGGATAATTGTGCAAATTGACATATTAACACCTGTTATTGACTGGTTAATAACTTTGGACGACGATTCAGTGTAGTCAGCACAAGCGGAGACACGCTGGAGTATCTGCCGTCGGGTGGTCCGAGGCGGTAGGGACCCTAAGAGGTCCGTTCTTGTGACTTCACCCAACGGTAACGGAAGAGGTAACTTTGGATCTTCTTCGATTTAGATTAGGATTTAAATTGGGATTAAAATTGAAACGGTTAAAAAGGTTATTCCTCTGTCTCACATTCTCTCTACACATTGAACAGGTCCCGGTGTACGTGTCAGTTCACACCCCGACGGTACAAAATAGGTCCAGACAGACTGAGGTTTCGGGTACTAGAGTTGTCGATATAGAATAATAAAGACATTTGAAACTAGATTTTATTTATTCTGAAGGGACTACCATGTCATTTATCCTTAGGTGGACGGTCGCATCCCCTGTACCCAAGCTAGGGACAAGGTCTTTATAGGGTGTACGCCACCTCGTCGATTCGTGTATTCGATGACTCGGACTTAAGATCTCGGGTGGACAGTGTTGATTACTCCGGGGACTCGGATCTCGGACACGGGGTCTTGTTCTCTTCGGACACGTGACGTCGTTTCTGATCGGGGGTGAGCTTCGTTGATCTCTTACAGGTACTCGTCATTGCTTCTGGGTCGGTCGGTTTTTATTCACTTATGTACTTTTATTTGTCATTTACGTTCCCTCAAAGAGAATTGATGTCACCTACATAATGTTTGTTATATTTATGGAAAACATAGAAAAAGACATTCAGTAAAATGGAGGAAGAAGTCTTTTGGTAAAAGGGTAGACAAATTATTCTCCGACTTGATTCAGTAAACAATTTAGGAAAGATGTGTGTTTTATTATAATAAGTCACTATATAAGTGAAACCGGTGAAATTGTAGAAAACTCAGGATGGTTTAGAATCTTGACCTGCACCTTGTTGTCTGACCAAGGTTTATCCCTTTCCTCATGTAGTTCCGAGATATAACAGTGGGACGAACAAATTGAATATAAGTCTCATGTAGTACTCTTTGCGACCCGACCTTCTTTGTGTTCGACCTTAGTTCTAATGGCCCTCTTTATAGTTATTAGAGTCTGTACGTCTGCTATTGTTATGAATACCGTCTTTCGCTTCTTTGTGACTTCTCGGAGAACTATTTTCACTTTCTCCTCTCACTTTTACAACCGAATTTTGAGTTGTAAGTCTTTTGCTTCTAGTACCGCAGACCAGGGTAGTGAAGTACCCTTTATCTACCCCTTTGTCACCTTTGTCACAGTCTGAAATAAAACTCCCCGAGGTTTTAGTGACGTTCACCACTGACGTCAGTACTTCAATTTTCTGCGAATGAGGAACCTTCTTTTCAATACTGGTTGGATCTGTCGGATAATTTTTCGTTTCTGTAATGAAACGGTTGTTTCCAGACAGATCAGTTCCGATACCAAAAGGGTCATCAGTACATACCTACACTCTTGACCTGATATCTCTTTCGACTCGCGGCTTCTTAACTACGAAAACTTGACACCACAACCTCCTCTGAGAACTCTCAAGGAACCTGACGTTCCTCTAGGTTGGTCAAGTAGGATTTCCTTTAGTCAGGACTTATAAGTGACCTTTCTGACTACGACTTCGACTTTGAGGTCATGAAATCGGTGGACTACGCTTCTTGACTGAGTAAACTTTTCTGGGACTACGACCCTTTTTAACTTCCACCCTCCTCTTCCCCTGTTGTCTCCTACTCTACCAACTTACCGTAGTGGTTGAGTTACCTGTACTCAAACTCATTTGAGGTCCTCAACCACTACCTGTCCTTCCGGACTGGACGACGTCAGGTACCCCAGTGTTTCTCAGCCTGTACTGACTTGTTGACTTGACTTGACTTGACTTTAGTTACCGTGTCAGTTGTTTGTACATAACTAACGGAAAAGTCTCGATCCGTGTTAGATGTTTGTGGTACTGGGGTTTATTAAAAATGAATTCTTAAATCAATAAACGAAACCATATCTTAAATATTTCCAAACTGGACCTAAGGTCAGTTTGGTTGAGTCACACGGATAAAAGGAAACACAAAATTGAGTATTAACGTCTACACAATGACAAATAAGACCGTTATAATAAAATTTTTATACATTCTTTTACCTGATGGGATTTCGTGGGGTTTACTAGTTTATAACGACATGAGGGGTGACCAAAGTAGAACAAACAATGGAGGTAGTACGAGTAGAGTTAGTGGTCGCAATCTTTTATTCAAGGTACTCCCGTCCCTGTGTAGGTAATGGGTAGACACGTACACCGAGTATAATAACATGGATGATATGTCAACCAATAGGTGTTTATAAATAACTTACTTCACCTATTAATTAAAGTTTTTGACTCCTATCCAGATTCAAAATTCTTTGGACATAGTCAAGAGGTGACTTTACATTGTCACCTCTGAACCTGAGGTCGGGAGTTAGACAGTGATTGAATTCGATACGTCGTGTTGATAACTAGAGTACGGGATGTCGGACTTACGATGTTGACATGTCTTCGGGTGTACGGGATCTCGGGTACAAAACGTTGTTCTCTTCGTTGACGTTACTCTTCGGACGTGTAGTGTTCATCTCTCATCAGGGGTGAGTGTCCTTAACCTCTTTTGGACTCGTGTCGTTACTTCTGGGTCTCTTCGGTTTTTATTTATTTATTCATTAATTTTATCTTTTTTCTTTGACACTAGAGACTACTCTAAGGAACTGGTTCGAGAACTAGTCTGAAGATGACAGGAACAGGTTTGACAGTAGAAATACTCCCACCTCCAATCATTATGGTCTAGACGACCTGACACCCTACAAACGACATCACTTTGTCACACTCACCTAAGATTAGGACGGGACACACTCCACCTCCTAACATCGGGTCCCCACCTTCGGTCTCTTTGGATGGACGGCTACTGATACATTCAACTTTGGAATGGTGATCTATGGGTTTCCCCCACATCAGATTCGTTTAATCTCTGTCTCGTTCACGAGGATCCTCCTGACTTCTGGGTCGTGTATGTGTACCCTGGTGCCCCCGAACCCTTTGGACGGTACGTACGATCGAATTTGTGTCACGTTTGCCAGGGAAATCGACGGTCTCTGACACCTGTCGACTCTGGTGTAAACTGGTAGGAGGACCAGTGGTTCAAGGCTTCAAGACCTTACAAAACCCGAGGAGACAGAAGGGAGTACAAATCGGAGAATAGCTCGGAAGGGTTTACTAGGGTCAGGGGGAAGTGTTGGTAGGGAAGGAAAGGTATGGGTGTCAGGGGTAAGGGTTGGACGACAGTGGGTGATGGGAGACTACCATGTCGTCGGGGGAGTAGAGGAGTCAAACCCAGAAAAGACTGAGACCGGAGAGTGTGTTTGACGGTTCCGAGAACTTAAAGGAGTCCCACTTCCTGAGTAACTGTAAGTTTCGGAAGGTGATAGACCGAAGGTGAATCAGAGGTTAGTAAAGAGGGTCCTCGGAAGATGAGGGTACTTTAACAAGTTGGTTGTCAACGATTCTGTGTGGAACAATTTAGCACGAAGGTGTGGAAACATACCAAGACGGTTAAACATGTGAAAAGATGACGGAGGGGTGGTTAGGTTTATAACGGTCATTAAAAAAAAAAAAAAAACCAGTACGGTGTGCCGAGTGTCCTAGAATCAAGGGGTTGGTCCTTAGTTTATATACGGAGGACGTCACCTTTGTGTCTCAGAATTGGTAACCTAGTGGTCCCTTCAGAACGGTGATCAAACTTTCGTACAGTTTAGAAGTAGTAACTTCGGAACAAACTGTCGAAACGGGTGTGACAACGAAGGAGGAAATTTGACTGGTCAAAATTATTGATACGGTGCAAGAAGTGTAACCCAAACCTCCATGAATTATAGTCCGACGTATACTAAAACACCAATAGATATACGACAAGGGTTTAGTCTTGTATTTTAGGTTTACCAGTTCAAAGGAAACACAGGAATATTTGTAGTCCCAACGTAGACCCTAAATTTATTTACTAATTATTTATACGAAACTTACATTATTTGGGTAGGTTCTCTTTTTCTAGTTCCTTCCCAAAAGAAGGAGGGTCTATGTGTCTTGACTTAAGTTTTAATTACAAACGTCCTACCAAAATGTAGGACACCATCACAGGTTCCCTGTAAAGATTTCGGAGTGTTGTCGTTAAACTCTTCTTTTTAAAGTAAAGAGACCTATATTTCAAAAGAACGAATGAAAACGTGTAGTATATTGGATTCTACCCTTTCTTCCTTTTTTTGGTTTCTCGGATGACATCTAAATAGTGATGAAGTCGGTGAATACTTTCCAGAACACTTCTTAGTCGTCCTGACTGAAGACTATATCTGAGAAGAGTAAGACACTTCATAGATTTTGATACCCTTAGTCAAAGTCTCGTATTGAATGTTTGTTAACGTCAAATATATCAATACTTACTTAAACACATTTGAACACGATTTTTATATGAGGAACTTGAGATATCTATGGAACGACACCCGTGAAACCACGAACCCTTAATACTTTTTATCGTACAAGAAGAATGTGTTTCTCGTTCTTCCGTAAGAACTATTGAGACTCAAATTGTCTTCGTTGAAGTTGTTATATCTTCTAAAAAGGTTGTTTTTCACTATTTCTTAATAAGTATTCATTTACTCTAAAGTTCCTTACTACAGACTGTGTTTGTGGTGTTAATCTCGGCTTACGTCTTTCTTACGAGTATGTACCGTCAAAAGGGATTACCCAGGTATCAATATTTTAGTTGATCTTGGAAAGTTCATTTCTTCATAGTAAGAAATGAAAGTGTCATGAAAGTTAAATGTCCAAGAACCCTTTTTAAAATTAATGAGTGTAAGCCTTTATTACGAACATCAGGAAGGGTTCAACAAGAAGTTTTGGTCAAGGAACTAAGACCCCGATAATAGACCGGGACCGGACTCTCGAGGATTCCTTAATCGAGTGTCTGGGTTCTCCTAAATAAGACCTCATCTCACTAGAGTTTTTTCTCTGAATTTTGGTAAAGTACACCTTGTAACCTTCCTTTCTCGTAGTCGATTGGACTCTTCCCTTCCAATTGCACTTTTTATAATAGATAAAAGGTTATAAGATCCATAATATAATAGTTTCTCTCTCATCTAGAGAAGATACATTGAGTCCTCACTCGATCTTGGTCACTTTTTTAAAAGTCCATAGGTCTAAAGTCAAGTTGAACATTTCTTAAAAGATTGTTTCCCTCTTTATTAAGTCACCTTCTACATTAAGGAAACTTCCTTAAATCTGACCTCGACTATTCACTTCAAACTCCTCCCAAAAACGAAACGACGAGTTTTACAATAGGTACCTTACGACGACTAGACGTATAAGAAAAAAAGGGGGAATTCTAAATTTAAAATTTCTATTAAAAGTGGTGTTAAACTGAAGATTTTAATACCAAGGATAGTTAATTTTTACATAATGTAATGGTCTCTGCAACGAAACGGCTGGTTCCAGGTAGATCAGTTTCAATACCAAAAAGGTCATCGGTACATACCTACACTCTCGACCTGGTATTCTTCCGACTCGCGACTTCTTTACTACGAAAGTTTGACACCAAAACCTCTTCTGATGACTCTTAGGGAACGTGTCGTTCCTCTAGTTTGGTCAGTTAGGATTTCCTTTAGTTGAGACTTATAAGTAACCTTCCTGACTACGATTTCGACGTTGAGATCATGAAACCGGTGGACTGAGTAACCTTTTCTGGGACTACGACCCTTTCTAACTTCCGCCCTCCTCTTCCCCTGTCTCCTACTCTACGGACCTATCGTAGTGGCTGAACTACCTGTACTCAAACTCGTTCGACACCCTCTATCACTTACTGTCCCTTCTGACCACACGACGTCAAGTACCCCAGCGTTTCTCAGTCTGTGTGTCCTCGGTGACTTGTCGTTGTTGTAATGGTCTTTTAAGGTAATTATTTTACATCTGGTGAATGCATGAATACATACTTTATAAAACACACATATAGACTATGTGATTGTCTGTATCCTACTACTACAATAATCATCTACAAAAACAACACCCACCCCCATTCTTGTGTTATACTTCAGATGGGAGAATTGTTTAAAAACACACTTTATGTCATTGCAATTGGTATCAGTGTTACAACAATCCGTCTAGAGATTTTGAAATAGAAGAATATATTGACGTTGAAATATGTGCACTATACCGTCGAGGGATAAAGGCGAAGGGGGCCTGGGACCGTTGGTTGTAAGATGAAAGACGAAAATGTACAAAGATCATTCATCATAGTACGTCATAAACAAGACACAGACCGAATAAAGTGTATCGTACCACAGAACTTCAAAGTAAGTACAGTGACGTATACCGTCCTAAAGGAAGATTCAGTCTTATTATAAGGTAACATACAGATATGATGTAAAAGAAATAGGTAAGTAGACACGTATTCGTAAATCTAACAAAGATGGAGAACCGATAACACTCAATAAGACGTCACTTACACCCCCTACGTTTCTTCGGAAACTCTAGGACTAAAGATGTGTAGGGGACTACCATTAAGTCTTGTCCTCTTTCTCAAACACGGTTCAACATTTACTTGTGTGGCGAAGGAAGAAGTTATTTCTGAACGAGACCTTTCTTTTACGGTTGTCTTGGTTTGTTATATCAATCACTGTCAGAACGACGTTATCTTCCACATAAAACTCATAGAACTCTCATGAAACTGATAACGACCTTACCTTCTTTAAATAGGAAATTTATTATTTATGATCCCTTAAAAGTGTCCTTAGTTTTATAGTGTAACGTTGTATATATATATATACATTGAAGGTGAAATTGTGATTCTAAACATAAAGAGGTTAACTTTTATACAAACTTTCGATTTGTAGTGTTAGTATTTTAGTACGTGTGTGTGTTTTTTTCATTTATTTTACTAATAACGTCCAGACGTCAAGAGACCACAAATAACATTTTTCAAATAATCAACTTACACGTAATCCGTCAGAAATCCAATTTATTTATTATATACAACGTATATACGTACACGATGATAAAATTTTATGTCTAAGACAATATTACTATTTTATTCTTAAGTAAAATTTCACGTTGACCTAATTTTCATCGAGAAGGAATAATACACAAAAGGGTTCGTATATATGACTTTCATGGTAGAGATAATATAACTTCAGGTTTTACAAAAAATACACTATATTCTTATATGTAATGTATCTATTCGAACGATTAGTACCACCCCTCCCTGAAAACGTAGGTCCGCACGTCAAACGTATGGTGTTTTCCGTGTCCTTCTCCCTCTTTCACCCTCTCCTTGAGGTCAAGGGTACGTGAAACCGTCACTTTGGCGTAGTCCAGACCCCAGTGGTAGGTAAGGGCAAACAGGTCCTGACTTCCCAAACGGTCGTAAACTCGGAAAGTCACGATGTTCGTCGTATCAGGACCGACTTGGTCCTCCCATCCAGTGGAATTATTCCCGTCTCTACACGACATACCCGTTTGAAGTTGGAACCTTAGAACGGGTAACAAGATATCCGGACTTTGTCACTTCGGTCAAAAAGTGTAGTGAAGAAAGGAGGAATACAAAAGTTCCACTTTCTCGGTTCATTAGTGTGGTTGTAGGACTGGTTCGGACTGGGTTCTTGGAAGACCTGATTACTACTGAGTCCATAAAAACCTTTTTATGTAAGACCGGGATACGAAATGTCCTTCGTACGAGATCATTATTGAGATGTGTTTCTGTTCCAAACTCCTTTTTAAAACCGAAACGAACGAAAAAAGTAATATGGATCACGTTGTGATCTTACATGAAGTGTTAGTGAAAAAGTATTCAGGGAAACATTTAGAGAAGAAAAAGTTATAGATTTCGTACATATGGTAATTTATGTCGAATACTTAATACATATAGGTTCACAACTCCCTTGTTTCGTTACTCAGATAAAGTACCTCATCTCCTGTCTCTTTATCCTATTCCACCCGTTTATGTGTCCAAGGTCACAGAAAAGGTCCCACTTCTTTCCAAATTTTTGGGATTCACTTTCACTTTCAACGAGTCAGTACAGGTTGAGAAACACTAGGGTACCTGATATGTCAGCTACCTTAAGAGATCCGATCTTATGACCTCGCCCATCGGAAAGGGAAGAGGTCCCCTAGAAGGGTTGGGTCCCTAGCTTGGGTCCAGAGGGAGTAACGTTAGTATAAGAAATGGTCGACTCGGTGTTCCCTTCGGGTAATTTTTGGGATTCCGTTCAGTATATGAGTCACCTCCCGTCTATACTGAACACGATAGTTAGGATTTCATATTTAGATTAGTCTTAGTCTCCTTACGGTGAAAGACTCAAACCCCTTATACGAAGACAACTTATTAATTTTTGACGTGAGGCTGGTTTCCATCTCACACGAAAATGACCTTTAACTTCTGCGAAAAAGTAAGAAAAAGTGTTTGTGTAACTCGGCACTCCGGATTACTGTACTTCATTACTGTGATCTTTACTCTTTCTTCGTTTTATTAATTCTGTCACTATGATCTCGAAAGTGGAAGAGATAAATTTATCCCAGATTAATTTACCTCTTGTCACCTCTGTGGCTGATGAACATAATCCAGAGGACCAAAATGTTTCATACGAACATTTTTAGGTTAAGTGCCAAACCCGGTTGGGACACTTTATCCTCCCCGTCGGACAGGAATGTGGGGTAACACACTCTCTACTCTAGTCCACGACTTTCTCTCATCGACTGTAGGTTTCGACTACTCGTCTCTTGTGGCCCCGACCACCATCCTACCTCTCGGACGTACGAGTCAAGACATAATGAGAGGGATCCTTCTTCATCGAGAGGAAACTCTTCGTCGTACTCGATTTAACCACGAAATTAGAAAATAAATATTTTCTAACAGTTTCTGGTACGGATAAACGTTTTCGCCCTCCCCAACTTCTCCTCTCACTTTTTGAGACGACGGAAAGAAAAAAAAAAGTTTCTGGTCCGAATATCAGATTTGAACAATAGTCAAATTAGACAGTTTTTTCTACAAGACAGAAAAAAATACAGAAAACTTCTTACTATTTCTTCGTACTTTCACTTAACCGGACAAATACGGTAGTAACGTCAGGTAATCACCATCATGTCGGTGTTTTATTTGTTTGGCAGGTGACCGATTATGACGACAATTCTAGATGTCGTGAATGCAACATTTCTTCGATATATCTCGTTTTGTAATGTTAACTTTACACTTACTAAGAATTTCAATTCATTTCTCTTACTCTACTCTTCTCTTAGAAATGTCCGGTCTAGGTCTTTTACTACGAGTCCATGAAAAACCTCTACTTCTTTAATACAGTGTTCTTTTTGCTTACGTCCGGTACATGTCTTTACCACTATCCCTAGTAGGTCTTGATTAGCGGAATCTTTGAGACTTTTAACAATCGTCGCCCCAATGTTTCTCTCATAGGGAAGACATCATCGTCCAGTAGATTATTTCTAGGAAAGGTTATTAGTTAAGACTCTGACTCCAGATACAGATCACGAAACCACCGCCCTCCATCAATAGTTCAATGACTCTGTACCTATAATTTTAGAGATGAACATCACCATCTTACTAGAAAAGGAAGAATTTTAAGTCAGTTAAAAACGAAAAGGATAAAACTTCACGATTGCAATTCGTGTATGTGAAAATATTAACAATATTAAAGGACTACTTAACATAAGAAGAAATGGCGACCATTTAGAAGTAAACTTCAAAAAACGAAAAAAAAAGGACTGTAATTATATTGGTTCAGTCGGAAGACTACGGATGAAAAGTGTACCATACATAGAAAAGATAGGTAAATGAAAGTTGGATAGACACAGAATATTTCAAGAAGATAATGTCTGGAGCATATCAATCCAAAAGGAAAATTTCTAATAGACTGTTAGAGAAGAAAAATGAACCTTTCAAACCTGGTGAAGTCAAGTCAAGTCAGCGAGTCAACACAGACTGAGAAACGCTGGGGTACTTAGCGTCGTGCGGTCCGGAGAGACAGGTAGTGGTTGAGGGTCTCAAATGAGTTTAAGTGCAGGTAGCTCAGTCACTACGGTAGGTCGGTAGAGTAGGAGCCAGTAGGGGAAGAGGAGGACGGGGGTCAGGGAGGGTCGTAGTCTCAGAAAAGGTTACTCAGTGGAGAAGTGTACTCTACTGGTTTCATGACCTCAAAGTCGAAGTCGTAGTCAGGAAGGTTACTTGTGGGTCCTGACTAGAGGAAATCTTACCTGACCAACCTAGAGGGACGTCAGGTTCCCTGAGAGTTGTCAGAAGAGGTTGTGGTGTCAAGTTTTCGTAGTTAAGAAGCCACGAGTCGAAAGAAGTGTCAGGTTGAGAGTGTAGGTATGTACTGGCGTCCTTTTTGGTATCGGAACTGATCTACCTGGTAACAACCGTTTCATTACAGAGACGAAAACTTATACGATAGATCCAACCAGTATTGAAAGGAAGGTTCCTCATTCGACCTAGGAAATTGAATCACATTAACAATCTATATTGATATGGCAGAATCATAAACAAAAGGAGTACAAGGAAGAAAAGAAGTAAACGACAAGAAGGAAGATACAGAAGAGATTTTAGTAAACTCATAAAAATCTTAAGTTATAATTGAGTAGATGACTGAATCACAACCGAGACTCCTAATTAATTATTCAAAAGTTTTGGTAATATCTTTTGAACGATAGGGTGAGTAGGAAGGTAGGAAATGTAATACTAAGTGTATATATAATGAAGATGCATACTTTAATTTAGATGTCATATTATCTAAATTTCCTTTTGTTCTCCTTTTGATAAAAAGCATAAAAGGTTCTACAAATGATAAAGACTACAAGAAATAAAAAAGAACTTCTAGGTCAAAAGGAACATTTATTAAAGAAAAATCGCACCTTTTTGAAGAAAATCGTAAAGAATACTATGTCACTAAGAGATCGTTATAGAGAGTCAAAAGAAAATAGAAATACTATACGGAAATATTTACTTTTATAAAAATAAATTAAGAATTTCCTAAAAAAAAGATCCATATTTTAAGACTCATCTACTGAAAAAAAAAAAAAAGGAAAATAGTAAAACTTCTAAACCAGGTACCGGAGACCAGAGATATCAAAGACTACTCTTCAGTCACTACTAAATTTAATAACGATAGGACTAATATCATACGACAGAAAGTGTCCGACGAAATTAAACGAAAATTAGAAACCGAAAAATAGTCAAACAGATACTATATAGATCTGATCTTAGTTACAAGAAATTCTACATCTAGAGACTCCAAATCTTTCAATTTGTAAGAAGATCAGATAATCATCAAAACAATCTTAAAATTAGACTCCCTACGTTAACAAAGTCAACATCAAAGATGTGGTATCACACGGGAAAGAAATAGTCCTGTGGTCATGGGGTTGATTTTGAAGAGGATCTACGGAAGTTAAGACACTTCACATTCGTGTTTGGTTTCGTCGAGACGTCGACAGGACGACGTTGTACGTTTAAATACTCGGACGTTTACCCAAGAAATGTTTCTGTTATAAGATCAAGGCCATACTTAAAATAATCCCACATACACAGACAATCAACGAGTCAGCACAGGTTGAGAAACGTTGAGATACCTGACATCGAGTGGATCCGAGGAGGTAGGTACCTTAAGAGGTCCGTTCTTATGACCTCTCCCAATGGTAAGGGAAAAGGTCCCCTAGTGGGGTTGGGTCCTTAGTTTGGGACCAGAGGGAGTAACGTCCGTCTAAAAAATGGTAGACTCGGTGGTTCCTTCGGGAAATAATCCCATTTAAATGGTCAAGGATTTTATTACCACTACTTTACTAAAGTAGTAAAGGAGGTCTTTTATATATAGTCACTTCCCTTATAAAGGTAAGTTTCGGTGGGTATTAGTCTCTCATAAAACAAAAGTAAATTAGATTACATGTCAGAGAACTACATGACGAAATTCATCTCAAGTCACAACTTCTATTGATTAGTTCTACCAAACTATCTTTATCTTCAATTTAAATTTTTAGAAAACAAAACTTCATCCCTTAATGACTCCCAATCGAACGGAACTTTAGACCACTTTACCGGAATTACAAGTATGAGTTATAGAAAAACGTACTAACGGTCTCCTACCCCGACCATACGAGTTAACGGTATATGTATATACCACTACCCTCTTTGTTTTCATTAAAAATTTTTCGAAAAAATTTTTTTTATGTATTATATTTTCATCATCGATACAAGTAATATCCTTTCTTTACCTTTTAAGTGGTCGGTATTAGAAGGGTGGTGTGAAGAAAGTAGGAGAGAGAGTAAGTAAGGGTCGTAAACAAGACTGTTCTTTGTTTGTCCGACATGTTCAAATCCGAGAAAGGATAATAGAAACAAAAATCCGAAACTTTGGACTAAACAAACAAAAACGTGTGGAAACAAAAAGTTAGCGACCTGGACGTCATAGGACATTGTAGGAGAATTTACTCTTAAAGTTTCATCCTACTCAAAGGGCTGTGAAAACCTTACATACAAAAAGGTCCATAATAATAATCGTTGTGTCTATTACCAGAAATGAATCTCCTTCAGTCTATTACTTCACCAATTTGTTATTTCAAAGAAAACGGTCCCGGTACTAAAATTACCCGTGGAGAAAACGGTCCATCCTTTTACATCGAAGAAGTACAAGAGGGACCCAAGAAGGAACTTCAGTGGAAAATTGTTTTACGTCAAGATGGAAACCCTACAAGTTTTACAGATCTAAAGTAAGTTCGTTTTCAATTTCTCGTTCAAAGTAATAACATATTTAAAAAGGGTCTCCCTTTTAATTTAAAAGGGAAAATAAAAGTCCTAATAGTAATAGAGAAAGATAAAATATCACTAAGTAGTGTAAAATTTTAATTCACATTTAAACCCCCCTACATGTTTAGTTATATTTCTCCTTATAAGTATAAATAATCCCTCGTCATTATAAAAGACGTGGTTTGCATCTTTACTTTACTAAGTATCAAATCTTTATATACCTGATGTCTTTATAAAGTCACAAAGTCTCTTACGTATTTTAATCTAGTAACTTAATTATATTCCTCTCCCTTTTGAAGTAAGGTGTCTAGAAAATTTTACTTCTTTTGTATTAAAGATCTAAATAAAAAGAATTTCTCGTATTGTGAGAGTATAAATTATAGATCCTTTCTCAACGAAGTAGGGAGTTTCTACCGTAATAGAATACTCTTACAATTTATGTAAGAGTTTATACTCTTTTATATTCTTTTAAATTTGTGTGAGACGATGTTACCTTTGGAAGATAGACTATGAACAACCGGTCACATCTGAAACGGAGAACGATAATCTCTATTTGGTAAATTATTTTTAGACACCTATGTACTTCTAGAGTCCATCTGACTGGAGTAAATGAGTCAAGGATTGACTGTTTCCATCGATAGAGTCACTTTCAGTGGGATGGGTGTCGTTCTTTAAGGTTTATTGTGTACTACAGTGTCTACCCTTCGCGAAAGGACCACCGAGTCACCCATTTCTTAGACGGACCTTACGTCCTCTGTATCCTCTACGTCCAAACTAAGGACCTTCTAGGGGATCTCCTCCTTTACCGTTGGGTAACGTCATAGGGATTGACTTTTTAGGGTACCTGTTTCCTCTGACCACCCGATGTCAGGTATCTCGGAATTTCTTAGTCTGTGCTAACTCATTGGTACGTGCACGAGTGACCACCCTCGTTCTACCACGATCCGAAACCTTTCCTGTCCCCGTATTAGTATTCTTGAGACGTAAGACCCTACGAAAACTGAAGGGGATAGAGACATTGAGTTTGAAAAGTTTTAGTGTGAACCATAAATAAGGGGGGTAGAAACTAGTCCTTCGGTGTTAGTAGGAGTCAAAGGACTTGGTGTACAGAAAGTCAGTTGACCTGAGTGTAGTCTCGACTGGCCGTTTGGTAGACCAGTACGGAGGGTCACTCGGTACGTACCTAGTCGTCTTTTGTCGAGTTGTGAACTGGAAGACGACACCAATCACGACACTCGAGAACTCCTTCCGGAGGACTCAAACGGTGATTCAAGTTACGAATAATGGACACACTGAAACGTGTTTACTAAAGTGTACGTTTTTATCCTATAATATTATCTAGTATTAAAAACACTTCCGATTTCCTCTATTAAGTCCATTTCCATAATTATTAAATGTCGAGACAGTTCGTATACCAATCACCAGTTAAATACTACTGAGAAGAATAAACCTCTTTCTTAATACAGTAAAGATGTTTGGACTTGTGAGTAGGGAGACGGTATATATTCCAGACGTTTGATACCCAACTTTCTTCTCATGTAAAATAAAACAGTAATGAGTTATAAAGTATGACATTAGTTGGGTAACGAACAAATAATAAAATAAAAGAAGAGGGATTTGATTCTTCGAGTAGTAGGTACAATAGACCCATGGGTGTGTATCGTGACTATTCGAAAAACTTTTATTTATACACCAACCTGACCTTTCTTGGGAGTTTGACCTTTCTTGGAATCTGTAACGAAACAATAAATCTATTTTATAGTGGAAACAGTCGTTCCTAGGCATATATCGTTTTTTTGTTTTTACGAATCAAAACGTACTGAAATGGGTAAATGTGACTAAATCTCCCAAGTTTAACTAAATTTCCCAAGGTTCAAGTTCCTGTCCAACAAATAAGGACATTCACTCATTGTTTTACAGTAAAGTTTTCAAAAGACAAATTCCTATGAATCTCAGTACCCGTAGATCGTAAATTCAAACTGTCGTTTTACAATAGTTTAGACTACAGTACTGTCAGGACGAGGGGCCACACCCTTACTTATTCCCACACCGATGTCTGAGTCGGCCAAGTCAGGTCTCTTTGGGGGAGAGAGAGGGAACTTAACACAGTCATTTCGCAATGTCAATCTCGTTTCAGACAAAGAGAGGAACAATTTGAGTGCTAAAAGAGAAGGAGAACTAATACCGGTTTTATGAACAATAAAGACGACAAACTGAGTTCCGACACGTACGAGTCGAGTCAGCACAGACTGAGAAACGTCAGGAAACCTGACATCAGACGGTCTGAGGAGACAGGTACTTTAAAAGGTCCGTTCTTATCACCTCAGCCAACGGTAAAGGATGAGGTCCCCTAGTAAGGTTGAGTCTCTAACTTGGACACAGAGGACAGAGAACGAAACCGTCCACCCAAGAAATGGTGACACGGTACACTCTTTGAGTTCCGATGTAATCGTTAAAAAAGTGTTACCGAATAAAAAGACTAAGGAATTGTAAGAAAATTTTATAAAGGTGTAGTATCATAAAGGAACACGCGTAAAATAGGTTTAGTAAGAAAAGTACAGATTCTAGAAACTAAAGGTATCATAATTTCCTGTAATATAACACCAGCTGTTCACTTTACCATGGTCCTTTAGGGGAGTGAATTTTATTTATTTGTTTTATCTAATTTACGTTGTTATTAAAATCGCTTCAATAAAAAGAGTATAAAATTATTTAGAAAAGAGTAAAACATTCAAATATGGTCTGACTACACTATCGTCTAAAATTTTTTAGATCACCTAAAATCAATGTCGATTACAATTTTACGGGAGTACCTAAAATAATAAAATTTGTACGACTTTATAAGTCGAAAACCGTCGAAAAAAAAAAAAACGGGTTCTTTCACAGGATGTTATGTACTACGTATCTGTATTCTGTCAGGTCCTCCATTATACATATAGTATCCTTTTTATTTCCTTTTTTTTTTCAAAAAATTAAAATAAAAAAATAACTTCATATCAACTAAATGACAAAACACAATCAAAGTACACATGTTGTCATACTAAGTCTATATATGTATACATAAGAAAAGGTCTAAGAAACGGGAATATTTGATAATGTTTTGTAACTCACATCAAAGGACACGATATGTCATTCGGAAACAACCAGTATATAAAGACAGAATGACCACATATACAATTAGAGTTTGAGAATTAAATGGGGAGAGAGGCGTAAGGGGAAATCATTGAAATTCAAACAAAAGACACAGAAACTCAGATGAAGATATTCAAGTAGATATACTAAACTTATTTCCCAAAACCTGACAAAATAGTATTATTTTCTTTATAAAATCGGGGTAGTTTATATTTGTATCGAATGTTTTAAACTTCTTTTTACTAAAATGTTGAATTTTTAACACACATTCTTCTTATCCGGTTACTGTTATTACTTTTGTCCAAAGGGGACCCTACTTTACCGGGTGTCTCTCCCCACCCACGTTCTAATCCCTCACTCCCATGTCCTTCCTTCCCCATCCTACCTAGGTCAACTTTGATCCCTCTCCCTCCAAATAGATTTAACCCAATGAGTCTTTACTTTTATCTTAATTTTAAATCCCGTCCCTCTGGGTTCGTTTGAGTAAACATTTTCCTCTCAAATAACTTCATTTAGTTAAGATTCTAAGAAAGAATGAAACTTCAAGGAAATAAGATACTTCCACACTTAAACTTTTATTTTTCTTTTACGTTCTCCTAAATCCCCTTTTTTACCAAATCTGTCCCGACCCCGGAAACCTTATCTGAAGTTACTTACATCGTGACTCTTGAGACTGGGAAAGAGGAGTCTTTGTATACCGTTAGTCAAGAAATAATTGTAAAACAGAGAATTTCCTTTTAAAATATAATTATAAAGTCGATGTGACAAGAGTATCCGTAATTTAATGTATTGTATGAACTCAATAGTTTAACAAGAGGGTATGGATTAGAATAGAAAGGTTAGCGGGACTCCCTAATTGATATTACTTACCCACAATTGGGACTCCTGTGAATTTTCTTCAATTCACGAGACGGATTTCGATTTATAATTCAGTATGTAAGATTTTGTGACTCGACCTTTGAGTCTAGAGGACCTTTGAGGAGGTTAAGAGAAACATGACGAAGTTTTTCCATTCACCCCTCGAAACATTACTTTCATCAAACTTACACTTGTGTTCACAAACTCCTTTGTCGTCAGTTCCTCCTCTAAGATTGACTGGACACTCAAACGGTAACCCACCCCGTGAACACTTTTCCTCTTTTAATTCCGGTTCTCCCCCAAACAAAATGTCTTTAATTTATATGACATAGAGAAAGACGGACCGTGAAACGATCCTGTTCCTTCTCGCGGACAGTGGGATACCTGTTCCTTCGTTTTCAAAAGACGGAACTTTCGAATCCATCTGTTTGATCTGTCAGGGACCATCCGACACTTATTGTATCACATTTATGTTCAACTTTAGTACTATCAACGGACGTCTACTTCCTAACCAAAAATTTTGTCTCTCCGTCTAACAAAATGACCAATTTTCATCTCGAAAACCATAGTCTTGGATGTGAACGTAAGACCCAACAAAAAAAAATTATATAAAAACCGACACGACCCAGAAGTTTCGACACACACCCGAAAGAGAAGTAACGATACGAGTTCGAAGAGTGACGCCACCGAAGAGAACCCTTCGGTCTCGTGTCCGAGATCCACACACCCGAATATCGACACCACGTCCCCAAATCAACGGGTACCGTACGTCCTAGAAGGGACACTTCACTTCACTTTCAGCGAGTCAGCACAGGCTGAGACGCTGAGGTACCTGACAGCCGATGGTCCGAAGGGTCGTCTGTCAGGCACCTCCAAAAGTCCGTTCTCATGACCCCACCCAACGGTAAAGGAAGAGGTCCCCTAGAAGGGCTGAGTCCCTAGCTTGGGCCCAGAGAGCTTAACTCCCGTCTGTGAAATGTAGACTCTGTGGTCCCTAGTTTATATACAGGGATATGACCGTCCGTCTAAGAATTGGTGACTTGACGGTCCCTTCAGGGGACCAACAAAACAAAACAACAAAAAAATTAAAAAATAAGTTGATCCCGACTAAAATATTATAGTACATTCAAAGTCCATATGTTGTGTCACTAAGTAAATATGCATATACATATGTATATATATATAAGAAGAAGTCTAAGACAAGTAAATATCCAATAATATATTATAACTCATATCAAGGAACATAATATGTCATCCAGGAATACGTTAGACCAAAACGGTTATGATCGATGACAACAAATAGAGAAATTCGGAGTCTAGAATTCTTACTTATTCCCCAAATATTGTCAAAAAGTATTCCAGTAATACTCCTAATTTACTCTTTAACATATCTTTCGTGATTTCGTATTATAGACGGTGAATCATATTAGTAAGTTACAATCGATAATATTATTTACGGGATTTGACACCTTCAATGTCCCTTCTTGTACAAGTAAAGACGAATAATCATACAATCGTAGTAGACCGATTCACGGACCGAAATCTTGTACGTCCTCTTGATAAGGAATTTTATTAAAGTATTCCAATAAACTTGTATCAGATTCTTTTTTTGAGATGGTTGACTACGATCAACTGTTACCATCTCTATCGGAACCTTCATCTCCATTCAGATCACTTTTTCTCTTTTGACTTATTTACCAATAGTCCTTATAGTGTCCCTCCAAGTATCAGGGATCCTAGGAAAATTGTGGTTACCGTAGACAAGTGTTAAGATACTTATCGTACTCTACTCCGACCTCCACGACAAGTTTATTTTCGAGGTTGAAAGTATATATATGTGTTATCAAAGTTTGAAATTTTGTTTCTCTTTTCCTCGTAAATTACACGACCGATACTTGAGGGGATAGGAAGTATGTGTACCGGATACTTATGTCATCTAGATTCCACTCATCACCACCCCAATAAAAACCTTTACCGTTACCCAGATATTACCAGGTCTGTGTACGGCAGTGGGTTAGAGAAACACTCTATTTGCTAGTCTTTCTTCTGACACTTATAGTCTTTTTTAACGAGACACTTCTTTTTATTAACCGAGTAGACCCCTTCCGTTATACAATCTGGTACAAGATTGTGCTGATGGACACAATCTTTGAAAATGATAATAAGGACCTTCATGAGATGGATATAGACTATATAAACAAGGAAAAACTGGAGAAAGACCTTTACATGAAAGATCACAAAAAATTTAAGATTTTAAAATTGTAAATTTATTATAATTACACGGTATATGACATATAATGTATATTATATATATGTACATGTATTATTAGATATTGACAAAATTCTTTTCTCTACCTTTTTCTTATCAGTAGAACCTCATAGAATATTCCAAGGACAATTGGAATATCTTTGACTAATTCTGAATAATTTGTGTTGAACGGTTTGACCTAAATACAACCATGTATTTTTGTTGTACTAAACTTCTTACTTAAAGTTTATCCAAAGAGTACTACTAGATACAAACACAAGATTCCGAAATCTAAAAATTCCTTATCAAATACTTAACATTTCATCTTAGTAACATCTATAATTACTATCATTATCAGACTATAGAAAATTTAGAAGATATTTATTCCTATCTTATATTCCGTTAAAATTCGTATTCTAAGATATTTGTTTATTATGGTGTCATTGAAGAAGTCACTGGTATAAATAAATCACACCTTTCCCTTCATAATAAGTACTAAGGATAGAAAACGAGTGTAGACAAATTAAAGAAGAGACATTAAAAGAACACTAGAATTTTCTTTCGAATAAAAATAAGGAAATCTACAATGAATATGGAAAACACTTCATCACTAATACTTTGTTGTACCTTTTTATTTATTGTCTTCATCAATTATATGGACTTTGTAGACCGGTTTGGTAGTCAAAGGAAAAAAAAAAAAAAAATTATAAACAAATAAACCAACACCCAGAAACAACCCTATACATCCTAGAAGGGAACGTCACCAACGAGTCAACTACGACGAATCCCCAAATCAACGAGGTGTCTTACACCCTAGAATCAGGGGTCTTTTCCTCAGTTTGGGTGCACGGAGTACGATGTTCCGTCTAAGCATTGGTGACCTGGTACTCCCTTCAGGGTTTGTCAACACACACACACACACACACACACACACACACACTTTCTCTCCGTCTCTGTCTTTTTATTGATTAGAACAATGTTGTAAGTTATTAAGGTTGAGGCTTTGTTTGTTCACGATAGTTTTAGTAGACTACCCTACTGGTATACGAGAATCTTTTAATCCGAGGTTACCAATGGACCTCTTCCCGTACCGTTGGGTAAGTCATAAGAACGGACCTTTTAAGGTGCCTGTCTCCTCAGACCGTCCAATGTCAGGTACTCCACCGTTTCTCAACCGGTGTTGACTCGTTGATTGTGAACATGATTACCGATTAACACCTTCAAGACTAGATCCTTTATTTTTATTTTTATTTAAATGAGAATAATATGTAAAGAGTGACTTTACATATTAAATTCGTTTGTTGATTAGAAAATTACAGGTAAAATCCTAATATTAGACTCTTTATTTCTATTCATCCTCTTTAATACAACCCAGGTCGTTTCTCTAAATAGGTAGTTTATATGGGTTATAAATAACTAGTGACTAACATTCGTTCCGTATACAAACCTTCCTTGTTTTCTGTTAATATGTTTTATTAAGACGAGAAGTCACGGAGTTCAATGATCTTTTTATATTTGTACATGTGTTTAAGGATTTTAAGGGCGAGTCGACTCCCTCGGTAACGATCACCACTGTTCTAGTTACTCTAATAACCAGAGTGTCAACCCCCACTCGAAATTTTGAAATTCTTTTCGACATCCCTTTATCCCAAGGACGGTATTGAAGACGTTAAGATTCTTGTCGGTTAATATCTCTATATTACCCATGGAGGGTTTCATCGTCTAGTTCTTCAGTCCCGAAAAATCCGTAGTCTTCCAGATTACTACAGTATGGGACTGTAGACCCCATAAACGGATGAAGAGTAATAGTTCAACACGACGGTAACTCATTTTATATTATACACGAAATCCACTGGAAAACTTACAGGGTGTTTTTAACACATCACAGTTCTGTTACGGAAGGTATGTAAATGAGTTATAAAAGTTTAATATTATTCATCTACAGTCCATCATATTAATCGCGTCGTGTCACTAGAGAGAACCTTAAAAACGAACTACTTGACAACATCACAGGTTAAAAGTATCCCAATGTTTCTTATAACATTTAATAATCGATTTTTCTCTCACCCTCCTGATGTTTTGTTGTCTTGGGTTTATCATTTCAGTCGGTCCTTACAAAATTTTTATTACTTTACATAGGTTTAGATGGTTCGCGATTATTTTTCGTTTACCTTTACATCCTTGGAGTTTTTATTTTTAGGTCCACGAATCATAGCTCAGACACCCAAGAACGTAAAAGTATAGCTCCACACTCTACTTCAACACAGGATGAGAGTACACTATCTCCTGTGGTGTTTCAATGGCCGTCTTAGTCGCTCAGGAGTCGAAACTAGTGTCTTCACCTATCGAGGTCATACTATGGGGGAAGGACCCTGTATCGACCCTCGGTCATCACCCCCTCTTAAGAAAGGCACACGTCTTGAATTCTCGTCACGTCGACCAAGGAGCAAAACAAACCTTCCTCTGTACCCTGATATTCTGGTTAGCCACGAGTTCTTTTTGTCAGTTGTTGGATGTTCCTGAAACGCAGGAGAAGATTCCCTTTCCTAATCATCCTAAACCCAACATACGTCCTATCAACGTAGTGCAGTCTATCTTTGTACTGGAACAGTGACAGGAAAATATCTCTAATTCACTCTAAATTCCTCTACTTATACCCAGGTTCAACTGTTCCCGACCCAACAACCATCAATTAAAATACATAGTTAAAGTGACCCAGCATCAAAGATCCATACACCAGTTTGTGAAGATCTACAAAGATACTCTGATAAAGAACACATCCTAATTGTAAATTTAGTCACTATGAGACGTCTTCTCTATCCATGATAGGCACCGAGTGTCTATCGGTGCCTATAGAAATCAACCCCCTCTGTATATTGTTTACGATTTTTTCAGTCCATTATTTTGATTATACGTCTATTGACTTTGTCCTACTCACTGCGACACATTCGCCACAACTGAGACTCTCTGTTTACAGTCCTTCCTAGGTCAGTGCACTCGTAGGTCCCTCCCTTTGTAAGGTCCACTTCCTGTGTCGTGTTCCAAGAGACTCGGTCTATGTACGAACCAGACGTCCTTGTCGATCGGATCTGTCGCGTTTAGACCTTCCCTTTCCCCTTCTTCCTAGATTAGCCATTATCGATCCGTCTCCTCGTCGTACTTAACAAACACAACGGACCAGAAGTTCCTTGAGTTTCGGGTCTCTCTGTGGACTCTCAATTTATTCTGGGAACTCCAAATTTATTGATTGTCGGGTTTTAGAAACTGTTACCTCCCTCCCCTCTCCGTACGTTTCTTAATCGACTCATACCTCGTAATAATTTTATTCAGTGTACTGTACCCGGAAGTCTTCGAGGAAAAATCTAAATAGAAAAGGACCTATAGTGTCTTAACATGTCATACTCTCGACGTTCTTTTGAAGGACAAGGAAGTGAACTCTTTCATCTATTAGCTTTCCCAAGTTGTACGGGTTCGGACATAACATTACCGGAATTCCGTATCGTCCCGGAATCCTTTTCATCTTGATATACATTCGTATGAACACGAAAACCCTTTCACGACGAGTTAAATTGTTAAATTTATGTCTGAAACGGGAGGGACTCATATCGTTGTGACGAGTAGAACCCGTAGGAACAATCTATGTCCTGAATCGTGTCACGGACCGTGTTTTCTCCGCGAGGTACTTCCGGACTTTCTAATTTCTTGTCCGGTGGTAACCAACCTCAAATATGGAGAGAGACATTGACTTCCCATTCGATTTGTTAATCTTCTACATAGAAAACACGACGAACAGAAGAGACTGGACTAGACTAACTAAGAGGGAAGAGTTACCTGGGTATAAATGTAAGATAATAGAGGGTAGGTGGAACTCGTTCGTTTTTGAGGGAACCAAATCGAAAACCGAATGAGAGACGAAAAAGGTAGAATTTTAAATCGAAAATGAAGTTTGTGAACCATCATTCTTAAATAGTACCGTAAATTAAAAAAATAACGGATGAGCCCTTGTAACACACGTACCTCTGGTTCCCTCCTACTTCCTGAAACTTTTTGTTTCTCCCATTGGAACAGTTCGGAAACTTCCTTAAGGGTAGGTCGGCGAGACTGGAACTGGCTCGTCTCCACTACGATCACCATTTCTCGACGGTTACGTCCTCTGTATTCTCTGAGTCCAATGTAGGGACCCAACCCTTCTACGGGACCTCCTCCCGTACCGTTGGGTGAGGTTATAAGAAAGGACCTCTTAGGATACATGTCTTCTCGGACCGTCCGATGACAGGTATCCCAGTGTCTCAGTCTGCACTGATTTCACTGAATCGTACAGTGATACGGACGATCTAATATTGATACGAACAGATTTGAAAGTGAGTAGGTAGAAGGATGATGTATTTAAAGGGGTGAGGTTGAAGGTTGTGAAGAAATATATACGAACACATACGTTTAAACAAGTAAAAGTTACTCTACCCCATCTTTTTTTCCGTTCATAGGAAAATTCCTCACTCACTATCAACTCACTAGTTAGTGTAAAACCAAACTTAATCGAAAAGTTTTGTGTAACATTACAAAACGATGAATATTTTCCCTAAAAGGAGACACCGAAAATCTAGATAAGTGTTATCCTGAGTTAGATGGAAACTTCCATTAAGACGTGGACGGGGAATGGTCCACTCTAGTATAAATGATGACATAGAGGACGTAGATCGTGTTACAGACTACGTATCAAGATCTTCTTAGACACCTACTTACTTAGTTACTCAAGGTGGTACGGATCTCGACACAGTCTATCTTTTCAAGGAGACGTCCGGTTATTAGTCGTGAGGAAGTTTACTTGTACAAAAGATTCTGTAATAATTAAGGTATAATAACCTCCCCCCACGTCACTCTCCTTCTCCCCTCTCCGTCGATTCTATAAAAAATAAAGTGGACTTTCACGACAAAAGCGTGAAGTCGTCATCGTCGTTCTCCCGGTATAAGTAAACGAACACATATTTCAAACTGATTCCTGGTATAAAGGTTTAATACGTCTCTACGACGTGTCTTGGGATTTCAAACCATGAGTGCGATACAGGAGACGGATCTAACTGAAGAGAGAAAACATGGATCAACCAGAAAGGTCACAGTTGGGTTTATAGTGAAGAAACACCTCTGGAAGGAGTTGTTAAGACTCAGGTGACGGGAGGGGTCATCTTTTAAGGAGAAACAAGATACCGTCTCAAGAGTTTGAGAAAACAGAATTGTCAGTAGTACAGTATAGTATTAAATACACACACAGAGGGGTGAATCTTACTCACGAATCTTCAATCTATTGGCATAATGAGTATAAATACAAGGAACTAGAATTATAGTCCAATCGGTTTTCAAGTAAACCTAAAAAGGTATTCTACCATACCTTTTTAGACTTCCTTGAAAAACCGGTTTGGTCATAAAAATGAATGAACTATGTACGAACGATTTACGAACGTCCTTACTTATTTACCGTTCCTTCCTCCGTCACTCCCTCCTTCTTTCCTTCCTTCTCTACTTCCTACCTAGTCAAGTTGTAGAGGACACTATTAATCGACTCTCGTCCCGAAATGTCGTTAACCGTAACTGTTCTTCCTCTATCCTCCGTTATAAAGTCTCAAACCCCCTGGTGTCCCATACGGTGACGGCACCCATCGTCCACTTTCTCCGTATATTCAGATGAAGTCACTGTTTCCTTCCGATGGCCTTCCTCTATTTAGACGGGAAGTTTCGTTCATAACAATGAAGTGTTAAAACGGATAGTAGACAAGTTGAGTCTTCATTTTCTTGAACGAATTAGGAATTATTTCATGTTTACGGCAATCTTCTTTGTTTCATTCCGGACGTCTGATCTGTCGATGTAATAAATTGTGTTGAGATAAGGTTCCTAGAATGTCACGTATCAGAACAAATAAGTTTTGGTGACAGATTCCCCCTTTTTATTCGGGACGCATTTATTTCGGACATCAAAACACCCAAAATTATTGAGTTGTCATAATAAGATCTATTACACAAGACAATCAATAGACGACATAGTGTAAGGATTGAGGAAATACGTACAGTTAAAGCCGTTAATGCTTGTCCCTTCCATTATTAGAGATATCTTGGACACAAGATATTTATCTGACTAAATTGGTGGTAACGATCATGAGAACGGACCTTTTAGGGTACCTGTCTCCTCGGACCACGACGTCAGGGACCCCAGCGACGCTCAACCTGTGCTGACTCGTCGAAGCGAAAGTGAAAGTGATAGTAGTAACCTCTTCCCGTTCCGTTGGATGAGGTCATGAGAACAGACCTCTTAGGGTCCCTGCCCCCTCGGACCACCCGACGGTAAATACCCCAGTGTCTCAGCCTGTGCTGACTTCACTGAATCGTCGTCGTCGTCGTCGATGATTAAGTCAAGTCAAGTCAGCGAGTCAGCACAGGCTGAGAAACGGTGGGGTACTTAGTGTCGTGCGGTCCGAAGGGACAGGTAGTGGTTGAGGGTCTCAGGTGGGTTTGGGTACAGGTAACTCAACTACTACGGTAGGTTGGTAATAATGGTAATGATAATAACGATCATTGTCGATAGAACTTATTCGAGTAAACAGTAGTAGTAAAAGATAAACTACTTATGCCATTTTTTCTGTACGTGATCCACTGATGGAAGTTGTTTTTGATTACGTAAAACAACGAGAGATCTCATTATTAATACAAAAGGCCTACATGAAAGAAAACACTACAAGGTTCCTTTTCTAAAAGATACGTGATTGGTTATTTGGTTATTTATACCCTTGGATTTGACACGTGTCCTAACAAGATCTTAAATACTGTGAAACTCGTTATACTTTATCAATATAACGAGATAATAGTTACCTTCTATGACATGGATCCTTACTTCCTAACTTCTGATTGTATCGGTTATGTAATTTCTTCATTGAGCTCCCCTTGAATAATTAATAAAACGTACAAATATTTAACCTCAACATAATTTTACCCCTTTTTTATGGTATAGAAAATTTTAGGGATTCTAAACATACAAAAGTATAAATTCGAAGACTCTTCTTCTATTTAGTAAAATCTTTAGTTACAGACACAAGACTTTAAACGATCACTTTGGTACTGAAATAAAATATAACTGTAATCGTGTGAAATTGTCATTTTTTTTTCAATTCAGGAAAATACAAAGTTTTATGAAAGAGATTATGCAACTCTTTATGCTTCTTAAACAAAAGACCCGGAAATTTAATTTACCTTTGTCAGTATAGAGTCATTTCGAGAGTCCAACGTCATAAACATTAAGTAGTTAGTCCTTTTTAAAATGAATTAGTGATTCTTCTTTTCGATTTTATTAAAAGCATAATTCTATGTACGACGACGATGACGATTCAGTGAAGTCAGCACAGGGTGGGACACGCTGGGGTATTTGCCGTCGGGTGGTCCGAGGGGGCAGGGACCCTAAGAGGTCCGTTCTTGTAACCTCACCCAACGGTAAAGGAAGAGATTACGTACTTTCACTTTTCAGTTTCAATTCAGTGACTCAGCACAGACTGAGAGTCGCTGGGGTACCTGACGTCGGATGGTCCGAGGAGGCAGGTACCCTACAAGGTCCGTTCTCATGACCTCACCCCACGGTAACGGAAGAGGTAATTCTATGTATATATAACCCTTTGCAAAACAAAGTCACGTTTGCAATACAGAACCACTTATTAAGGGCAGACCCCCAAAACTAACGTCAAAAGGGTCATACTTCTTATTTACTCTGCTAACCGTACCTGCTCACTCCTCCACTAATCTCATAGAGTATAGATCGGCAGATATATAAAAGAAACGCACTCCACATCTCCTTAATGGACCTTGAGTAATTTGAGGTCCTCTCTCCACCCCCTTTGCGCGGAAGCCCTCAAGAAGAAGGCCTCTTGCGCTCGCGGGAGATCTGACATAAATGCATGTCTAAGACCACTGCGTTGAGGCCGGTGAAGTGGAAGTGCCTCACCCTCCCTTCCCCAGCCTAAGGAGGGCCACCCTCGTGATAGACTTGGTTTCTTTCTCCGACCGCTGCCCTTCCTTCTTGTCTAGTTCGCAGCCTTGTCCCCGGTGTTCTGTTGGATTTCGGACACGTCTCAATCCGCGCGCAGAGTGTGTCAAAGGGGCGGATGGAGGGGGGATGGGGTAGGTGGGCGGCAGCACACAGTGGAAGGACAAGCCTTCAGAATGATCCAACGACCCTGTCTTGTCCCCCGCGGACGAGGTGGGTAGTCCATAGGCCAACCTTCTTTTCGGTCAGAGTTGTTGAACTAAGAGGGGCAATTTACTATTCAAATCGTCTGGCAGACAGAGGTTTCCGACATGTAATCCCCTCCCCCTCCCCACTCGTGTAGTCTCCTCCGGAAAGCCAAGGTTGGTGTTTAGTATACCAACACGGGAGAAGAGATAAGGTGAATCTCGGGAGACTGAGTTTAAGGAGCATAGAGGACCTTACGCCCTTTCTCGCAGAAACTGTCTTTTACTTGGGACGCGTACACAAAACTTAAAAAAGACGTGACTAAACACTACTATTAGTCAGTCCAATGTAAAGAACACACAGAACGACCCCCACATTATTTGGGTCCTGTGACTACTGATATTAAAAGACCCACTACAACGTTACTTCCCTTATTTCACCGGGTCACCACTTGAAACGTCGAACAAGGGAAGGACATACCTTTAACGGAAATATATATCACCCCAAGTATTGTTTCGACCCTGTCAACGGAGACTCAGTACGAGGGAACAGTAGGGTCGAAGGTCAGAATTCCGTGTATCGTCCCTCCGATGAGATCGGTATTGATTCGAGAGGGAGGTCGGAGGTCTTTCCTTAGGGGTTGGAAGTATAGGATTCGTTGGACTTCTTACTTTCTCCTCCGATATTTTAGGGGAAACTTTCCAAACAGACGAAAATAATGATAGTAAACCTACCTTACCCATCTTGTTTCTACGCGTCTCCTAAACCCCAATGAACCGTACCCCTCCCGTGTCCTTCACTCAGAGACCTTCAAAGAGTTACAAATTTTTTGTTTGACCGTCTTTGGAACCACGTCAAACCACAAAGACCCGTAAGAAGTTTTAAAACTGAAGGAGTTTTCCCCTTCTTTGGAGCACCCTCGTCCGGGGTCCGATCTGAACGACTCCACCTCGTACCCGACACCCCCGTACCCGTTAGTATCTCAGGACAATGTACTACTTAGGTACCTTCTCCTTCGTCTTTACCCGGTCAAAGACGCTAAACCTCAAAGGATTTTTGGAACGAAACCCAACCTTCACAGGGAAAGTCCGTTATCAATTCACGAAAAATTTCTCACCCACGACTCGTTTTAGAGGGTCGGTCAGAGGTCCTACACAACAAGAGAAGACGGTCAAAGCCCGACAACATTGACTTGTTTGGTTTTTCGTCAACTCCGATGTCTAGTGTAAGCCCGTTTAACTCCACCAACACGGACGTTTTGTTTAAGGATGGGTTCTGATTTCTTTTGGGGGAAGTGTCCGATAAGAACCACACTGTCGACCATAAAGCCTCACACAGTCTAGGTCATCCGTTGAAACTTTACCGTTCCGGCAACCGTTCATTCCCCAGTACCGTCCCGTCGGCGGCGTCTGTAGTGACTGGTCGCGGTCCGCGAGCTGGGACGCTTGAATCATCGAAAGTCGGGGGAGGGCCGAGGACCGGGTCAGCGATACGAGGACCGAAGGAACGACCGCGACCGCGCTCAGGAGCGTGGCCGCCAGTTCGACGTCGAGGGTCCGTAGAGGCTCGCCGCCCCAATGACTTTCCGTGGCGTGCCGCCAAGACGTCGCGAGGAGAGGGAGGAAACGAAAGACCTCGCCTCCTCCGCGGGCCGATTAGAAAGCCCTCAGTGTCAATGGTCCCTGAGCTCTCTTTCTTGTTCCACCATTTTGAGGTCCCAGACGGGACTTAATTTGGCCTCCTCCCGATCCCTTCTGCTCATGTTTGATTCTGGTACCCCACGCTGGACCGCCTCAAAAGTCAAGCCCCTCGCCCTCTCCCTTGGAGCCCTCAGCTACCACGGGCGCCACGGCCGAGGCGTGGTTAGGCCCCAGTGCGGTCCAGCCAGGGGATTTAACGGTGGAGGAGTGCACAAGAATCGTACCGCCCCTAATTTTTACGTTCCCCTTTTTAATGTACGCCTTTCCTGTCTTACAAGGGTTTCTAATGTAATCCCCTTTTTTTTTTCACTTTACGTATAAAAAAAGGGGAATCACGTCTCTGCTTAAAATAAAGGCGGGGGAGGGGAGGTGTAAGGACTGGAGAGAGGGAGGGGGAAGGGAGAAAGAAAGGAAGGAAGGAGGAGAAGGTTCAAGACCCTAAAAAGTCGGAACGAACCGAACCCGGTTTTCGTGTTTTTTCCGCAAAAGCCTTCGCCGAGCCGGCACGTGTTCCCGGTAAACAAACAAAACCCTGCGCCCCGTCCTTTAGAACGGGCCGGACTCAGTGCCGCCGAGGAAGTTCCTTTGCAGTCACAAGAGGACAGCGGGGTCGGGCGACGCGCGGGCCGGCGGCGACGGGTACCCCCTCTACGTCCCGCGCGACTGGTCCCGGGCCGAGCTCAGGGACGAAGCCGGGGCGGTGTTTTTCTCCCGGCTCCGCGTCTTTTCCTCACTCAGGAAGGACGACTGGCCTGACCCATTCGCGGCGACGGCGGTGCGCCTGTGAACGGAACGCGTGAGAAGGTGATCAACGAGTCTAGCCCTTTCTCCCCGACCCATAGACCCCGACGTGACTCCTACCCTGGCCCCTTCGTCCCGCCGGCCTCGGCCCCCTGGTGCGACTGAGGCTTCTATTCTCGCACTCCCCGGCGGGAGGGGGCCGCGACGGCGAGTCGCGGACTCTATTGAACTACCACGCGACGTGTGGGCCGCTCCCGAACCCTCTGACGGAACACTTAATGCCCTCTCCTAGTCTCAGCCGCGGCCCCGTCCCCCACTTAGGCTTGACTCCCAGACTCTTTGGTCTAGCCCGTGTCTCGGTGGGGCTAGCGGCGCGTGGCCCGTCTTTGGCGAGACTAAAGGACTAGACGGCGCTGAGACTAAAGGAGCGTTCCGCCTTATTTACTCTTTCCACCTTTTAATGGGGCCGACGAGGGAGGGAGGGTGGGGGAGGCGGACGCCAAAAGGGTCAGAGGCCGGGCCCTCGGCTCCCTCCGCCTATTGTCAGGGGCCGGCCCGGGAGGGCCCCGCCAGGGGCTCGGGGGGTTGGGGACGAGGGCCGATCGGGAGAGCAGCCCCCGCCTTGGCGGGCGTCGGCTGGCGAAACGGCGGTCAGCTCGGCGCGCCGTAGACCCCCGCCCCGGCTCCCGCCCCGGCCTGTCGCGACGAATGAGCAACAGCGCACCCAGGGCGGGGGCGCCGCCGTGTTGCGAATATTTCGTCCTCTGCCCCTGACTCGCGTCACAACCGACTCGGCCAGAGGGAAAACATTGCTGAGGAGCACGATTGAGAGACCGCTACTGCCACTTTTGGCTCCGACGATCTCTGTGGGAGTGAATGAGGTCTTACTCTCCGTACCATCGTTAAGAGTAGCCACTCACATCCCTATGCCGACCTGAAGATCCAATAAAGATCCAATGCGCCTCACCTTCCAAAACTTACGGGGCCTAGTCTAATTACACGCACCGCAACCTACAATGTTTCGGCAACAGATTTGCAAAGAGGAGAGATTAAGCGTCGAAAATACTTTGTCTCTTCCTACCCGGACTTACTGAAATAAGTCTTCTAACGGTTATTGAGGATACGTACGTTTGTCATTCAAAGGCCCCCCTTAACCCCATTTATTTTTATTCATCACTTCAAAGGTAAATGGTCGTCATTTCTACATGAAGGGTAATTGTATAACTAGTCCTTCGGTTTCTGAAGGGTGCCCACCCCTAGGGAAAAGAGAAATTTAAGATTAATAACTTCAGTAAATTTTGTAATTTTAATTAAACGACTAAACCGAACGTGATCTCTGCCTTCTATTTTAAAAGTACAAAAGGGGTAAGTGGAGAAGAGAGGAACTTCTTGTTGAGGGTAGAGATACAAATTGACCCAAATAATAAAATCGATAACAAAAGAAATTGCCATTAACTAAGCCCACAAAAATCAAATTTGCGACTTAGGAGGCCTCAACTCGGTCTTTAAGTGACAACCACAACAGACGGGGGAACACCGCTCAATCCTACAGGATTCAACAAGGAAAGGAGAGACGTCGGGACTTCAAGTCAGGTAAAACTTTTAGAGGGGTGGAGTCCTCGGACTCGAATACTTACGGTTGGGAAGAGGAGGCCATTCACAAGAGATAAGCACTATGTAGTTACTTCCCTCGAATTTCTACTCAGTCAAAGGGATACACCTACTTAAATTTATCGTACAATCAATCATAGTTCCGTCCTTACGGAACAATCAAGTATCGTTTGTTGACTGTATTCGTGAATTCATACTTAGTCACCTCGTAAAACTTTCCGTATAAAGTATTTTCACAATGGACGAATTCTTGTCGGGCTAACACATGTCAAAGGTATGAGACAAAACGTTATACGTGTACATACCTGTTTTCCATAAAACTTTACACAGATATCTACACACCCCTGGACGGATCTGTAAACGTCTATAGGGTAGAGAATGTAACGGACATGAAATGATAGCGTTAGAAGGAAACTTCGTTCCTTTTCTAATTTCCTTTTAGAAAATAAAAGGTCGGTTCAGGAAGAGTCGTTTAGTTGGACCCGGGTAGTAGGTTAGGAGTACGATTTGGTAGACTGAAAGTGAAGAACTTTCATTAACCTTTTCCGTCAAAACCTTTCCATTAAAGTGTAGACTTCGAGAGTAACAAATATCAGAAAGTATACGATTAAAATGTAAGAGGGACCTACACTTGTCCTTTTACTAAAAATTAAATTTAAAGTCCAAGAGGACCGTTCTGTGTTTCGTCTTCTTCGTAAGATACGTCAATTTCAAAATGTTTTCTTCCGTTAGGACTTTTTCTTCCTCCATACTCGACCCGAACCTCTATTCTGTAAGTGATTTGTAATGTGACCTTAGAACCGCGGTTCAACTTTAAACGGTGATTTAGAAGTAACAGGAAAAAGATCCTTTTCGTATAATACAGCCTCGCCTTACAAGAGGACTTCTTGCACTTTGTGGGAAAGGACCACCCGGAAGTGAAGAGAAAGGTCTGCCGGCTGTTTGACATGAAGCAGGATCTGATATAATTGCCACCTCTCCACTCACCTCCCCTACCCTTGACTGGGGACCCTCAGACACGTATCGGGTGAAGTAAATTAAACTCTCCTTTCAAACATTTTCTATCAATCCTCTTTTCAATTGTCTTAATCGTAAAGGGAATCGGACGGTCGTAAGTCTATCAATTATCTGATAAATCCCGACGAAGGACGGTAACAGGAGAAACCAATATATATACAGTTCTGACTAAGTTACGTAACAGGAGACCGAACCGTTGGGTCCGATTGAGCCAAGACAGAAGATGTCAACAAGATGGTAGAGGTCTCCCTCGCTACGAAGGACCTTGGTGCCCGAGCTAAGATACGACGACTTTATCGGTCACGGAACCCAATGGACGTGAGAGACTTGTAACAAATATCCACTCAACTTCTCGAGAATTCCACGGGAAGACCACATTTTCTCTGGTATCGGGTTCGAAACTGTCGTGGAATTTTATTAAACACAAATCCGTATTGAACAAGTAGATTTTGGTCTAGAGGTCGTACACTGACCAGAACTGAGGGAAGGTGATCCGTTGATCGGTTATGCCTAACACGGATTAAGTCTTATCTAATTGTCTTGTTCCTGAGGGAAAATCTAAATGATTGTGTTGATGTCACTTATATTTCACGAAGATTGTGGGGATCGTTACTAGAAATGTCTCTTAATGAGTATGTCACTTTAATTAAATACACTGATGAAAAAAAAAAAAGAAAATTGTCTCTGAATTTTGGTCTCTTATAAAACGATCTAAGTGTTCCTGTGTAACAGGAATGACTGAAACCTGAGACGTTCCTCTTGTAACTTGTGTTACCGTGCTGTAGGTGGAAGACGCCGTGCGGGCTCCATCCGTGTGAGAACTGAACCACGGACCAGATGGGTGAGGAGGTCCTTCTCGAGTAACGTGGTCACGGAAATTGATGACTTTCTCGTAAGAATTTTCACAAGATCAGGTCAAGTCACGTTCATTTTACGTAAATGAGAACCTCCGTACTCTTTAAGGTTTCGGAGTACAACGAAATCAATTTTACTCGGACAACTATTCTAGGTACCAGTATCTTCCAAAGATTTAAGAGTTCTATCGACTCCCCATGGGTGATCGAAAGCTTTATAGTCCTGATATTCACCTGTCAGTCGGAGTTTCCGTAGCTAAAATAGTCCTGCATCAGATCTCTTTATATAGGAGGTTCATCTGGGTCGTACAGAGTTGGGAAACTTTCGCGTGGGGACCAGAACCGTCACGGACCAAAGTGCCCGAGACTTGAGAAGAAAAGGACCAGAAAGTCATAGACCGTGGACTCCACGAAGTATTCGTCGGGATACTATCTTGGCACCTGACCACCACGGACCCCCGGCAGAATATACTCTACGACATACCGGACCACTCATCGGGTAACTCTTAGCCCCTTATAACGGGACCCAACTATGTAAAGAGGGAGATCTAAGTAGACCCGTGTGTTTGGGGAAACGTCTGAACTAGTAGTACAGAGAGAGAAATAGTCATTCGAATTGTTTACGACTACACTGTCCGTATAACCAATTTAATATCCACGGAATTCTATTTGGGAATGGATCATCTAAAAAGAAAACATTCAAGTGTGAAACGATCCAAACTGGTGTGAATTGTATACACTCTCACTTTTTGTACCGAATAATCGTAGATGGGGGCGGAGGGTAGTCCCACCGTTTTATATCAGTGACTTTTTAGGTCCCGTTTCTTTTGGATAGTTCACTATCTGAAACAGTTTAGGTCGAAGTACGTAATGTCAGACTCAGAACTAACCATTACTCACGAGAGGTCTTGAAGGTCAACTGATCATTCATTAGGAGGGGGAAGAAAGTCGGAGGGAAAATATCGGCTTTGTGTCGACTCTACATGCTGTTGTAAGACTTGTTCGGGGAGGTCGACTTCGGTTTATAATGTTTGAGACGTTCTGTGCAGGACCTTCCGGAGGACGTCTTCCTGTCCTGTTTCTCCGACCCACGGTTCCTACTGAAACACTCAGTGCAAAGACAGACCCATCTCGTGATCTGGGGTGACGGGAAGGACTTAAAGTCCATAGATTTAAGTACAAAGAAAGAGTTGTCTACCTCTAATTCTTAGTACAGAAGAAGAGGGATTAATTGACCCTTCTAGAGTAATTATTCTTCTAATGAGGGGGAAAATTGGGTTTACACCACTCATCGAGAGAACCCGTACATACCTTTGGGTACCCGAAGAGAAAAATTCAGTCTCAACTACCGTGACCACCCCCACCCCCGGGGGGGGTTCCTTATTTAACCGTCTATAAAATAAGTATTTGGTAATAAAATGGGTGTCTTTTTCATCTTGAGGATAGAGTTACTTCGAGTGTATTAAAAAGTTGTGTAAATACTTAATTTCATCACTTTCTGTCTTTCTTTTGTACTGGAAGTATCAAATTTGAAATGTACGGGACACCCAAAACACGAACTTTACCAAACACTACCAGGGATATATCGTGGATTTCGAACGTGTTCTTAAAGGGACGGAACAGAAGGGACACTTAAGAACTGTACCTCGTACAAAACAAAACAAAACAAAAGGAGAAGGACGTTGTCTCGCCTGGGTCACTGGACGCCGTGAAACTAGGACTTAAGTGGCTTCTCGGCCAGGGGTTGAGGTAGCCGGCCAGGGGCCTGTCGGAGGAGGAGTGTCGGTCGCAGTTCCTTCGCCGACTCCGGAAGGACCCGAAAAGGATACGTGGAGGGTACCTGAGAAAGGAGACTTGCCAGAATCCCAACCAACGTTTCCTAAAAAAATCAATTGGAAAACCGTCTCGACGGTCGACTGTCCTGTAGCATTTTCTCTTAAACGTGTAGGGACCTTCGAACGTGTAGAACCGTCAGAATAACGTGTCAAACGACCTTCGAAAAGCTTCTCGTGTAGGAGGAGTCACTCGAACACTCTAAAAGGAGAAATAAGAAGGAAGGTTACACCACGATAGAGACTTTACTCGTCGTCTCCCGGCGGGCTCTGTCTACGTCACCAGAGTAACCGTCCGCCGACGACCAGACTCTTCCTCGAAGACCTCCAGACAGGCCCGGTGCTATTGCTTAGAATACTTTACACGGAAAAGACTACTCTAGCACAATCGAGGTTTCGAAAAGGACAACGACTCACAAGAGCAAGAGACAAAGAGGGACACCTGAGGGACACACTAGGCGGCACACTCACACCATACGAACGAGTGTCTTCCTGAGTTAATATACGTAGTTACACTGCGAACGTCCTGTGATGTTACACCCTGTAACAAACAAAGAAGGTATAAACCTTCTATTTAAATACACATCTGACAAAAAAACATTCTATGTCAATTATTGATTTTAAATAACTTTTACCAGAACGTTACTGAACATAGGTCTACGAATTTCTTTCGTAACGACGATGTTTATAAAGATAAAAATCTTTCCCAAAAATACCTGGTTACGGGGTCAACAGTCAGTCTCGGACCACAAAAGTAACAAATTTTACAGTGGATATTTTACCCGTAATAAATACAACACCAAAAAAAAAAAAAACGTAAGGACTATTAACATACATAACATATTTCTTTCAGACATGTAACCCAATATTGTGATCATATAAATTTGAATGTCCGAATAAACATTACATTTGGTGGTAAAATTACATGACATTAATTGTACCAATATTATACATGTTAAGAAAGAGGGGAGGGATGGTGTGTGGAAAAACACACACACTATTTGGTTGAAACCAAACGTTATTTTGGAACTTTTTATAAATGTCTTTATCACAGTACACGCAATAAAATATATAAAGTCAATTCCCTTGTTATCATCTAGGTAAATTTTAGTTTTTGGTACCATTACGACGACACTAACTGTCACCGAACGAGGAGGTCTTCGTAGTTAGAGACTGAGGTCTTCTCTTAGTCAGTTCAGTGAAGTCAGCACAAGCTGAGACACGCTGGGGTATCTGCCGTCGGGTGGTCCGAGGGGACAGGGACCCTAAGAGGTCCGTTCTTGTGACCTCACCCAACGGTAAAGGAAGAGGTTACGTACTTTCACTTTTCACTTTCACTTCAGCGAGTCAGAACAGGCTGAGAATCGCTGGGGTGCCTGACGTCGGATGGTCCGAGGAGGCAGGTACCCTAAAAGCTATCCCGTCAGAATTTCAGAAAAAAAAAAAGAAAGTCCGGTGTGACACGCCAAACGTCTTAGAATCAAGGGATTGATCCCTAATTTGGGCACGGGGACCGTCATCTTCGAGAACTCAGGATTGGCGACCTGGTGGTCTCTTAAGGGATTTCGGTTAAAGATAGACTCCCGAAATGGTCGTAAGATACTACAGTCAGTAATAGGTGTTTAGGTAGGTTTGTTTAGGAACAGGTCAATTGACGGAGTTCCTGTCAGTACTTCATTACAAGGGATACAAATAACGGACGGGACACTTCAACCGACAAACAGAGCTGGAAACAGAACAGACTTCATTGTCCATTAAGAAATTGTTTATGAACTCACGGAAGTGACCCGGTTGATAAGGTTCATGACTTCTATTCCGTTCTCGTTTCGACTGTGTAGAGACGGGAATGTCTCGAACGACCCTTCCCGTCTGAACCAGTTATTTCGTCAAACAACTTTACCTTTAGTTCTATTGTCAGACGTTCAGATCCTCTTACGGTGATTTCTCCTACTCCTATTCACCGAGACAAGGGTTTTACGACTCGGCCGTCCTGAGGACCAAGGACTCTCATTGGTCTCGGCTTGACTCAGGTCACAGTCGAGGCTCTTCCTCGGACTTCCCTGTGTAGGGACTGAACCTAGTCTTCGGAGACCTCGACCACACGTGGACCGTGACGGACCCGGGTGGACATAAGTCGGGTGACCTTGTCAAGGACACCCTCTTCCCTTTTCTCGTGACATCCTCTCGTAGTAGAACATGTGTTCGACAAACCTGAAAAAGAGAAAAGATCCGGAAGGTCTTTAAGGAGCGTATGTACCCTAGGAGGTTATCAACCAGAACGCCGACATCCGGATGACGTGTGCGAAATAGAACTGGAGAGTCAAACGTGTCCCTAAAGAGACCCCTGTCAACAAAAGGGAAAATAGTACCGAGAAGATAAACGATTTCCCATCGGGGACTAGTTCGAGACGTAGACTCAATGCCGAGAAGGCAGGTCTGTGATCGACGTAAAATTTGGGGAATGGATGGCGTTTACGGTTTCAGTTGGTGTACGAACGATTCAGTGAAGTCAATACAGGTTGAGACACTGGGGTACCTGACATCGGGTAGTCCGAGGAGACAGGTACCCCTACGAGGTCCGTTCTTGTGACCTCACCTAACGGGAGGAGGTCCTCTAGAAGGGGTAGGTCCTTAGTTTGAACACTGAGGAGACAGAGGACGTAACTGTCCACCTAAGAAATAATGATCGCGGTGGACCCTTCGAGTTTTCAGTTGATGTTACTATTTCTTTTAGATATTTCAGGATCATTTCTAACTAGGATCCGGACTGTCTTTCCGAAAGACACATAGAAGGGGAGTAAGAGAACTACTTATTGTCAATTCTCGCGGAGCTACTTGTTATTCATGAATTTTGTAAACATAGAATTGTACTCAGAAAGTCGACCGTAAGAGGGTAGATTAATCTGTATTGAGTCTCCTCGAGTAGTACCTAATGTTTCGAAAAATTAGAAAACTCCCGTCTTTACACCGAAGACCGAAGTCAGTCAACGATACATTCTAGACTATATGTAACGACCTCTCGTCTATTTCGGTCTCCTCTGGGCTCACAACAGTGTGTTTGTCCTCCTCTAATCTAGTTTGTGTTGACCCACCCTTCCCTTGTCCCGGTCTTGTCCCTTCAGGTCTTTCTTGTTTCCTAGTTATATAATTTTTTTTTTTTTTTCCGTTTATAAATGATTTGTGATACTACAGTTCATCATGTACACGTCTTCATAGAAAATAGATCCCCACACCCTATGTGGAAACAGTCGTAAACTTTGATGTAAACTCGTACTACCACCTATTTTCCTTGTTAAGTGAAGAGGTATCCAAAAGTCGACACATCGGCGAGTTTATACTTAAATCCCCCTTACACAAGTCGATTCTAAGGGCGTTTAACTTCACCCTAAAACTTTGGTGACGATGGCACTTCTATTGAGTTCATGGTACGAATCCTTTAAACGGTAGATGAACCCCGTGGGTGGGTACCATATTCCGGTCACCTCCGATTTCTCTTGGAGTCTTCAAATCTTCAAGAGACACCCCAACCGACGATCCCCAACCGACGGATCTCGTCCGAAGATTTGAGAGATCCAATGATCTTAGAGGGATCTCTAAGACAAAGATCCCTCAGATTTTCCTATATTCGGAATTCTTAATCTGTTGTGCTTGTCAATTATGATATCTTAAGTATGATATACGGTCCGCAACGAGATTCATGAAATATGTTTTAAGTAACTCGAAGACTACAGTTTCACTTCTTTAATCGTGTCTTTCCATTAAACACTCCTGTACCACTCCAATCTTCAGTTTAGGACTATCAGACCAGGGTTTCGGATACGTACATTGGTGTGATAAGACGCATTACAGTGGAGAATTCACTGTTCTTATATCTTCGGTTGTGAAGACACGAACAATCAGTAAATGAATGATAGAGTGATCTGAAAATGAGTCTATGGAAGATTCACAGTACGATTCCATTGCTCTCTTTTTCTCTTTCACCCCACCCCTCCCTCTTTCTTTCTTAAAAGTTAATATCTTACAGGGACCACCAGGTCACCAATTCTGAGATGCGAAAGTGACACTCCTATACCCAAGCTAGGTACCAGTCTCTTTAAGGTATACGACACACCACACTGTTTTTTTTTTTTTTTTTTAAACGTTAATATTGTGTCTGTAAACATTCAACGACTACTTCTACTCTACGTCGACCTTTATGTATAACGTCACTCTCATATTTAGTCATGTTAGTAAAACCTTTTTACAAACTGTAAAAGATGATTTATTTCTACTTATATAAATATTGAATACTGGGTCATCGAAGTGAGGTATCATATACGTGGGGTTTCTCATGTGTATATAAGTTATTTTTCAAACGTTACTATAAGTGTCATCCTGATAAATATACTCGGAGTTTTACCGTTTTTAAGTTTTACAGAGGGTTGTCGTTTTATTTATATTAATCATTTTACTTATCTATATCACATTATGGTATAATATTATTTTTGTTTACCTATTAACGATATATGTTATTGTCTCTTATTTGGAGTGTCTGTATCTTTGGTGTGACATACTAAACTAAATATATTTTAAACTTTTGTCCGTTTGTTTCGACATATCTTCAGTGCTAGACTACCGGAAACCCCTCCTCTCTTACCTCTAATTCTCCCATTCGCTCCCCCGACCAGAGGACCAACGAACGACCATTAAAGAACTAGAACCACCAAAGTCCGGACTAAAACGAAAAACTATATAGTAGTTCTATTTATGAATACACTGAAAAGATATACGAACAATATATAGTTATTTATACAATAAAATTTTATATACCTTAAAGGAAGTACCAGGTCACCAATTCTTAGACGGACGGTTACGTTCGATGTTTCCAAGGCAGGGACCAGGTCCTTCTAAGGTGTACGGCGTGTCGTTGATTCAGTTGTATGACGTTGGTGACTCGGGTGTGTGGATCTCGCACACGAGTCGTCATTCTTTTCGGGGGCGTTACTCTTCGGGTACTCGCGTTGATCTCTCCTCGGGTGTGAGTGGTGTCGATCCCTTTCGGGCACGTGTCGTTGTTTCTGGGTCGTCTCGATTTTCATTTATTTATTTTACCTTTTTGTATACTACACTATTTTTATCCCACAATACCCTTGGGTCTCCCCCTTGTAGAATAGGTCAAACCGCCAGTTCATTTCCCCAATGTAAAAGTCCCTTAAACCCTGTCTCTTCTAATCCCTCTAGGACTCCCAGGTCCATCCAACAGAATCCTTGACCGAGAACTTCAACTCCGTCTTTTCTCCCGTAAGGTCCAGACCTCTCGACTCCACCCCCACGGTCTCCCATTGGACATATTCATGTTACTTACCTTATAACCTTTTTCCCACCCAGAGTCTTTCTGGATCCAGTCTTAGGGTCGAAGGGGTTGGGTGAAACAACGTGACCTGTTCATTATTGAACCCGTTTGTAGATGATTGAAGTCAAAGAAATCCCCCCTTTGTACGTAGGGGACGGACAAAAAAGTGTCAATACGTTACTCTGTTCCAGTCTTCCTTGACCTTAAAATTTTACGATCAATTAAAGTAGAAAGGGGTGAGTAATGAAAAGAGCTAAAGGATTCTTCTGAGAATTCTCAGGGAACCTGACGTTCCTCTAGGTTGGTCAGGTAAGACTTCTAGTTGAGACCCTAAAGAAACCTTCCTTACTACGATTTCGACTTTGAGGTCATGAAACCGGTGGAGTACTCTTCTCAACTGAGTGACCTTTTCTGAGACTACGACCCTCCCTAACCCCCGTCCTCCTCTTCCCCTGCTGTCTCCTACTCTACCGACCTACCGTAGTGACTGAGCTACCTACACTCAGACTCACTTGAGACCCTCAACCACTACCTGTCCCTCCGGACCGCACGACGTTAAGTACCCCAGCGTTTCTCAACCTGTGCTGACTCGCTGACTTGACTCGAATCGTCTAATATCCCCCTTTTACATAATTTCTCACCGTTCTTCAGTAAAACTTATCCCTCTACCTGGAACACTGACTACAAGGACTTTCAGAGCCCTTCAAATCTAAAGTGATCCATCATTTCACTTTGTGAACCTCCAAAAGGTACTCCTTTTCCGTACTAGTTTTCCGTACAAGACCACTGAGAACCGTTCTCAACATTAACACCCCTCTCGAAACCCTAATTTTTTTATTATTCCTTCGGCGAATCCTCTGAAGACTGTTAGTAAGGTAACTACCACCCTTTTTTTCCTGTCTCTCTCCTAAAACTTCCGGAGTTTAGTTACCTTGAAACACTTAACTACCCTTACTTCCTTCTTCTTCCTACATAATTACATCAAATAAAGAAATTACATTAACTGAGGTGAATAACCTTACCGACAGAGTCGACGTTGTTATGGTAAATCCTGTTTTTGGTGGGTGATCAAAGAGGTTATAGGGGTCCTACACTACTTAGTCGGTTATCTATTAGTTAGTCATATGATGAACCGTTCCGTTCTACAATGAGTAACACGAGTTAGAGATGGGGTAGGACAATTCTGTAAAGAGTGGAGTAGGTAGTTTTACGAGGATTTTAAGATGAGACATACGGAGTTCGGAACATGACCTTCGTCTTACTACAATTTGGATTGGACGACACTTAGTCTTGTTGTGAAGATAATTCTTTTTGTGTGAATGGGTGTAATTAATTTGGGTTGACCTCTTTGACCAATTTACACAAAAGTGTAACGACTTTTAACAATCGGTCAGTGGTTTTGATTGTTTAATAACAGTGACTCTGAAGTACACCGATTGGATACCAGAAAGGAACAAACGAGACTGGTGACGTATAAACGAGATATTCTTGTGCGAAGTATATATCTATATCTATATACATATATATATGTGTGTATGTGTGTGTATGCAAATCAAACGAAAGGTGTGGAAAAGACACTTCCTGAGATCGTCGTTCTTGTCCCGTCAGGATCTACGAATAAGTCACAAATGGATATTGTAATACAAACGCACAGACCTGTCGAACCTTTGGCACCCGAGACTGTCCGTCCCAAGAGCCAAAGGAGGAAAGCCACACCAAACAAGAGACGGGGCGGATGACATGGTGTCGTCCGGACTACTGCTACGACATGGTTGTTATATCTCCATGTCTGGCAAGTGCTCCTTTGTGTGCCTGTCTATTAGTGAGACCAGTTGCCGTCCTGTTCCTAATACTCGTACTTCTGTATCACAGTGAAATGTCTGTGTATGTATTTTGTCTACTCACCGACGGTTAAACAAGCACTGTAGGTCAACCAAAATTATACCAAGACGAGTTGGAATAAAAATGACGGTGAAACCGTAAGGTCTCCGGTTTCAGTAGCGGAAGGGATCGGTCCGAGTTCGGTAGACTGAAGTTCACACACCGTCACAACGATCACTTCCAGTCCTGTTTAGATAAACAAAACCACTATTAATTAATCTCAAGTGAAGTAATCTAATTAATCCCAATTAGACCTTTGTTGAACCTCAGGCTTAACGTTTGTTACTAATATAAAAGGAGACTTTCTAGTACCTTTTCCCTGTATGTCTTTTCTAGGCTATGAACTTAAACCAACATACGATGGATTATTACTACCTGTCAAACCCTATTCAAATCTCTTTTATGTCAGAGAGTTTGTATACACCGTTGACAATTTCTAGTATCGTTTGTCTTCTTATCTATTAATCCCTCCTCCTTTCTTACACTTTATGTACTACGAAGGAATCTAAAAGAAAAAAATATACATTTACCTATTGTACGACAACAATTTCATTTGTTCATTTTTGAACTACCCAGTTTTATTCATTATTAAAGTGTTGACAGAGCTACGAGTCGTTAAGGTTAGGGTTAAAAGGGAACAACCTCTATTGGTTATCATTCGAAAAACACACATAGGAAAGTCTTTAAACTACACGTTTCCGTTCGTATTTCCGAAGGCTATTGTGTCTTAATCCTAAAATTTCCGTTTTATCTCCTTCACAGAACCAACGACCAACTAAAAAAAAAAAAAGAATTTCAACAGGATTAACAAATATGAAAAATTTTCAAATTTCAGAGTGAACATACTCAGATCCCGAATTATTTAAAGACACATTACGTTGAGAATTTGGTGAACAGCTGAAAAAGTAGACACTTTACTTCTGTGTCGTTAGACCAAAGTACAACGTCTTGTTCGTTTTGTCATGCGAGCGACTCTGTCCCCTGAACTGAAAGTTCCAACGGGAAACGTCGACACGTACTGAAAACGGACCAGGTGCCACGAACTTTGGATTGTCGAGTCGTTGAAGTGAGACCGATGTGAGAAAGAGTGTGTCGATCCTTAGTAGAACCAAAAGGTCGACAAAGCACGGATGTCGTATGGACTTACAAAAGTATTTTCACTGGACTCCTCCCCCTATTATGAAAGGGAAGGTTGGTACGGATGTAAGGAAGTTCAGTAAGAAAGATAGTTGATAGGACAGGAAAGGTTATAGTATCTTGGTATTTTTACAGTCCTGTGCCCTCAGTGGTGGTCGAGGTTCCCAGTATTTGAGTCACGGAAGTCCTCGGTCCCGACATTTAGGCTAATCTAATTCTGTTTTCTTCGGTACTTGTACGTAAAATAGAATTTTCGTAACTTTAATTTTAACATCATTTTGGTTTTTGGTGATCAACCGGTTCACTTTACTCAGACGCCGGTCTTTGAAGCCGTTCACAATATCAGATTACAGTATACGTTAATACATTTTAAGTCACCCGGTAGGAAAGAAGACGTAAGAACAGACAAGTATGTCCTCGTTGTGATGATATTCGTTTTAGGGTCTTTGGCTCCTCACTTTCGAGACGAAGAGGGTTGGCACGTTGTCCCTCCTTCCTTCGAATGCACCTGTGATCAAACCGTAGTACGACACGCACGAACCAGCACAGGACGAGAAACGTTGGGGTACCGGACGTCGGGTGGTCCGAGGAGACAGGTATCGGACGTCGGGCGGTCCGAGGAGATAGGTGCCCGACGTCGGGCGATCCGAGGAGACAGGTACCCGACGTCGGGCGGTCCGAGGAGACAGGTACCCGACGTCGGGTGATCCGAGGAGATAGGTGCCCGACGTCGGGCGGTCCGAGGAGACAGGTAGCCGTAAGAGGTCCGTCCTTATGACCCTACTCGACAGTAAAAGAGATGGTCCCCTAGAAGGGTTGGGTCCCTAGCTTGGGCACAGATGAAGTAGAAGACATCACCGTCCACCCAAGAAATGGTGACTCGGTGGACCCTTCGGGTCAAACCGTAATCTATTGTGTTTTAGGTAGTGAGGTCGAACTGTATCTGACAAGGGTCGAAGATTAGTATACGTGTGTTGACCACTGGGGTTACAGGTAGTCTTAAGGTAGTGGTCGAAACCTTTCCTTCGCCTCTCCGTGGGACCAAATACTGGGTCCTTATAAATTCCGTGAGAGAAATCTCGTCTGGTAAGCAACTGAGTGTGTAATAAATATTGGTAGATTTTTAAAATGATAAAAGATATTTTCTTGTTCCTTTTTCTACTGGTCCGAGAGGACCCGGGGTTTCTTGTCCTTCGGTTCTTCTCTATACGACTCCCTGCCGTCACATTATTTAATCCTTTTAGAGATTAAGAACTTTGAGTCAGAGAGACTCGGAACCAAAGAAAAGAAGGTTTAATCCTGATTTTTGTGAAGAGAAGTGACATCTTCTAGATTCCATTACACAGTCTCACGCTTTTTTACATAAAATTAAATTGTTCTGTCATTTATTACCACGACAACCATGAACGGACCCCTCACTCCTCGACCCTGGAGCTTCTGGAAGACAGACATTCAAAGTATTGGATTTTACACCGAAGGTCAGTCGAGGAGAGTGACACACGGAAACCTTCGTACCTCTCGTCAGAACACACGAGTCTAAGGGTCCGTACGGTGTGAAGGTCGACGTTGGTCATTTAACATCCGACTCATAATTAATTGTTTTTTTTCTATAATGATTGATCTCTTTTACGTTCAGAGATAAAGTTATAAAAATTTTGAGACAAATTTACTTCTAGAGTGTTACTTCTTTCCCTGTCTCTCTATCTCTTTATCTCCCTCTCTTTCACTATTCTCTGTCTCTCTCTTCTCTTTTCCTATTTCAGACCATTGTACTTAGGAACAGTAATAAGTTGTATAAGGTGTATCAAAAGTTCCAGGGTCGGTACGTTTTGTTTATTTTTGTTTTGATCTTTTTCTGTGTTCTTCACATTCTTAGTCCTTTCTTTTCTGTTGTAACAGTACCGAAGTCTACGACATTAATAAATGTGTCTTTACGGTTTTCCTAGTTGTTTGATATTTTGGACAAACCTTCGAGTAGCTCTTACGGAGTAGGTCATAGATGGATATGTTTATTCACAAAGAGATGGTCGTTATTTTCAAGATTGAAAATCATGTCCTGTTTATTTTTAAAAAAGACAAATATCTCTTTTTTTTATCGAGATAATACAATACATACAATACAATCGTCTGGCCTATAGTATTAAAACGTTTTTATAACTAGGAGGGTTTTAAATACAAGTCATTTAAAGGTCACATTTAGATTTTCCTAAGAAAAACCTCTTTTGTCTTATAAATGATTTACTACAATCCTTTAAATCGAGTAATAAACTTCTTTTTATTTAATCTAGAAATAAAGTGTACTGTAAATTTTTATTTGTAGTAAATCTGCCTTTTTCTGGATTTATGCTTTCTACTTTGATATTCCATTATTTCACTTCAACGAGTCAACACAGGCTAAGAAACGCTGGGTACCTGACATCGGATAGTCCGAGGAGACGGGTGCCCTAAAAAGGTCCGTTCTTATGACCTTACCCAACGGTAGAGGAAGAGGTCCTATAGAAGGACTGGGCCCCTAACTTGGGTCCAGAGTCGTAATATCCGTCTGCAAAATGGAAAACTCGGTGGTCCCTTCAGGTTATTTTCTTTTATGGTTTTTTTATATGACGATAACTAATCAATTGATTACTAGTCTGTGTCGTTCATCGGTGGAAGCCCAAACTTTCCGATTCTCTCAGAAGTTATACCCCGAGTAGCAAACTTGTAGTAATTTCTTACCCTTCTTAAAATTACTTTTACCTCATTCAAAGGTCTCTTTACTTTTGGATGTAGGTGTCTTGTGAGGAAAATACAATAATCTGATCACTCCGTTTACCATTTTAAAAAGGTAAAGGAAGAACGTTTACGATTTTATCTTAGAGATTTTTCAAATTATTTGCGAGTGCCGAGAATGTGGTCTGGAACCCCGCGGAACACTCATGGGACCATAGAAACGACGATGACGACGACGCTTCAGCGAAGTCAGCACAGGCTGAGAATCGCTGGGGTACCTGACGTCGGGTGGTCCGAGGAGGCAGGTACCCTAAAAGGTCCGTTCTCACGACCTCACCCCACGGTAACGGAAGAGGCGGACCATAGAAATGACTCGTCACTGGGGTTGGAGTCGGGGTCCTTACACATCGGGTCGATAAAGTCAGAGGGAAGGTGTCTCTGACAGAAAAACTCTGTCTGTGAACTTTCACCTCTTTCCTTGGTTTTCAATGGTTATTTATTGAAACCTTATGCGGCGAGTTTGCACTTACCCGGTAAAATTTCTCTTTTAGAGGTAATTATACATAATGTCTAGAGGTCTTTCCGGCAAAGATTACTAATTACCGCAGATTTCAGCCACAAATTCCCTGTCCTTATGTGTTCGATGTAAGGAGTATCTCGACAACATTCTTAGTTTACTTTCTTCTTTGAAAATGTATGTCCGCAATTGAAACCTTTAAAAGACTGTGAGAAATTCACCAGTCGTAGTCAGACGTCGCGGTGGGTCACCTGCGTTACTACGGACTGAGAATGCAGAGAAGGGGAACAGACCCCATTTATAATGGGAATAGGGTACAGACAATGACTCCGTAAAACAAGTGTAAGACATATAAGGAGAGGCTGTAAAATAAACATTTATAACAAATATACTTCATAACGGTCACTTAAAATAAAACTATTCAGTTCTGTCTTTCTTTTTTTTTTCGGTTTAAAATCCAGTGCTTAAGTATAAAGTGAGTCTTACGAAGTGCAAAGCATCAACAGGAGTACTCTTAACGTTGGGTCCACAAACTATTTGTCAGACACTAAATTGTACTTCTCTATTCGACCCTCACAACAACCTTGGTAGGATAAGGAAGAACTGAACGGGTATTCAATACGAATTTTAACGACTCTAGTATGGACGTCGAAAAGAACAATTCGAGTAAGTATACGTTTCGTGACGAAATTAATTTTTGTTTTTAATAACTCATACAAAGTCACAATCCGTGACTCGAATCTCGATCACTGTCTTACTGTTCGTTTTTCCTTGTTCCAGGGACGGAAGTCCCTCAAAAGTTAGATCAGTTTCTGGATGTGTTATTAATTTTATTAGTGTCACAGTCGACTTTTTATATTTTTCGTGTTGGATCTTCAACTCTTAATATAAAACAAGTCGCCTGTTTTGACTTCTGAATTCGGGCTCTACCTCGGAGAGTCAATTGAGGCTAGACTTCTCCATTCCCTCCTCGGTCCTATGTATCCTCAAAAACGTTGTTTCAGATCTGTCAGTCTCGAAGTCCACTAATGACAATTTATTTCTTGTGGTCTATAGAACTCAATCACTCAATCGTGAAAAGGGACAAACCCTTCTACATTCGCCGACCCTACAACTTTAGTAAGGAAACTGACGTGGAATCGGTGGATCCCAGTCATAGGACACGAAAACGTAGCGCTCACGGCACGGGAGACCCACGTAGACGTCCCACCCACTCCCGAACGGTCGGTCCTCGGGTGACAGAAGTAGGAGTCAAGGGAGTCCCGAGTGGTTCCACCCCGCCCTCCGCCTCCTACCGTTCATCACTGAACGACCGACGTTGTGTGAGACGACGGTCTCTCCGTCCGTTGCAAAAATGAGTGCCATGTTTTCGCTACCGGAATGAATCGAGTCCTTCACTCTTATAAACAAAGCGACACCAAAAATTCCGACGACGATAACAACAACAAAAATTATAGTTCTCAGGTTGAAAAGGAGAATATATAGACCCACAAACCCTCCGTCACCCAAACGTCACCTTCTGTAACTTCGAGAAGACAAATTTAATTAAGACTGTTAGTCGTCCTTTCTCACACGAGAGGTACAATGTCATATTAACACACTTCGTCACTTTACAGTTCAGTCTTTGTGGTTTATTTCGACACAAGAGAACGATCGGAACACTAGAATTAGTTTACTAAAATAGAGGGACTATGTAAAAGAAAAGATATTTAACCTTTACTACTATGGATGGAACTACTCCCTTTCGGTACTGATAATGTCACGTACTATGTATTATACACTAATTATGAAACGGAGTTTATAGTAGATTAGTTTCCAGGGTACTAATAATTACGTAGTGAGTATAAAGTGACCGGAGATTTTACCATGTTTTTCAAATTTTATTATCCTTTTTTACATTTACACATTTTCGTCCGTCTTTAATCACAAAAATTCTCGTACTATATATTGTAACAACAGAAACTTACGTTTATGTTCAATGAGTGTTAAGGTTCTGTAGATCACTGATATGACTTTAAGAATAAATTATCGGTTTCTCAACCCGAATCTGTCTACAAGTTTAAGTTAACCAGATTACTTCCTCCTTCGTTTTGAATTAACCAGTAGAATCCAGAGTATTGATCAATTTTCGTCTTTACCTTGATTTTGTGTACCGAGAATGAAGAACCCAACGCAGAAATTTATGGTAGACCTATAGGTTCGTTCCACTTGTCTCTTCAGAGGAGTTGTAACAGCAGTCCGAACGGAACGTCTGTCTAAAAGTCCAGTAAGGGGGAATACATACTCGTCTCCTTTGCACAGTTTGCGACAAGGTCAATATTCTCTCAAAAGACAGGATGACTTTCATATGTGTCAGGACCTGTATTGAGTTTTATCGAGTCTTCCCTCCCTTTCTGCTTTCTCGATTGTCGTCCACTTTGGATGGACACAAAATTCGTGACATCTATGTAATAGAATAAAGTAGTCCATTCATGAACAGTAAGGACTCAATACCTCTTTTGGACCCCGATCGTTCCCGTTTATTGCAAAGGCATCTCTCATTTGTCGTTTCTGTCCGGAGTCCAGTCAGGACGTCTGGGGTCTCTAAGACTATAAAGGTGACGAAGGGTCAGTCGTCTCACTGTCCACTTTTGTCTCGTACAAAGTGTGACTGGACTCATATAAAGGGAGAAATACTACAGGTCAGTAGGTCGGCAGTACCTGAAATGAGATGCACCGTAGTTCTTTAACGTCCGACGATTACAGTCAAAGAAGTAAAAAATGTCTCCTTCAATCCCTCCAATTTTGGGGAGAATCTTGTAATGATCTTAGTTTCGTCACGACAATTTTATTCATGTGTACTAAAAGATGACCGACGAACCTCCTTTAGGTACATCTGAGTCAAAAATAATTATAAAGAGAAGAAGACCTCGAGACTGGTATAAAAGCGACGAAAGGGGAGACGTAGTACCTGAAAACTCTTTCCGGGTGTCCCACCCAGGAGAAGTCGGGTACAGGAGTAACAACTTATACTACACCCCTTCTTCCCTTTGACCTCCTGTCTCGATTGGACCCGTTCTCGGACTATAGTGTTCTGGAACTATAATTAAAAGGTCTACTGAAACGACGACTCAACCGTATTATGGAGACACTGTACTCTTCTGGCTTTCGTCCAATCTTCCAATCCTTAGACGAACGTTATGTCCTTGGAGTCCTTTCACTTTCACTTCAGTGGGTCAGCACAGACTGAGAAACGTTGGCGTACTTGACATCGGATGGCCCGAGGAGGCAGGTACCCTAAAAGGTCCGTTCTTACGACCTCACCCAACGGTAAAGGAAGAGTCCTTCTAGAAGGACTAGGTCCCTAACTTGGGTCCAGAGGGCGTAACATCCGTCTGCGAAATGGCAGACTCGGTGGTCCCTTCCTCGGAGTCCCCTGGGTCCATTATTCCTTAGACAGACGTTACGTCCTCGGAGTCCTCTGGCTTCAAGATAGGGACCCAACTCTCCTAGGGGACCTCCTCCTTTACCGTCGGGTGAGATCCTGACGGACCTCTTAGGGTCCCTGTCTCCTCGAACCGCCCGTGTCAGGTGCCCCAGTGTTTCTCAACCTGTGCTGCTTTCGCTGAACCGTCGTCGGTATTCCAATTGCCTTCCTGACACAGACGTTCTAGGGGGCACGGGACACGACACTCTCGTCACGCGGTCGTCCGTGTGCGTGTGTCTCGAGGCTGTCAGGTCTCTGGAAGGTTTTGGATACGTAACACAGACCCGGACGAGTCGGACACTGAAGTCTAAAGTGCACGAGAAAGTTTACCTTTACAGGGAATTTTACCAGGTAATCTCTCCGTAGGGTGTGAGCGGTCTACACCCGACCACTCGTCGACCACAAGAGGTGAGTCCCGACACGAGGTCCCTTACCGAGGAGGGACTCGAGACTGTGCACTTCAGTGCTCGTTTAGGTTCTTTAAGACACGACCTGCAGTTCCAGTCTCAGTCTTGTCCTGTCTGTCTCTGGTTTGATCTAGTACGTAGAGTCGGGACCTTCGGGAGTCCCGAAGGGCAAACGAGAAGAGAGAACGACATTCCGAAGGAACTATCGAATTAACGTTTCTTAGGTGGACGTTACGCCCTCTGGGACCAACCTAAGGATCCAGCCCTTCTAGGCGACCTCTTCCCTATCCGAAGGGTGAAGTTATAAGAACCCGAAGGATGAAGTCATACTTTCCAACAGAAACTTAGTGCTGCGGCCCTAAGAACCGGGGGCCTCCTCTTCTTAAGTTAGGCCCCGGTCTCTGCTCCGAACTAGCGAGTCTCGAAAACACATTATTTCAAAATAATTTTATATTTCCTCTATCTCTTTTGAAGACTGTATCCGTAGTCTTCCCCCGTCTTTCTCAGGGACGAACAATCATAATCGTTACTTCAATATATGAGAGGTTACTTAGGTTTCTTACAGACCTCCAACATTTCTGGAGTGGTCTGGATGAGGGGATTAAATGTAAAATTTTATTGTCTTAATCGGTCTTCCAAATTAGGTCTCTGACAGGAGTCCGTCTTATGTAACAACAATATATTAGGATTTCTTACATCTCTTCCTTTTTCTCAAACAGGAAAGAAGGAGGAACTCTTAAGGTCTCGGGAGAGAGGAACCCCTGAGGATCTGAAGAAAAGTTGGACGGATCCTTTACTGAGTTCATAAGAACCCGAAGGAAACACCGAGTCGACCAATTCTTAGACGGACGTTACGTCCTCTGGACCCAAGTTAGGGACCCAACCCTTCTAGACGATCTCTTCCCTATCCGATGGGTGAAGTCATAAGACCGGATCTCTTAAGGCACCTGACATATCAAATACCCCAACGTTTCTCAGTATGTGCTGACTCGTTCAAAGTGAAAGTGAAAAGTGAAAGAAGGACGTTCCGTCGGACTGGACGAGATGTAAAGTCACTTTTACACAAGAGAGACAAGACAGATTTCGTCGATAGAATCTTTAATAAGACAGAGGGGTGGTACAAATGAAGGAAACAATATGGTACGAGACGTTAGCAAATAAATGCAGAGAAACATCTTACGTTCGAGGGACTCCCGTCTCTGAAATAGTTCGTCTAGAGAAACTTTAGGGATCACGGACCCGGACCGTGTGCCATTCACAAGGAATTCACAAACAACTCACTTCCTTACTTAGTAAGTAAACACGTTATCAAGGGTATGTAAATTTTTTGTAGAGACACAATCTTTTCGTTCCTCCTATCATGAATGTAGTCACTGTTGACCAGTTAATCAGTTTTGTTTCTTTATTTGTTGTTTTGTTTATTTACTTGTTCAGTTCAGTTATCGAACTTTAAATTTGAACTCTGTCTTTTCCTGGATATTGTACTATATACTCAATCTTAAGTTTTGTTAATAACTTAGTGTACTCTACTTTTTACCAATATTTTATATATCTCTCAAAGTCTATTTTAAAATTTCTTAGTTGAAGTGTCGATAAGTTTGTTTTTACAACCTAAATTATGTGTACCTTTCTGAAGGGACTACCACGTCACCTATTTTTAGGTGCACGGATACATCCCCTTTACGTACACTAGGGACCAGACCCTTCTAGGGTGTACGGCACGTCGTTGAGTCCGGCCCTCACCGTGGTATTCCTTCTCATCGGGGTCGAGCGGTGTCGATCTCTTTCTGGTGTTTCGTTACTTCTGGGTCGTATCGGTTTTTTTTTTTTTAATTAATTAATTAAATTTTTTTAACATGTACACTTGTAATCGGTTGAATTAACTGACGTAAAAGTGTAAAAGGTCATACTCAATTCAGGTTTACTTCGAAGGTTTTTAGTTTAACGAGAATTGTCTTTATAACACAGGTTTTTTTTCGGTCAAGAGGGGAGGTGGAAAAAATTGTTATTTATTATGGTTCTCTTCTTTTAAAACAAAGATAGTTGTCGTTCCATAAGGTTCTTTTGGTAAGTCTACCTTTCCTCGTTCTACCGTTTCAATCACTTTCGTCCAAGGTATTCGTTTATATCGTTGATAGATCGACCCTTTCCTACTCAAACCCCTCTATGAACCAAACTCTCCCCTCACTTCCCCCATACGTCCACCTGTCGAACTATCGACGGATGTTTTTAAAACACGTCTCGCCTTAATCAGTGCAGAACGGTACGACACACCGTCCTGTCTTGATCTTTACCCACCTTTGGTTTCCCTCCGACTACGTTAGACTCCTCTCTCGCTTTAGAACCATCACTAGGGTCTTAATAATCTCAAGGGGTCTCTTTGTCTTAGTTATCCTGTATATATATATTTGTCCGAAGGAATCGCTAAGTCGTCATTTCTTAGGTAGACGTTACGTCCTCGGTGTCCTCTGTGTCCAAGTTAGGGACCCAACTCTTCTAGGGGACCTCCTCGAGTACCGTTGAGTGAGGTCGTAAGAGCGGACCTCTTAGGGGTACCTGTTTCCTCAGACCGTCTGATGTCAGGCTGCCCAGTGTTTTTCAGTCTATGTTGATTTTACTGAATGGTATGTACGTACGAATAAATGTATGCATACAATATGTGTGTATGTGTCTGTGTTCTCTAAATCATGTCCTAAACCGAGTGTACTAATACCTCCGACTCTTCAAGGTGGTAGACGGTAAACGTTCGACCTGTTGGACCTTTTGGATACTGTATTAAGTCAGGCTCAGATTTCAGGGACTCGTGGTTTCAGTCTTCTGTCCTCTACTACCTACAGGGTCGAATTCGCTTACCTCGAATTCCTATGTGAGGAGGACATAGAAAGACAAGAGAGGTCCGGGAGGCGTCTAGTCTACCACTGTTAGCAATTACTCCTGAGTGTAACCACTTCTGTTATAAGAAATAAGTCAGATGGTTAAGTTTACGTCTAGAGAAGGTTTTTGTGGAAGTGTTTGTGTGAGGTCATAGTGCAAAACGGTCGATAGAGTCGTAGAAACTTAAGTCTGTTCGACTGTGTATTTTAATTGGTAGTGTAAGACGTTGACAAAACCCCCCACCCTCGCCCTTCATCACCCGTTAAACATGACCTTTAAGGAAGTAGTCCATCTCTGGACCTGTCCATTGAGGGTGTAAGGGAAGATCAAGATTTATAAAGTGTGAAGTCTATTAGAGAGTCTTTACAATTCTTAGTTTATTTCGGTAAATCTTCATATCGTTTCACGAGATATCTGTATTTAGATAAAAATCGAAGATAATTTTTAAAGACGACTGTAAAACAATGAATTTGGGTTCAAAAGTACGTCAAACAACTTTATTGATTCTTTCTCAGGATCTTAGTCTAATACTGGTCTTTTACTTTTCCGGTAAGTCAACTGATAAAATTCACTAGTACTATATCTCTGCGGTACAGACATCAAATGAACGACCCTGTCTGCTGAAGGACGGTTTTGTTCCCCTGGTGTAGGGTAAGAGAATCTCCGAACTGATCTCAATGCAAATAAAGTCGGTGACTACAAAGTGTTTTCTTAGACGTCCCTTTAATCTCAATTCCTTAATAGACCCTTTTCGGAGTATTGTAAATAAACCTTGGTCATAGTGTCGTTGACGGTCTTGTCGGACCCTGTGTCGGACCTTTATCTGTAGGGGGTCCGAGGGGTGAAGTAAGGGGTTAGAGGTTGGTTTGAGAGTGCTCTCTCATGTGTCGAGAATAGTGTCTAAAGGGGTAGTCACACCCAACACTCAATCACACGTCCTCCGACTTGTGTTTTGGGAAGGAATCTTCACTGTCAATTTTTTATGTGATCTAGGAGTGAACAACCCCCCCGTGAAATTCCGTCAGTGACTCTTTCTAGTGAAACACGTTAGGTCTAGTAGGTTTTGTGTGGACGAAGATCGTGGATGTGGTACTTACGAGTCCTTTTTCACTGTGTTTGGATTCTAGTGTCCCACTCCTGTTTTATTCAGTGAAGTCGACGTCTAGACACGACTGCTCCTAGGTTCCGTCAGCGATCCGAGTCTACCTCTAGTTCGGAGGAGGTAAACGGTCGTAGACTCATATACCGTTGAAGTATTGTAAGAAAGACCTCCGCCAAGCACGGTCGAGAACACGAACGGATTTTAATGTCTGGTTCACGTGACTCAGTGTAGGTTAAAGATCTATCTTTTTAATTTTACTTAACACTCATTGGGAATTGGCTACTCTTTTTCGAAGGTTTAGGTTTGGACCTCGATTAAAGGTCCTTCTTTGAGGGTCCTCAGATCGTAGTAAGGACTCCCAGTCCCTCCCTGTCTCGATCTGTGTGACTTCTCTGACCGACAACAGGGAGTTCGAGGAGAAAAGACTCTGGATGACACATACCTAATAAAGACGAAGAGTACCTTCGGGAACCGAGGACCGAAGAAGATAGGGTAAAAGAGGAACCTCGGGTAGTCTTTTTAGACCGTAGGACCAACAGAGGTTAAAAACGGTTAAGGACTTGAAGTTCAGGAAAATTTAGTCAGAATACAATTCCGTAAACTGATTTACCTATATTCGTGACATAAAAGAGAAATCAAAATCAAAATAGTTTAGCCCTTTTTAACAAAATATAAGAAAAGAGGTGGAAGTTTTTACCGTCACCAAACTAAAACTTGAAAGACACCGAAGTAACATTTTTACGTTCGTTGTATTCTTTAGTATAATATAGGTAACGTAAACCGTGTTTATGACTCTAGTTTATTGGTCATTTTTACAATAATCAAATTGACAAAGTTTGCCTCCGATAAAGACCAGGTAATAGGGTGACTCATTACGTCTACGTAAAAGATTCAAAAGAAAAAAAAACATTGGATTCTCAATCTTCACGAAACATTTACCCCGTAACCCAATGTACACAACCACGATAATAGTAAGGGTGAAATGTTCACCCTTTTCACTCTCCAATTTATAAGATCTCGATTCCGTGTTCCCTAGAGAGGTCGGGCCTACACGCCGGAACAATAACATTCCCCTCTACAACCGAGGGGTAAAGGTAAAGTGGTCGTTCCAGTGGTGGGGGAGAAGGACCGATGTCTACTTGAAGACCACGACCACGTCTTTGACGTCTTCCTGTGACCACCTTCGAGGGACATTCGTACCGATCCAGGAGCGAAACTAAGAAGTGGTGGTGTGCAAATGAGCGGTAAGACTTCGTACATGAGTCTCTCCGTTTCGTGTGTTCCCACCTTTCCAGAGAGACTCTTTAGGTTTGGACCAATGAAGGTTTCCAGTAAGTTGGGTTGGTGGGAGTCGCCTTACTTTGGAATTGATCGGGTCTAGAGGTTCGACATTGTCGTCATTGTTGGCTCTTCTCGTTTCTGTCTGTAACAGTGGAAAGTAGATTTCGGATGTCTCGAAGTATCGGGGAAAATGTGTGTGTGTGGGGAAAAAAACAGTGAGGTCTAACCACAGGAAAGGGTGGTCCGGTCTGTAGTGGACCCTTTACTTCTGTCGAAAATAAGAATCAGAGATATCTTGTGATTCGACCTTTAGTCGACCTCTGTTTCAGTTGTTTATTATAAAGAATAGAAGGGTCTCCTTTTATGTAACTTAAAGGAGAGGTCGAATTATAAAACCTAGGTTCGTGTAACAAGTGAAGGAAGATACTGTGATTAGTTTTTAACTGGTACACGAATTTTATTATGTCTTTACAACATTGTACTAAAAATAATGGTTGGAAATTAATACATTTACTATATGTTAGTAAGAGAAACATCTTTTGATTGTAATGGGTATTCGATTTAAGAGAAACTAGTATCAAAATTAGATCAAGGAAAGGAGACTTCTATTTTTTTAAATTTTTCCATTGTCAACGAACACATTAGTCAAAATCCAAAATACACTTAAATACATCTGGGTGTGTTTATATGTCGTAATAAATCACATGAAAGTTGGATTTATAGTATAGTATTATGGTTGAACAAAAAAGTGAGGTGTTATCAAGTACTTCCGTAAACAAGAAAATTTAACGTTCCATATTTTAACACCATCTTATACAGCACTACAAACATAAGTAGAATTTGGAAAAACGTCTAATCTTAAGATTCTGTACCCTTCTCATTCACTGCGATCCAGTGTATTGATCACTGTCTCGGTCCTAAACCAGAGACCCCTAGAGGAAGATGTGAGGCCCGAGAAAGAATAGGTTCTGTGAGAGAATGAATGTCGGACCAAAATAAGAAAAGATTGAATAAAGGTAAACGGTGAATTTTTCACCTTTAGATGAATGAACCCCTTATTGTCTAGAATAATTTAACACACGCCTCCAAATAAAGTCTAACCTTTCGATAGAAGTGTCATAATCGAATAGTACCAGATCGGAATCCGTTTCGTCAATATTGATTCGTTTTATTTCTTTTTTCTTTCACAAAGCGACAGTGGACACTCTATATCTTACTTCATTCCTCTTGGACTTTATATCTTGGACTTTTATGTAGTCCAAACTTCGAAACGTCTCTTCCCTTGGGTTCCGTTTAGTCTAGTACTCGTTTGGTCAGGAGTGATCTCTCGGACTGAGAGGTCAGAAATTTTGGTCCGGGTCCACCGTGATCACCAATTTTTTTTTTTTTTTTTTTTTTAGACGGACGGTTACGTCCTCTGTATTCTCTGAACCCAAGATAGGGACCGACCCCTTCTAGGGGACCTCATCTTTTGCCGTTAGGAGAGGTCACAAGAACGGACCTCTTAAGGTACCTGTCTCCTCGGACCACCCGACGTCAAGTACTGCAACGTTCTCAGTCTGTGTCGATTCGTTGATTTGGGGGTGGTGGTCAATTAGACATTCTGACCCGGTAAGATGAAATTATAAAAACTTTGTTAGAGTTTGATTCTGTTTAAAGTCACGGTTTTAAAAAAAGGACTTAATAAAGTCTCACTGATTGCACAACGGAAAAGTGGGGGTCGAAAAAATCACAGATAAAGATGTTTATTTCGCTAAGAGAGTGTATTGGTGTTAGTTGGTAGTTTTAGTCATTCAATTGTAACTATTGTAATGTTAGTAGATCGTATAGGAACCTGAAGTTAAATCGAAAAGGTAAACAGGTCACAGGAAAGATCGTTTTCAAGTCTCAGTACAGAACGTAAATTAACAGCGCAGAAATCATAGGAAGTCAGACTTTGTTAAGGGGTAGAAAGGGAACTGAAGTACTGGAACTGCAGAATCTAAAGTCGGGTCCACAAATCATCTTATAGGAAGTTACGGTCAAACAACTATAAAGAAGTACTAGATAAGTTTAATGTGTAGAAACCGTCCTAATAGTGTCTTTGTTACCCAAAACGGAATGTAAGACAAGTTACTGTGTCTCAAAGTTTAACAGGATTAGGGGTATTATAATGGAACCTGATGAACAATTTTACCCACACTATCTGATATTTTAATGAGAAATAAGGGATATGAACTATTTATAAACCATACTCACAGGACACGTGTACACGATTCAGTGAAGTCAACACAGGTTGAGAAACGCTGAGATGTCTGACATCGGTGATTCCCCTAAGACGTCCTTTCTTAGGACCTCACCCAGCGACAAGGGAAGACGTCCTCTAGAAGGGATGGGTCCCTAACTTGTACAGAGGACGCAGAGGACGTAACCGTCCACCCAAGAAATGGTGATCGCGGTGGACCCTTCGGGGGTACTCACAGAACACTGTCCTTCCTTGCTCTGTCACATTTATTTGGTAAGAAGTAGTTTGAAAGTTAACTGAGTAAGGAAGTAAAAAAAGTTATATATGAGTAAAGAACGAAATAAATTATCCAGGATTACGGTAATAGTAATAAGACCATGAACTTAACAGGGTTTAAACCATACACCCCTGGAGAGATTAACCTAAAGATACATGAAATTAGTACAGTGGTATAATATAAAAAAATTACGACTTCACTACAACAAATGAATTTACAAACTACTGTGAAACATTCTTGTATTATTCATATTAATGTCGGTCCCTATTTGGTAAGGGGTATAATAAACTTGCAATGAAAGACCGTTTTCTCTACAATTAGATCGGGACTTTGGTCGGTAAATAGGTTTTACGAGAACAAGGAAAATCACCTTTTACCATAAATTTCTGGTTCCCACAATCCGCGTGAGTAGATCAATCAGAACCCCACAGTGGCGGGGGTCCTGAAGAGACCCTGGGAGAGAGAGAGACGGGGTGGCAGAGGGAGGGAGAGAGAGAGGGAGAGGAAGAGATGGATCGAGACATAGAGAGAATAGACAGATTTAATTTCTCCTTTGAATGTGGTCAAAAAGATTAAGGTTAAGTCAATTAAGAACAGAAGAGAGTACTAACATTGAGGAGCAAGGTTGTTCTCTTTGGACGAAAGAAATAGTAATAGGATCGTGGCCCCCTTGAACCCGTATACGGCTGACCTCGTCTATTTTGCCGGAGAGACACTCCTCCTTTCCCGGAGAAAGGGCAACAAGGACGGTGGGGGAAGGGACGCACCCACAGGAGTAGTGGAAAAAGACTACTGGACTCGACTCGATGGAAGGATCTCACTATACACAGATGGGACGGAGGTTGACCAGGATAGGACCGGGGTTGTGAAGTGTGGTTCTACGACGAAGAAGTGTACTTGCGTGAAGTGTGTGTCAGTGGGACTGGACACACTTGTGGACGGAGCGAGGTGAAGTAGAGTAACTAAACTTGTTTTGACGAGTTTATCGTCTTTCCTTCTTATTCTCAACACACGGTAACACCCAAACGCACAACGTTAAAAACCGATGGATAAATATGTAAATACATACATACACATATAAAAACCAACACACTCTTTTCGACCTAAATTCAAATCGATGTTTACTAGAGACCATAAAAGTTAATGGAATTAATATAATTAATTAATAACTAAGAGAAAAACCTGAGTACCTGGAAGACTTGATCATTGTTCTTATCGGGGTCCGTTAGGTCCGTTAGGTGTCAAGTGAGATAAACATAGAGACACACAAAAAGTCTTAGAACGAAGGACTACAGAAATAATATTTATAAAAGTAAAAGGGTACCTCCATTGAAATCGAGGAAGGTGTGACGAGACAAGGGTCGTAAAGGGTTCGAGATAAGGAGAGTTCCGTAAAGATTCTTGGTGGGATCGGACAAAAGGTCTTAAACCGAAAACACAGGGGGATGTATTTACAAGAACACTTCGGTGCATAAAGTCTTTCGTGTCAACGTGACTAAATACCTCACAAACTCTTTACATCCTGTGGGACAAGGTACTAAGTGACCCTTTCCGGTCATTGAGTGACGAATACTCTCTCTCAGCAAACGTAAAACCGACGGGAAAGGTGGAGTGTCTCTCCGGGAAAATAAACGAGGTTAGCCCTATACGGGTTCGAGGGGGTCACGATCCTGTAGACCGGAGAGGTCGAACCGTACACGTAGAGGCTCCTGTCGACACCGGGTGTCGAGGGGTGGGGGTTATATTTCAGGGGTACCAAAAGTTACGGGAGGTGTGTTTTTGGGTCAGTTCTTATACTTTACTAAACTAAGACACGGTATTGATACTTGTCTTTAATCTTACCTTAGTAGCGGTGGTCAGAGGTTATTGACTTACAACGTAAACCTTCTTAAACCGTACTTAGACTCAATACGGCTACTAAAGAATTCTCACTCGAGCACCCAACTATTGAGACGACCGACCAAAGACTACGTTTTCTTACTAAAAGAATACTACTTATAAGAAAAGAAAAGGACCCTTGTGATGTACTTTGTCTTAGTGTTTATAAAAGTTTATTGAACGACTACGTAAAAGAAATTTACGGTGTACCAAATCTCCGTCTTCCTAAGCTTACTTTTATTGACTTTGTACATTTTAGACACTGGAGTAACGTAGACTTACGTCCCTTCCATACGTCAAGAAACTACTTAAACGAGGTTCTCCGGTCCTCTATTCGGACTTCTCTCATTGACTCCAGTAAACCCTTTTTACTTGTCGAGACTCTTCCTCATCTTGAAAGTATCTTCTATGACACTTTTACTTTCACAATCAGTGAGTCAGCACAGACTGAAAAACACTGGGGTACCTGACATCGGGCAGTCCGAGGAGACAGGTACCTTAAGAGGTCCGTTCTTATGACCTCACCCAACGATAAAGGAAGAGGTCCCCTAGAAAGACTGAGTCTTAGCTTGGACGTAGAGGACGTAACGTCCGTCTAAGAAATGGTAGGTTCGGTGGTCCCTTCGGACTTCTATGGATCCTTTGTCAATAAATCTAGTCATCAGTGAAAAAGATATTCCCTCGTCCCTTCCCACACATAAACACACAAATCTCGTCCTTCTTACTTTTCTTCTTTCTAGATCACCCCGGTGCCGTCCTACCTCCTTTATCGAGGTGTAGGAGGTCCCTGCGACTATCAAAACACGGGGTACACTCTTCTCAGTGTTCCTGAAACTCGATTTTAATGACGAGAATGAAATTTAACCGGAGAAGTGGAGTCTTCCGCGAGTTAATTTAAGTCAAGAAGGTCCCGACAGACTCATGGAAGAGGGGAACCCTAAGGAGTTCTCTGACAGATTACAAGGGTCTCGGAAGAAATATATTGTCTGGTCACGAAAAGTTGGTGGGAGGGAGGTGAGTGGTGAAGACTCTTGAAAAGAAGGAAAAGAAACCTGTTCAAAAGTCACAATGATATCTTGTTTCACTTCACTTCAGCGAGTCAGCACAGGCTGAGTAACGCTGGGGTACCTGACATCGGATGGTCCGCAGATGCAGGAACCCTAAGAGGTCCGTTCTTATGACCTCACCCAATAGTAAAGGGCACTACACTATTGACACAATTCCCCTAAATCCGACGAACATGAATTCTCTTTAGATGTATTAAGACGCTTAGAAGAATCTCAAGGAAAATCTGGTAATGACAACAAGATGGTCGGTCTTTGTCTACGTCGGAAACAGACGTCCTCTCCTTGTCGGTTTGTAAGACGATGGTTCTACCGAAAACCACAAACGTGGAAGACACTTTATGACGACCCATGAAATATGTATAAATCAAGAGTCATCCCTAAAAATTGAATAAATAACTCCCTGACTTCTCTTACCACTGGGTGAGGTCATAAGAACGAACCTTATAAGGTACTTGTCTCCTCGACTCGTCCGATGTCAGAAACCCCAGTGTTCCTCAACCTGTACTGACTCACTGATTGTGAAAGTGAAAGGTAGAAATGTTACCTGGATTCCACTTTGGCTTCTTAGAAACCGAGGTATTAATTTATGTACCACTTACTTCGGTAATAGTGGTCGAAAAAGTAAAGTATGTTCCGACAAAGGGGTTTGAATTTATAAGATATCTTTATAATGAATCTGTGTCACTACGTCGAGGTCGTATATTTATAGAAAATTAAAGGAAAAGTAAATATTTACTTAATGGTGTCCAGTTACTTATAGAAGAGTTTTAATCTCTGCGTGTCGAAGACTGTACTGATTCCTAAATGAAAAAAAAAAGGGGTTTATGTAATATTCTGGATAGGAAAAAACAAATATTTGACTAAAGACCTGAAAATATAAAAGTAAAAGGTTAAGTAAACATTTTGTTATTCAAGACCACGTCAGTTTATAAAATCTTTAAATAGGTGGGGAGACGTGTGTGTGGTCCCAAAGGGACCACCGAGTCGACCATTTCTTAGGTGAACGTTACTTCCTCTGAACCCAAGCTAGGGACCCAACCCTTCTAGGCGACCTCTTCCCTTTCCGATGGGTGAGGTCGTAAGACCGGACCCCTTAAGGTACCTGACATCTCAGGTACCCCAGCGTTTCTCGGTCTGTGCTGACTCGTTGAAAGTGAGTGACGTGTGTGCGTAACGCTCCTCTGGTGTGACTGGATAACCGACTTTCCGTCCTTGGGGTACGTCTCGAGTTGTACAAAAAAAGAGTCGACTCACATGTTGGCAGATGTTCGTCGTGAGGGTACACTGTTAACTCTTCTCCTCTTATAACGGAAATGTCTTTTTCCATAGTACCGTCAGAAGGTCTACCTTGTTCCCTTTCTTTTGTGTCCACACACAACGGGAGATATATAGTCTATGTGGATGTCACCATTTCGTAAAGGTTAAGTGATTTTGAAACTCCCTATTCCAAAAGAGGTAAAAAAAATTACTTTTTTTCAAATCCGAGTCCCTTCGATTGATTGAACGGGTTCCAGTATATTGATTATTCACGTATCGTTGGTCTTCATATATCCAACTCTTTGACAGGAGAATTCGTCTTTGTTCCATGGTAGTGGGGAATTATCGAAACTCCTTAACCAAGGTCCTGGTGGGGGTGGGGTGTTTATGGTTTTAGGTACCTACGAGTTCAAGGAATATATTTTACCGTATCATAAACGTATAAACGTATATTGCGCATACGTAGGAGAGTATATGAAATTTAGTTGAGATCTGATGAATACCCGAAGGGGTCATCGAGTCCTCATTTCTTAGACGGACAGTTACGTCCTCTGTACCCAAGTTAGGGACCTAACCCTTCTAGGGGAGTTCTTCCTTATAGGGTGAGGTCATAAGAACGGACTCTTCAGGAGACCTGTCTCCTCGGACCGCCCGATGTCAGGTACCTCAGCGTTTTCTCAGTCCGTGTCGAATCACTGATTTGTTATTCTGATGAATATTTATTGATTACGTTATATTTACGATACATTTATCAACGGTCGTACACCGTTTAAGTTTAAAACGAAAACCTTTTAAAGACCCTAAATTTTTTTTTGTGAAAACTACAAGTTTACGTCTTGCGTGATTTTGTCTCCCCGTTCACATACGGTTTCGTTGAAGTCGGAGGATTTTACTATTGATAATATCTTAAACGACGATGACGACGACGACAATAATAATAGTGGTAGTGATAATAATAAATTGACTGATGTAACTCCCTGAACCCCATCTGGTCAACGAAGTAGTGAGGTGTGTAAATTTTTTTTAAAAAGACCATCGAGATTTGTGTTTGTATTCAACAATCTTCTACACTTTAGGAATATAGTCTCTAATCGGTAGATGCGGAAACATTATAGAAAAAGTGACCAAAAGACCGAAATTTAAACTAGAAATTAACAACAGTCTGTTTGTAACTGTACTTTATGTATGTTTTCTCTTTTCAGTTCCTCTCTTTACTCCATAAACTGTCTTTTCCGTTAAAAATCTTTGGACATTTACTTCTGTGTGTTTGGTTGTTTCGATAAAGAGAAGTAATAACGAGTAAGAACACTTTCGTAAACCGACTACTTAGTAGAATCATTACGAAAAAATCTTTGGTCTTTACACGACTCGACCGAAATCCCGACTCGATCAATACCAGTTTGTACCGAAATTAAGATCGACTAAGGTTCTCAAAGAAAAATCGGTCAACAATATTTACTCCAGTGAATTGTAATTTTGAACCTCGTCTAGAACTATGAACTTCGGGGACAGACGAACTAATCGATCTTTAGATCAGAAAAGAGTCCCAAACGGAGGGGTTTATCAAGTTTCTCATGGATCCACAATTTACACAGACACTAAGTCAAAGGAAACGGTGGTTAAACCCTTTACTTGTTAGTATCAAATGAGAAATTCTGGTCTAAGTAATTCCGGGCTACGATAACCCTTGAAGAATAACAGGAAAATAAGTCAATTCACGTGTTCAGTATTCACATGTTTAATCACTTACGTATGTGCGTGCGTGTGTATACTTTGGTGTTGGTACTAGTATGTTACTAAAGTCACAGAGACTCTGGAAACACTCGAAGAGGGTAAATTAGATGGTTTCTATTTATGACAGTGGTCTGTAGTGAACCTCTCTTTTCTCTTCGAACCCAAAACTTCGAATTTTCGAGTTCGTAGTAAAAAGAGATCAAAGGGACCCATAGGGGAACATATATCCTTAATATGTACCATAACTTTTTACATCGTTAGATTATTCATATTCTCTACGAATAGTCTTTTGAACTCCCCGTACTCAGGTAGGTTAAATTTTGTATATAACAAACACCATTTGTTTGTATTTCCGTGAGTCCAATTTTAAAATCTTTTAAATACAAATGTTTTTGGCACATTACTGTCTTCTTTCCGAATTACTATAGTACGATTTTAACAAATTTACAGACCCAAACGTAAGACCAAGTCAGTGAAACGTAGATAGTTTTTTTAAAAAAATAATGTAACACATTAGAGGACGTCAGAGAAATCATTTTACTTCCGTTGTACTCAAGGATGAAGCCCCCCACCCCCCCCACAGTACTCAGAAATTATACACTCCACGAGTCGGGACATGGACTGTGTATTATTCGTGATGTTTAAAGTCAGTAATAATACTGGTAGTAGTAGTAAACACTCAAGTCGTTTGTTTTTTGCTACGTACCTTCTTTTACCTTTCCTTTACGAGATAAACTCTGATCAGTTCCTTGTTGAGGATTGTCGTTACTTTTTCTTTAAGATCTTTAAATATTATTGTACTCCATCTGGAAATGGCACTGTCAAATTATGGATTTGATCAAATTGTAGGACTGATTTTGATTCCGACGACGACGACGACGACGATTCAGTGAAGTCAGCACAGACTGAGACACGCTGGGGTATCTACCGTCGGGTGGTCCGAGGCGGCAGGGACCCTAAGAGGTCCGTTTTTGTGACCTCACCCAACGGTAAAGGAAGAGGTCACGTGCTTTCACTTTTCACTTTCACTTCAGCGAGTCAGCACAGGCTGAGGATCGGTGGGGTACCTGACGTCGGAAGGTCCGAGAAGGTAGGTACCCTAGTAGGTCCGTTCTCATGGTTCCGATTTTGTGGAATTTACATCGCTGTAGACGACCGTATTTCCACTTAACAAGTCGAACACATCACATGGGCAGGATTGTGTAGGTTAAGTCGTTAAAATAACTTGTATTTAAATTGTAACCTACGAAACGATCTCAGACACCTGTTCCACTAAGTAAGAGTACGAGCTCTTCGAATCTCAGATCGTCTAGTCAACATTTAACGGACATGGACTCTTCCCTTTTTTTAGTCCTGTGACAGTGGTGTCTGGAAAGTCAAAACAAGTCTTTTACTTCAGATCGTGATTCTTTTTTAATTTACCGGTATATTTCGACCACACACCAGTTTAAGTTCTTAATTTTGAGAGTTATCGTCTCGGTATCCTCACAACCCTCCCTACTTTAGTTGATTGCCTTGTGAACCTGTGAATAAGTTTCCTCACTCAGACATTAAAGAAAATTTCTGTCTCCCGTCTCTCCGAGACTTACAAAAACTCGTTTCTTTACTATTATTTTGACTCTCTTTTATTGAAGTTTGTGTTGTTGACTGTTTTCTAGAGGTTTTATATATTCGTCGAGTACGTCGAGTTATAGTCTTTTTAATTGTTGTGTTAGTTTTTTACCCGTCTTCTGGACTTGACTGTACTGAGATTTCTTCTGTATGTCTACCGGTTATTAGTGTACTTTTCTACGAGTGCAGTGAGTAGTAATTTCTTTGCGTTTAGTTTTGAAGGAACACCATAGTGGAGTGTGACCAGTCTTCCCAGTACTAGTTTTTTAGATGTTTGTTACCTACGATCTCTACAACACCCCTTTTCCCTTAGGAGAACGTGATAACCATCCTTACATTTAACTAAGTCCATGACACCTCTTGTCTTAACTCCAAGTAATTTTTTTTGGTCATCATCCTGAAGGGACCGCCACGTCACCTAATCTTAGGTGGTTCGATACGTCCTCTGTCCCCAAGTCAGGTACCAACCCTTTTTAAGGCGTACGACACCTCGTTGATTCGGGTCCCCGGTGTTGATGACTAGGACACGAGGCGTTGTTCTCTTCGGCGGTGTTACTCTTCGGGTACACGTGTCGTTGCTTCTCATCGGGGGGGAGAGATGCTGATCTCTTTCGGGTACGTTTCGTTGTTTCTAGGTCGTGTCGGTTGTAAAAATTCATTTATTTATTTTTAAATTCTTGTTGATTCAAATTTGTTTGTTTGTTGTTGTTGTTTTTGGGGATCCTTATCTTGATGGTATACTGGGTCGTTAGGGTGTTGACCCGTGTATGGGGCTCTTTTGGTGTTAAGTCTTACATGGGGTCACAAACGACGTCGTGATAAAATTATCGGTCCTGTATCTTCGTTGGATCTACAGATGGCTGTCCACTTACCTATTTCTTCAACACGACGTATATATGTTACCTTATAATGAGTCGGTAGTTTTCTTGATAACACTTAGTCAACTTGACTCCACCTACTTGGATTTCGGACGATATGACTCACTTCATCCAGTCTTTCTCTTTTTATAGTATATAATTACGTATATATACCGTAGATCCTTTTACCATGACTACTTGGATGAACGTCTATTTCTTACCTCTACTTGTATATTTCTCACCTAAACACCTGTGTCACCCCCCTTTCTCTCCCACCGTACTTAACTGTTTCATCGTGACCACATATATTTATGCAATGGTACACATTTTATCTATCGATTACCTTTCAACGACATATTGTGTTCCTCGAGTGCGACTACGAGACACTACTGGATCTGCTCACCCTACCCTCCTCTCACCTCCACCCTCCTTCCGAGTTCTCCCTCCTCTCTATATCAATACCGACTAAGCACAACAGTATGTCGTCTTTGGTTCCGTTGTAACATTTCGTTAATAGGAAGTTAATTTTTTACGTAAATTTTTCATTTTATTTCTTTAGTAAGGTAATTTTCCTTGATCATAAGATCCTTTTAATTAGAAAGTTGTAACATATTTTACATAACCGAACTCCCAATCTGACCTCGTCTTTCTTAATAACTCTACATTTATAATTGTTGGTCCTACTATTTTTAGAACTGGGTTTCATCCTCTTAGTCATTAGTGAAACCGTTTACACTGACATAGTCTGAAACTAAGACTCTGTGTGTGTACTTCTTTTATTCACAAAAACATTTTTACCGGTTCACTTATACCCACGGATATTGGTTGGAAACGAGGTTATTAGTTCGTTTGAGTCAGTGAGGAAATTCATATTGAGTCGACAATACTTTGGTGTGAAAGTTGTTGAAAATACAGATAGATGACTTTTTAACGGGAAGACTTATATTTCACTTCACTTCACTTAACTTCAGCGAGTCAGCACAGGCTGAGAAACGCTGGGGTACCTGACATAGGATAGTCCGAGGAGGCAGGTACCCTAAAAGGTCCGTTCTCACGACCTCACCTAACGGCAAGGGAAGAGGTCCCCTGAAAGTTTACTCAAGTTTTGTAACGTTAATTTGTAAAATGTTCATTGTTCTTCGTCTATACATATCAAGGTTAGAGTATGTTTCTGGCTAGTCTTGTCCTAAAAACTGGGAGTTGGGTGTTTACGTTACTTGTGTCAGCCGTCTTTGTACTTGACTTTATAAGTCTCAACGAGACTGGCTAACTAGACGAATTTTTTCTAGGTCTAGAAAACTAAAACTTTGAATCTTTCATTTTCACAATCAGCGAGTTAGCACAGGTCGAGAAACGTTGAGGTACCTGACATCGAGTTGTCCAAGGAGACAGGTACCTTAATAGGGCCGTTATTATAACCTCATCAAACGGTAAGGGAAGAGGTCACCTAACCTAGAAGGGTTGGGTCACTGAGTTGTGTCCAGAGGTCGTAACGTCCGTCTAAGAATTGATAGACTCGGTGGTCCCTTCTGGGAACTTTGAATACAGTGACTGTTAAAAGACGTTCAATAAAAAAGATTTATACGAAAAGATAGGATGAATATGTCTTTTTCATATAAAATTATAAGGAGTTAAATACTTGAGTGTTATGAAGTCCAAGTATAATACTCAGTCGGTATGTTAAACAACAAGTCTACCCCTATTAAAACTTGCACTTTCCTCTACCCTGTTTATGATCTGTCCGACCTAACGCCGTCAAGAGTCTGGACGCCTGGTAGCACTCCATGTGACCAGTACTAACACCCACCTTGAGTGGACCCTGGGGAAACTAATGTAGGTGGCAGTTCGTGACATATACGGAGGGTAGAAGAGAACCAGACAGAGAAGAAACTAGGTCACACAGGGTCGTAAGAATGACGAAAGGAGACAGCAGGTTTCAAACGATAGTATTTGTCGAAGGACTTGAACGTTTTAAAGTTTGATCGGTAACTGGAACAACAACAAGTAACAACAAGTCAACGAGTCAATACAGGATTAGAAACGTTGGGGTACCTGACGTCGTGGGGTCCGAAGAGACAAGAAGTGATAGCAGGTCTCAAACGAATTAAGAACAGACAACTCAGTCACTACGATAGGTTGGTAGAGTAGGAGACGACGGGGAAAGTGGAAAACGGAAGTTAGAAAGGGTCGTAGTCCCAGAAAAGGTTACTCAGTCGAGAAGCCTAGTCCGCCGGTTCCATAACCTTGAAGTCAAAGTCGTAGTCAAGAAGGTCACTTATAAGTCCCAACTAAAGGAAATCCTACCTGACGAAACTAGAGGAACGTCAGGTTCCATAAGAGTTCTCGGAAGAGGTCGTGGTGTCAGACTTTCACAGCTAAGAAGTCGTGAGTCAGAAAAAATACCAGGTTGAGAGTGTAGACATGCACTGACCTTTTACGTATCGAAACTGATGTACCTGGAAACAACCGTTTCACTACAGAGACGAAAAATTATCCGACAGATCCAACCAGTATTGAAAAGAAGGTTCCTCAGAAAGTTAAAGTACCGACATCAGTGGTAGACGTTGCCAAAACCTCAGGTTCTTTTATTTTAGACAGTGACAAAGGTGAAAAAGAGGAAAATAAACGGTACTTCACTACCCTGACCTACGGAACTAGAATCAAAAAATTACAACTTAAAGTTCAGTCAAAAAAACGTACAGAGGTCTAAATGGAGTCGTCATCATCCCGTCGGGTAAGTAATGAGACGACGGAGTTTTATTTATTTATTTCTTTATTTATTTTTTCTCACAGTTTACTCTGTTAGTCACACTCTTACATACTTATAATATTTTACAATGGGTTTGTCTCGGTGACGATTTCCTTTCATCTCCTTTGTCACGGGTACCCTCGTCTGTAATAACTAGATGATAAGCCCACTCCGTCCGAGTCGGTCAGACAGCCGACTACCATCCCTCTCCAAGGACCGTAGTGAATTCACTTTCAAGGACCGACACGTTAATCCTCCACTAAAGTCAAGACGAGATCAAGGATTCTGTACCTCCGTATGAGTCCCGTAGAGTCAAGGGTCCCCCGAACGACACTCCTACGTGACTCTTCACTCTCCCTGTCCTTTGGGATCCTCGTCCCCGTGTCGGTCCAGAGGGTACCTACCTGGGGGAGTGACTCGGGTGCTGTCTCTAAGACACGAGATGGACGAAGGGACCTCGGACCTCATCGAGGACCGGTAGAGGGAAGTCCCCGTCCACGATCATCGAAGGACAAGGTTGCAAAACGAAGTCGTCAAGGAGAGAACCCACGAAGAGGACGAGGATTCCAATTACTGACTGGGAACAAATAAACACTAAAGATGGGGAGAACCGAAGATAAATTGTCGACAAAGAAACACACACAGAGAAGATACAGTAAATGATATAGGTACAGACTTACAGAGGGTAAGTCCGTGAAGTTTCCTCCTCGAGACTAACCGACTCCAACAACGGTAGATAACGTCTTGGAAAGACGGACCCGTCTCGAGACCACGGTTGACCAAATCGCCACTACTCATCTATTACAACAACAACAAGTCAACGAGTCAACACAGGTTGAGACTCTGGGGTACCTGACGTCGTATGGTCCGAAGGAACAGGAAGTGACAGAGGGTCTCAATTTGAGTACAGGTGACTTGACTACTACGGTAAGTTAGTAGAGTAGGAGACAGCGCGGGAAGAGGTTATCTATCGACGAATTACGGTTTATGACTAAGGACTACATCCCTAGTATATTTTGGTTAGTAAGTACACAATTTTTTAGAAGTCGAGAAACGGGATTCACACCAGGAAAAACCATCTTGAGTTTCACAAAGTACAACGTAAATAAAAAGGACGTACTCAGTTCAATTAAGACAGAGTCAATAAGACGTGAAGATTCCGAAAGTGCCAAAACACCCGTACGAGTCAGAGAAGCCAACATAAGTTAACAAAAGTTGGGATACCTGTCATCGGGTGGTCCGAGGAGTCAGGTACCCTAAGCGGTCCGTTCTTAGGATGTCACCCAAAGGTACTGGGGGAGATCCCCTAGAAAGGATAGGTCCCTAGTTTGGGTACAGAAGACGTAACGTTCACCTAAGAAATGGTGACTCGGTGGTCAGAATTGTTAAAATATAAACGGTGTATTAAGTATTGTGGATTTTACTAGTTTGTCCAGTGGAAACTTATACTTGTGAGAAAGGAATATTTTGTCATGTTACTATTAATATTAACTCAAGGGTGAGATGGTGTGTAAAATGTATGTAAGAAAAAAGTAAATTAACAGTGTTGGAGTTATGTTCCTTCTATACTATTTGGAGAAAACGGATACTCCTTTCAGAATTTCTCTAATATATTGAACAAATGTCTGTATCTTAATATTAAAGTTGAGTTGAAACTAAGGGTTCGAGTACGTTTAAGAAGAAATGAGTATCATAAATAGAAGGGAAAAGAGAGAGTAAAGTAGACTCTAAAAAATTTAATAACATAGTCTTATATCCGTCACGATATTAGTATGAAGACTCTAGAACTAAGTCAACTTATTATTGATTATGTAAAAACCACAAAGTTAGATTTAAAGAGCTAAATTTGAAATCATGTTTTTATAAGTAATAGATAAAATACAGGAGGAAATGGAGCTATAGAATTTGATGTAGGAGAATTCAGATATCATGTGGACCCTCTTGTGAAGAGTCTTTTTAAGACAAACTTAAGAAGACCACCGTGCACGTGTTGGTGGAAATTGAGACTCGGTCGGCGAGAATCACAGGTATTCTGACACTCTTAGAAACTTTGAAGACCTACAAAAGGTTCAGGACCAGTAAAACGGACACCAACGTTACGATGGTCCGGATCAACTCTCCATTAAACTCCTTCGATCAAAATGCTGCCTTTCCAGTAGAATTGTGATGTAAAATAGTAGGGAAGTCCTCTACGATTCCATCCTCTACTCCTTCCAAATTTCACTTTACATTCGAGGGGTCGACTGTTCATAAGTGACCAACAGTAAACAATTATATAGAAATCTTTGGATTTAGTTTGACCGAATTGATCACACAAACCCCCACCCCGTATCTTTCTCTTAAAGTACATTGACTTTTTTTGGAGTAGTCTATCCCGAACTTGGTCTTCGTATTTCTTACAGAATTCTGGTTTAAAGAGATTGTGACTCGGGACGAAGACCGACACCCTCCAAATAAAATTCGTTGTAGAGAAGCTCACACTACCTCTAAGTCCCAATTAACGAAACTCGAGGTTCACGTCTCTTTCCTTTCTTGAAAATAAGAGAGTTTACGTTTGTTTACAGACCAAGGTTAACCAGGCATAACGGTCGTATGGTTACTCGTTTAACGACGTCGGTCTTTAAAACTACCGAATTTGTCCGTGAAGAGAACCGGAGAGTACAACCGAACGTTATATATATTTTCCCCCCGTTACATTTTTTATATCTTTCCGGTACTTCGGTAGGACTCTCTATTGTAATTGAATTTTTAGAGGAAATTCCAAGAGAGAGTTCAACCCGTATACCGGAAACATGTCTTACCAGAAGTCCCCGGGGGATCCCCGGGGTGGTCCCCTGTTTGGTACCCCGAACCCGAGTCGTCATCCTGCACCTCGAACCACCGATTCGAAATCTTCCAGGAGACTTGAAGTCCTACGAAACCTCTGTTACCGATGTGGTCACCCACATTTGATTATCAACATGGGATCTCTGATGTGATTTTCGACATTATTGTAGGACATGGGATCTCAGACGTTACCTGACTTAATGTAGAAGACAGTTTAAGATATTTTAAAACTATGGGTCATGAAAAGTCTTTCACTTGAATAAACCTTTGTCCCAGTAACGTTTACATTAAACAATTCCACTTCAATATGACCTCATCCCATAGGGGATTAAGTTATACTGACCGTAGGAATATTTTTCTTCAAATCTTTACCTACGTTTGTATCCCTCCGAAATGTGTGTACTTCTGACCTCAGTTCGTCAGTGTTCGGTCTTTTTATGGTCCGGGTCTCGTCTCAGAAGGAATACCGAATATCTCCCTCGTACCGAGATATTTGGGGAACTAAGACCTGAAGGCTGGAAGTATTGATACTTTGTAAAGATTCAGTGAATTAAAACACCATCAGAGTCCTTTGATTATGTCTTCGGTTTCAACCCCGTGGAGACCCTGGACACTCTGACTCTAAACCTTAGTCACCCGTAGTGACGGAATCCCCTGTTTCCAGGACATTTGGTACGTCCTAACCTCGAAGCGTCTATATGTGACACCGTCATTCTTTTAGATACCGTGGACACCCGAGTGGTAATGGTAGACCATAAACTTTTTGACTATCAAAGAAAATGTTACTTAATTTTTCCTTTCACTAATATATCCTAATGTCACGATCAACCCTTTTACAAAACGAATAAGTAGTTTATTAAAAACTGATAGACTATCCTTAGTTTGTTAAAAGGTCCAGCTCTTATATCATAACTTGTTTTAGCTATTCCAAAGACGAGACCATCACGAATTCTTTACCTTGGAATAAAAGGGTCATTTAATATTCCATCCAATGGACCTACCATTACAATGGACCTAGGGAGGTTGAGGTATCGACTACCCGGTTCTCTGGACAGTAATAGAGCGTTCGGATCAGAATACTGGAGTTAGTATCACCATACACAAGTTTTAATTTTAGACTAAACTTTTTTGTTCTCATGACATACCTGACACTCCTTGTCATAACCAGTAACTACTTACATACCTCCATATCTAGTCTAAAGTCTTTTTGTTACAAACCCTGTTCCACTAGTAGGTTCTTTGAAAAAACTCAAACTATAACCCTTAAAATGAGGAAACCATCTTTAGTTTGGTTTTACGTGATTGTAATATCGTTTTGTAAATATATTTTTTATTTGTAAGTACGGTACATAATAATATATAGTGAATCCCTTACTTTATGTTTTAGTTCGCTAATTGCAATATCACTACACTACTTATTTTGTGAACTATAAAATAAGTTTTGTCGTATCATTTTTATTGTATTATATATGTACGACACACAAGTCAGGAAGTCAGTACAGGCTGGGAAACACCGGGGTACCTTACATTGGACGGACCAAGGAGACGACACCTTAAAAGGTCCACTTTTTATGGTCTCACCCCAAGGTAAAGAATGAGGTGTCCTAGAAGGTTTGGGTCCCTAGCTCGGACACAGAGGACTTAACCGTTCGTCTAAACATGGTGATCACGGTGGACCCTTCGGACATATATGTACGATTCATAACAATTTAACAAAATCTATTTGTTAAGAACTATATTCTTGCAGAATATTAGGTCTGCTAATACAAACCTAAACACTTAATGATTTGACGTCTACCACTAACGTCGGTACTTTAATTTTCTACGAATGAGGAACCTTCCTTTTAATAATGGTTGGATCCATCGTATAAGTTTTCGTCTCTGTAATGAAACGGTTGTTTCCAGACAGATCAGTTCCGATACCAAAAAGGTCACCAGTACATACCTACACTCTTAACCTGACACTTCTTTCGACTTGCAGTTTCTTAACTACGAAAACTTGACACCACAACCTCTTCTGAGAACTCTCAGGGAACCTGACGTTCCTCTAGGTTGGTCAGGTAGGATTTCCTCTGGTCAGGACCCACAAGTAACCTTCCTCACTACGACTCCGACTTTAACGTTCTGAAACCGGTGGAGTACCCTTCTCAACTGAGTAACCTTTTCTGAGACTACACGCTCTCTAACCCCCGTCCTCCTCTTCCCCTGCTGTCTCCTACTCTACCGACCTACCGTAGTGGCTGAGCTACCTGCACTCAAACCCACTTGAGGTCCTCAACCACTACCTGTCCCTCCGGACCGTACGACGTTAAGTACCCCAGCGTTTCTCCGCCTGTGTTGACTCACTGACTTGACTTGACTTGACTTTCACATTTTTACAGACGTAAACTTGTAAACCCCTTAAAACAGGTTATCTATTATCTTAATTATTATGCTACAAAACTATAAGAGTATTAACAAAGTTCAAGTCGTTACGAGATCTTTCTGAGTGGTCTGAGTTATCGTCTAATACGAGTACTTATTCCAAAGAATGTCGTTACTTGTGTCGGATTTGTCGTCCCTTTTTCACGACGGGACCACCTTATGTCGATTCGATTCTCCCCGAAGAACTCAGAAAGGAGTAGACTCTGGTGTGTCCAACACGGAAAAGAGACCACCTCTTGGCGTCACTCTGTGCACGTCACGGTTACAAGTCCTTTCGAGCAATTTCAGAGTCTTGGACTCCAAAAGTACCCTACGACTAGTGTGTCCGTATAGGACGATGAGTTGGTCGGTACCTTTGACTTTGAGCCTCGGGGTTGTCGCTTTTATCCGTACGAAATAGTTCGAACTACAAACGCGTTCCGTCGGACTGTTCGACCATGTCTTACTAGGTAATTAGGTCCACCTTTGTTGTTTTAGTAGTTAGTGGTCCGTTTTCTTTGGGGGGTGGGGTTCCCGGTGTAAGGGTCCCCAACCGGTTCCCAGTCGGTGAGAAGGTCCAAACGAACCTTCGTTATTCTAGACGCTATTGAACAAGGAGTATAACATTAGTATGCACACACACACACACACACACACACACACATACTATTCGACCTTTATTTTTTGTTTAAGGTCGTCCTATAAAGAAATTTTAATAACTAAAATCCGATGTTACTTTACTATCTAACATACATTTTTGTGAATTTTCTGTATGTAAACTTGTGAAATACATTTTGTGTTAACCGTTTAGTTGTGACTTTGAGTTTATCACCGTAATACGTTACTAGAAAACCTTTAATAACTACATAATTATCCAAAATCTTATGTTCGTCTTTTATTGTAAACTCTTTTACAATAAATTAAATAAAATAGACAAAATTAAGATGCACGATAGAATTCACTTTAATCACAGTATTCATTTTCTTTTGTCCGTTGTTCTAAGTTATATGATTTCTGAAACTTTAGCAGTTCCCATGTTCTTTCAGAAACTTCTTTTTATTTAGTACAAAGACTTTTTACCTACTAATTACGATTTATTTACTGTCCCATGCAACTATAATTACGGTTGAAATGTTTCCTTTGTGATCTTTATGATCCTTTTAAATAGAGTCAACATTGAATATTCTCGACAGACAAGATAGATACTCGGTTTTAATTTAAAATTTTAATTAAGAAAAGAATATGACTTATATTGTTGTGATAGAAACTTTCTTTTCCAGTGACTCAGTTTTCTTACAGTACTGAAATTACTACGGGTTACTGGTCTCACTAAACGTCTTGATGATATGGATACATTTACGAAGGTTAAATTTGCCTTACGACTAGTATCATTCCTTTCACGATAACTACCCGCCGGTACATATCGAAAAAAAGGGATTCTAGATAAAATTCAGATCATTATTTCGGTTTTGTTAAATTAACTCAATATAAACTGTATTTTGTAATATGTTCGAATTCTATATGTTAGATAACCAAACTACGTAAATATAGTGGATTATATCGTCTTAAAATTCCTTATTAAAAGACCTACGTAAAGACTTTTGGAAGAAAATTAAAATATCTTACATTGAAACGGTTTTAACCAGTCGTCACTTCTTACATCGAGGAGTTTTAATTTTAATTAATTTTTCCCTGTATTACAGATGTCACAGTGTACTTACAGGTTAGATCATTGGTAAAGACATATTCTTCTTAGAACCTCGTTTATTTGTAACTGGGATAGTTTTTGTTACAGGAAAGACACTTTCCTTATATACATTATTAAAACATCGTTTAGTGGTATAAGAACACCCTGAAACTCAGGGAGGAATAACGTTTATTTTAAATCTAAAAGATAATTGACTGAAATAAACGTATTCTATATGTCTTACTGAAACACCCAAAAACACTAATTATAGTAGAGAAGGAGGTCGGAGACCAGGAGTGGAAGACACGAGTGTTGGTACCGTCGAGTTGAATTAAGAAACTACGTGGATTAGAAAGTTTGATTTGTCCTATCCCAAAAGAAGTCGTTTTAAGGATATTTTATTCCTTTAAGTTCTCATCAAAACACAAGTCCTCATCAAAACACAAACAACTCTTCAAGCTTTCATCAAAACGGGGTGACGTGACCCTCCGTCACGTCTTCTTGTATAGAGAATCCTTGGTCTCGGAACTGAAAAAAGGTTCTCCATCGTTATTCCCACCTTTTGATGACAAAGAAGAAAAGTAAGACCATGTTTCTCGTGACGACCAATAGTGCCTTAGTTCTATGAATCGAAGTGAGTGATGTTTTTACGGTAGTTTTGTTGTCTTTTTTTATTCTTGTGTTATCTTTTTCCCATAGTAGTTACCTTGTCTTTAAAGTTCCTTAAAGATTTTCTATCTTTAGTCAACTCGAATGATGTAACTATTTCGTGAATCACTTCTCTTCGGTGCATCGTTTTATCTACATCAATACTCTTTCTCGTAGATGCCTCTAACCTCGGCGAAAAGGTTTCTCACGGGACCCCCTTCGATGTCGAGGGTCGGGGATACCTGTCTCAATCCATGTCGTTTCCCGTACTTTCTTCGGTCGTGACCTGTCGGTGGAGTTGGATGAGGAGGTGATGGGGTTCTCTGTTATAAATCTGCTGTTACTCGTCTAGTATAAATTTTTATCTTGAGACCGAGTGTTGGACGTTGTTGGACGGACCTTTTGGTTGGGGGAATAGACGTCACTGGTCGGGTCTTTCAGTCAGACGATCTACCGTTTAAACCTCCTTCAGAGATCAGTGCTAGGTTCTTCGATTTGTTATTGAAGACTTGTTTAACCGGGGTTTACCGATACTGAATTATTAACTGGAGAAGGGATTAAAAACAGAAATGAAAGTTGAATCCTGATCGATTTCTTTCGGTTTACACGTGGGAGTTGGTTGGTGTATCCTACGGGGTGAAGAACAATCGGACGGATGTCGGGGATCAGTCCCGTTTAGACGTCGGAAGAGAAACAAGGTAATGTTTCGAGAAGGTGAGGAGACGACCGGAATTCAGAGTCGGTTCTGTGTGTACTACTATTGTCTGAAAGAACGTCGAGACTTATTTATCGGAAACGAAAGGAGTAACCAACCAGAAGTAAATAAAGGTGTTGGGTTTTTATCGAGAGATTCTCTTCTCCCACGGACGGAGTCTCTCGAGAGTTCACCTCTAGTTCTCTGCGTCGTTTTCGGGTTCGATTGGAGGTTGAGAGAGTGTCAATGCATTTGACGTGACCCAAGTGACCTTAAATACTTTATGCATGTATTGTACCTTCGTAGGAGGTGATCGGAGGGGTACTGGAAGACTTCTCCTAAGACTTCCCGGGATGCGAAGGGACCACCGAGTCTACCGTTTCGTAGACGGACGTTACACCCTCTGGGCCCAAGATAAGGACCCAGTCCTTCTAGGGGACCTCTTCCTTTGCCCGTTAGGTGAGGTCGTGAGAACGGACCTTTTAGGGTACCTGCCTCCTCGGACTATCCGATGTCAGGTACCCCAGCGTTTCACAACCTGTGCTGACTCGCTGAAGTGAAAGCGAAAGAAACTATAACTACTCCCATTAGTTTCTTCTCTTCTAAACCGTCCTCGACTTTTTTCTCTCTGTTAAAATGTAGAGGACAGAACCGTCCGCCCAAGAAATGGTGATCGTGGTGGACCCTTCGGGGTACCTTTCCCGTTCTCGCATGTTTTATTTAGAATTTCCCTTCTTTCACCTGTTCTGCCGATTACCCTCCTTTCTTCGGTACACTTTTACAGTGTCACCACGAGTCACTTAAAGGTTAGACTCTGACGTACCTTACGGGGGACAAACGGAAGACATTATTATAGGTATAAGATCCTGAAGGGACCACCAGGTCACCAATTCTTAGACGGACGGTCACGTCCCCTGTACCCAAGATAGGGACCAGACCCTTCTAAGGTGTACGAAGTCCCGTTGATCAGGTCACGTGGGATCCCGGGTACGAGGTGTCGTCCACTCATCGGGGACGAGTGACGTTAATGTCTTTCGAGAGACGTCGTTACTTTTGCCTCGTGTCGGTTTGATTTATTAAAAAAATTCAGATATAAAATTTTCGACGAGAATCAATTCATCTCCGACGTAAAGGGTTTCATAATGTATAAAAATAAACAAATATCAATAGCAAAATTTCAAAACAGTGGTATTATTTAACCCAAATGTCTTTTCACATTTTTTCAAGTGCTGTTTTGATGAGGAGTATTTTTTTTCTCCGAGAAGAGACCTACTAAGAGTTAGTTTATATAAAGTTCTGACTTTTTAAAGTTCTCTACCTTTAATTTCGAAGTCCCTTCTGAAAGATGATATAAGACGGTAACCCTCAACGACGATGACGGTTCAGCGAAGTCAACACAGGCTGAGACACGCTGGAGTCTCTACCGTCGGGTGGTCCGAGGGGGCAGGGACCCTAAGAGGTCCGTTCTTGTAACCTCACCCAACAGTAAAGGAAGAGGTTACGTACTTTCACTTTTCAGTTTCACTTCAACGAGTCAGTACAGGCTGAGGATCGCTGGGGTACCTGACGTCGGATGGTCCGAGGAGGCAGGTACCCTAAAAGGTCCGTTCTCATGACCTTACCCAACGGTACAAGACGGTAACCCTCAATGACTTTGTATTCTTGTTTACTTACCCTGTATAGAATTTTGAGTCCTTACAAGGATCTTTTATTGATCCTTCGAAAGTAAGTCTAAACGGAATTCTTCCTTTATTCTCGATTATAAGTAACTTGTGTATAACGTAAGGACCGTGACACCGTCCGTGTAGGTAAAATATCTACTCTTTCGTTGTTGGGTCTCTCGAATTCAGTGAACGGTCCCAGTGTGTCCATCCTTTCTCGAGTCGGTCGGTTAGTGACCGAATTAGTGATGTAGTTTAACACTTGAAGAAAGTCCTTCTTTTTCTTTGGGAGAGAAAGACCCGGGTAAGCTTTTTTTAAGATTTGAGTTTGGTTTCAGTTTAGTTTTTGTTTCGGAAGTTAGTGGTTGGTTTTAAAGTAAGACGATCTATGACAGTATTAAAATGGTTATCTACCGTCACAACCGACCTCTTTCAGACGGGTCGTCTACTGGACCCTAGGAATGTCTTTTAAGACCGTGACATGTTGTTCGTCGAGAAATACCGAAAAATCTTCTCCTCAAATCGTCAACGAAATAATATCATTGTGACAACGAAATAATAAAATACTAAAAAGAGGTTCAAAGTTCGTAATTTAATTGCGAACCTCGTTTTCTTTTAAGATCTTTGGAATTTAAGTGTTGTCAAGACTTCCTGAAAGCAACCTGAGTGAAATAGTTTCTCTTTGTCACATGCGTACTTTTATCTTAAATTCGTACGAATATACGGAACAACCTCTTCCTTTACCGTTGGGTGAGGTCATAAGAACGGACCTCTTAAGGTACCTGTCTCCTCGGACCGCTTGACGTTAGGTACCCCAGTGTCTCTCAGCCTGGGCTGACGCACTGACTGTGTGTGTGTATGTACATGGAACACAATCGACGAGACAGTACAGGTACAGGGTACCTGACATCGAAGGTCTGACATCGAGACAAGTATACAGTGAAGTTTTCGAATTTATAAATAAAAACAGAATAAATGACCTTTTCTCTTCGTTTTGTGTAGAAGGGGTCTTGACTACTTGATGTTTCAGTTTCCAAAAATTTCGATATCCCATTAATTTAAAATTTAGGGAGGTAATAACGTCTAAATGACTCCACTTCGTAGTGTTATATTTATTTTCGGAAATTATCTTTTAGGGAATTTAGAAAACAGAATGCATTTATACCAAACATTTATAAATGAACGGACTAAAAGGTTACCATGAACTAAAATAAGTTGGATGCGAAACATTATCACCGATTTTAGTGAAACACAACTTATTTACAGTTGTAACAATGTTTCCGACTTATAAAGTCCCTCGCCGATGTGGTTTTAATTTCCTTTGAAGAGACAAGACGAGAATCCCGAGTCTATGTTTAAATATACCTGAATGAACGACAATTACGGACAGTTGCTAAAAAATTTAGTACTTGTTCAAATTTGTTCTTTATAGAGGCAACTGTAAAACAAACAACAACAACAAATAAGAGATTTAGTGCAGGCTCAGAAAACACTGGGGTACCTGACATCGGGTGGTCCTGAGAGACAGGTATCTGAAAGGGTCCATTGTTATGACGTCACCCAAGGGTGAAGGACGAGGTCCCCTAGAAGGACTGGGGTCCTAACTTAGACAAAGAGAACGTAACGGTCCACCTAAGAACCGGTGACTCGGTGGACCCTCAAGGGGAAACTGCGTCTTCATTAATAAAAAAACAACTAACATGGATAAAACTCCAATTAGTAAGACCTTAAAATTAACACAACCACGAAGTCACTGACATGCAGTTGCACAGTCAAAGATTATGTTTATTATCCTTGGTCTCGAGATTATCATTCCTTAAATACCACCGAGTCGTCCATTTCTTAGGTGGACGGTTACTGCCTCTGTCCCTAAGCTAGGGATCCAGTCCTTCTAGTAGACCTCTTTCTTTCCCGTTGGTGACAAAATTCACCACGAAATTCACTATGAACCCACGAATTTCGTGGTGAATTACCGACGAAATTCACTATGAGTCTAGAAGTGTTAATTGAATACTTGAACCACGATTAAATGTAGTTCACTTATCACTTGACCGAACTATAGACTTCTCGCCTTACATAACTGGAACCGGCACCCATACTTTAAAGAAGGAGTCAACGGTTCTTTACGGTGGACCTATTAGTCCCTAATAGATACTAAATCTCGTTTGACTAAAACAGATAGTTTCTTTTAGGTAACTTGTTGATGACATACGACTATGATACGATATTTAATCAATTCTTTAAACTTAAATCAGAGACGGGTATCCTTGTCTATGAAACCAATACAGTGAGATAAGTAAAAATTAGGCATTAAATTTTGTTGTAGACGACTCCTCGGAGAATGGACAGAGATGAAGAATTATTTTAAGGATCCTTTTTTCTTTATATACTCCTTTTTTTCTTTAAATCCTTTAGAGTGTTGTGACTTTTAATTCACAGATTCTCTTTAAAAGAATTGAGATTACATGTTGTGCCTACCTTTGTAGATCGGTCATCACACCGTACTCTTTGACGCGTTGGGATTATGGAACGTTTGGTAGTCGAGGACCGGACCTTTATGCTCCTGATCTGATTTTGCTTTTGGCCCGTAAAGAGGGGGCGTGAGGGGGACAGGGGTGTGGGAGGCGACACTGACAGCGAAACATCTACGTTGTAACGGTAACGGGACAGATGGGTGGTAAAGACACGAGGAAAATAATGGAAAGAAGAACGTAGGTGAATCCCTACGTTGAACTCCTTTTGTTAACCTGTTCTTCGTCCTTTCCGTAGCTTAGACCCCTATACAGTAAAGGTTTTGATTTCGCCCTGTCAATCTCTTACGGTCGCGACCTCCCTTAGCAGAAAGTGACAGAGAAACACAAGTCACAGTCTTTTGACCATCTCTCCCGTCCTATTTTAGGGTGACCACGGGGTCTTGTTTCGTTACATTAAACAATCGACGATCTTAAACCCGATCCTCGACCTATATGATTGGATAATTATAATTATAATTATAATTTTCGATGTTTAACTTTTTCTTTAAGTCGATGGTCGGTTAACAGTCTTTTATTTTAATTCCCATATGTAAGTGGGTTAAACCATCTCAGATCTATGTATATGAGTAGAGATAGTCCCTTGTTATTTAAACGGTCGTTTGTTTACTCTTTCGTATCGTATGGTAATCGATTATAACGTATTGTTTGTTGGTGTTTTATACCCACTGTACGTTGTCAATTATAAATAAGGGTACCTAGACACTTAGTCGATCCCTAACGACTAGATCTACCCTGAGTCACCTATATAGGGAAGTGTCTCCACTTAAAAAAATCGCTATTAGATTAGACCTCTTCCTTTACCCTTGGGTGAGGTCATAAGAACGGACCTCTTAGGGTCCCTGCCGCCTCGCACCACCCGACGACAGATACCCCAGAGTGTCTCAGCCTGTGCTGACTTCACTGAATCGTCGTCGTCGTTCGACCAAAATCTTTTCTATCTCCTTGGTCTCTAGTTTAACGGTTGTAGACGACCTAGTAGCTTTTTCGTTCTCTCAAGGTCTTTTTGTAAATAGAGACGAAATGACTGATACGGTTTCGGAAGCTGACACACCTAAAAGGTGTTATTTGACACCTTTCTTTCTCTACCCTTATGGGCTGGTGGACTGGACGGAGAACTCTTTGGATATACGTCCAGTCCTTCGTTGTCAATCTTGACCTGTACCTTGTTGTCTGACCAAGTTTATTCTTTTCCTCATGCAGTTCCGACATATGACAATGGGACATATAAATTGAAGGTACGTCTCATGGAGTACTCTTTGCGACCCGATGGACTTCGAGTTCGACCTTAGTTCTAACGGTCCTCTTTATAGTTATTGGAGTCTATACGTCTACTGTGGTGGGAATACCGTCTTTCACTTCTCCTTGATTTTTCGGAGAACTACTTTCACTTTTACCTCTCACTTTTTCAACCGAATTTCGAGTTGTAAGTCTTTTGCTTCTAGTACCGTAGACCAGGGTAGTGAAGTACCCTTTATCTACCCCTTTGTCACCTTTATCACAGTCTGAAATAAAACCCCCCGAGATTTTAGTGACGTCTACACTGACGTCGGTACTTTAATTTTCTGCGAATGAGGAATCTTCCTTTCAATACTGGTTGGATCTATCGTATAAGTTTTCGTCTCTGTAATGAAACGATTGTTTCCAGGTAGATCAGTTCCGATACCAAAAAGGACACCAGTACATACCTACACTCTCAACCTGACACTTCTTTAGACTCGTATCTTCTTAACTACGAAAACTCGACACCACGACCTCTTCTGAGAACTCTCAGGGAACCTGACGTTCCTCTAGGTTGATCAGGTAAGATTCCTCTAGTCGGGACCCTAAGGAAACCTTCCTTACTACGATTTCGACTTTGAGGTCATGAGACCGGTGGAGTACCCTTCTCAACTGAGTGACCTTTTCTGAGACTACGACCCTCCCTAACCCCCGTCCTCCTCTTCCCCTGTTGTCTCCTACTCTACCGACCTACTGTAGTGACTGAGCTACCTACACGCACTCAGACTCACTTGAGGCCCTCAACCACTACCTGTCCCTCCGGACCGCACGACACTAAGTGCCCCAGTATTTCTCAGACTGTGCTGACTCGCTGACTTGACTTGACTTGACTGGTATATGTGTTGTTTGTCATATCTCTAAAACTTTTACTAAATGTCTTGTTCTCTGAGTTTTTTTTTTTTCTGAGTACTATAATTTTTTAAAATTTCTCCTTTGGATATTTTTTACTAACTAGTATCTTCGGTCTTCTTTTTTGACACACTTAAAAAGTTATTTTAAGTTTTTACTATAACGGATATACTTTCAATATTCCTCTCTTTTTCGATTTTAACTTTACTTTTTTCCCGTGACTCTGTTACTTTCATCTTTCTATCATTTCGTCAAGTTTACTTGAATTTCTCCATCTTTGTTATTTTTTTTAGGTGAAATCTTCAACTAAACAATACCCTATTTTAGGTCGGTCACTACACATCTTTGGAAAAACGGTACAACTTTTCTGTCATCTTTTATCTGTAGGAACGATACTTTAATTCAAAAGGATCTCACCCCGTCCTCGTCCCCTTCACTGATTTCATTAACTTTGTTCGTTATTAATATGTGTAATGACCCCCTTTTCTTCTAAAGGACTCAACACAGTTACGGAAAGTCGGTTTCCAGTGGTCTTTGTGTCAACATCAATTTGTCCAACCAAAATAGTTGAATAACATTACTTCCTTTCGTGTCTGTCGTACCTCTTGACACAATTCTCCCGCACTCATTTCTGAAATCCTACACCCGTACGCAATCCACTAAACCCCGAAGGGATTATCGAACCAACCATTTCTTAGGCGGAAGTTACGTCCTCTGGGGCTAAACTAAGGAGCCAGCCCTTCTAGGAGGTCTCTTCCCTATCCGATGAGTGAGGTCATAAGAACCCGAAGGGACCACCGAGTCGAAATTTTTTAGGCTACCGTCACACCCTCTGGACTCAAGGTAGGGACCCAACCCTTCTATGGGACCTCTTCCCTTTCCGATGGGTGAGGTCATAAGACCGGACCTCTTAAGATTCCTGACGTATCAGGTACACCAGTGTTTCTGAGTCTGTACTGACTCGTTGAAAGTGAAAAGTGAAATCCACTAAAAGTCGTCTCAAGTTCCTTCAGTCCATGGGAAACCTATGTTACGACGGTCCTTTTTTCTGAGTAGGACACAAACTCATACGTAAGTGAAGGATCCCGACGGTATCGTTTCTTGGTGTTCTGTCAACGAAATTTACTCTCTTTAAACACTAGACTCTCAAGACCTCCAACCTTCAAACTCTAGTTCCACAACCGTCCCGGTTCAACGGAGTCTCCCGTGACCCCTTCAGAGACAAGTCTGGAGAGAGGACCGAAGATCCATCAGGGAACCAAACACCATCGTATTATGTTTAGAAATGAACTTCAAGTCGGACCTACGTACAGACACGGGCTTAAAGGACACGGATTTTCCTTAGGTCAGTGTGACCTAATCCCCGAGTACGGTGAAGTAGTCCTAGCGTAGAGTTGACAGAGACACATGGTGCTGGTGAAAGGATTTGTTCCAGTGTAAGATCCCGTGACTCCCGATCCTGAAGTTTTCGTCCATAGAATCACGTAGAATAGATCTTTGTCTCACGATATTAATCATTCCTTCGTCGTTAGCAAAGATGTACGGTCCGACTCCCCCACCCCCCCTCAAACCAGTAAAACAAAAGAACCGAGTTTCTTGTAAATGGAAAAACAGACACGAGTCCGTACTAATGAAGCACTTAAACAAAAACAGGACCAGGTAGTACCAGTGTCTACCAGAACTGACCACGACTACAAGACACAAATTGTAGTAAGACTACAGAAATAAAGTCTTTTGATTCTAGTACCGTAGACCAGGGTGGTGAAGTACCGTTTATCTACCCCTTTGTCACCTTTGTCACAGTCTAAAATAAAAAGACCCGAGGTTTTAGTGACGTCTACCACTGACGTCGGTACTTTAATTTTCTGTGAATGAGGAAACTTCCTTTCAATACTGGTTGGATCTATCATATAACTTTTCGTCTCTATAATGAAACGGTTGTTTCCAGACAGATCAGTTCCGATACCAAAAAGGTCACCAGTACATACCGAGTCTACCATTTCGCAGACAGATGTTACACCCTCTGGACCCAAGTCATGGACCCAACCCTTCTAGGGGACCTCTTCCTTTACTGTTAGGTGAGGTCATGATAACGGACCTTTTAGGGTACCTGTCTCCTCGGACCATCCGATATCAGGTACCCCAACGTTTCTCAACCTGTGCTAACTCGCTGAAGTGAGTGAGTACATACCTACACTCTCAACCTGACACTTCTTTCGACTCCCGGCTTCTTAACTATGAAAACTTGACATCACAGCCTCTTCTGAGAACTCTCAGGGAACCTTGCGTTCCTCTAGGTTGGTCAGGTAGGATTTCCTCTATTCAGGACCCACAAGTGACCTTCCTGACTACGACTCCGACTTTGAGGTTATGAAACCGATGGAGTACGCTTCTCTACTGAGTAACTTTTTCTGGAACTACGACCCTCCTAACCCCCGTCCTCCTCTTCCCCTACTGTCTCCTACTCTACAGACCTATCGTAGTGACTGAGATACCTGTACTCAAACTCACTTGAGGCCCTCAACCACTACCTGTCCCTCCGGACCGCACGACGCTAAGTGCCTCAGAGTTTCTCAGCCTGTGCTGACTCGCTGACTTGACTTGACTTGACTTGACTTGACTTGACTACAGAAACAAATTGTCTTTTTCTGTTTTGAATCGAGACTCACGATCGTTTTGGTTCTGGATTTACTATTATGGCTCGTAGAAGGACGATGGTTCCAGACGAAAAGAATGAGAGACAGATGTCAAAACCACTTCCCGTCTACTTTAGTCCAGTGCCCTAGAATTGGGTGCTAAAGGTCCAGTAGTGGTATCGACTTTACAACGACTAGTCCCCCCAAAAGGTCTCTTGTCTCAGAGATAAAGACAGAAACTTGATAAATTCGGAAGTTTGAATCAAGAATATATTGAGAGGAAACACACCTCAAGAAAAAGTCAGGAGGGGTTTTTACGGTTAAAATGGGATCAAATCTTTGACCGTCATCTTTCCGTTTGATTTTTTACATGAAAGTTTTGTATACTTCATCAGTTAGGGACACAAAATATATATTCTCTTTTCGACTAAGGTAAGGTACCTTTCAGTTCCCGTTTCTCGATATGAAGATTCAGAGAACCTATATATCTCGAAAGTTTTCGAGGTATATAAAAACAACGTAATTCTTTCAAGACTTAATGACACTATCATTCTTAACAAAGGTCACAAAGTCGTTCCCGCTTACTCCAACTACTGTCCACACCAGTAACGATTCTTTGAAACTTCAGTTTTGGTACGTTTCGAGGTATAAATATTCATCGGTTTTTCCTATATATTTAGATAATCTTTAGTCCTAAACCTCTTACCCAAAATAAAATAATGATTCACTACTTAGACGACTTAGTAGTAAAAAGTCGATATCTAACTTAGTGTATCGACTTAGTATAACCTAGTATACAGACTTTAAATATCAAAGTCTGTCTGTAAGAGACTAAGATAGTACTCTAAATAGTTATGCCTTGTAAAATACTTGTTACCGTTTCAAATCCTAATTTCTCTCTTTCATCCTTCACTTCAGTCAGTACAGGCTGAGGAATGCTGGGGTACCTGACATCGGATGGTCCGAGGAGGCAGGTAGCCTAAAAGGTCCGTTCTTATGACCTCACCCAACGGTAAAGGAAGAGGTTCCTAATTTCCTGTAAGTGTTAGTTCTGTAAGATCTCATTTAAAGTAACAAAACAAGACAACATGAATCATAAGGGAATTTTATACATCGATTTCACTTGAAGTAATTTGAGACTTTTAGTCAAGGGTCTGAAGAAGGGAAGACAACATAAGGAAAGTGTAATAACGACTAATTCCTGGACCATGGTGAAATCATTTCTACATTTTACTACCGAACAGACAAATTAAGGTTGTACGATTCCTTCAAGACATTTCCTCAAAGTTTTAGGTTTGATGATAATATATGAAGACACCGATTACTTAAATTAAGGTTTCTTTGTTTCCTTTAAGACATTTAAGACGGGACGTAGTGGGGGGAAGAGAAGACCCAAATTTTTGAAAAATAGTCGTCAACCAAATATTAGGGGTTTAACCATCGAAGTAAAATATTAATTAGATTTAATTTATGTTATAGTTACCAACTATAAGAAGTCATTTAAAAAAATTAGTCTTATATGAAATGTGGAATTTTGTCAAAACAAATGTTATCGATCCTGTACTGTTACCGTGGGGTGAGGTCATGAGAACGGACCTTTTAGGGCACCTGTCTCCCCGGACCATCCGATGTCAGGTACCCCAGTGATTGTCAACCTGTACTGACTCGCCGAAGTGAAAGTGAAAAGTGAGGGTACGTAACCTCTTCCTTTACCGTTACGTGAGGTCACAAGAACGGACCTCTTAGGGTCCCTGCCCCCTCGGGCCACCCGACGACAGATACCCGAGCGTGTCTCAGCTTGTGTTGACTTCGCTGAATCGTCATCGTCGTCGTCGTCCTGTACCTTCGGTGGATCCACAGGTAGCCGTTCAGTTACCTGTTCTTTCGACACCATGTATATGTGTCACCTTAAAATTAGTCGATAATTTTTCTTGCGTAAACTTAGTCAAGATTACTCCACTTACTTTGACCTCGCATAATGTGTCTCACTTCATTCAGTCTTACTTTTTGTGGTTACCTCATATATTGTGTATATATACCTTAAATTTTTCTACTATTGTTGCTGGGATATACACTCTGACGTTTTCTCTGTGTATACATTTCTTGTCTGAAAACCTGAGACACCCTCTTCCGCTCCCACCCTACTAAACTTTTATCGTAACTTTGTACACACACTTTATCTAGTGGTCAGGTTCAAACTACGTACTTTCTCCCGTGAGTTTCGGGTACCTGACCCTGTTGGACTCCCTACCCTACCCCTTCCTCCACCCCCCACCAAAGTCCTACCCCCTGTGTGTATGTGTGGGTACCGACTAAGTACATACAGTTGCATATCGTTTTTGGTGGTGTAATAACATTTCATTAATCGGAGGTTAATTTTATTTGATTGAAAAAAAAAAATTCTCTTTGATATTCTTGAATTTTTTTTATTTTGTTGTTCGTCAAAACTTGAGACAATTCCCATTACCGATGGGTGATGTCATAAGAACGGACCTCTTAGTGTACCTGTCCCCTCGGACCGCCCGATGTCAGATACCCCAGCGTGCCTCAGCCTGTGTTGACTCGTAGATTGTTATTCCCATTACGACTCGCTACGCTACATCGACCTTCTTGTACAGGAACCAAGTCTGATCCGAAGGTACGAAACGTCACAGAGATACCGGAATCTACCCGAAGGAACCATCAAGTCGACCATTTCTTGTATGGACGCTTACGTCTTCTACGTTCCTTACGTCCAAGCTAGGGACCCACCCTTCTAGGGGACCTCTTTCTTTACCGTTGAGTAAGGTCATAAGTACGAACCTTTTAAGGTACCTGTCTCCTCGGACCTCCTGATGACAGGTACCCCAACGTCTCAGTTTGTACTGACTCGTGCGTGCGTGTGTGTATGTACCGGAGTCCATTAAAAAGTCTATAAGTTAAAGAAGTAGATATCTCACCACTAGTTTTCTATCAATCACTCTGATAGGTTACTCTCTCACCTACGGTTTGTAGTTTATAGTGAAAAATCAAAAGACGAAAAAAACAGAAGGAAGAAATGGATCCAGACCTGATCGATATACTTAGGAGATTTTCTTTTGTGAATTTATCACGTGTAACATGTCCTTGACACTTTATATGTATAAAGTAAATGCATCAGTTTCCAGATTGTCATTCACATTACGACTCGTTACACTACATCGACCTTCTTGTACGGGAACGAAGTCTGATCCGACTTGGATTTCCTTCCCCTACCTTCCCGGAGACTTAAGACGAGAGGGCAGTATACAAACGGAATTGAAGGGATACAAGAGTAAGGGAGGGAAAAGTCCGACTCGGAGGAGGATAAGACAGAGTTGGTCTAAGGATACCTTAGGTACGCGAGAACCGATGGTAGGAGACCACCGCACCATTCAGTGAAGTCAGTACAAGCTGAGCAACAGTGGGATATCTGACATCGGACGGTCCAAGGAGACAGGTACCCTAAAAAAGTCCGATCTCAAGACCTCATCCACCGTTAAAGAAAGAGGTCCCCTAGAAGGTCTAGGTTCCTAGTGTGGGTGTAGAGAATGCAGAGGACGTAACCGTCCGTCCAAGAAATGACGATCACAGTGGACCCTTCTGGGGTAGGGGACTACCTCGCTAAGAATTCGGAACCTATGTTACCTGGTTGTGTGGCAAAAAAAAAAACAAAAACAAAAACAAAAAAATTGTTAATTCCCTGGTATTAATTCAACGGGACAAAAATAAAGTTTACCTCTTTATTTACCTCAACTTTCGTTGATGATAACGGTGGTGGTAAACACAAAAAATTTCCTATAAAATTGTCGTTTTTATCAATCTTTCCGTATTAGAGGTTTGTTTCCTTTTAGAAAATTTAACTCACTAAAAGGAAGTACTTTTTGAGACCCCTACCAAAGATAAAGAGAGTAAAACAAAGTCAGACCATTTTTACACCCACGTTTCCGACCGAAAATTTTAAGGGAAGACAAAAAGAAAGACAAAAGAGAAAGTAGAAAAAAGAAAGAGAGGGAGGAATAGTTTTACAATGATAGAACACGAAACGAAGGACTTTCGGACAGATCACTGTCCTTAATTAAATTTTTCAGTTTAAATACTATTTTTTATCGATTTCTACGATGATGTGAAAAATTAAAAAAAGATGAATGATTACCGTATTTATTCTTTCTACAGAATAATTTATTCTGTTTGTTCTTTCTACGTCATCCCAACCAAACTGAACATTCAAGTTTCTACAGTAATTCTTAACCGTAGGGTGGAAAATAATAAGATCGACGTATTTCGACCGAGGGGAAGTACAAGTATTCTAACACCGTTTACGACAGACGTACTAAACAAAGAAGTTGGTGTGGGTCCCTCTTTCGTGTAAGTGTGAACATAAATAAATAAATAAACCGGTGTACCGTGTCGTACACCCTAGAGTCAAGGGGTTGGTCCCTAGTTTGGTTACGGGGATGTTACCTTCGTATCTCAGAACTGGTGACCCGGAGGTCCTTTCAGAACTCTCAGGGAGCCCGACGTTCCTCTAGGTTGTTAGGTAGGATTTCCTTTAATCAGGACTTATAAGTACCCTACGACTTCGACTTTGAGGTTATGAAACCGGTGGACTACGCTTCTTGACTGAGTAAACTTTTTTGGGACTACGACCCTTTCTAACTTCCGTCCTCCTCTTCCCCTGCTGTCTCCTACTTTACCAACCTACCGTAGTGACTGAGTTACCTGTACTCAAACTCACTTGAGACCCTCAACCACTACCTGTCCCTCCGGACCGTACGACGTCAGGTACCCCAGCGTTTCTCGACCTGTACCGACTCATTGACTTTACTTGACTTGACTTGACCCCCCTGGGACCACTCAACGTCTCAACCTGTTCTGAATCACTTACTCGTGTGTACTTACGAATGGTGGTCCTCTGTTCGTAGTAATGTAGTCTGTCGTAGTAGTGTAAAACTACGACCGGAAGGACCGTCGTTTTGACAAAACTTTCAGTATAACTCAGTCTGTATGGAAAAGTAGTTCGTTGACGCACATGGTCGTCTTCCGGGTAAAATTTCTTATTACAATTCTTAACTGATAAAACATCGACCGTCTCAGGGTAGAAAATTTTTTACTGAAGAAAGATTGTTCAATACTTCGGACTCAAGGACACGAGTTGAAAGTCACTGTGTGAGTCCTTCTCAATTTAAAATGGAATACAAAGAAAGAAATAAAGGAAATCAAAAAAAAAAAAAAAAAAAATGAACAAAAAAAATGGTCGGTTCACCGTACACTCTAGAATCCAGGGTCTGGTCCCTACCTTGGGTACGGAGACTTCACCTTAGTGTCTCAGAGTTGCTGACCTGGCGGTCCCTTTAGGGACACATCAGAAAGAAGAGAAAATAGTTACTACTTAAAATTTAGTTAGGTGGCTTTACGGTAAGGGAATTTGACTTTACGATAAAATTGTTCTACTCTCCTTATTTAAAACCTCATAAATAAACGTAAAATAAAAATTGAGACATCCTTTTGACTCCTTAGTCTCAACAAAAAGGAGGAGAGTGTAGGATTCTTTGATTTAAGGTTCACGAAGAACCGAAGACCCTATAAAATTAACGTCTTGTGTTCCACCTTCGGTGAGTCTTATTCGGGAAAGGACGGGGTGGACGGGAAGTCAAGACCTTCCTATCGGGTGACTCTCACCTCCTCGGTCCTGACCGGTCCGTCCCTACGACCCTCATAATCCAGGTCTCGGACTCTTTCTTGTCCACCAAACTCCAAGTCCTACCCATCCACGGACTTGGGGTTCTCATATTCTGCAGGCAATACTTCACCGAGTTTTGACTATCTCCTTGATTTACGACCACATACCCCCGAGGTGAATAAGGAAAAGAACTACTGAGAAGAGTACCTCTCCGGTGGTGTTCTCAGTCTGTTGATTGGGGAGAGGTAGGTATTGAGAGGCACGAGTCACCCTTCTCTTTGTTGGAAAGCCTACTTACTCAATCTTCTTCCTTAATCCGGACGTGTAGGGCCCAGAAGAGGTAAAAGGAAACGAGACAAGACGACAGTCAAAAGGTCCTAAACGACATTATCTCCATTTAATGTTAAAATGGTCTAGTCGGAACCGACCCACCCACTTGGTCAGATTGACCTACCTACTCGGGTCGGATCGAGACCTCAAATCACAATCGTTTAGTAAACAGGAAAAAGGGGTTGTCGAAATAGTGATAGTATTTACCATGAAACTAGAGGTAGACGTGATAAAGACGCAAAGAGTCAACCAGGACTCGAAATTGGCCCTCCGTTTTCTTTTCCGATATATAATTGGGGAAGTCTGTGGCTGTCGATTCTCAGTACCGGGACCTGTGGATTCCTTGTCTGGAAGGACAGGTGAAACTCATTAGTAAGTAAGTGAATAAGTTGTTTGTAACTGATGGGTAGCACACGATCCGTGTCAAGAGTCATCATCCTTACATTGTCCACCCACAGAGTTGGTGTTGTCACTACACCACTTTTGGTCTTAGACAAGAACAACTACGTGGTATACTCAGAAGTCGAGGAAGTCTGTTGGTGGGGGGCCGGGACGTTTTGTATCGACTACATAAATTAAATCTTATTAAGTCAGAAAGGGTGTACATTTATGATATCGAGTATAAGTATTGACAATGATCAAACAAACAAAACTTTCCCATCGACAATAACTCTCTAAACTTCCCATCCTATCCTTCGTCTTTTGATTCCGGAAGGAAGTTAGATCAATGTACCTGTCACATTTTCAACTAAAAAAAAAAAAAGTGTTTTGATAAGAGAATAAACCCGTTTTTTTTTTTTAGGATTTGACCTCATTTACTCCGAGTTTCTCTTCAAATTTTATAATTTATTACTCTTTTTTATCTATACTTCGTTTGTTTTTAGTCCGAAAAGATTGTTTTCGGGTCTAAGGGTTTATTAAAAAAACTTTTGCTTGGTTTTTTGATGTGTTTTACAATTTTTATTTTATTTTTCGATTTAAATCGGAAGAGAAGAGAGGTATGTTTTTAACAATTTTAATAATATATCTTACACACACGCGATTCAGTGAAGACAACACAGGTTGAGACACTGGGGTACTTGGTGTTAGGCGGTCCGAAGAGACAGATATCCTAAGAGGTCCGTTCTTTTGACCTCACCCAACGGTACGGGAGGAGGTCCCCCAGAAGGGATGGGTCCCTGACTTGGGCGTTGAGAATCTAGAGGACGTGGTCGTCCGTCCAAGAAATGGTGATCGCGGTGGACCCTTCGGGTAACGTGTCTCTTCCTTTAGGTTTTTGTAAGTAAATTCCCACCAGTCTAAATCACATTGTAGATTTATCGACCTACTCGTTTTGTGGCATAAAGACTTCTCACTTATAATGAATTATACTGTCTTATTTTTGTTTTATTAATAGAAGGAGTTCTGAAAACTTTTTATGTGATGTCAGGGATAAGGAATGAATTCTTGAGGTTCTTTTTTGTGAACTTCTAGGATTTTAGTTTTTAATAAGATTAACAGCGAAGATTAAGAATACAAACTGGTCCCGGTTTACGGTTTTCGTAAATTTTGAAAAGGTAAAAGAAGAGTAAATGGTATTACGAACGGTTTGGATTTTTCCCTCACTCTTTATTAAAATCAAATCAAAAAAAAAAACAAAATTGTACACCCCCTCTTTTTCCCGTATACTGTTACGGTCAAGGATGGTACGAGATTAGTGTCTTACAACCCAAATTAAACGTACTATCGACAACGTTTTGAACAGGGAATCGTTCATTGAGACTGAGTCGTTTCAGCACTTTACTCGTTTATCAGAAGACCGGGTTGGAAAAATACCGGACCCGGGAAGAGACGGGAAGAAGGTGGCACCAGAGACATAAAGGGATGATCCTTTAAGGACTAAATCCCAATCACCTAGAAGGTTCATTTAAAAATAAGACTTATATACGTTTATTCTTTACGTTTACTCGTCGGACTCAATCCTCTTCCAAAGAAGATATATTGAGACTAGATTCAGACATAATACTCCAGTGGGACACGATATAAACAAACACGAAGACTGAGAGGGTAACCTGTGTTAGCCATTAGTTAAATAAAAACTACTTAATTATTACCTACTTACAAAAGTATAAACCTGTGCAACTGTTATATACAAGACAGAAATAAGTAGAGTTGACGATAGAGATTAAGATAAAAGTAGAAAGGAGTTTTTCATGTAAACTTTCAACCTGGACTCATTCGTTTTACCTTTACATTGAAGGTGTCTCATATTCGTCTTTCACTGAAGTAAGAAGGAGAAGTAACGGAAAGTTTGGACGGGACTCCTCCATAAGGAAGAGACAGACAACTTATTTTGAATTCCGTCCAGGATTCTTAGAATATTATTGAGAGTATTTTAAAAAAGTTTTTCTTCTGGAGATCAATGAAGATTCATATCGTTGTCGAAATTATGGTTATAAAAACCAAGGCACATATCATTCTTGAGGTTTTGATAATTCACTTCCGAAGAAGAAATACGTCGAGTTCGACGGGAGTCCGACCTTTGAACGTTACCCCTCTTCCCCGTACCAGTATCTCAAAGGAAAGATAAAGGAACTTGAAGACAGAGGAGAGATGGTCGACTAGACTCCGACATTAACCCCTACCCATTACCTCCAAGGACCTCTTCCGTTGGGTGAGGTCATAAGAACAGACCCTTCAGGGTACCCGGCTCCTCGGAACGCCCGATATCAAGTACCCCAGTGATTCTCAGTCTGTGTTGACTTGTTGGTTGTTACCTCCAAGGTTCGTCTGTCAAAAGAGACTCGTGGGATTCCCAAGAGTCTCCGGGGAGCACTCTGGAGTGTAGGTCGGGGGACTACACCTACTACATATAAGATTTATTCGTCAACACTGTGGGTGATGGGAGTCGTGGTCTGGGTCTCCCGAAGGGAACGGGACTATGACTACCCTAATGTAGTAACCCAACTAGAGAACACATCTGAGGTCTACCTAAATCAATGTTTGGAGTGACAGGTGAACCAGGTCTCATATGAGTTCGTAGGAACTCATATGGTGGACAGGGGTAGCGTCGGGAGAAGGGAAAGAGACAGAAGTGTGTACCGAAGTCGAATCGGAAAATCGAAACAGAAGAATACATATCGGGGTTTTATGAGGGTGTGTGATTCTTTGTGAGTAGTTCGAAACGTAAACACAGAGACTTCGGAAAGAGTGATCCGGACTCATTTCTCCTTCATCAGGAGAGGTAAGGTATACAGACCACAATCCCCTTCTTTTTTCTGAACCGAACTGTCGTACAAAAAGTTTCCTTGAGAGAAAAGGTGGAATGGAAAAATGTGGGAGACCACCTCCCACATTGTCTACCTTCCCAGTGTCTTTTTCGAAAGAAATTTTTATGTAAATAAATAAAATTAACCTCCTATGAATATTATAACACTACCAGTCCCTCCGCACCGTACGGTGTCAGGCACCTCAACGTTTCTCAGTCTTTACTGAATCGTTATCTTGTTGTTGTTTAACACTACCAGAGACGGTGTGTAGGTGTACTCAACCGGTGTCCGACTACACTGGGAAGGGTGGAGAGAGGGGTGGGGTAGGGAGGTCCAACAGTGTCTAGTGGTCGAAACCCAAGGGACGTAGTATGTAGTTTGAGAGTGTCCGATAGATAAAATGTCTACCGTTACAAATACAAAGTTACCATAAGAGAGTTTAATAGGGTGGGAGAGGAAGAGGACTAGTAGAAGGAACAATCAGGGTATATCCTCCACGTCGTGGAGTGACTCCTTACACCCTTATAAACCATGGATATTATAAACTTAGTTGGAAAACTTCGACATCAGTTTTAACTCTCGTTTTCACGGACAAAATTAATCAGTGAGTCAACACAGGTTGAGAAACGATGGAGTACCTGACATCGGGTGGTCCGAGGAGATAGACGCCCCTAAGAGGTCCGTTCTTATGACCTCACCCAACGGTACGGGAGAAGGTCCCCTAGAAGGGTTGGGTCCCTAGCTTGAGTCCAGAGGGCGTAACGTCCACCTAAGAAATGGTAGACTCGGTGGTCCCTTCATGTTCTTATGACCTCACCCATCGGATAGGGAATGGGTCCTCTAAAAGGTTTGGGTCCTTAGTTTGACCCTAGAGGACGTAACGTCCACCTAAGGAATGGTCGACTCGATAGTCCCTTCAGGTAAAATTTAAGATAGGTTTGTGTTTACTGTCCGAAGTTGTCAGTGGACAACAAAGTTTGGGTCTGAGAAAAATTTTATTTTCCTAATCCAAATTTTATTTTCCTAACCAAGTTTTACAATTCACTCATATGCTCAATGTTTATTTCTTTATCTCCTTCCTTTTATTCTCCGTTACTCTAAAATCGACTAAAGACCTGATGTCTTTCCTCTGACCCCTAACTTGCTGTACGGACAGACTCGTTGGAGTCCTCTTCCACTACCCGCTCCACCGTCTACAAGAAAGTTCGAAGTCCCTCCGATTCGAGTCGTAGTCGTCCAGGTTCCGTCCTCACCCTCCGTCCTCCGCCGTAAGGGACCTTCCGAAAGTCGTCTTGCACCCGATCACCGACGGAAAGGTAGACAGAAGGGATTGGAGTGTGAATTGTTCGGTGACCGGTTATGAGAACAATTACGATCCTCTTCTTTTTTTTTTTTTGGGGTGTGTCTACACCATAGATTTCTTTCCCTACTGAATAGTGTGACCCGAATCCCAATTGTTCTAACCTGTGATCGTGTGCTCACTTCGGGATCGGAAAAACGGTTGTTTTAATCGAATTTACAGGAGACGTCTCAAAGGTGAGTTTCCATTTGGGACAGTAAGGTACGTACACACACACACACACACACGTGTATATGTGTGTGTGGAGGAGATGTCGTACGACCAAAGTCCTTCTCGGAACTACCCTCTTGTCTCCGTGAGTCACGGAAACCTTTGACACAGTCAGTGGAGACAAGTAGTCAGAATAGGAAGTATTTCTTTATCCTTTTTTGTGGGATCCTGTTCGTCTTGTGTCGGTCCCCCTAGACCCGTCGGGAGTCTCCGACAGACACGACCTTCGTCCTTCCTGGGGTCAGAGAGTAGAACATCTCTCCGGACGAACTGGACCCCTCGTCGACTTGTGCACCACCCCGTAGGGTTGTGTCTACGGGACTAAGGAAAAAGAGTAGGAAACATATTTAACTCGTACTACTACCAGAACTTACACTTCTTTTTCTTTTTTTATAACCGGACCTCATGACTCTTCAGACTTGAATCTTCGACTAATAAAGTCTCGGAAAATTTGTTACGATCGACAGGTGTAGACCTCTTAAAATCCCGGACGATTCACCCTTCAACCCGAAGGGTCCACCATGATCACCATTTCGTAGAGGGACGTTTACTTTCTGTACGTTCAAACTAGAGACCCAGTCCTCCTAGGGGGTCTCATCCTTTACCGTTGGGTGTGGTTATTAGAATGGACCTTTTAGGGTACCCATCTCCCAGGACCACCCGATATCAGGTACCACCACGTTTCTCAACCTGTACTGACTCGCTGACTCGTGCGTGAACGTTCACTCTTCAACTCAAACCCATGGTCAGGGGGTGGGGTCACCTCCGTCCGTCTCATGAACTGATGTCTCCTTTAAAGTCCGAGACGGGGATTTTTCTCACTTCGTAGTCCGAGTCGATCGAACAACGGTCCATTGGTTCTTGTAGAAGGGTTTTAATCAATAGTTCTTTCTTCCTGGTTCTTTTTATTTGTCTTACTGATTAAGATCTCTTTAACTTCAAATGGATCCCTTGGTTTCTCTTAACTCCCTTTTTTTTTTTTTTCGAAATAACACGGGTGGGAGGGTGTTCTGGTAATGGGTGGATGGACGGAAGTCTCGTCTTCTCAACTTAACAGTTTCGGCTGTGTGAGCTTAGTGTCTAGAGTAGATTGTGGTTGAAAGTGATTATTGAGTTTCTAATGACCGTTCTTCGCCCCTGTCTGCACCGTGAAGAAAGTCCTCTTCGGGGATAGACAGTCTGTGTCGAAAAATTTTGCAGAGAAAGAGGGAGGTTTCTTACGTAAAAAAAGTCTAAAGATTTGTTCCATACACCGGATCAACACAGAACAAGTCATGGGTTGGTCAGTACGGCGTATTGAGGTATTTCGAGTACGAAAAAATGTTGGAACTGAACTATGAAAAGGAGGGACCCTAATTAAAACTCAAAATGACTCTATTTAGTAGTTATAAAAAAGTTTCTCATTTACCATCTTGTAACAGACTCTTACGGAAATAAAACGGAAGTACAACCTCATCAGTATATCTAGTAGTATGTCGAGATCCAAAGAAGGGAAAATACCTAGTGTCGGAACCGTACCTCTTTCCCGAACACATTAAGGCACTTCGACACTTGGTACGGTAAGTTCCGGTGGGTTCTACTTGTCCAGTATCACTTCTCAAGATTGTTTGCACCAGGTAACCTCTGTCCTTACCGTTTAGTGAGGTCATAAGAACGACTCTCTTGGGGTACTTGTTATACTTTTCCGTTTTTTATACTGTGGTCTTCTGCTCGTGGTGGGGGGAGGGGTCCAGTCTTCCACAGGTTATACGATGCCCCCTTCTCGTCTCCCGTTAATGATTATCGAGGTCTTTCTTATGTCGTCGACACGGTCACACCTTTACTACGAGTCAAGACCTACACAGACCACCACTCTCATTCATTAGACCGGTGGAGTACACTTCTCGGTTGAGTGGCTTTTTCTGAGACTGCGACCCCTCATAACTTCCGTTTTCCTCTTCTCCCGTCGTCTTCTACTCTACCAATCTATCGTAGTGACTGAGTTTCCTGTACTTAGACTGTTTCGAGACCCACTATCCCCTCCTGTCCGCTCTGACCACACGACGTCAGGTCCTCCAGTGTTTCTTGACCTATGTTGAATCAGTTACTTGTTGTTATTCCAACAGAATTGACTGGTGGAATTAACCAAGGGGAGGGATAGACTGTCATTTATAGTAATTATACAAATGTTCTTCCAGGTCAGTTCCAGTCTGTGTGGATCCAGTGTAGAGGAGGTAGTGTTCAGAGAATAAAAGTCCTTCTTGTTTCTTCTCCTTTAGAAGAAACTCGTATCTAATTTCCCTTTTTTGTAAATGCTTATTTTTTGACACACACTACCGAAGTTCCCCAAACTGACTCTATGAACCCCAAGTCGTCTGTCTGAGATTCCACCGGGGGAAGTACTGCGGGGGATGGATCGCAAGTGTTGAGACCATATTAGGTGAGGGTAACTCACACCCGACCTGAAAATTGAAAGAGGGTCACTTAGCCGATGTTACTTGCACTACCGTACAGTGTACATTATTCCTTGATGTAATGGAATAAGTTCTGGAAAAACGATCTTCTAATCACGAGTCCCAAGAGAGAGGGGGCGACCGAAACTTTTTCTCGGTATAACCCTCCAGGTACACCGTTCATAGACTCTCCCCGAAGGTCCTAAATTTGAGGGGGTTTTGACTCTCCGAGAGTCTGATTGTCGACTTCCATTTACTTAAGACGGTTTGAACCTTTGTCTAGGAAGGGGTCCGTTCGAAGGTCTAGTCTGACATTTGGTTAACTGTGGTGGTGTCGGAAAACTCCAGAACTCGTCTCTTGGGTCTATTCGACACGATCTGTTACCCTATCATATACAAAATTCGACGACAAATTCGACACTATTAAACAGCACGTCGTTATCGATCGATTATGTACTATCTAGTTTGGTTTTAGACCAGGTATTCTCAAGGTCTTTATTTCTATAACCGAACCGGCTTTTCAAGTAAACCCAAAAAGGTACTTGAAAAAACTGTTGGGTTATGTCTCTTTTTTAAGACTTTATATTTCTTTTTAGAGTGATGAATCTAACTTTTGACAACACACCTAATTACACACACACACGAGTCAGTGAGTCAGTACAGGTCGAGAATGTTGGGGCAATTGACATCGGACAGTCCGAGGAGACAGGTACCCTAAGAGGTCCGTTCTTATGACCTTACCTAACGGTACGGGAGGAGGTCCCTTTGAAGGGTTGGGTCCCTAACTTGGGTCCAGAGGGTGTAACATCCCTCTAAGAAATGACAGACTCGGTGGTCTCTTCGAGTACACCTTATTATCCACCCCTCTCTTTTCTAAGTGGTTAAGTCAAGTCAAGTCAAGTCAACGAGTCAACACAGACTGAGAAACGCTGGGGTGCCTAACGTCGTACAGTCCGGAGAGACAGGTGATGGTTGAGGGTCTCGAATGGGTTTAAGTCCAGGTAGCTCAAACACTACGGTAGGTTGGTAGAGTAGGAGACAGTAGGGGAAGAGGAGGACGGAAGTTAGAAAGGGTCGTAGTCCCAGAAAAGTTTACTCAATCAAGAAACGTAGTCCACCGGTTTCATAACCTCAAAGTGGAAGTCGTAGTCAGGAAGGTTACTTATAAGTCCTGACCAAAGGAAATCTTACCTTACCTACCTAGAAGAACGTCGGGTTCCCTGAGAGTTCTCAGAAGAGGTTGTGGTGTTAAATTTTCGTTGTCCCTCTTCCTTTACCGTTGGGTGAGGTCATGGAAACGGACCTTTTAGGGTACCTGCCTCCTCGGACCATACGATGTCAGGTACCCCAACGTTTCTCAACCTGTGTAGACTCGCTGAAGTGAAAGTGGTATAATAGGTCATTAAGGTGAGAATCGATATCTTTTTTTACTTTTACGTAGGTGTGTTAAACATTTGTCTACAAATATCACCGTAATAAGTATTGTCGGTCTTTATTTTTGTTCAGTTTATGGGTAGTTTATTATTTGTTTTACACCGTATAGGTCTGTTACCTTAGAATAAGTCGTTAATTTTTCTTTAACCCATGACTATGTACGGTGCTGTACCTGTTTGAAGTTCACTTTCTTCGGTCCGTCCTTTTCGGTGTATAACACACTAGACTAAACATGTTTTACAGGTCTTAACAATTTAGAGATATACGTCTTTCATCTAATCACCAACGGATCCCGACCCCCTACGACCCCTCTTCACCCTCACTGACGATTACTTAAACCCCAAAACCTCTCCCTCTACTTTTAGAATATCTTAACTAAAACACCATTACCTCCGTGATGAGACACTGATATGATTTGTGATAACTGAACACATGAAACACACTTATCATACCCCACTCTTAATAAATAGTTCAACATGTTTATTTGGAAATAAAAAGAGGAAGTTCCTTTTCACGAATACAACTCCCTATATTTAATTTGGAAGACACCCTGACACGAGTATAAGACCGTATACTATGATTAAAACTACAGTCTTATTCGTCCATACTATGAACCCTGTATACCGTCAACTCTTTTATAGATGCGATAAACTTTTCCTAGTTTCAACTAATTCCGGACCAGGGCGAACAGTTTTTATTAATACATCTCTAGTTATTAGATATTCATTCATTTCCGTATAGACAATACCGTCAAAAAACAAAAAATTAAAGTGGTAACTAAAATTATATTAGTCAATCCTCTATTGCGAACACAACTTATAAGTAACCTTCCTGACTACGACTTCGACTTCGAAGTTATGAAACCGGTGGACTACACTTCTCGACTGAGTGACCTTTTCTGACACTACGACCCTTTCTCTCTTCTGTCCTTCTCTTCCTCTGTCGTTTCCTGCTCTACTAACTTACCGTTGTGGTCGAGTTACTCAAACTCGTTCGAGACCGTCTACCACTTCCTGTCCCTTCGGACCGTACAACGTCAGGTACCCCAGTGTCTCTCAACCTATGCTGACTTGTTGACTTGTAGTTGTTGCAACACAACGTAACTAAGGTGAACGTCAGACCTTCTCGTGAGTCTACTGTGCCCTTGATCCCTTGATCCCACCCTCCCCCTTGGGTGATTCTACCATATCGTTGACTAAACCCGAAAATCACTATTTCCCCATCCTAACTTCTCCTCCTAGATCACGATCTTTTCCTTTACAGTCATTCGAACTCATGTCCATCTATCTTTGTGACGTGACCGAGAGTTATTGTTCAGTATATGATTTCGTATGGCCACCTTAGATCTTTTTACCATGACTACTTGGATAAACGTTCTGTCCTTATCTCTGTGTTTACATCTCTTGTCAACACCCCTGTGTCGCCCCCTTCCTCTCCTACCCTGTTTAACTCTCTCATTATAACTGTATATACACACACACACATTTTATCGATCGATCACCCTTCGACGACATATCGTGTTCTTCGAGTCGAGTCACCAGACACTACTGAATCTCCACCCTACTCCCCTCCAAGTTCTCCCTCCCCTATATGTATATATATATATATATCAATACTGACTGGGCACAACATGTCGTCTTTGGTTGTGTTGTAACATTTCGTTAATAGGAGGTTAATTTCGACAGGTCGTTCCTAAAGTCATCATTTCCACCACCACCATCCTAGACCCATCCCTACCTATCTAATGTTAATACTCGTAAATCGGGAACTCGATGTAAACACTTAGGGACCAGATTTAGAAAACTATCCGAATTACGAGTGTAGAAGGTCTAAAAAGATAGTAAAAACCGGAGGAGATCTGTTTTGACCATAAATATAAAGGGCAAAAGGAACAGGATCTGAGTACTCTGTGATCTTCAAGAGACTCTTCGTCACACTAACAAAGATGGTGTATGATCGAGAAAGGAAAAGGTGTTTGACTCTTTTTGTTATTGGGTGTCGTACCAATAGTTCCCAGACTCTCTTACATTCTCGACCTACAGATCATCTACAAGTTTTTATGATCAAAAAGAAAAAGAACGTTATGAAAAAAGTTATTGTTAAACGAACTTTAAATGCAATTTCTATTACTATAAAATCGAGACTTTATAAAAAGTAACAAAACCTATGTAAACCTTCTGAGGAGTTCCTAGGTACGGAGAGTCCGTCCAGTATCTACATAAACGAGGTATTCCTCTCAGCATTTCATCAATATCTCTTTTTCTCTGGTTTTAATAGTAGTCCGGTCGAGACTGAAATGGCTTCTCTTTTATACAGAGTATTTCAATTTACTGAACGGATTTTACTGTTCTACATGATGACTTTAAACTAGTCGTAAGTTTTTGGGTCCTATGAAATATTTTAAACCCTTCTTGAGACTAAATATTTTGGAGGGAATGGTACCCAACAATCCCAGTGGTCATCGGGTCTACTCCGGAAAAACTCTTAATCTCTTTTCATGAAGATCCATGAAGACAGTTTTAGCAGTAGTTTATACATTTAATCTTGTTATGTGAATAGTAGATTACCTTTTTCAGTATTATAATTAGTATTGTAATATTATTTATAATTAACATAATTTCTGTACAGGATCATTTATTTTTCTTATTTTCATAGTCAAGAAGCCACGAGTCGAAAAAAATATCAGGTTGACAGTGTAGGTATGTACTGATGACCTTTTTTAAGTATGGTTTTATATTTTTAAATCCTATGGTCCCTATTCATTTTGTCGAATTTTCGAAAATTCTTTCCCTTTCTTTTTACGTTCAAAGAGATTTTCCTTCCTTTTAATCCATCTGTAGGAGAACGACCTACGGAAGTTTCAAGAATAAAATTAGATCGATACATAAATGAGTGTGGTAATTAAGTTGTACGTCTGTTTTATTTCCATAAGAATCTGACGTCTCAAGTTTATCAAAAGATGATAAATGGAAAAACTTTTTTTATGACACTGATATGAAGTTCTTTTGAATTTTACTTAGTTTACTTCTTCCGTACTCCAGTTCTTTCTCCTTTCATTTGATACTACTTCTTATACGTCACCTGGACCTTTTGTTGGACAAGTTTGATTTTGTTCAGTTTCTTCCACTCACCTAAGTGGAACTGTTTATAATTCTTCGATCTACTGAAATCACTCTTCCATTTCCATATACGAAGAAAATCACTCTGATGTTTCATCCGTTTTAATTTTTGTTTGTTTTTTTTAGATATTCTTTAATATCCAAGTTTATTTTTCGTTAGATTTTGTACCATACTAAAACTCGTGAATTATTTCTTATTCTGTTATTTAATAAACTAAAATTGTAAACCTGTACAAAAAAAGAGGAACACAGTGTCGAAAATCACTGTAACTTCTGTAAAGAAATACATAGGACAGAATAATGAAGTGAATCAAGAAATTACTTATCGTATAAGTATTAGTAGTTATTGGAGTCTATATGTGTGCTGTGGTAGGAATACCGTCTTTCACTTTTCCTTGATTTTTCGGAGAACTACTTCCACTTTCTCCTCTCACTTTTTCAACCGAATTTCGAGTTGTAAGTCTTTTACTTCTAGTACCGTAGACCAGGGTAGTGAAGTTCCCTTTATCTACTCCTTTGTCACAGTCTGAAATAAAAAGACCCGAGGTTTTAGTGACGTCTACCACTGACGTCGGTACTTTAATTTTCTGCGAATGAAGAACCTTCTTTTCAATACTGGTTGGATCTATCATATTAAGTTTTCGTCTCTGTAATGAAACGGTTGATTCCCGGCAGATCAGTTCCGATACCAGAAAGTTCACCAGTACATACCTACACTCTCAACCTGACACTTCTTCCGACTCGCGGCTTCTTAACTACGAAAACTTGACACCACAACCTCTGCTGAGAACTCTCAGGGAACCTGACGTTCGTCTAAGTTGGTCAGGTAGGATTTCCTCTAGTCGGGACCTACAAGAAACCTTCCTTACTACGATTTCGACTTTGAGGTCATGGAACCGGTGGAGTACACTTCTCAACTGAGTAACCTTTTCTGAGACTGCGACCCTCCCTAACCCCCGTCCTCTTCTTCCCCTGCTGTCTCCTACTCTACCGACCTACCGTAGTGACTGAGTTACCTGTACTCAAACTCACTTGAGGCCCTCAACCACAACCTGTCCCTCCGGACCACACGATGCTAAGTACCTCAGTGTTTCTCAGCCTGTACTGACTCGCTGACTTGACTTAACTTAGTAGTAGAATATTGACGACATACCACTTATGGTCAAAATTTTTAGTGAGATATATAATGGTTCCGTCAACGGGGTCTTAGTGTGGAGACGGAGAGGGAATTTACCTTTGGTTAATGAGAATAACTTCAAAATCCTCCTTCGACGTTTCTCCTTTTCTTGACCAATCATGGTCGATCGGGGTTCTACCACCTTCTAAACTGAAGGTCGTCTGGAACTTGGAGTAATATGGGAGTAATATTGTGAGGTCGTACGATTTATTGTGTGGTCGGTCACGGTACTTTTGACGGTACTCTTGTTGCCCTTTTTGGGTGTACTCCTTACTTTTCCTCCCAACGTAGTCTATACCCTGGTTTGGTGTGGAGACAAGAACCTATACAGTACTTATAAGGAGGGTGAGAACGGTTGAGGGAGGAAGTAATGAAGCTAGTAGTATATGTAAACTACAGAGGTGGGTTTAAAACTTGATCCAAGGACGAAGAGATAAGAAACCGGTAACTATTTCGAACACGGTAAGGTCAGAGTAGCAACCAAAGTAATAACCGACGTGTTTAGGCGAATTCTCTTTGCCGGAAGGATCGGTTCTGTTTCCCAGAGTCGTCCCCAAGCCTGGGGTCGTACCCAGGTCAGCTGGTTATACCATTGTGTATCTGTTTAATACTTATGTAATTAATCTCGACTTCTGCGATTTTCGTATTTGGGATATTTATAACTCTTACATTTTTAAGTAAACCAATATTGTCGACTCTCCACGAGATCACTCTTAACCTCCGGTCTCCTTTTTAGGTTATCCTCTTGATTTTTATTGAGATTACTTGACCCACCATTCTCCTCCGGACTCCTCGAAACACGTACACTTTCTCGGTAACGCCTAACTTTACTTACGTAAGACAAGAGGCGAGAGAAACTCATTCGAATCCCTCAACCACTACGTGACCCTTCGGACCGCACGTCGTCCGGTACGCCAACCTCAACCTGTACTGACTCGTTGACTGACTGAGACGAGGGGTCGGGGGTCACACTCTCCCCGTCGAACCCCGTCGAGACTAAAGGTCCTTCTTGATTCACTCCTCCCTTCCTTGCCAGGGAGACCCACTTGGATCTTAGTCAAGGAGAGTCTAAGACGGGGATTTACGAGTTCTAACACTTATACAGGCCCACTCCTCACGACGAAGTGACCCACACCTTAGTGTTTTCGGGGGAGGTGAGGGGTCAAGACCTCCCCTCGCACAGGGAAGTCCGTGAATCCAGAAAGAATGGGTCTCGTGAGTGAGGTGACCGAGAGCGAGAGTCCGTCGTGTTAAGGGACCCTAGTCGCGTCCGGATCCGTTGTGTTTTCGGTCCTCCTCCCCACAGAAAGACCCACGGACCGTTGGCGAGGAAGGTCGGAGCGGTGTGTTTCGCCGACGGCCTTGTAACCCCGGACCGACAGAAGACCTTACCCCCTCCATTTGTGTGTCCTCGTCGTTCTGCGTTTGACGATAAAAGTCTGTTAGAATAGTAAGAGGAGAGAGAGGATGGAAGAACGTGTTAGGCCCTCAGAGACTTTTCGTTTGTCATAAGAGCCGAAACAGTATGGAGGGTCCCCGGGTCCAGACAAAGGGTCGTACAATCGAAGAGGTGACCTTCGTCCCAAGTCTTGAGGATCTGATCCTCGGACTCAGACGTCGGTCACCTGCCGCTCCGTTGAAGGGTCGAGGAGTACTTAGAGTCCAAATCTTAAAAGAAACGGGTCAAACTCCCGTTACTTGTTTGGACTTTAAACTCCCTCGTTACAAACCGAATTTCTGTCGGTCTCTCCTTCTCGGGTAAAAACTGTTTGGGTCTAGAACAAGGGATTGACCCCTGACCTGGAAGAAGAAGGAGTGACAAGAAGGGAAGTAAAACCCCCCAGGGACATCACACCTCATTTTCTCTTGTGTCTTTCTCGGTCGACTCGGATTAAAGAACCACACTCCTCGAGGGGGTGAGGAACAAAAGGAGGGATTAAACGACTCTAGTGACGTTTACGGGGGCTCAACGGAAACAGTTCGACGCTTCAGTAAGAACACGTGGTAGATGGTATTCTCTTCCTTTGTGTCTCGGTAACCCGAAGGGATTAGGGAGTCACCAAAAGAGATATAGAAGGGTGTAACCCGATTCGTCCCGAGAATCAGAGGTGACCCCGGTGATCCCCGAACGACCAGAGAAGTGAACCCAAGGTCCGGTGAGGAAGTTCCTGGTCCAAGAATCTACCCCTCCCTACTTGGTCCGGTCTCCCATGAGAGACACGGAGTCGTGGTGGGGTAGGGTCCCCTGGGTCCACTTCCTACAGGTGTTATTCTAGGGGTTTCGTACGTGTTCTCGTCAGTCCCGAGAAATAACGAAACGATTTAAGGGTAGACGGTGTCGTCCGTTCTATACCCGACGACTTCAGTTGAGTAGGTACAGAGCGAGGTCAAACGTACCTTCACTCGTTAACCGAGGAGCAGAGAGAAGAGGGGAAAAGGAAGTGGATCAAGTTACCTATCCTCTCGTAAACCCCTCCCCCTCCCTTGTGTCCAAGTCACTCCCACCTGCACGTCGTCACACCCCGTGAGTTGACACGCACACACGTTCGGGTCAAATTTACTCGTTCAAGACTCGATGTCCACATATAGAGGGTCTGGTCAGCGAAGACATAGTTTCTGAGATTAAGGTCAAATTTATGTCTAGAGTTGGAAAAGTTGCCGGAAGTTCTCACCTGAATCCCTTGACTGGACGTCGTAGGAGACTAAAAATCAGTTGAGACTTAGGAAAAGACTTCAAGAGTCTGTAAGTCCGTGTTACAGACTTCTTTCCAAAGAGGTTCACCCTAGGGTTAACATGGGGTGAGGGAATTAAGTATATAACCTCCGGATTGGGGGCCCTGGAGTCGTTCACTGGAATAACCTTTATCTCTGAAATGTCTACGTCAATCAATTCCTCCAGTATGCCCTGATCCTACCACAGGAATATTTCTCTGAACACAGTAATAATTAGGTTATACCAACCACAGGAATATTTTTCTCTTGTGGATCTATGTACGTGTGTATCCGTCTTACGGTAGACTTCCGACTCCAATGCGTACCGAGACGTTTGTGGAACTAGAGTCTGAACATCGGAGGTCTCGATACTCTGTTAATTCAAAGACACAGACTCGGTGGGTCAGACACCATTAAACAATGTCATCGAAACAATCAAATGATTGATTATGTGGACCCTATAGAGTAGTCAACTGTAGTGAAGACCGGAACCTTTAGACAGTTACACCGTGGTAGATGAATTAGGAGGGTGAAAAGAGTCGGACCCTGGATGTCAGTGAATAAGGGACTAATTAAAGGTAGTCCCTGAGGGGAATGGGAGTTTGTTTAAGGTTTTCGAATCGGACATTGAGCCCGAGAGACCAGTCCGACCTTCTATCTCCCCAACGAGAACATGAGGATCTTTTCTATTCTAATTTTTCTAAAAAATTTTCTTTAAGTCCCGAGGAAATATAGAAAAGTACTAAACTCTCAAGGTCAAAGAAAGAACGTCGAAAAAGTTGTACTCTACACACAACCCGGACGGACGAGGAGTACGGTTGAAATCCAGAGTTCAAGATCGAATACGTTTGGAGGGAAGAAGAGAGGTTGAGAATAGATAAAATCTTGTTCTTAATTTTTTCCTCTACTCACGGTATTTTCTATGTGTAATTACACCAATAAACTTGAATTTTTACTCAAATTTATAAAGTACCACTTTTTTATTCAACAATAAGTTGGTTGACTTCGAGATTATGAAACCGGTGGACTACGCTTCTTGACTGAGTAACTTTTTCTGGGACTACGACCCTTTCTGACTCCCGTCCTCTTCTTCCCCTGCTGTCTCCTACTCTACCAACCTACTGAAGTGACTGAGCTACCTGGATTCAAACTCGTTCGAGACCCTGAACCACTACCTGTCCCTTCGGATCTCACGACGTCAGGTACCCCAACGTTTCTCAGCCTGTACTGACTCGCTAACTTCACTTAACTTGACTAAGTTGGCAAACTAAATTGTGATTACGGATAAATTGTGATTACGGATATTCTTCGGAGCTAGTTTCCAGGGTCAGAGTCTCTTGGTATAGATCTTTCCTTGTCATAATCTCAGTTTCACTTCCAGTCCCGTGTCCATGTTTCTTGCGTCAGTCTAGTCGACCTTTCCAGAACTCAAGAAGGTCAACGTAAGTAACAAGGTGGTGTAGTGGTACGCAACCCGACCCACGTATCATGTACTGTAAACCCTTTTGCCCACTTACTCACAAACTTTCTTGTTGATACAAGGGAAATGAGGTCCGTCCGTCCGTCCGTCGTCCTCGTTCGTCGATTCCTCTGGGTGTTTTGACGTGTGTCGTCGACTGTTTCCGTTACGGGGGTAGTTACACCACGAGAGAAAAGGGTCGTCTGTAACCGTCGATGACAACGTCAGAGGTCTCAGGAAATCGGGGAACATCGACTTTTGGACGAAAAGGAGGACAGACAGTTTTCCCCCGTCGTCTCTTCTCATTTAAGTCCCCGCACCCGCCAACACTCGTTTTGGTGGGGTTAGGGTGGTCGTAGACTTATGTCTAACGGGTTTGACACAGGAGGATTTTTAATTCCGAAAATTTTTTTTAAATAAATAAAAAAACACATCTTTTCTTCCTAATTTTACTTTCTTCAATCCCCTTTAGATGGAATTTTAATGTAAAGAGGATTGTACTAAGAGTCTCCGACTCTTAGATGGAAATTTAATAAAACACAGATATGACTTTTAAAAGAATATTTTACAAAGAACCACAGGATTCATGTCATACCCGAAGGGACTCACGGAAAGTGAAAGAAAGATTCATGTCATATAGTATATCCCTTAAAGAGTTTGTAAAACCTGTTATTTTCTCGGGGGAGTAAAAAGTCAAGGAGTCTTACAGACAATTATAGAGTTTGGAGACATCTTCTCCTTTATCCTTCATGGTGGGATGGGTTCTCTCAAAGGGTCCACCTATCCTCTCCTTTTCTTAGACGGACGTTACGTCCTCGACATCCTCTGCACCCAAGTTAGGATCGGTTAGGTAAGAATAGAATTGTGGTCTCAACTAAGAGAGGTGAAATTCCATAACTGAGAGAAATGGTAGTCCCTTTCTTCCTGACTCTGCAACTGGGGACGGTAAAGTATTTCATTCGACATTTTTACCCCGAACTTTCTACCCTGGACTAACAAAGAACCGTGACAGAGAAGAGGGGAAGAGAGGACCACCATTCGTAAGTACACACGAGTAAGTGATTCAGAACAGGTTGAGAAACATTGGGGTACCTGACATCGGGTGGTCCCAGGGGGGTCAAGTCAAGTCAAGTCAAGTAAGTGAATCAACACTTAGAGTGCTTAGAGTGAAACGTTAGAGTACTTAGCGTCGTACGGTCCGAAGGGACAGGTAGTGGTCGAGGACCTTAAATGAGTTTGAGTACAGGTAACTCAGCCACTTTAGTAGGTTGATAGAGTAGGAGACACCCGGGGAAGAGGATGATGGAAGTTAGAAAGGGTCGTAGTCCCAAAAAAGTTTACTCAATCAAGAAACGTAGTCCACCGGTTCCATAACCTCAAAGTCGAAGTCGTAGTCAGGAAGGGTACTTATAAGTCTTGACTAAAGGAAATCCTACCTGACCAACCTAGAGGAACATCGGGTTCCCTGAGAGTTCTCAAAAGAGGTTGTGGTGTCAAGTTTTCGTAGTTAAAAAGCCGTGAGTCGGCTTCGAGGGGACAGGCAACCTAATAAACCGTCCTTATGACCTTACCCTAAGGAGGAGGTCCCTTAGTTAGAAGGGTTGGGTCCCTAGTTTCGACGTAGAGGACGTCGTGGACGTAACCCTCCGTCTAAGAAATGGTGGGTCGGTGGACCCTTTAGGAGACCATCACTCTTGTCCGAGGTCTAAGCAGACTTTCAATTTCTAGAGTGACCCCGGAGGTCGACCCACACACCGAGACACTTTACAACTCAGTCCAGTACGATAACATCTCCGACCTCTGCGCACCTGAAAAGATCAAATAGTGGTGACACAGTCAACGGTCAGGTGGCAGTATACGACATAGACAGGAATAAATCTTTCTCGCGGACTACAACAGACCTATTTGTTTATTTGACTCGTAATTGAACTAAGAGAAGATACCAACGATGACGATAACGTAATCACCTATTTAATATAAATATATCGTGGACTTGTGAAAAGTTTCACGAAAGTTTATGAAAGAGACTAAAATAGAATTGGTGTCAGGAAACTCTATTAAAAACGATTCCTTAGAAACCTGCGACCAGTTGTCATCGGTTTTTGTTTACACAACGACCCGAAACTGACAAAATATATCCTGACGTCCTTTTTTGTCCTTCTTGCTTCAAAACCCTCTTTGGTCCTTTGAAGACCTCTTTATCCATTATCACCCACCACAAAAGACAAGACAATAGTCCTTACTCACTGATAAGGTGAGTCCATAACTGGAACGCAGTGGAGAGTTCTGAGTGTAAGGTCCCTGTCTTGTGGATGAACAACACCGTCCGTAATTTTCGGATGGGGAACCGATTCCCTACCACGTGTAATCAACCGTCCAGTTTTACCGTACAGTAAAGGGTTGTCTTTTAATGTTCCAAAACGGTTTTCTTCCCGCGAATCGACGTACCGTTTTTTTTAAATAGTCGAAAACCGTTTCGTTCACATACAAAATGATAGAATCTCTATTCCTTTATCGGATCTTCTTAGTAAACTTACCGAATTTCAGTTCACTTATTATTTGTTTTTTATGTTATCGTAAATATACTAGAATGAGAATAAAAAAAAAAGATCTGAATGGACATGAAGGTACCTCGGGGAACCTAAGCCGTCCATAATAAATAACTCCCAGTGATACCAACCTAACCTTCCTGACTACGACTCCGTAACCTTCCTGACTACAACTTCGACTTCGAGGTTATTAAACCGATGGACTATGCTTCTCGACTGAATGACTTTTTCTGAGACTACGACCCTTTCCATCTTCCGTCCTCCTCTTCCCCTGCTGTCTCCTGCTCCAACAACCTACCGTAGTGGCTGAGTTACCTGTACTCAAACTCGTTCGAAACCCTCTACCACTTCCTGTCCCTTCGGGTCGTACGACGTCAGGTACCCCATTGTTTCTTAGTCCGCACTGGCTCGTTGACTTGTTGTTGTTGTTGTTACCATCCTATGACAAGATTTATGAAAGAAAAAGAAATATAATTATGTAAATCAGAAGTAGTCTTGAGATTCTCTACCCACGATAATAATAGGGTAAAATCTCTACTCTTTTGACTCTGTATTTCTCCAAGGGCTCAATCATTCACTATGTCGGTCTTAATTTTGGTTTCGATCAGGATCTTGGATGAAAGTTTCACTAAAATATTACTTGGTTATGTTTTAGTTAAACTTCAAAATAACAAGTAGAGATAGAAAAAGAGGACACAAAGAAATACGTCTATAAATCACTCATTGAGTTCCAAAGTCGGTGGTGAGATCTGAGACCTCCTCACCGTCCCTTGTACACTAGTGTTGAACGGCCCACCCGTGTCACCAACGTCAGATCATCCCTCTTGTCAACTCCTTCAGTAGTGGAATACAGTCGTGACGTGAGATACGGTACCCTCGCCCCTCACCCCAGGAACCGGGTTGAACCCCTTTCCCTCCTGTCTCATCTGACTCCGTAGACCGTCTCCCTCTACCCCTCCTTCACCCTTTCCTTCCTTTTCTAGTATGGAGGGTTAAGGAGTTCATAACTTCCCGTTCATATCTCAGGTCGGTCTGCAGTATCTTTCAGTTTTCGGTTAAGAGGGCCCCGGACTGGACTCTCAAGGTGAAGAGACAAAGTGAGACACTAAAAAGTAAGAGAACGAAGGAGAGGTGGGTCGAAAGAGAATAAAACGTGTAGAGGAGACGACGGAGATGGTATTGAGACCGAACATGTCTAAAACCGGACGGTACCGGACGGCATCGAGACTGGGGTCTGAAGTGAAGTATAATTAGGTTTGTAAGTGGGTGGTAACCACCTAAGTCACCTTACCGGGAAAGTTAAAGGTAAGGTAGAAGGAAGCCGAACCTATCTCATCTTTTGATGTAAAGGGTCTCAAGAAACGTTAGTCCGAGATCTATAGTCAACCTTCATAGACGTTTTACCATCCTTTTTTTTTTTCTTCCATCTATACTACCCTCCGATAAAAGAAACGGAGGAACCCTCAAAGGTGATCGGATATTCTGATTCACTTACATTCTAAAAGGACTCCGCCATAAACTGTAGGTATTGAAGAACCTCTTACGTCTACACCCCACGCAACACGTGCGAGTCAGTACAGGTTGAGAAACACTGGGGTACATGACACCAGACGGTCCAAAGAGACAGGTACCCTAAAGCGTCCGTCCTTATGACCTCATCTAACGGCAAAGGAGGAGGTCCCCTAGAAGGACTAGGTTCCTAACTTGGGTGCAGAGGATATAGAGGAAGTAACCGTCCACCTAAGAAATGGTGACATGGTGAACACTTCGGGTGTCAACACCCCATCAACACAAATTTTGACTACGGATCTAAATTTGTTACGTAGAACTTGAGTAACGAGGTAATCTATCGGAATCTATATCCTCGAGTCGACTACTCAGCCGAGACATAATAAGACCCTCAGTAAAGAGTTACTAACCTTAACTTAGAAAGTCCGAAAGGTTACTAAAATATTCGGGGGTCGAGGGACACAGTTTAAGGAAGGACAAACTTTAAGGGTTTCTCTTTAGACTGACTGTATATTGGTTAGAGATTAAATCAAATCTCTCACTTCTGGGGGTTTCTCTCCTAGGACCGAGTAGGGAAGCCGAGGGACTTGTACCCTTGAGACAAGGATCAACCCAGTCAACACGACCCCCACCTTGACTCCGTTGATGTCACTCCTTACTCTGTTCTTACAGATTTTCGCATACTCCAGTTCCTCCGTGACCGGGTAGTATTTCAGGTTCGACCCTGATCTAACGTCAAAGGTCACTCCTTTGTCGTCCTCTACGTCGGTCTCTTTAGTCGACTTCGGTCTAGTACGACCCGTAAAATCCTGAGTAATTCTTTACATCTGGTCCGGGTTCTTGTCAACCGTCAACCAGTTTCCAAATTTTGTTGACCTTGGTAAATTCCCAAATCTAAAATCTGTTTTCAGAACCGACATCGTACCTTTCACCCGAAACCCCTAGTTTCTTACGTCACTCCATCTGGTCAACCTCCAGTGATGTCGACAGGTGTACCCTCCACCTTTCACCAGACCTAAATCTCCCACTGTCATCTCTACCCCCACCCAAGGGACCACCGAAGCTACCGTCTCCTAGACAGACGTTACGTCCTCTTTGTCCAAGCTAGGAACCTAACCTTTCTAGGGGCCCACCTTCTTTACCGTTGGGTAGGGTGATAAGAACGGACTTCTTAAGGTACCTGTCTCCTCGGACCACCCAATCTCAGACATCCCAACGTTTCTCAACCTGTGTTGACTTCAATGAATCGTTTGTACGTGTTCTGTGAGTTTGGTTTATAAATGGTTCATACCCCTTATTTCTCATTAAAAAAAGACGGTAATACCGTATTTTTCTTTCTATTGGATTTCCTTTCGGAACCAGTAACTTATTGAGAAACGCCTACGGTGGTAGGTTTCTCGTACATTATCATGGCTTCTTTTAAATTTTTAATTCTTATTAAATTAACCTTTGTATCCATTATCTTACCTCTTCCCACGAGTATATCGATCGTTATGTTTTCGTCTATATCAAACTTGATTGTCTATTCTGTAACGTTTCGTCTCCTTCCAATATTAAACTTGTCGGGGTAATTAACGGGTTTACCTAGAAACACGTTTAATGTAGAATTGAACCTAATACCTTTTAGACAAAATATTTGTTTGTTTAAAGACAGATTCCCTTACGCTTACTGGGTGGATATTAACACACTGCATATATTACGTGTTGTGATATACCGTTAGGATTAAACTTCGTGAAAGGAAGTCTAAATATGAATAATCTATCTATCATAATATTGTTGTAATTGTTTTATAAAAAGTCTTTTATGAAAAATGTGTACTAAATGGGTACTAATCCTGATCAGATTTAAGGATACACTGGATTCTAAGGAGATAGTCACATAAACAATAAAAGTTAAAAAGGTTTAAGGGGAGATCAGAGACGGTTATACGTATGAATTTTTTTAATAATACCACCATTAGTTGTACGTTAAAAGAGGAGACTACAAAAGTAAAGTTTATTATCTTTATTGTAAAATAATAGAACGATATAATAGGAAGAAAATTGTTAAGTAAAATACTAAAATATAGTTTACCTGTATCTTAATTAAATTAGTCTGAAGAAAATATTAGACTCCTTTAAATTAATTATACAATATTGATAATTATAAGATGGGTAATTTTTTATAGCCTATGGGAATCTTTTTCAATAAACCTATCATACTTGTACATTTTATTATTTATAAGAAGGTTTTTTGAGGATGGTTCTACTTATAAAACAACCTAATACCGATTTTTCTGGACGTAACCATAGACCCATAAAAAACAGGTCTCTAGTATAAANAAATTAGTCTGAAGAAAATATTAGACTCCTTTAAATTAGTTATACAATATTGATAATTATAAGATGGGTAATTTTTTATAGTCTATGGGAATCTTTTTCAATAAACCTATCATACTTGTACATTTTATTATTTATAAGAAGGTTTTTTGAGGATGGTTCTACTTATAAAACAACCTAATACCGATTTTTCTGGACGTAACCATAGACCCATAAAAAACAGGTCTCTAGTATAAACGGTAAACACAAATATGACATTACTTGATAAAATCCTATTTTTGAGTCCTCCATGTAAAGTGTTTTTGTATCCCGTTACCCTACATTGTGTCTCTTCGTTGTCCCACATCATCTTTCGTACACTCAAAACCTTAGTTTACCTAAACCTGACGACACGAAACTTTACCATACAAGACGTTTTTCTGAACATCTTACGAGTATTCTCAAAATAAATATTATCGGGTTTGTTTTGTCGGGTCAACGGGTAGTTATCCTTTTACCTATTTGACACTATATAAATGGATACCTTATGATCAGTCGTTATTCGTCTTATTAGATGATTATGTGTGTTTGTATACCTACTTACAGTTTTAATACCAGTCACTTTCTTCGGAATGTGTCCGCATATATGAGAAACTAAGGTAAGATACTCCTCGATCTTGTCCCTTACCATTGGGTACACTTCTTTTAGTCTTGTAACCAACGACGATCCCCAAAACTACCCTTCAATGAGTCTTTTCTGTATTTCCCTGATTAACCTACTATCATTACAAGACATTGAATCATCTCCAAACCTCACCTGTATACATACACGCAGAGACTTAAATATATTACAATGTGTACCCTAAACACGTATAATAACATACATTTTAAAGAGTTTCTTTTTTTTTCTTGGATTTGTTAATAACCTGAGATCAATTACTGTATGTATGGTTTCATAAAGTTGGATGAAACTTTACGTATTTTAGATTTTACTTAGTTACCTACCTATCTCCCTAATTTTGGGTCTATGTGTCCACTTTCTCGTTCGTATCATTTTACAACTAATATCTTAGATCCAAAAGGATGTAACTTTTAAAAGCCCTACTTTATAACCTTTCACTAAAAAAAAAGGAACTGGACACTGTACAAAGTATTTGGAGAGTCAAAGTTAAAGACGGTTTACTTCCGTCATCAGAAATGAAGTGTTTCAACAACGTTCCAAATTCTTTTTAGTAGTATTTTTATCTGTACCTCCTATGTGTCGTCTCCACTACGACGAATGGAAGAAGAAGTAGAGGAGAATAAACGGAACAGTCAAATATTCGACATTACATATGAAACCCTAAACCATCGTAATTGATACTCGTCCACCAGACTTTACCACCAACGACAACAAATTAGTGATTCAGTACAGACTGAGAAAACGTTGGGGTACCTGATTCGGACGGTCTGAGGAAACAGGTACCCTAAAGGATCGTTCTTATAACCTCATCCCACGGCGAAGGAAGAAAAGGTCCCGTAGAAGGGTTGGGTCCTTGTTTTGGGGGTAGAGGACGTAACTGTCCACTTAAGAAATGGTCACTCAGTAGTTCCTTCGGGTCAGACCTTACCATACATCGTTTTAATAACTTTAATACCCTCTACTTGATAGGTAGACAACTAATATAGAAGGAATTCACCTCCTTGTCAAAAATTCCTATCATCACCGAGTTTAAGGTAATTTCTCCCTGTCGGACACCGCTATGAACGAAATGTCTCTCATGGTTTTTTCTTTTGTTCCTGTTTCACAAAGTTTTCCATCAGTTTCCCCAAAAATTTTTGATGTGTCAATTAGTCCAGTGATTCTCGGGTATATACTCGTCAGTGAATAAATTGTACATAAATAACTCCCAAACGACGAACGACGTACAGACCGTGATACGAATCTCGATCCCTGTGTCTCTACTTACTTACGAGTCCTACCTGTATCCCCGGACGGGAGTACGTCGAATGTAAGAACAGTACGATTTCAATCAACCTAAATGTCCTTAGTCAGACAGTAGGTCGTTTATAAATGACTCGTAAGTGAGACACGGTCCTTGAACCTTATAGGTATTACTTGGTTTGTCTGTGTCAGGTAACAGTGTCTCGGACACTAGGTCGTCTTTTTTCCTTCCAACTTGGTTTGACGACATACATTGATATTACTTTGACATAGTGCCATTCACATGTTTTATGATACTTCCTCTTCATGTCACAAGAAGTCCTTTAAAGCAGTCTTCTTATAAAGGGTGATCAGACCCTCTTTTCTGAAAAAGAGGATTTGAAATGAGACAAATTTTCTCTCTTCACTCGTGTCTTGTCTCGACCCCTCTTGGTCACCGGGGATGACCCAGTTGTTACTTTATTTCTTGTCTTAATCTCCATGGTCCTCGTCACACCAGTCAGTGTTACGTACGATAAGGAAACGTACAGAGGAACCAAAGACGGAATCCTCCAGGATACGCCAAGCCGATGTCTTTCGTTTGACTCTTAACGACTTAACGAGAAGTGGTATCTTTCCCTACGACCTTAATCCAAATAGAAGATGAGCCAGTTTCTGATGTCTTTTGTGGGCTTGTGTAGGTACCACGGTCCTTCGACGACCTCTGTGTCCCGGACTCTAGTAATTTGTTTTCGTTAATATATCGACTAGGTAGTGTTCTTGTACAGGGGTCGACTCCAGTAACTAAGGGTCGTCTCTCTTCTGTCTTTGGTTCTCTCATAGCTCTCGACTAATCTTATGCACACAGAATTTCTAATTTTTTTTTTTGTTTTGTTTTGACAACGAGGATGTTACTATTGTGTAGGACCCTTGTTTATGTTCGGTGTCGTAGTGGTGTGGTGTGTAAGATATCACCCCTGTCCGATTAGACGACCTCAGACTTGGTGAGTGGAGACTTAACCTTCCCCCGACCCGATGTGAGTTTATTGACAGTAAAAGGTCGTGATCGTCGGCTGTATATTATCCACGTACTATTTGCGATCAACTTAGTTGTGTCCAAACAAAGGTAAACGACGGACTAAGAGACTTCCTTTTCTTTATGTACCTTTGTAGATTTCTACTCGTTTCCTTTGTATATTTAGTATTAAATCTCCACACAATCCTAGGTCGGTTTTACTACTTTCACTCAAGACGTGTCAAGTCGAAGACGGAGACGTTCATGCTTGAACAAAGAGACAGGTGTCCTTACTGTTCCTGGTTTTCGACGTCAAGTAGAAGAAGTCCACTTCTTCACGACTTTCACTGTCTTTGGTTCTTTTAGTATCTTCGAGTTCCGAACTGTCAATCCTATATTCTCAATACCGTAATCTAGTGGACCGAAGGACCAGAGTCGGTGTGGTGTCCGATCGCCGATAAAAACTCCATCCAGTGAAACGGAGGTAAAAGAAGAGACATCATACCCATGGACGGAGTGTCAAAGAGGGGAGGAGGTTTTTCTTAGTAAACGCAATTACGGGAGTCGTATTAAAGACCACGTAATCACGAGAGTATTTAAAATCAAAAAGGAGAATTACTAAAATTTTTACTAGGGTTAAAGAAGAGATTCGAAAAAGTCCTTTATACCAAACGATTCATATATTGACTTCCATTTTACAGTACTGAGATATTCCAGAAAATATCTTTATATCAGTGTCTAGTCCCCCCTCTTTCAGGAAGAAGAGTCCGGGACTAAAACGAGGTCTAACCTACTATGGTGTCGGCGTGGTACCTGGTATTTCGGATCGGAGAGTCTTAACCTTTACCGGCAGGAAGACGGTAGTCCGATAGCCCGTTGCGTTGTTCTTTAAATCCCAGCCAAGGAGGAAGTCTGTCGATACGTATTTATTTGACCTAATAGAACGACATTGGGGTCCCACGTTTTTCAGGTTTCTTAGACACGTAATACTGAAACGGAACTAAACAGACTGTTCGGAACCTCTCTCGCTCATACATATCACAAATGGATCCCATTGTAGTCCAACTTTGTCACTGATACGAAGTACGAAACACCTGAAGGGATTCACAGTACTGAGAACCTTATTGTCGGAACGTCTTTTTAACTGTGTGAAAGGAAAGACCACACAGAGACGTATTTAACAAGGAGGGAGACGTTCTAATTGATTATGGTAGACACTCATAAGGTCCGGGAGGGAGTCAAACGCGAACCTAGACGGACAAAGAGAAGAGACGGAGAAAAGTTTCCACGTCCTTCTCCTCTCGAGGGGTGGTGGATTCCCGGTTTGTGACAGTCTCGAGTCCAAGGGTTCGGAACTTTAGGAAACGAAGGTTGAGACGTAGACGTCCGTTTTTGTTAGGAGGCCTCTAAGCCGGGAGGGTGACGGACACTATCCGACGAACCTTATCGTTGTCGGACACAGTGGCTTTTCCCGTTTCGAAAGCCTTTATCTTTGTTTCAACCAGTGTTTAGTGTAACCGAAACGAGCTTCAAAAAAAAAAAAAGGAAGGGGTGGAAAGAAATCGTACGTTGATACCCCTTTCACTGGCGAGCACAGTCAACCCCTTCAGCCCCACCAAACCACGGGTCCCTTGCCGACATTGAAGATGCACTGGTACCATGGACAACTTTTGCGTCTCCCGGGGTCAGACGACTTTGGCTTCCCCGCTCGCCGCCTCTGACTACCGTCGCTGTCTCGGTCGCCGCCGGGCGTAGGAGGGACCCGCGCTCCATTTCGCTCCGTCGGACCGACCCCCTGCCGCTCTCCTCGCGCGACTTTCGCACAGAGTGAGCACACACACGCACACGAACACACACAGGTGCACTCGCACGTTCCACGGACCTCTGTTCCCCTGTCCTAGAGCACCCTCTTCGCTGTTCCTTGAGTTTACACTTCCGACTTCAGAGTGATGAGGATTCGGCCCAGGGGAGGAGACACACCCGACATAGTCCCTATTTAGAGAAAGTAAACCTCTTTAACTGACCGTTCTATTAGCGCGGCTACCTCTGTGGGTGTGTGTGGAGGTGCATGTGTGAAAAAAAAAGTAAAGAACAGTGTGTACCTATTAGACATTGTTAACCTGTAAGATTGGTGGTAAAATTTTTGGTCGTAAAATTCCTCCGAAGGATTTTAATAATCAATGTATTAGTTATTTAAGTTGAAAGAAAAATTCACGGGTCGTAGAAAAACATTACTTAAACTCGTAACAAACCTCAGATTTTGGAGACGAATGAACAAGGACGAAGGAAATTTTGACCGTAGAATCTGACTCCAAACAAATTATGAAGAGGAAGACCTTCACTTTAAGCCTTTTCAAAAGTAAGTAAAGTCAATTCAAACGATTTGGTTTACGGAAAGGAGTGAAGGTATAAATGTCAAAAGTGTTTGTGTGACGGATGTAAATCAACGGAGAGGACTAGTTAATCAGAAGTTTCCTTATCCTTGAGTAACATCATACTTTACTTTAGTTTGTGTTTATTATGGGGGAAGGGGACGAAGAGAGTCGAGACGAGGGAGATTAGTATATTATGTAAGGGTCCGGTACATAATCTTAAAGTACTTATTAGGTTTGGTGGTTTATTTATGTTTTTCGTAATTAGAAAGTGGAACCCTACCTAGATATATGATCAATAAAAAAAATTGTTAACAAGAAAATTTTCTTAAAACAAAATTAAACTAAATAAATAACGTACGTCTCATAATCAAGGGGTTAAGGGACCGCCTCAGAATTGGTGACCTGGTGGTCCACTTCAGGGGATATACGAATCCAAAAGTACCACCGTAACAGACTAGAACCTTAACTTAGGTGTAACCTTGACCCCGTGGTTAGTTGGGGAGGAGCATTTACCTCTTCGAGAGGAAGAGGGAACGGGAGAAGGTCGAGTCGGGAGAGATTGAAGGGAGGAAGATCAGTTCTTAATTATAGACCCCAGGGAATGTGATACCGGGTCAGGAGAGAAGTCGTCTCGATGGTGAAAGAGATTCACACTAGATTCAGATTCTTGTTTGTTTTCTTTAAACATAACCCCTCATCTCTTTCTCACCGCTTCAAGAGAGACTTAAGAGCGTTCTAACTCGATCTCCCACTCAACTCCACCATTATCGCTGTTTTAGTAATTGATATATCTCAGACACTATTTACAGCGTTTCTTCAACTTTTGTTTAAAATACGATCTCCCCGGAGGTGTCATTGTTAGTTTTTACCTGATAAATCAGTACTATACAGAACCTTTCGTATACAGGAAAATTATCCAGTCTAACAGGTTCAAGTGTTACCTTTCGTTTATACATATGAAGATTTCTAACTTGTGTGTGTTGAAAGTCAAATTTCATGTTGAAATTTGACAACTTTTCTTTGTGATTCACTTATTTATGGTAGTCAACAGAAAATGTAAATTGAAATTTACTTAGAACTAGTACATCTTCTTCTTTGGATTTACGAAAAGAATTGAGGAATTACTTATGTCGAAACTACCCACGATATACATCGAACATAAATCTGTTTATGTTTGGAATAATAATGAAAGTATTTAAAAGGATTTAACAGAATCCGTAAGAACCATGGGTTTCCGTTAATATGTCTAGATGTATATATTAATTGTGTATCATACCTGAACGAGTCGACAAAACTGTTCAATCAAGCGGAGAAGATAGTTCCAACATAAAAACAGACTAAATGTTTCTACAGTTTACTTTATAAACTGTTTTTGAAGAAAGTTGGAGAAATATAAAATTTGAAGGTACCGAAGGACGTCCTTTGAAGTTCACAAATTTTATGCGAATTATTAATAGGAAGAAAAGGACGTAAACTTTCATCGTTCAACGAGACATAAGGATCTACCTTTCGTTACACGTTTCTCCTTACTCAATATTTGGGTCTTATTCCATTAATTTCGTAAACTCTATGACTTTTTACTTTGTCTTGTCTTCGGGACACTAACGTGGGGAATTACGATAGCACGTATCACTCTTTCCAACCGTCCAAAAGGAACCGGTTTGGGAGATTTGACCTTCCTTACGAAACAAGGTCACCGATCTTCGATTACTTAAATTTAAGTAAAAGTTCTTCAATACCGAATTCACCCATGTAAAAATCATTTGTAAAGTCGAAAGTATCTGTACAATATTAACTGGAACATCCCGTTCCAACTCGAGTTAAACTTTAGAACCATGAATTTCGGTCGTTGTCTATATCTACTCCACGCTTTGTATCTACCGATCTCGTGGAGTGTGTTCCTCTTGTCCTCAGGTCTTCTACACACCAACCGGGTTCAAGTCCCCCACCGACTAGTTTCGTCTGGGACCGTCGGACACCGGGTCGCCCCGGACGAGGAAGTGGAGTCTTCGACCCAGAGGGTCCGAGGAGATTAAGTACTAAGTTGTTGATCAATTCTTCCCCAAAAGGAATTCAGGAGGTAATGGGGTGAGCGAGACGAAAAGGAAGAGTCCAGACGGGTTTTCCAGTCTTTGTCGTGTTATGAACACACTCATGTACAAAAGGTGTGGCGTCTAGGTCGACGGGCTACATGACCTTGGGTCTAGCGACCTTGATCCGAGTGACTTAGTCGCTGTGACTACCGTGAAGTGGGGGAGGGTCTGGGAAGATTCGGATCAACGTCGGGGTGTCAGACCCTCAGTGCTTTACGTGTGGAGACGACCACTCCGCCGACGTGATACCGTCAACAGGAGTTTGTACAAGTTTCGACGTTTGAGGAAAGACGTTTACCTCAGACACATCCACCAGTCATGTACTCTGTCCATTTGTACCGTGAAGAAATCACCTTTCACCCTCACATCTTTCTTTCGGGACACCGGACCGACGAAGAGACGAGGGGAGCGTAGGGAACACCGGGACTCGGCCGAGGACCGAGTCCTAATATAATCGTTTGGAGTCCAGGTAGTGACGAGTCCAATACGGCCAGTACAAAAGCTCCAACCCCGTATGAATGACACGAGGATGACACTCGGAACCCGAGAGTCTCAGTCGGATTTGACCAGGGAGAACTTAACTCAGTTCGAACCGGAAGAGTCCGAAGGAGTCTGTCGAGTTCCTCTTCAAATGAACATTCTATCTGACTCTTCTGAAACCCCTTATCTGAACAATAGTCTCTTCTCTTCCAGTCTGACTGGTGGAACTGGACTAGTGTCTCGAAACTGACACTCTGGTTGAAACCCTTCTGGGTCTGGAACCGGTAAGGGTAAAAGGGTCCGAAAGGTGTATAATTTTTCACTATACACTTTGATTATATTATAATATTCAGTTGATATGGAAATTTTTTCGTCCCTGTTAAAAAATTTATTTGGTATATGTCATATATACATAGTCTTCTTTTTCACTGTTTTGGACACTGTTTTGAACACGAAAATTTTTCGTACATATAGATTGTTTATTTACCGTCAATGTTGTCGTCTTTGTTTTTTCAACACATACCGAACTATCAGGGTTCCTTTACCGTCTTAAATATCTGTAAACTTAAATACTCCCTGTGCTGACTCGCTGATTTGACTTGACATATCTACAAAAACGACTTTTATTCTGGTTTAAATTTCTATCGGTAGAGGAGAAAGAGAAGTTAGTCGAAGAGAGACCCAGACATCTAAAGTGGAGTAAACCTTTAGTGTAGTTTTTATATTTAAACTCCCCAAAACACTGTCACTCTGGACCCATTTACCGAAGAGACCCTGGACACCACCATCACCAAATTCAGCACAGGCTGAGAAACACTGAGGTACCTGACATACATCGAGGAGACAGGTATCCTAAAGGATCCATTCCCTCTTTGGAGATTTGTTTATACCGCCCTCGACAAGGTGACGGCTGAGACCCACCCACCACAACTGAGTGTGTCGTCCCTAGAAAAGGGGAAATCATAGTACAGTGGGGCTCTCCAGTCCCTTCTAACGGTGAACAGCGTTTGGAGGAGATCCGACGGGGGTGTCGTCGTCTGTACGTGACTACTCACGGGCACCACCGTCTCGAACCGTCCGTTCCTCGGTGGTTGTCACGAGGACTGGACCTCCCGAACTTTAATCGGACACCTATGGTCGCACGGGCTCGTCCAAATTTGGCTACAGATAAAACTATCCTGTCATGGAACCACGCCAACAATCTATAAAAGTTGTAGTGGGAAGACAGATCATTCTAACGGCCGTCCTGGACTTACTGACTCAAGAATCCTTGTTGGGACCACTTATCGACCTTCCTTGGGATGTCCCTCGGGAGTCCATATAAAAAATACATAAGAGATCTCTCATGAAAAACCACCAGATCTGGGACATCATCGACTCTTTTTGTCTTGAGTTTTATGTTACTCAGGAGAGACCTCCGCTGACACCTTTTATTAAATGTACATACATAATTTCCACTTAGTCGGTTAGAATTTTACGTCAAAAATTAACGATATCTGTACACCCCATTATAAAACAGTAACTTCTTATCAATCAAGAAAAAATTTTTGACTAATTAAAAACCGACACGACCCAGAAGTAACGACACACGTCCGAAAGAGATCAACACAATTCAGCCCCGATGAGCCGGAACGCCATGAGGTCGAAGAGTGACACCACCGAACAACGCTTCGTGTTCGTAAATTTAACTTACCTTAACCCCGAGGGTTTAAGTCGAAAAAGAGTACTTCTCGGAAGGGTTCACCTACTCAATCGCTTATTTTATTCCGTTACTTTCTTTCGGTGGATCTTCATATGGTTCAGTACCACATTCTTTCCTCTTTTCAACTTTGTCCGACGAAAGGTTCGTCGATAAACTGGTTTATGGTTTTCTCTTATTAAGGGATAGGACAGAAGGGAGTCTTTCATAGGTTGGAGACCTTTAAGGTCTCGTCAGGTCACCAATCCGGGGACATGAAAGTGACGACTCCCGGACTCAAGTTAGTGGTCAGTCCCTTTATCCTGAGGTGTTCGTCGTACCGTTTTTTTCTTCTGTGTCTTGGACTTTAGGGACGTTCATAAAGGGTCGACTTTACAACTCGGTTTATATAATGGAAATATCATTTGTATTTCAGTATACTCAAAAAAAAAGAAAAAAAAAAGGACAGAACCGAGGAACCATTTCGACAAGAAGGACATAGTGTCGTACGAGTAAATACATAAACGATTTACCAATACTAAGTCACTATATGATTAAAAAGATATGTTAAATCCATCTTCACTACTCTGATTTTATTAAATAGTGGAATAAGAGTGAAATCCTTGAAAGTAAGAAAAACTGGTACTGAGTGAAATATGACAACATGACTTCATAGTCCCTCTTTTTACGTTTGAAAACTGAATATCCTTATAAAAGAAAGGGGAATTCTTTTAGTTCGTAATAAATTTAACATCTTAACACGTAGGGAACCTTCATTAGAGGTTGGTCAAGTAGGATTCCCTTTAGTCAGGACTTATAAGTAACCTTCCTGACTACGACTTCGACTTTGAGGTTATGAAACCGGTGGATGACACTTCTTGTCTGAGTAACCTTTTCTGGGACTACGACCCTTTCTAACTTCCGCCCTCCTCTTCCCTGCTGTCTCCTATTCTACCAACCTACCGTAGTGACTGAGTTACCTGTACTCAAACTCATTTGAGGTCTTCAACCACTACTGTCCCTCCGGACCGTACGACGTCAGGTACCCCAGTGTTTCTCGGTCTGTACTGACTCATTGATTTGGCTTGACTTGACCTTCATTAACAAAGAGTTTTTGTTAGTACTGCTTCCAGACGGACGGTAATAATCCGAGACGGCGATAATCGACGTAGGTAAAATAAAATAAATATAATAACAATAAAATATTACGCAACGGGGACATACGTAAACAAAGGTGTGTGAAATACGATCAATACTCGGTACACGTTACGATTAAATATATACCGTAGAGTCGGAGTCTTCACGTTCCGAAAAATTCTTTTTCTCTCCCTGAAAGGACCACCAGGTTACTAATTCTGTGGCGGGAACGTGACGTCCCCGGTGTCCAAGTCAGAGACCGACCCCTTGATTTCTAGAGTGTACGGTGTCCCGTACTTTACTTTATCTCTGTTATTTATTTCTTATCCCCCTTTTCAACATTAAAATTAGTCAATCACAACACTTTCTTGTAGGCATCGATTACTTACAAAGTAAAGATAACCCTTTGTTTTAACACCTTTTGAGTTCCGTTTTAGTGTCCTTCTTAAAAAGTACTACATTGAGAGTAACACGTTCCTCTAGGTTGGTCAGGTAAGACTTCCTCTAGTCGGGACCCTAAAGAAACCTCCCTTACTACGCCTTCGACTTTGAGGTCATGAAACCGGTGGGGTACGTTTCTCAACTGAGTAACCTTTTCTGAGACTACGACCCTCCCTAACCCCCGTCCTCCTCTTCCCCTGCTGTCTCCTACTCTACCGACCTACCGTAGTGACTGAGCTACCTGCACGCACTCAGACTCACTTGAGGCCCTCAACCACTACCTGTCCCTCCGGACCGCACGACGCTAAGTACCCCAGCGTTTCTCAGCCTGTACTGACTCGCTGACTTCACTTGACTTGACTTGACACATCCATAACGGTTTTTTTTTTTTTTCCTTAAGTCCTTACATACTTTTCCGTCTTAACAATACGACCTTTGTTCCATAGTAAAATGAAGGAAACGATAGTCATTCTCTGACAAAGTTTCAAAATGAACAATCTCTCTAAAGTGGGGTAGTCAAGTCCAGTGAAGTCAGCGAGTCAGGACAGGCTGAGAAACCCTGGGGTACTTAGTGACGTGTGGTCCGGAGGGACAGGTAGTGGTTGAGGGACTCAAGTGAGTTTGAGTATAGGTAGCTCAGTCATTACGGTAGGTCGGTAGAGTAGGAGACAGCAGTGGAAGAGGAGGGTGACAGTTAGAAAGGGTCGTAGTCCCAGAAAAGGTTACTCAGTTAAGAAGCGTACTCCACCGGTTTCATAACCTCAAAGTCGAAGTCGTAGTCAGGAAGGTTACTTGTGGGTCCTGGTTTGAGGAAATCCTACCTGACCGACCTAAAGGAACGTCAGGCTCCCTGAGAGTTCTCAGAAGAAGTTGTTGTGTCAAGTTTTCGTAGTTAAGAAGTCGTGAGTCGAAAGAAGTGTCGAATTGAGAGTGTAGGTATGTACTGGTGACCTTTTTAGTGTCGGAACTGATCTACTTGGAAACAACCGTTTCATTATAGAGACGAAAAGTTATACGATAGATCCAACCAGTATTGAAAGGAAGGTTCCTCATTCACAGAAAATTAAAGTACCGACGTTAGTGGTAGACGTGACTAAAACCTCGGGGGGTTTATTTGAGACTGTGACAAAGGTGACAAAGAGATAGATAAAGGGTACTTCACTACCCTGGTCTACGGTACTAGAAGCAAAGGACCTACAACTCGAAATTCGGTTGAAAAAGTGAGAGGAGAAAGTGAAAGTAGTTCCCCGAGAAATCAAGCAGAAGTGAAAGACCCACCACAGTAGAAGTATAGACTCCAATAACTATAAAGAAGGTCGTTAGAACTAAGGTCGAACACGAAGAAGGTCGGGTTGTAAAGAGTACTACATGAGACGTATCTTCAATTTATTCGTCTCACTGTTATATGTCGAAACTACATGAGGAAAAGGATAAACCTTGGTCAGACAACAAGGTACAGGTCAAGATTGACAACGAAGGACTGGACGTATATCCAAAGAGTTCTCCGTCCAGTCCACCAGACCATACGGGTAGAGAAAGTGTTAAAAGGTGTCAAATAACACTAGGTGTGTCAGTTTCCGAAACCGTATCAGTTATTTCGTCTTTATCTACAAAAAGACCTTGAGAGAACGAAAAAGGTACTAGGTCACCTACAACCGTTAAACTAGAGACTAAGGAGACGGAAAAGATTTTGGTGGAACTTGTAGACCTTCAAGTGCCAAGTGCATAACGACTTCGGACCGAACCTCTTAAAACTCGTAATGAAATGATCGCACACTCTACTCACGTTAACACGTCATTAAACTCGTAAGAAACCGTAACGGAAAGAAACCCTAACCTTACTTTTGACTGGAAAAGGTCAGGACACCGGTGACGACTCAAAAGGTTTAAACGACCGTATAACTCACGTCGTGAAACTGGCGTAGTAGAAAGTCCTAAACTTTATCGAGATGACCTTAAGGTAGTGGAGGTGATCGAAACAAGTATCACTACGAAGGATTCCGGGTGAACTGAAGTGTAAGGTCCTACAGACCGAGATCCACTCAGTTATGTGGTAGTACTAATAGACCCAGCACTTCGAGAAAAAACATGTCAAGAGGACACATAAGAACGGTGGAGATGAATTATAGAAGACGAAGACAATCCAGGTATGGTAAAGACAGGAAATAGCTCGGGTAGGAACGTACTTCACAAGGGAACCATAGAGATTAAAAGAACTTCTCTATAGATCAGAAAGGGTAAGACAAGAAAAGGAGATAAAGAAACGTAACTGGCGACTCTTTCCGAAAGAATAGAGAGGAACGATAAGAAACCTTGAGCCGTAAGTCTACGAATATAGAAAGGAAAGGAGGAAACGAAAAGCGAAGAGAAGCAAAGTGTCGATAAACATTTCGGAGGGGTCTGTCGGTAAAACGAAAAAACGTAAAGAAAAGGTACCCCTACCAGAACTACGGACAGAGGACATGTTCCAGTGCTTGGAGTAAGGTATCAAGTAGTCCGTGAGATAGTCTAGATCAGGGAATTTACATAAAGAGTGAAGGTGACATATTAGTATTCCCTAAACTAAATCCAGTATGCACTTACCAGATCACCAAAAGGGATGAAAGAAGTTAAGTTAAGATTTAAACCGTTATTCCTCAAATACTAGACTCGGTGTCAGTCGAGGACCAGAACAAAAACGACTGGCATATCTCGAAGAGGTAGAAACCGACGTTTCTGATATTAATTAGACTAAAGCTACAACTGGTAGACCACTACAGGTACACATCTCAGAAGAGAACACAACAACCTTCGCCCACAAACGATACTGGTCACGCAAGAGAACCGTTTTGAGGTAAGTCTGATTTGTTTAGCAATAACTTACTAATAACACCCATTAAGGTACTTCATTGTAATGGGGGTCAACTGTCTATTCCTTTGACTTCGATTCTCTGGTTTTCGATTGTCAATGATTCGTGAACCATCACACGTGGTCGATGAAAAGATAAAGTAAATAAGAGCATTGAAATACTCCATACACTATAATAATAGAAATGAAATCCTGTGTTTCCTTGTTTTTCTAATTTGATCTGTACAGTCTCAGATTGACGATTGATTGGTCCATGAGACTAAGGTTTGACATGGAAGTCACAATTCGCCTCCATGGAGACCCTCTTTTCGTTTTACTAACGAGGTACATCGTACCTATTATCGGGTCTCTAGATTTGGAGTCACAATATTTAGAGGCCACCGAGTCTACCATTTCTTAGTCGGACGTTACGTCCTCTGGACCCAAACTAGGAACCCAGTCTTTCTAGGAACCTCTTCCCTTACCGATGGGTGAGGTCATAAGAACGGACCTCTTAAGGTGCCTGTCTCCTTGGACCGTCCGATGTCAGGTACCCCAGCGTGTCTCAGTCTGTACCGACTCGTTGATTGTGAAAGTGACACGTGTAAGATTTAGGTGCGGTCCCAAAACGAGAACTCGTTGTTATGGTAGGTTGTGACTACAGAGATGAAAGACGAGACTAGGTACAAGATTAGACACTTAAACCCAGGGGTAATGGGAACAAAGTCTTGAAGTAACGCAGAGTAAAATTGATCAAGGGATTAAAAGGTATGCTATACAGAAAAAGATATTCTAATATTTAAAGACCTAATTTTATACATAAGAACTTGGATAGTCTAGAGACTCGATCGACAAATCTTTCATGACATATCGAGTATACTCCATCCTTGACACGGAAAAGGAGACATAACGGTAGTCCCTAGTACACATGTACCGTGTTCATTGTGATGGAACATCGGATCCTTTACACAGGCGTGCCACGAGTTATGCGGGTAGGACGACTGCCGTGACAGGTAGGTCTACTTGGACAGACGGGAGACACAGGTTCTACCATAACGGTACCTCATGTACGAATTAACAATTTAGTCACTTACTCACTTCACAAACAACTCGATTTGATTTCGGACAAGATTAAGACGTTATAAATAACTGATAGATGACACATTCTCCATGTCACGTTCTATGAAGTCACATTTTTTATTTTTATAGATTTTATAACAGACCCAGGTATTCAAAATGGTTGAATAGTCTGTCTATTCTTAGATTCATTACTGTTAGTAAACCGTTTATAACTCGTAGAGGACCTTAGTCTGTACTACGATCTTGGACCCAGGTTACCATTTGGTCTCTGTAGACACGTTACGTATACGTTAATGGTTACCCACTACTCTCTCTTCTCTAGGTCTTTACATCTGTCCTCCTCCACTGGTCTGTGTATACGGAACCATCACGTGTCCCCTAGGATATTCCGTCATACCGATTCGACTCAGTTCTTTCATAGTGACTCCGGTTATTCAAATGTCTCTTGTAAGATTCGTCTCTTTTATCGAACATATACTCAAAACTCTTCTTTCTTACCGTGTAAGTCCCTTGATGTTTATATAAACAGACTACTTTTGCGTCTCAAGTTTCTTCCTCTTTCTTCCAATACTTGCTTAGACTTCTACAATTCATCCCTGTACAGTACTTTGGAAACACACTATTCATTGTACTATCTTCCTTAATAACTCTTTTCTAGAATAACCTAATGTCTTTAGTTCTTTTCAAAGACTTGCACTACTATCACCACTGTCTTAATCCCCCAGAACCTTTTGAGAAGGACGTACGGAGATTTGGGAATGGTAAGAAAATCAAAAGTAAAAAACCAACGTGGAGTCAAACACCATGTTGGTCCTAACTTGTACTCCGGCAACCGTTACTTTTATCAGGATTGGTGATCTGGTGGTCCTTTCAGGGTGATAAGAAAATTGTCAATTTGTTTTTATCGAGGTCGAGGGTATTTCAATTTCAGTGTACGGAGAAATAAGGGGTTGAGAGACGGGTAGGAGTTTGTGTATGTCATATGACCACATGGAATCCTCAGAATCCTAGTCTTTCACCAAAGACTAGTGAAAAACGTGGTTGAAGGATAAATGGGACCAAAGAACGGGAAACGAAGGGTTTCGACCAGAAAAGAGAATAGGGAGAAGATTAGGTACGTACCTAATGTTAGAAAAGGAAGTATATGAGTTTAGGGTAAGTGAGTTCAAGAACCATCTAAGAATGACTGTTAGACTTCTCCCGATATCACGTTAATTTATAATCCACCTGGGTAAGTATGTTAAGAGGACAGTTTAGGTGGAATCCCTGAAAGAACAGTTGGTTAAAAACGATCTCCCATGTTTGAAGAACATGATAAAAAGAGAATTGAAGTAAGGAGTAGGAATGGGTAGGAGATGTTCAACTGTTTAAGAGGACTGGAAAAAAAGTAAACAGAATAAAGACACAAGACAAGAAAGAAAGAACTCGAGAGACAGAGTGTGTGTGTTTGTGTGTGTTTAAGCACGAAGAATCGTAAACGAGGGAAAGAGAGAGAGGGAGGGTACCGAGTGGAGACACAATAGTTGTACTGGGTACCGGAAAAGGGAATTGGGACTCCACCAGTATGTCCATAAGCAAAAATCATTTATTTCACGAGAAGGATTCTTGAAATGTAGGTGTTCGAAATGTTACAATAAAAGAGGGATAAGTAAAGGAATTAATTTCTTAAAAATTTCGTGACTCCTACTGAAAGTTGGTAAAAACTCAGGAACCTGAGGAAAAATTTGTCTTTTTTATTGAAGTTTAAGAGTGTATTATCAAAATTGTCACAACGTAAATTACTAATCTTTTATATCTTACCGTCCGTCGATGAGACGTAAGTGAGTGTGAAACTTAATTTTGAAAAATAAAGTCGTGTAGATGTGTATACATACCTTAGAACTTTCTGTGTACACATACAACGATAAAAGGGACTACAAATCATTCGCAACTACCCTACTTCTAGGAAAAACTTCTGAAATAGTCAAAAGTTTACACGGAGTGAGTGGTGTTAAGTGTGACTAACTCTTAGAGGAAGGACCTCTACAGTCTCCAGAGACCCACTTACCGACGACCAAACAAAAGGTCTAAGTGGGGGAGAATTGACAGATAACTTTTAGGAGAACTTTTCTACCCTTCTCTACGTTTTAACGTTATTTCGATTTCGGTCTATATGAATGGTCACCCAATCTTGAACACGACACGAATCAACGAGTCAACACAGACTGAGAAACGGTGGGGTATCTGATATCGGGCGGTCGGAGCAGACAGGTACCCCCAAAGGTCCGTTCCTATGACCTCACCCAACGGAACGGAAGGAGGTCCCCCAGAAGGGGTAGGACCCTGACTTGGGTGCAGACGACACCGAGGACGTTACGTCCGCTTAAGAAATGAGGACTCGGTGACCTCTTCGGGTTACATATTTTTTCCCTCATTATAAAACCGAAAGGTGTTAGACAGTGACTCGTAGGGATGACTCTCTTAAAAGTAGCTAGTTTCCTACTATAGAGGTGTCTGGAGAACCTCGACGAAAAAACTCTCCCAGTCTTCCAAAACGAGGTATCATATTAAGAAGGGTGGGACAGGATAGTGGTAGTGAAGGGTAAGATATAGAGAATCCCCGATGTTAAAGGTTCTAAAGTCGTTGAGACCGATCTGTTTACTTCCTGTGACCATAAGATCTTACACTTTTAGTCACAATTCTTCTCTGTCGCGAGTCTACTCGGTCACCTCACCATATAAGATCTTCAACGTCAAAACGTGCATGACAAAAACTGTTCGTTTTTTTTTCTTTCAAACGAAATATGTTACGTCTCTACAATAGGGGACAAGTGTCAGTCCCCTGGTTTTTCATCTTCCTTTTTTTAAGGAAAGAGTCAAGTCACCCCAGTGTGGTCTTTCTATTGAATGTCTGTAGTCTTCACACCGATCGTAGACACGTACCATTGACGAGGAAGTTCAGATTGATTCTTGTAAAGGTTTACGTTGACCCACCAATATCACTCCACACAGTCTGTGGCTTTTGAATTAACGATAGGGTTGAAGGAAAAATAAAGAAACAGAAAAGGTTGACCATTTGATCTTCCAAGTCTATGAATAAGAGAGAACGTCGGTTCAAACTGATATACCTTGTGTGACCAAGACCAGTTACTCTGTACTCCTATTTAGAAACACCCCTCCATTTTTAAATAGGAGTTGGAAAAATCCCGGACACTGACTCAGGTTTTTAATTTGGTTGTTTCTGTCTAATTGTGTTTTCGTAGGTATAAATTAATTACATTCAAAATACACTGTACCTTTGGAAGTATTCCTTTATTTTCGAGTTTCTTTACTAATTCGGACTTATAAAAATACGAACTAAACAGTACTTTTATACTGCCTCATACTCCATTCACGTCATTTGGTCCCCTTTGAATCGTTCAGAGAAGTAAGTTTAAGAAGAACCACGGGGAAACGAAAGACTCTATTCCTACAAGAAAAGGAGACTCATATTGTCTTTCATGGAGAGTGTACTTTATAAGTTGTACGGTTCCACAACATAAAACCCAATCGTACAACACTTACGTAGTAGAAAGTTACAAGAAGACCTTTCAAGGGAGGTACTATTCTCCTTTCTCCGTGTACCCCTATTGATGAACAGGATTCGGAAGAGATGACACTTAGACCAACACTCTCGTAGAGTTCGGGGTTCGACACTGTCGGTGGAACGTGTATACCACTGTCTAACCCCTGTTTTCGGTCGGGAGACACGTCCGTCCTTGTCTACCTACCCATCTCGCACTTAGGAACCTCTGTGGTTTAAGTTGAACCGGAAGAGTGTTTGATTTGTTATTTACGGGAACAAAAAGTCCAAAAACCAAAGGATGTCAGTTTTTATAGTATTGACTAAATCCCCGACCCATTTGTCTTGCACCGTTCGGTCAATGACAGTTCATGTAAAATTTATGTTTCCCTTTTGTACGTAAGATTCTAAAAAGAAGTGTCCTTTGTGTATATAAAACCCGTCATAGACTAAAGACAACAGACATTAAAAAATTTTTACCTGAGACACCCCTTTTTTTACTCTACGTCCTGTTGTCGACCACTATCCTCATTTAACTCCACTTCTACCTCGAGAACTCTTTGGCTATACGTCCAGTCCTTCGTTGTCAATCTTGACCTGTACCTTGTTGTCTGATCAAGGTTTATCCTTTTCCTCATGCAGTTCCGACATATAACAGTGGTGAAGATACGTCTCATGTAGTACTTTTTACGACCTGACCTTCTTAGTGTTCGACCTTAGTTCTAACGGCCCTCTTTATAGTTAGTGGAATCTATACGTCTACTGTGGTGGGAATACCGTCTTTCACTTCTCCTTGATTTTACGGAGAACTACTTTCACTTTCACCTCTCACTTTTTCAACCGAATTTCGAGTTGTAAGTCTTTTGTTTCTAGTACCGTAGACCAGGGTAGTGAAGTACCCTTTATCTACCCCTTTGTCACCTTTGTCACAGTCTGAAATAAAAACCCCCGAGATTTTAGTGACGTCTACCACTAACGTCGGTACTTTAATTGTCTGCGAATGAGGAACCTTCTCTTCAATACTGGTTGGATCTATCGTATAACTTTTCGTCTCTATAATGAAACGGTTGTTTCCAGACAAATCAGTTCCGATACCAAAAAGGTCACCGGTACATACCTACACTCTCAATCTGTCACTTCTTTCGACTCGTGTTTATTAACTAAAAAAACTTGACACAACAACTTCTTCTGAGAACTCTCAGGGAACCTGACGTTCCTCTAGGTCGGTCAGGTAGGATTTCCTCTAGTCAGGACCAACAAGAAACCTTCCTTACTACGATTTCGACTTTGAGGTTATGAAACCGGTGGAGTACGTTTCTTAACTGAGTAACCTTTTCTGAGACTACGACCCTCCCTAACCCCCGTCCTCCTCTTCCCCTGCTGTCTCCTACTCTACCGACCTACCGTAGTGACTGAGATACCTGTACTCAAACTCACTTGAGACCCTCAACCACTACCTGTCCCTCCGGACCATACGACGTCAAGTACCTCAGTGTTTCTCAGCCTGTGCTGACACACTGACTTGACTTCACTTGACTTGACCTCGATCAACTCTAGTCTCTACGTCTATCTGGATTATACTTTACACACTTCACAGCCCAGATTTTGACGTTTTCGTCTTAATAATAGACTTTGGACACTACACCTCCTATATATTCTCTTCGATGATCCTTATTTGTAATTTTCTTTTTTTTCCTGTTCTTCTATCTCTACTTTCTCTTTTCTTATACTTCGTCCTCTGTCTAGGTGGGATGGGGGTGGGTGTCATTCGTTAAGCTCAACCCAGGAACACCTGTATTTGAGGTTTTATAGTTATCCTCCTGTTGACTCTCTCCTTGAAACCGGGACAGGTCTATTCTTTATTCTCTGGTGTATAAAGAGATAAAGATTTTACCTTCCTGACTTGGACAACCAGGGTTCGGAGGAACTTGACAAGTTAGTGATTGAGTACAGGTTAAGAAACACTGGGGCACCTGACGTCGTGTGGTCCGAAGGTACAGGAAGTGATAGAGGGTCTCAAACGAGTTGAGCACAGACAACTGAGCCACTACATTAGATTGGTGGAGTAGGAGACAGAGGGGGCAGGGGAGGACGAGAGTTAGAAAGGTTCGTAGTCCCTGAAAAGGTCACTCAGTCAAGAAGGGTAGTCACCGGTTTCACGAAGGACCTGATTTTTCCAGAATCAACGTCTCCGTATCTTTTCGATTCCATTAACCATCGAAGTATCAACCTACTGAATCACTGATTTGTTGTTCAACGTGGTCAGTCCTAGTATTAATTTAGTAGGTCGTACCCGTCTCTTCAAATTATTTAAGGTTCTCACTTCCACTCTCGCTTTTTCTGTTATAAATAGATTTAGATGGTCTCGTAGAGTTAATTAGACATTCATATAACCTCATGGTCTTCCGTTTTCCTTCCATCACCGATCTCCATGAATCGGTCTCCGATTCTTCTGAAAAATAGGGAAGACTTATTCTCGAAGTTCAGAACCTCACCGAGTGAGTAGGTGGACCTTAAAAGTCAGACAAGACCCACGGGGACTAGGAAACCTCTAAACCTCTTTCCCCACCTAAGTGTCCCTACCGACCTTACACCCAGAAGTCCAAGGACATTGTACAGTGACCTCTGTCCAAATTAGGATCTGTCTACTTGAGTCGACCACTGTAGGACCTCAAATTGACGACATCCCCACAAGTCTTTCTGACCATTCTTGGGAAGGTATAACTCTCTTCGACCAGTGGTCCCTGAGTAAAAAACTCCAGAAAATCCCAAATGTTGTCCCATGGATCCTGACAGTAGATCTCGCCCGACGTGAGTCAACGGCATTAGAACATAACGGAAGACCTGGACCGGATCCAAATATTACATAAATTCAACTCGGACCCAAAGACCCAGTCAATTGTACAGGTCTCATTCCTTACCGGAAGGCTTATAACAAAGTTTTACCGAATTGAACTACCAACGAAATCCTCGACGGGACTGGGAATTCTCCCGATAGCCGGTGTCCACTACGGTACTGAGACTGTAAAGGACTACCTCAAACGGGTTCTAAAAGAAATCGGACAAGGTGAAGAGGACTCCTGACTCCAGAGGTCCTACTTACCTCCACCATAAATAAGGGATTTCGGACACTTAGACAATTCACTGGAAACGTTGACTTCCGGTCAACAGTGAGACCTCCACTACCCCGTTAGATTTAGATCCTAATTAAAGGAGATCCTCTCGGAATCGGCAAATTCAACGGAGGAGACAAGATCATCCCCTTTCGGAGACAGGTAGGTCATTTTCATAGATATTTCTGATTGTTTATAAACTTCAGGACTTTTCTCCCGTAGACTCACTTTAGATAATTGAATCGATCAGGAGAGAGGACCCATTCAGGGTGGTGTGACCTGACCCAAATTCTCCCCCTCCGAACTCCAATAGAGGACCTAATACCCACCGTGTCTCCCGTCTCCGAGTTCATTGAAAAAATTAGTAGAGACCCTCGGAAAAGGGACATTTTTTTTTTTTCAGTCTTTTGTTAGTGTCTGTAAAGTAGAGAGGAGTCTACTTCTCTTAGTACATTGGGAAGTTATTAAAAAAGTAACTAGTCTCTCTATATACTCTTTGAAGACTGGATATACGGTGGTCGGCAGACAAGGGAATCCATGGGGGAGACAGAGCACGGGTCTAGAGAGAATTTCAGGTCACGGACCCATATTGTAATTTTCCCCATTCCCTACCCTAATTACGGAAAAACCAATACCCATAGACCCGAAGAAGGAAACGAAAGACTAGACGGGGCAGTAAAGGAACCCTTTAAACTCTTCCAGGGAAAACTATGGACGTCGACACCTACTGACGACGGACAAAACCAAAGACTTGGTAGAGATACTCTACATTTTAGAATCGGGGTATAAAATATCCCCTTAAAGAACGTAAATCTTCAGAAGAGAGAAAGGTCCATCGACGTACCCGTACATTTTGTCCCTTCCGTATGAAATTGAGACATATATCTAAATGTTAGAAAGGAAGGGGATCCCAATTCAGAGTCCAATCTCGACAGTCACAAAACGAAGACACTGCGACACCCACGACTGCTACCGTATGGGAGGGAGAACTGAAGTAGAAATTACTTTGACGACGGTAGTCATTTGGTGAGAAGAAAAAAAAAAGGTGTCGATGTAGACGATCCAGTCTGGACGTCCGTATCTAAGCCAGTTCCCAAAACTCTGTTCTTACAATCGAGACTCGAAAACCGTCCGTAATTCCTCGCTCCAATTCTCCTACCGTTCAAAACTTCCACTCGAGACCCTTCAGTTTCTCGTTTCGGACCATGAATTATTCCGTCGGAAGTCAATCGGTTATCACCGGAAAATAGAGATCCTAGGGAACGTGAACTACTCCCCAGACCTGAAGGCAACGACAGGTTTCCATTCGAACAATTGAAGAAGGTGATTATTTTGACACCGTCGATGACGGGTCTCCGGGGGTCCGGTCAGAGTTGGTACCTCAGAGTAACCGACCTTTTCAGAGGATATCCGACTTCTTGAAGGGGATCGAAGACATGTTCCTGGGGGGTCTCGACAGAGGACGAAAAGTCGGTGTATCTTCTTCTTACCGAAGAAGTTTAACCCTTCTGACTCTCGTCCCGGAGATCACTCCGGGATGAACTATAGTAATTTTCAGAAAAGGACAAGGGACAAGGTTTCATTGTCAAGACATAGACCAGGAATTTGCCGAAATATGTCCCAGAATCGGTATTCGGACTTAGGACCTTAGGCTTAAAATGTTTTAGGATGGTACAGGGTTTTCTATCTCTACAAGGAAACAGAAACCTTGTGAATCCGGATTATATCGAACAAAAGATATACCTCTATTGACAGACGAAGGTTCCAAATATTATATAGGGTTTATCAATTGAACAACAAACCTCTGACTACGGAAACAGTCTCTCTGAGATTGAGACCTAGGGTTCCTTTACTTCCTGAAGTTACTATAAAACTAGACTCGAAGGTACCTCCCTGAAGTATGGTTATCCAGTAGGTACATGACATCGAATCGTGGGAGAAAACCCACATAAAGGGAATAAAGGAAAGGTTCCCAGACCCGTTTTTTCACAAGTCAAATCAAGTCAAGTCAACGAGTCAACACAGGCTGAGAAACGCTAGGGTACCTGACGTCGTACGGTCCGAACGACAGGTAGTGGTTAAGGAGTTCAAATGGGTTTGAGTGTAGGTAACTCAGTCACTACGGTAGGTTGGTAGAGTAGGAGACATCAGGGGAAGAAGAGGACGGGAGTTAGAAAGGGTCGTAGTCCCAGAAAAGTTTACTCAGTCGAGAAGCGTAGTCCACCGGTTTCATAACCTCAAAGTCGAAGTTGTAGTCAAGAAGGTTACTTATGAGTCCTGACTAGAGGAAATCCTACCGGACCAACCTAGGGGAACGTCAGGTTCCCTGAGAGTTCTCAGAAGAGGTTGTGGTGTCAAGTTTTCGTAGTTAAGAAACCACGAGTCGAAAGAAATATCAGGTTGAGAATGTAGGTATGTACTGATGACCTTTTTGGTATCGAAACTGATCTACCTGGAAACGACAGGACTTTGGGGACTCCGTTATAACAGGTCCATATAACAACGGAAACCGGACTCAACTCCAATCGGGTGAGTTTCTGTTTGTCTATAACACTACTACCTACTTGACCCTACGTTTTTTTCGTAAGATCTCTAGGTCGTCAACTCGGTAAATCGTAGGAGTCTCTAGACCCGATTATACAACATTCCTACCGGTACTTCCCTACATGTCCCTGGTAATGTGTCACCACTGCGTAAATGACGAGATTCCAGAACATGGTAGTATATCAGGGGTAAACCGAATTGTTGACCGTCGTATCCTTATAACGTACCTTTGACAGTCCCGTCGTTCTATAGAATACTGAAAAAGGTGCTCCCCAACATTTGGAAAGAAGTGAAGGTTGAAATACTTCATAACAGAGAACAATCCTATCCGTCGAAGACCAGGTTCTGATTAAGAATACCTAACTCCCAAATACCGGGAAGGTTCCAAAGGAAACAGGGTATAACTTCCTCGGTGACGAACATCTTATACTGACCCTACTTCTGAATGAGGAGATCGACCAGACACAATGTCAGTTCTATTCTTTGACGAGTCCCGGAGGATTGACCTCATAACGGACTCCCTCGAGTCCAGAGAGGGGGCGTCTCCCACCCTGTGAATCTATATTGATTTTCCTGTGTACTTTAGTTGGTGACGAGTGTAAACGTTCATTCTCCGGGACATTTCCTTACCGACACTCCGAAAGACAGGTGTGGTCAGTGTCATGCTGAAAACCTCTTTTCTCCAGGTCACACTTAAATAAATAAGTGAGTTGTCTATAAATAACTTCTGATGATGATACGGTTTCTGATCTCCACTCTTATGTCGACAATTCCTTTCCTCTCAAGAACGGAGTTTCAGAAGGACACACTCTCCCCTTCTGTTTGTCCAGTTATTTATTCACTGAATGATTATACGGAAGTATACAGACCTTGGGGTATAAGACACGTGTCACCCTCGGGTCTCCCCAGCTCCCACCCCATCGTCTTCCACTGTCTTGTCCGGTCAGTGGGACCCGTACCACCGCGAACTTTGCTGAGAACTCACTACCCAACCCTAATGTCCACAAGCCCTTCCTCCTCGGCTCTCGTCCCTCTCGTGTCTACGTTCCGGTAAACCCCCGGTGACGTTCAAAAAGAGTTCGTTTAGTACTTCATCCTCGGGAAAAGTTACACACTTTGGAAGTGTCAACCAGTTCGACGTATTACTGGACCGACGGACGGTTTTTTTCTTGGACACACACGTGCGAAAGGTCAAACGACATCTTCAGTCAGAAGGCCGTTCACAGACAACACATGAGGTAATACATGAATGTTATATTATCCGTATACCTCTTCTTTTCCTTTCTTCTTTCACCCGTGTTTCAGTCTATAGTACTTTCCACCTCACAAAGCCCACGTTCGGTCAATGTCAACACCAAAGCAGACTCAGTGGCGCTCGTCGTCTGTTACGCCGATAACAACACCTTCACCGACGTCGACGGATCGGACACCCTCAACCGGTAGGAAACACGGTCCCTACACCCAGAGTCACGAGTAAACGTATTTCGGAGACCCAACACTAGTGTCGAAGTTATCCTTGTCAAAATGAAATAATAGAATAATTCCTTAATAGGAACGAGGTTTCCTTGTGCTGACCAGATAATTATTGTTTCGTCGGTCTGAGTCTCACATCCGTACTGGGTCGTCGGACACCCATGGTCAATCTCCAAAGATCTATCAAAGATGAAGACACTACAGGTGTTTTCCGACTCTTAGGGGATACCGTGGAAATCCCCCTGTGTCCCTACATCTCTTCCCGAGAGCACTTCGTTTAGGTACCCGTCTTACCGGTCCTTACGATTTGAAGTGGTACTTGACTTTCACGCCTGACTGAAGTCCCGACCCACAAACAACTTTTCCGAGATTAATACTAAGGAGTGGGAGGAGAGAGGAAGTCGCGACCGACGAAGAGAAGACAGGTGGGACCTGAGACAGGACGGGGTCTGAGACGGTAAGTACTAATTCGTCGGTAAGAAAGAGAAAGGAGGACCAGAGACAGTCTAAAACCCCCTTTCAGTAGAGACGAAAGACCGTAGGTATCCCATCGTAGGACGAAGATAGTAGTCGTTGGTTTTTCATCTATGTCTTTTTTTTCTTCTTCTTTGGGATGAGATACAGAAAGAAGTAAAATAAATATACCATTTCATCGTGGTCCTTTTAAAGGACACGCCCTTCAGGATTCCACAGTGTCCCAACTCTAGAACCTTCTGAACCCCTGATCGGAAGGTGGGATTTAATTTTAAGGTTTAGAACTTACCCGTCGAACTCCTGGTATTACCTGGAGTCGTCATTATTCGTCGTCACTCTACTTACCCCTTTGATCAAACCTCGTCATCGGGAATTTCGTCTATTGTCCCTTCTATATGAGAAGGTGATTTTAAGTCTGTTACTTCTGAAATCGAATTAAGACATCGTATATTGGATACAACCATAGTGGAGCGGGTACACTCTTATTCCAGTACCTCACGTTTTTTTAAAAAATTATTAATTAAATTAAATAAATAAGTACCGACACGACCCAGAAGTAACGAGTCCCCGAAAAGAGATCAACACCACTCGTCCCCGAGGACAGAGCAACGTCACGAACCGAAGAGCAACGTTACCGAAGACCACCGTCTCGAACCCGAGATCCCACACGCCCGAAGTTATCAACGTCGAGGGTCCAAGATCTTGTGTCCTAGTTATACACACCAAGTGTTCGAATCAATGAGGTACCGTACACCCTAGAAGGGCCTAGTTCCTAACTTGGACACAGAGGACGTAACCGTCGGACACAGAGGACGTAACCGTCCGTCTAAGAAATGGTTCCTCGGTTGTCCCTTCGGACCCTACGTCGACAACTTCCGTTTAATGGATCTATTTATCCACTGACAAGTCAGTGATTCACAGCGGTTGAAAAGTTGGGGTACCTGACGTCGTGTGGTCCGAAGGGACAGGTAGTGGTTAAGGGTCTCGAACGAGTTTGAGTACAGGTAACTCAACCACTACGGTAGGTTGGTAGAGTAGGAGACAGTAGGGGAAGAGGAGGACGGAAGTTAGAAAGGGTCGTAGTCCCAGAAAGGGTTACTCAGTCGAGAAGCGTAGTCCACCGGTTTCATAACCTCAAAGACGAAGTCGTAGTCAGGAAGGTCACTTATAAGTCCTGACTAAAGGAAATCCTACCTGACCAACCTAGAGGAACGTCAGGTTCCCTGAGAGTTCATAGAAGAGGTTGTGGTGAAGAAACCATCCTGTCGGTCCCGGGTCCCGTACAGTAGGCCGATACGACTCACCAACTTCCCGTACAGGGACAATCACTCCCGGACTACTTTGCACCAGGTGACCTCTTCCTTTACCGTCTCGTGGAGTCATAAGAACGGGATTCTTGGGGTACTTGTCATACTTTTCTATCTAGCTATCTATCTATTATAACACTGTATATTAAAAATTTTTGAACGTTAAAACATGTCTATTAAAAAATAGTTAAGTATATCTCTGTAAAATAATATAGAGACTTCTTAACATGAGTCGTGATCGACGACCTATAGTTCTCCTGGCTACTTTTTGACCCTACCAAAGATCTGGGAAACGTGTGTGGGATCAGACAGTCACAGGATACTTGAGACTTATTTTCTTGATCCGTATACCTCAATTCAGGTCTTTCGACTTCTTTTCCGATACAGAGACAAGACAGTCCTCGAAAAAGGGGGTCTGGTGTTCTTCGACCCGGACCCTGAATATGGGAGGAGGTGGACGAACGGGTGTGTTAGGTGGTGGAGTTGAGAGAGATTTCATCTTACTATCTCGTAGTTCCTCATAGACCTATATTGAGTTTCCCAGAAAGAAAGACATCCCTTCGTGATAAAGGGTAGGTTGTTCTCCCTCTTTGATTCCTTCTCCTTCCTCTTCCTGTTACACCGTTTCTGTAGACGACGAGTGTCTCGAGACCGTAGAGAAGGGGGTCCAGGAACTGAGTCATGAAAGTACGTCGGGAGACAGGGAGATTTAGGGGAGACTCCCCGGAGTACGTTGGACAAGGGGTCCACGTAGTCAGAGGTCTTAGTGATAAAGAGGTTAGACTTATAACCTCTACTTAGCGGTTTCGTGTGTGGGATTAGTTGTGTAGTCTGAATCTATTTTACTTGTTACTGTTCTTTTCTATGTTTCTTTATGTTATAAGAATAGACTTATACTTTTAGACTGGGTTTAGAGGAAAACCATCTTCTTAGACAACGACTCTTAAAATTCTAATACACCCTTTTATTAAATACACCTTTGACTCCCGTGTTCTCATGACATTTCACTAAAACGTGTACTTTTAATTTTCTCTGTACTTTTTATTATCTCTATAGTAATCTTACAATTCAAAGAACCCCCCATTCTTGGTGTAAACAAAACAAAGTAACACAATGTATATTTCTCTATTGTGGACGACACATCCCTAAAAAGTATGGACAAAAGGCTAATCGACTTATTCAACGACTACATCAAAGTAAAATTACCGAACACAAGTGTTACGAGTATGGAGTTGAAATAAAATAACACCTAATAACGTAATAAACGAGGAGGTAGATTTATTAACTACGAAAATTTTAAAATAAAGACCTCAGAAAGTAAAAGGAATACGGTAGTCCTAGGGTCTCTACACTTCATGGAAGCTATGAACATCGTCCCCTTTCACCAAAGTCTAGTGGAAATAAACTGGACGAGGAAAGTGGTTTCGATTTGTCGTAAAATTTTGATATAGACGATGAGGTCTTACCGTGTTAGAGTCGGGATCGAGTCGGACACTATTGACACACAGGTTCATGTGCAAAGATCAGGTAAAGTGTGTATAGAGTCAAGACGAAGAAGAGACAACGGAAACGACGACAGAGGAGAAGACTTACGACCACAAGGAATATAGGAGTAGAAAACAGGACAGAGAGGACGAAGAGACAAGACAGAGGGTTTCACTAGAGTGGGGAAGGGTACCGAAATTTATAGTGTATGTGTAACGACTTAGGGGTTATGTAGAGAGGTCCGAACTGAACAGAGAATTCAAGGTTTAGACATACGAGTTAGGTGATGGACTATAAAATTAGACTTGTAAGATGTCCCTTTTGTTTGTAAAATCGTTCAGATTATACCTTGAAGACTAAAGGCGAAGAGGAAAGTGAGGGTGGGTGTCGGTCCAGGGGACCGGAAGAAGGGATCCAGTCAGATAACGGACATATCATATTATGCATTCGGGCACATGTCCCATGATAATATTTCATTGGGTTTGCTGACGAGTTTGGTCCCTCGGTAGAACTAAGACTAGGTGAAGGAATGGGAGGTTGTGGTTAAGTACTCGTTTACAGTAGTAAAAATGGAAGTTTAATTGAGAACTTAAACAGACGACGACGACGATTCAGCGAAGTCAGCACAGGTGAACAGTAGTTAAGGTAAGGGGTGTGGGTTTACGTTCGTTTACGTTCGACCGTGACAAAGGATAGTTGTGATTCCAATGTTTGATGGGAGGGGACGATGTTCAGAACGGGGAACTTCTTGATCAGAGGTGTGTTTTCGTTCTTCGAGTCTTACGGAAGGGAAAGTGACCAGTCATCCGTACGTGGGAGACATGACCCTTATGTTATTTTTAACAGTGACACTAGACGGTCCAGGTCGTACTTCAGATGGACCGGAGACATGGATGGGTACGAGTGACTGTGTGTGGTGGAGACGAAGGGATAGGTTCGAGTCCGACACGGGGTACGTAGGACCGTAGACTATCAAGGACTTTGTACGGGATTCGAAGGAACACGAGTCTGGAACCTTCGATGACGAAGGAGACGGACGCTACGAAAAGGGACCGAAAAACAGAACAAACAAACAAACAAAGGAAAGACAACACTGTTCAGCAACAAGTCAGTGATTTAGTGCAAGTTGAGAAACATTGGGGCACTCGACGTCGTGAGGTCCTAAGGGACACGAGACGACATAGAGTTTCCAACGAGTTTAAGTACAGGTAACTCAGTCACTACGATAGATTGGTAGAGTAGAAGACGGCGGGGGAAGAGGAAAACGGAAATTAGAAAGGGTCGTAGTCCCAGAAAAGGTTACTTAACCGAGAAGTGTAGTCCACGGGTCTCATTTAATGTTTGTACATTGTTTGTGGCCACATGGATGGTGACTTTTAATCACTGAATTGTAAAACGGACAATTTTACTTAAACTCGTTTGAGACCCTCTATCACCTCCTATCTGTTCGGACCACACGATGTCAGGTACCCCAGTGTTTCTCAGTCTGGACTGAATCAGTGTGTTGTTGTTATTGTAAAACGGTAAAAGGGAGTCTACAATTGGAGTTTACTTACCTTGTTATGTTTCGGGGAAAACAAGAAGAAGGGGTGGGGAAGAAAGACTGGGTCGGGCCTGAAACGCTTCCGTGAGTGTGGGACCAGAAGGGGTTGTCGGAGGACACAAAGTCGTTTCGGTCCCCACCGACTTAAAACCGGTCCCTCTGTCCTCCCGTCCAAAGGACCTGCGACACGAAGTAAAAGGGGGTCTAAGGTGTAACCCGTCTGACTCCGGGAAGGTCTCTGACGAAGGGAGACATAGGACGGGAGTTCCCAAACGGAATCTGTCGTCCTGGACTCCTTGGTCCGAAACACTTAAAGGTTAGGTTGTGGTCTCGTCCTTGTTTTGACGCAAGAACGAACAAGTCCGGGGTAGTAGCCAGAAGACAAATAGAGTGTATACCCAGACACGTTTTGCTTTTGGTTACAGTGTAGAGTGTGTGTGTGTGTGTGTGTGTGTGTGTGTGTGTGTGTGTGTGTGTGTTTGGTACATTTACGGAGGTGAGGGAGGAGGGGTTTTTACTTTCTTTTTCCTGAAAAGGAAGAAATAGATTAGTACAAAACCAATGACATAATAAACTGATATTAATATACACAAATACCAAGAGGGATCAACGAGTCGACCATTCCTTAGGCGGACATCCTCTGGACTAAACTAGGGACCCAACCCTTCTAAGGGACCTCTCCCCTTGTCGATGGGTGAGGTCATAAGACCGGACCTGTCAAGGTCCCTGACATATCATGTACCCCAACGTTTCTTAGTCTGTACTGACTCACTGAAAGTGTATATACACAAATAGTCACGATATCTTTTACATGAATCTGCTCCGACTCAGAGGTAGCCTACGTTAAGTCTTGACTGGACAAAGAAGAGAGACGAGCATCCAACACCGTACATATGAGAGGACAGCAGACAGTGTCGACGACAGTCGCCGAAGGACCACCCCATACTTGAACCCTAGTAGAGACCCCGAGAAGACGTTTATTCTTGGAACAATCAGGACTGGACGGTACTCGTCCTTTACCACCACTCGAGGGACGAATAGCCCCGGGAGGACCGGAGAGATTAACCTCCCCAGGACTAACTGTCCATGCCCTCTTCCCGGTGGTAGTAAAACAGGAGGACGGAAGAACCTGAACCCTCGGACCAGAACTAATAGTCAAATAGAATGTGGTGAGAATATCCCCCCGCGTAACGATAACCTCAAAAGTAGAGTGAGAGGAGGTGGCGGTGAACACAGATGTAGCGTCTTTAACGAGGGGTTGTGTCTTCTCCGGAAGAGCACAGCGACTTGCTCGACTACTAACAGTAGCCGTAAGAAAAACGGATGTAAAGTTTAATACGTAAACGGTTGTAAAGGGTACCGACCTTTATGTACAAGCCGGAACAATAAGGGAACCCTCAAAACGTTCGGTAACGTTACATGAAAGAAGGAGGTTCAGGAGCTAAAGACCACTACTTCCCTGTACTTCTTCGACGATCATTCCAAGAACCTTTCGACTCTCGATAGAGCCTATGTTGGCTACTTGAGTGACACTATTTCAGAAGGGACTTTCTACTTATAGTCATGTCAAAAACCCTAGACAAAGCAAGTTTTCTGTTGTACTCCTGGGCTTAGTACTATCCGAATTGTGACCATAAAAAACATGTCTAGTGACCGGTCGGTTTGTATAATAAGATACGTAGATGACAAAACTTCAGGCAACCGAAGGTTTCGTTACTCCGTCGATCGGAGCGGAGGTGCCCTCAACCCCAGCAGTTCCAGTAGTCGTGGCAGGGTCGGTGTGAAGAGCATCTGGTCCAACCCTCGTTTTGGAAGGACACATAGCCAAGGAGACACTACCGTCGAAGCAACTACTGGTACCCGTAGCACTTAGAGTTGTAGGTGTACTTGAAGTGGTCATAGACGTCTTTGGTATCAGGATAGTTGGTCAGGAACCTACTCAGACACAAAGTACCTGGTCCATTGAATAGTCGGTCGTTACTGTGAGAATCTCTTAGGAAATTTCCCTACTGAAAGGTGTCGTCTTCGAGTGGCTCCGGGTGCTCTTTACTGTATCTACCCTCTCCTCTTTACTGGGACCGTAGGAATGGTTTACGACCTGATTCGGTTTGACTCATGGTCTAGCAGTGTCTGAGACGTCTACAGGGGTGAAAAAACTTTACCGAAAGAAATCGGTCGAACGAACAAATGCAACGACGGAAAAGTTAACCAGATCCTGGTTCATTCATAAAATCAAAAATAAGGAAGGGAGAGAACGGAATACTTACAATGGTTAATGAAAACTAGTCAGTCTTGTAGGATGACGATATTATGAAGTATGTACCTTTATGATCTTCGTTCGGCCCTCATCATAACCGGTGGAGTACAGAGACCATTACTCCTTTTATGTGGACATAATATAGACGAAACACTTTACACGTCCCGATCATAGGTTGGTTACTCCTCGAAGGATAGACAGTCTACTTCTACGAAATGATAATTAATTAACCCTTCCTTAGTCTGGAGCTTTCTGTACAACAAGTTCTCTTATATAACAAAATACTTCAGATTCAAATGACCCTGTAAAAGAAGACACATTAAGAGATCAAAGAAACTTCCACCTTCTTTTTTTAACACAAATCTAAAAAAGTTTCTGTGTTATTACCTACGTAAGGTCATTATTACTTCTTCCCTTAATTCTTCCGCAATAAACCCTTTCCTGTTATAAACTGGTGATCTTATTGGAGGGTCCTGAAATGAGACAATTTACCCACTTACCCTTAGGTGCATAAGGGTAACTTTTGTCACGTTTGTCAGATCTCCCTCCATGATGTTCTGACAAAATAAACTATATCAGCCAGATAACGTTACTGTTTCAAATTAATGAAGAGAAGTCGTTTGAAATAGATCTCAGACGATCGTATTCAACCAACAACGTCAAGAAATTAGAAAATCGAAGAGTAGGTTTGAGATTTGGAGAGACATCTCTTCAACACTTTCGACAAAAAAAAAACGTGGAGTAACCTTTTACTACCCGAATTTTTGGTTCCCGTCAGAAAGTGATGGTGGGAATCGAAGCCAGACGTAGAGAGAGAGAGGGAGGAGTAAGAAGAGGTAGGGAGAAAGAATGAAGGAGGAAAGAAGGGAGTAAATGTGTTTCAACTATAACTTTACAAACAAATGTTACTAGTTCCTCGTCTATATAAACGAGGTTTTTTCTTTTCGCAACCTTCGAGTTCTTATTATTCTTCTACATCCGACACAACTTCCTCTTCCTTAAAGTACTTGTGTACGTCGACGGTCTGTGACCTATCACAAAGACCTTTTCCCGAACTGGATCTCTAGGTGACAATCGAAAAGTGACTTTATTACATCTAATCCACTGATTAACAAAATTATCGGTCCTTGATACGAGTTACTATCCCTTTGTCATTACTCGTTCTGTCTATGACAGGACAGAAGTTCCTCCAAAACCAACTTACCTAACTCGATACGAGGGACACAGACGAAGTAAGACAAGCTGGTAGTCGTCCAAACCGGACGAATTAGACTCAAGTAATTACCGACCTGAACGTGTATCGGTTACACCGGAAGGGAAGTTAAGAGACGAAGGAGTAGAAAATCGAAGATGAGGATGAAGAAACACTCTAGTCAGAGATCTATAACTAAGTAAGTCTAAGGTCTCTTCCTTAGACTAGATGTGACGAGAAACGATACGGTTCAGCATTGACCAACAAGACCATATTCGTCACTACCGATCTAACCTAGTGTACTAGATTTCGCAACTACAGGACTTCGACCGGGAAAGAAAACGTTATACCCATCCGTCTAAAGGGGTATTTCCTGACGCGAACCCTTCTATCTCCTTTGTGATGTCACGGTAGTTGGGGACTAGAGAGACTGTCTAAGGACCTGGGACTATGAAGAAGAATTCCGACTTTTACTATTTATGGTAATTACTTGTCAAAGGACCTTTGTTCAAAGATGGTAGTAAAGTCCTAAGCTAATGAACCCACACATGGACACTCTGCGAACAAAATTAGTCGAACCCAGTGGTACCGAATCTCTTGTTTGTAATTAAAGAGTGTCAGACCTCCGACCCTTCAAGTTCTAATCCTCAATCCTCTAAGTCAGGAACCGTCGAGGGAGAAGGACATAACACCTCCGTCTGAAGAACCACACAACCTCTCTCTGACTCTCTCCTCTCTTCATCGATATAGAAAACACAGAGAATAATATTGTCATTATTAAGGTAGTACCTTTAAAGTGGGAATACTGGATTAATGAAGGGTTTCCGGGGTAAAGTTTATAGTAGGTTACCCCAAATCCCAAAGTTATATACTTAAAACCCCTCGGTATTTTACGTCATTATTGTTACGAATACACAGTTGAGACTATGTATGTCGATTACTTTATTTACTCATTCGTGGAAAAATTTTAATAAAAGTCTTTGAGTAATTTCAGATGAAATTCTCGTTCTATACTCACGATCGAAAATGGTTCCTTGTCGAATCGGAACAGATACCTGGAAAGATATAGTTATTCATGCTATTAGAAACGAGTGAACTATTTGAACTCCATCATAAATAACGAGGTAACTAAAGGAAACGACCGTAGAAAAAAGGGGAGACACGAATCAGCGAGTCAGCTCAGGCTGAGAAACGCTGGGGTGTCTGACATTGGATGGTCGAAGAAGACAGGTACCACTAAGAGATCCGTTCTTATGACCTCACTCAACGGTACGGGAGGAGGTCCCCTAGAAGGGTTGGGTCCCTAGATGGAGTCCAGAGGGCGTAACGTTCGTCTAAAAATGACAGACTCGGTGGTTCCTTCGGGAAAAAGTGGATATATAAATAGTATTTTCATTTTTATAAAGGAAAAATGTAGTCCAAAGAACTAGATCAGAAAGTTTTATAGTGTCTAGTTGATTCTTAGATTCTTTTCTTACGGAAAAGAACCAAACAAAAATAAGTCCCTTGGAGAGTCTGACCGTCTCTAATTATATACGATGTATAATATTATACTCTTTGTGACTAAAATTTGAAGGTCTCGGTCGGACCAGTAATATTCTTAGGAGGACTCGTGTACGATGAGAAGAGAAATCAAAAACCTATCGAAACATTTCACGTCATTAAGAAGTCAATGTGGTATATAGTAAACTATGTAATGACATAATCTCGTTCTCAAGGGGAAAATCCTTCAAGTCAGACTAAACCCCCTTTTAATAACCTCCGACAAATAATAAATGGAAGATCTTAAGGAGTTTATAATAAGATGTGATTAAATTTTTNACTTCACGTTGTGTCTCTCCCGAGAAGTCATACAGTGCTATTGGTTTGTCGACACTGACGGTAGTGACACACCCTCAAGAAAAACCACCTCTTTCGACTCAGGGTCTCTCCCTTTCTTTGAACGCAGTCATCGTTCTGATCCTGACCTACAGTTCGAATTACTACAAGACGGAAGTAGTGTTACGGAAAATGGAAACCCCGACTTTAATTTTCTTTTTTTGAAAAAAAAAACTGAGATGTCGATTCACCTACATAATAAAATAAAATAAAAAATAAATAAAAATTAAAAAAATTAAAAATTTTTTGAAAAA